>CM051241.1:177407847-178052847 GCA_027917425.1 Gastrophryne carolinensis | reverse complement strand
CAGAGAGAAGTGAGCCCTGGACACACTGCTGCTGGCCATGTATAAGGTTGAATGAGCTCCCTCACCTCAACAGTGGCCATAGCAGCAGTGTTCTGTGTCTACACGACTCACTTCTCTCTTCCTGTATATCTAGGGGTACAGATGCCAATAGCGACAGATTGCAGGTAGTGAAAAACCAAAAAAAAAAAACATTTTGACTATCTCAGGCCTTGTTCATCGCCCTTGGAGCATTCCAGTTTGGGATCCTCCGCTTTGTGAACTCCCCCCACACAAACTCACATTTCTCTGGCTCTGCGGTGCATGTGCAGGCTCTTGTCCTATCAGAGCCGTTTGACATGCATATTAATTGCTTGGCTTACAGCCATGGGGGGCGAAAGCAGCCACATCCTCAGACAGGGGTGTGCTCCCGCTCCTGCGCCCAGCCTATCTGTATGGCTCAGTGCGGGAACACGCCCTTATCCCAGAGAGAGGAGGCCCCCCGCTCTCCAGCCAGATTGCTTTCATCACCAAGAAAGATGACATAAAAGGCGAATGTTGCGGTGATTGGGAGGTCTGATTTAGGATGCCCCATAGGAAGGCCAGAGCCCGGGCCAGCCAGGTTGAGTTTTGTTTTCCGCTTTAAATTCCAAATTGAGATGCCCCATGAGATCTCACCTTTGGCTAAAGATGCTCGAGACCCCCCTAGAGTTTAAAGTGGACTAACGCCTCGGGCAGCCAGCTCCTGAGAGCATCCCAAATTAGGATGCCCCACTATGTGACTGCCCCCCCCGAATCCCCAGTAAAACTTACCTGACCCACAATCCAACGGCACATGCACAGGCTGAATTTGGAATGCCCTACGAAGAGGTAGACCAACACCCCCAGGAGTCTTTTAAAGCGTAAAACCCTGCATTGGTGCCCCAAACATAGTAAAACGGCTAGCCCTGGAGTCTGTTGTTGATAGCTCTACTACACATTTTTCCCAGGCGATTGTTTAAAGTGGACCAGAGCCGACACATGCTCAGACTCTCTCGTTCAATCAGTGCTGCATATGTATATTCGTGTACATGCAAAACACTGCTGCTGGGTATGTGTTATGTATTCCTTAAGATGAAGCAGATGTGGATCCCACGAGACTTGGCTGTGTCAGCAGAGTGACTAGTTAAAGTGTTTGCTTCCTCCTCCTCCACCTCTTATGCTTAAACTACGACATCCACCTCCACCCTCCCCCGAAACTCTGACACCTAAAAATTGCAATATTTTAATCTATTTATTTATGTATATATTTATGTAAATATGTATTTATTTATGTAGATATGTATCGATTGATGTATATATTTATTTATTTATTTGTGTATATATTTATATATTGATGTATGTATGTATATATTTTTGTATATATGAATATATTGATGAATTTATATATTTTTTTCTTTATTTGTGTATTTCTTTATTTATTTTTTAGTTTTCTGTTATTATTTGAGCACTTTCCCTAGCCTATGTTGTGCAGGGCAATCGCCCAGATGTTACTCCCCTAATTCGGCCTCCAACACCCCTAAAAAAACATTTTTTTAAATTTGTGTATTTCTAGATTTTTTTTGCTTTGCTTTTTGTTATTGTTTTGAATACTTTATCTAGCCCATTTTGTGCAGGGCAATTGCTCTGGTGTGCCCCTAGATTTCAGCCTTCTAGCCCTTGCTACCCCCAATTTACAGCCATTTTTTGACCCCATTGACTTTAATGGGTTTTGAGTCTGGATTCGGGGCCTGGACCTTACCGGCTCATCATTGCAAATAAATCAAAGGTCTGGGGGCACAGTCTTAACACAAATGTTTATTTTACAGTCAAAAAAAGGGAAACAATAAGGCAAAACACCAAAACCTGAAGGCAAAACCTGAAAAAAGGAGTTTTCCTTAAAGTTCCTGATGTATCAAACACTATCTGCCAAAATTCACAACATTGGTGCAAACTAGAGTAGTGCAAAATACATTTTAGATTTCTTTCTGCATGTTGCTGAAATTGTAGTAAATGTGTTTCTTAAAATGCTGCAACATGAGCCAGAGTAAATGGGAAATTCTAAATTATATTTTTCACCACTCTAACTTTCACCGATGTGGCGTATTCTGGCAGATGGTGCTTGATAAGTCAGGCCTTAAATGTCCGGTTTGTCATTTTTTCAGTGCTTTCTCAATATTTTTTTTTTTTTTTTTAATTTAATTTAACATTTTTCAAGAAACTCATATTGCATGCTAAATCCCCATTCCTTCAGATTACGACACCACATATGTATCAGTAGACACCCTTTTCTGCCCTGCCCAAGCTGAAAGAGTGCTTTATAGCATTTTCAAATGAAAAACAAATGAAATACAACTACTGTTCACTATCAAGGGTTATATATTTTTTTAATTGGCATTGGGTTCCTCCTTTCCAGTAAAACCAGCCTGGGCACCAGCTATGGAGGCTGGTTTACCAGGGTGTAGAGGCCGATTGGGCTCTTCTGCACCCCCCGGGCTTTGGGATGCAGGTGACTTGCCAGCCCCTCCCGCCCTGTGATCTGGTATAGGGGTCTCAAGGGGTTACATTTAAATAAAAAAAACAGAGACACAGCAAAAAGCAAAAAAAGTCATTTAATAAAAAGAAAATAGTCATGTTTTGTCTATTTACCGAGCTGTCACTTTCCCTTGCCCCGACAACCACTTCGGCCGATCATAATCGGCTTATGAAACCTCTCCCTCTGCCAAAGATGCCATCTAACTCGGCTGCTGCTAAGCTGTCAGAAGCCCCTACCCATGGCAGGGAATAGGCATTCTCTGCCTCAGTGATGAACTCGAGGGGGGATTCATAGCCCCCCCCCCCCCCTAGGGAAAGGGGAGACCCCCAGATCAAGGATGGATGTGAACTTTTTATGTTTTGCTAGTGGGGTAAATGCCAGGCACATATAATCTATGTGCTTGACACTTAACTGTTGTAGATCTAACAATGTTGATTCTATGTGCTTGGCACTAAAGGGGCTGAAAACTAGAGCCCCACAAATTAAAATCAGCAAAGGAGAGCTAGACTGGTAGTTGAATTAAACTGTATCTTGGATAATCAAACCACTGCTTCAAACAAGCAGTTACGATGGATTGAACAACATTTATACGTACATGATAAAAATCCAGACACAATTCTTGCCAAATGGCTCCACACTAATCAGCGCAATCACCACCCTCAAAATAAATATCGGAAATGGCTAAGTGACTGCCAACCTGCAATCTGTTAAGGCTTTTAGAGATTTTCCTTTATCCTGCTATTCTAAACCACCAGCAACCATTAACGTTTGATGTGCAAGGCCACTCAGTAAACCCAAATGGTTATCGACAGTCAAGTGATGGTAGCCATACAATGAATACATTGAATAAAGAAGTTGGCTGAACTGCCTATAGTGCCACTTTATCAGAGGCCTTTTCTGGGAATGTCAACCCACAGCATGTGGAGCTAAAGAAATCAGAATCGCACCTGAAGCAGCCATCCATGCTATAAAAACATAAACATCTTAAAGACACTTGAGCAAACATTTTTTTACTAGATGTAACACTTTCCTAAATGTTATAATCCAGTATCATCAGACAAGCTCCACCCCAATGACTCACCAGTAATAGCAGAAGTATAGCACCTAATTTATCAGTGAAAAAAGGAGGTCACTGGACCTCTGCAAAACAACCTGTCATGGGAATAGTTTCCGTATTTTTTGTTCTGTAAGATGCACCTGCTCATAAGACTTGCTTAGGCAAAAAAGCTATGTTTTTGTATAATGTTAGAGACTTTAGAGACACATTTCAGGCAGTCCTTGTTTTTTTTCTGCACAAACTATTTGTTGCATGTGTATATTTCTATATAGTGTTCACACTGGCAGTGGATACATCCTGCAATGTGATTGAGGGCAATCCACTGATTGATTGTAACCTTGCATTTTAAGTGTGTTAAAGATGCTATTGTATTCTTTAGTAAAATAACTTATTGTATTAATCGTGAGCAATCTGTTTTTGGCTACACTTAGGAAAAGAATTGATTGGGCATATAATCCCCCTATGAGAGAATGGGTAAAAAAAAGGGAGACGGGGAAAAAAAATGCATCTTATAGAGCAAAAATACTGTATATTTCATGCTCTATGCTCTTTATTTTTCTCTCTCAGTCCAAGTATAATATGCTGGCTATGCATTTGTCATACAGAGTTTAGTCATACAGAGTTGTCATTTATCCCTGTTTCTTTTTACACTTACTATTTAGCCCCTGTCGATAGCAATGAGAGCAAACACTGATGTTAAACGTATAGAGGGGTCAGCCCTGACAATGTTCTATTGACCATCATAAAAATAATGAATACATATATGACAAAACCCAAAGTTATATTCAATCTCTCCAATCAGCGTCCAATTGGGTTTGCAAGGCTCAACATCCTGTGAGCTATTTAAATCCCAAGAAATAAATATTAGCCAAATAATTCTGATCACCGCAGAGAATAACAAAAGTGCATCTTGTGACCTCCAATGTTTAAAATGTGTAGGACTACAACCACCACCTGTATGTGCTTACCCCCAATCAGAGTTTTAAATGGCTCATCTGCTGTTATTATCTGCAGTTCCGATTTAAACCATAATATTTCTTATTATATGCATTTCCATAGCAATATTGTACTTTACTGATATTAAATTCCCATGTTCTTTTCAAATATGCTGTGTTTTATCTCAGCCTGCATATGGATGGGATGTAAAAAGAAAATACCATGGAGCAACATCATCTTGGTTCAGTAAAATATCTGCATTCAAAAGCTTTTTCACTCACATTTAGTGTAACTTGTATATATGTATATAACTCTCACGCCCGATTTTAGACAATGTTGGATCTCACCATCTTCAGGCAACAAACCCTTCCCACTTTAGATTTTCGATTATTGAGCACTGTGGCACCAGGCTCATTTTTTTCAGGGCACACACGGCCGGTTGCATGCGCACTTTTGAATTTCTACCCACTGTCTCTCTTAGGCTCTGCCCAACATGTTTCATCTACAATGTCACAAGGATTTTTTTAGGGACCAAAAAATTGTGTCATTTATTCATAACTAAGATTTTTTATTCCCCTTATCAGTTTGGTTGCTCTCCTCTGCACCCTTTTCAAAATAAGAGCCACATTTTCTAGATGGGACCACTCCAGTGCCTTATAAAAACAATATCACTTCTCCCTAGCACACAATCCCATGCATCATTAATTACTGTTGTTTAGCCTGTGGTCTACCAGTACCACCAGATCCTTCTCAACAAGTGACTCCAACAGCTTTTACCCCTGAGGACATATGTGGGCTGCAGGTCATTATACTTGAAGTGCAATACTTGGGGTATAATACTACATGCAACTTCATGCATCCACATTTAAGTTGATTTGCCAAGTGGATGCCTAAAAACTCAAAGTTTCCAAGTCAGTCTGAATATTTTGAATAGAGATGAGCGAACTTTTGAAAAATTCGATTCGACTGATTCGCCGAATTTTCCGACAAAAATCGTTTCGACCCGAATTTATTCGCGACGAATCACTATTAAAAACGGCTATTTTGAGCCTCCTAGAGCCTCAATAGGGTTGTAAACCATTCTGCCTTGCTGTAACACGCATAGGATGCGTGCTGGGTTAGTTAAATAATACTTTAAATAAATATCACATGCAGATCAGAGGCATCGCTAATAGAATCGCAGAGCGGCACAATTGCAGAGAGTTGAAGTGGCATCACTATGAGGGGCAGGAGCCCAAACATTGCTTTAAAGAGACACTGGAGTTGGCAGCAGCAGGAGCCCAAAAATTGGATGAATCACACCCTGGAGTTGCAAGCAGCAGCAGGAGCCTAAACATTGGCTGAAAGAGACACTGGAGTTGGCAGCAGCAGGAGCCCAAAAATTGACTGACACACCCTGGAGTTTCAAGCAGCAGCAGCAGCAGCAGGAGCCCAAACATAGCTTGAAAGAGACACTGGAGTTGGCTGCAGGAGCCCAAAGATTGGATGAATCACACCCTGGAGTTGCAAGCAGCAGCAGCAGGAGCCCAAATATTACTTTAAAGAGACACTGGATTTGGCAGCAGGAGCCCCAAATTGGATGAATCACACCCTGGAGTTGGCAGCAGCAGCAGGAGCCCAAACATTACTTTAAAGAGACACTGGGGTTGGCTTCAGGAGCCCAAAAATTGGATGAATCACACCCTGGAGTTGGCAGCAGCAGCAGCAGCAGGAGCCCAAACATTACTTTAAAGAGACACTGGAGTTGGCTTCAGGAGCCCAAAAATTGGACGAATCACACCCTGGAGTTGGCAGCAGCAGCAGCAGCAGGAGCCCAAACATTACTTTAAAGAGACACTGGAGTTGGCTTCAGGAGCCCAAAAATTGGACGAATCACACCCTGGAGTTGGCAGCAGCAGCAGCAGGAGCCCAAACATAACTTTAAAGAGACACTGGGGTTGGCAGCAGGAGCCCAAAAATTGGATGAATCACACCCTGGAGTTGGCAGCAGCAGCAGGAGCCCAAACATTACTTTAAAGAGACACTGGGGTTGGCTTCAGGAGCTCAAAAATTGGATGAATCACACCCTGGAGTTGGCAGCAGCAGCAGCAGGAGCCCAAACATTACTTTAAAGAGACACTGGAGTTGGCAGCAGGAGCCCAAAAAATTGGATGAATCACACCCTGGAGTTGGCAGCAGCAGCAGGAGCCCAAACATAACTTTAAAGAGACACTGGAGTTGGCAGCAGGAGCCCAAAAAATTGGATGAATCACACCCTGGAGTTGGCAGCAGCAGCAGGAGCCCAAACATTACTTTAAAGAGACACTGGGGTTGGCTTCAGGAGCCCAAAAATTGGATGAATCACACCCTGGAGTTGGCAGCAGCAGCAGGAGGCCAAACATAACTTTAAAGAGACACTGGAGTTGGCAGCAGGAGCCCAAAAAATTGGATGAATCACACCCTGGAGTTGGCAGCAGCAGCAGGAGCCCAAACATTACTTTAAAGAGACACTGGGGTTGGCTTCAGGAGCCCAAACATTGGATGAGTCACACCCTGGAGTTGGCAGCAGCAGCAGGAGCCCAAACATAGCTTGAAAGAGACACTGCAGTTGGCTGCTGGAGCCCAAAGATTGGATGAATCACACCCTGTGGAGAGTCATGTGGAGAAAAAGTAGCTTAGTTAGTAATATCTACATAAAATTATGAATAAACAAATGCAAAAGTATTGCCAAAGTGAAGTTTTGTTTGAGGGTGTGTTTCCACCTTTTAATTAAATCAGAAACAACAAGGTATCATTGCCTCTGACTAATTAACCCTCAAAAATTCTTGGAATTTTTAATCTGGATGTCTGATCCATCTTATCTGAAGAATATTAATAAAAAGTAAGAGTAACGTAAAGGATTTTTTATCAATACTTACTTGTGGTCCAATGCGGAGGAATGTCTGTAACTGGAGAGCAGCGCCTTAAATCTGTTTTGCACGATCCATCTTTCTTTAGTGTTGGTCTGGCCCCGTCATCAATCTACTGGAATACATCAGGCATTGTTGGGAGGAAAGCTTGGCTGATCCATGCGCCATTCATTTCCACGCAGGGCAGTCTCTGGAAAAAAAAAAGTATGTATAAACCAGGGTCTTTTTCATATAAAAACAAATGGTTATTCTTGCTTTTCAACTATATGTTCCACAGCTTTACCAGTCATTGTGTCAGCCAATGAAGCAACTTTGTCTCGAAGTGCTGCAAAAGCAGTCCACTGCATCACAAGTGGCATCTGACACCCCCAGTCAACTGTCTGTTGTTATGCTTTGGGTTCAGCTCCACTATCCATTGATGAAGATCTGATAATCATAAAATTCAGCAGCTACTGCCCAGCCAAGAAGTGGAGGAGACACTCGCCTCTTCTTCCACTAGCCGGGCAATTAGTGATGAGGAGAGTGTCGTGGGAGGAGGTGTTGCAAGCCGAGGTAGTGGAAGAGGGTCCCTGGAGTCTGCGGCGGTGGCGGCGGCAGCAGCAGCAGCAGTGAATTATTGCGGACTGTTGGTAGGGAAAATCAGCTACTCAGCGATGTGGCAGTTTTTCATACAGCATCCACAATCCTGTGGAGAAAAAGTAGGTTAGTTAGTATATATACATAAAATTATGAATAAACAAATGCAATAGTATTGCCAAGGTGAAGTTTTGTTTGAGGGTGTGTTTCCACCTTGTAATTAAATCAGAAACAACTAGGTATCATTGCCTCTGAATAATTAGCCCTCAAAAATTCTTGGAATTTTTAATCTTGATGTCTGAGGGATTTCTCCTCTCAGACAGCGTCACCATAAGTCCAGCCTGCTGCATTACCCAGTGGTGGACCTTTCAGAGAACTGATGGCTTGTGCCGAGCCGAGGTGGAGAGTTCCATGGTATCATTGCTTTGCGAAGATGGCAGTACCTGCCCTGTAAAATGTTGTTGAACAGAAGGTGGGCCAGTCCTTTAGCCTGTCAGTGTGTACCAAAGTGCACAGTGTTGTCTACGTCTGGAGCTGTAACTATGGACTCATGGTGGACAATATATATCCTTTTAGGCCCCCTTGGTGATTGTGGTTTCACGCTGTTCTTCAAATGATTTTCCTTGAGTCACACATGGGAGGAACTACTAAAAATGAGAACTCAATCCATGAAATCATTGCTTAATCCACGAAAACAGCAAATTTGGACCCATGGTGACTGATACTTGGAAGAACATCTTGTTTGCGCTGCGACAAGGAACCCAGAGTCATGCGTCCTGACATGGCACACGTGTTCAGTCTAGTTGTCAAGCGTTTTCTAAAGTCTTTCCCCCATCTGAAAGACATCCGAACAACAGGAAAGAAAGTTAGCATGCACTTCTGGCACTCCTACACCACCAAGCACAACGTTATTGAGCCTCAGCGTCAGAACGGTGTACCCCAACATAGTCTGATTTGCGATGTTTCCACCCTCCATATGCAGGATCCACTATAGGAACAGAGAAAAGCCATCACGGATTTCTGGATGATCCAAACGGATAGGGGGACACCCCTGTGTAAATTCAATGTAAACCATTGGCAGCTCATACGTGACACCGGCCGTTTGCTCAGGCCCTTTGAGGAAGCTACTTTATTAGTCAGTTGCCAGGACTATGAGATGAACGATGAGATTCCACTGCTTCATGTACTACAACACATGTTGGAAACCATGGCTGGTCAGGGCACTGGAGACATGGCACATACATTTCACAGCCACATGAAGCCTGTGGTGGCTGAAGTGGAGGAGGAGGAGGGGGTGGGGCACAGCAAACCACAGTTTAGGTTTCACAAAATGACCATTTTATCTAGTCATCTGACAGCAGAGGAGGAGCAGGAGCAGCCACAGGAGCTAGAGGGTTGTGAGGAAGGCGAGACAGAGGACCCAGACACACCGTGGCAGTTTACAGTGGAGATGGAGACAGGTAGTCCCTCCGAGTCACTTGCACAAATGGCACGATGCATGCTCACATGCTTGCATACTAGTGAGCGCAGAATTGTCTCCATTTGTCAGCGGGAAGACTTCTGGCTCTCCAACTTATTGGACCCTCGCTTCCGGCACAAAATGGGGGCATTTTTTACGCCCACTGAGAGGGAGGACAAACTGACCTACTACAGCCATGGCCCATACTCCCGCAGGTCTGACTCGAGGGGACCTCTGCGATCACCTTCCACTGCCATGGCTGCTGGGGGGGTGGAAGGAGCAGCAGCAGCTCCATCAGCAGCAGCCTCAGTCTTCAGTCGCTAGTGAGTAGCTTTCTACACCCGCATAGTGAGTCTACTCATGAGCAGCAGGAAGACCTGGAGCTGGACCTCAAACAGCAGGTCATGTCATACCTTGACATGACCATGCCAACACACTTTCAGGATCCACTGGATTTGCTGGGAAGCCAAACTTGACTTGTGTCCGCAACTAGCAGAGTTTGCCCTGGAAAAGCTGTACTGGCCGGACAGTAGTTGATTTAGATGGCAACTGGGCTGCTCTATATAATGAAGCAAAATGGCAAATTTACCTCACTATATAAGCTATTGCCCATCAAATTTACACAGGGGCTGCTCCATATAATGGTGCAAAACCATGAATTTACCTCATAATATAAACTATTGCCCCTCAGATTTACACAGGGGCTGCTCTATATAATGAAGCAAAATGGCAAATTTACCTCACAATATAAGCTATTGCCCCTCAGACTTACACAGGGGCTGCTCTATATTATGCTGCAAAATGGCAAATTTACCTCCCAATATAAGCTATTGCCCCTCAGATTTACACAGGGGCTGCTCTATATAATGAAGCAAAATGGCAAATTTACCTCACTATATAAGCTATTGCCCCTCAGATTTACACAGGGGCTGCTCCATATAATGGTGCAAAACCATGAATTTTCCTCATAATATAAACTATTGCCCCTCAGATTTACAGAGGGGGTGCTCTATATAATGAAGCAAAATGGCAAATTTACCTCACTATATAAGCTATTACAGCTCTATATAAATAAAAATAAATAAATAAAAAAAAGGGCCTGTAGAAGCTTATTTAGTATAACAGATAGGGTGACATGTGCTGGTTTGGGATGCCCATATGGGCTAGTGTTTTGACTGCAGGACAAAAACCAATGCAAAATGCAATAGCTTAATAAAGCTGATGCTGATCAACGCTTATTTAGTATAACAGATGGGGTGCAACATGCAGGTTTGGGATACCCTGCGGCCTGGTGTATTTAAAGCAGACCAAAACCAATTCAAAATGCAATAACTTAATAAAGCTGAGGCTGTAGATGCTTATTTAGTATAAACAGATAGGGTGCAACGTGCAGCTTTGGGGTGCCCTGCGGCCTGGTTAAATGAAAGCAGTCAAAAAGGAAGTGCAAACTGAAGTAGCTTAATGAAGCTGATGCTGATCAACGCTTTTGTTGTATACCAGATAGGGTGCAAGGTGCAGCTTTGGGGTGCCCTGCAGCCTGGTTTATTAAAAGCAGTCAAAAACAAAGTGCAAACTGAAGTAGCTTAATAAAGCAGCTGATGCTGATCAACGCTTATGTTGTATAACAGATAGGGTTAAAATAGCATGTGCCTTGGGATGCCCGTGTGGCCTGGTATATTTCAAGCTGAACAAAAAGTAACAATAATCCAAGTATGAGAAATACTTGTGCTTAACATATAGGGTTAATCAGCATGTGCCTTGGGATGCCCGTGTGGCCTGGTATATTTCAAGCTGAACAAAAAGTAACAATAATCCAAGTATGAGAAATAATTTTGACCTTCTTTACAGCGCCATACTTTGAAAAAAAATCCTTAATTTCATGCCGATCAATCCAAAGGTCAATGCCCCTAACAAAAATAGTGCTCGGCATAAGTTTTCCTTCTGGAAGGACGTAACCTTTAGTTTACATGGTTGGGGTAGGTTATCTTACAAATTGGGATACCCCAGGCAGCAGTGTCATTGAAAGAGACAGATTGTAATGCAGGCCATACGCAAGCAGAGAAACTCAGGCTGCAACAGGCCTCTTTAGTTTACATGGTTGGGGTAGGTTATCTTACAAATTGGGATACCCCACTGTATATGAAACCGAATATAAATGCACACCCAAAAGTGGACAATCAGCCTCCAAGAGGCCTGCTTAGTTTAAATAAGAGAGCTGCTTAGTGTAAATAAGAGAGGTAGGTTATGTTATGTTACAGAATGGGATGCCTCAAAGCAGACTTGAGATCAGTATATATGCACACAGCAACAGTGTGTAAGCAGGCTCATACAGGCCAAATTACTTTAAATAACTGTACAGCTTACAGTAAATACAGAGGCTAATGGTATGTTACAGAATGGGATGCCCCAAGCAGACTTGAGATCAGTAATATATGTGCACAGCAGCAGTGTGTAAGCAGGCTCATACAGGCCAAATGACTTGAAATAACTGTGCAGCTTACAGTAAATACAGAGGCTAATGGTATGTTACAGAATGGGATGCCCCAAGCAGACTTGAGATCAGTAATATATGCACACAGCAGCAGTGTGTAAGCAGGCTCATACAGGCCAAATTACTTGAAATAACTGTGCAGCTTACAGTAAATACAGAAGCTAATGGTATGTTACAGAATGGGATGCCCCAAGCAGACTTGAGATCAGTATATATGCACACAGCAGCAGTGTGTAAGCAGGCTCATACAGGCCAAATTACTTTAAATAACTGTGCAGCTTAGAGTAAATACAGAGTCTAATGGTATGTTACAGAATGGGATGCCCCAAGCAGACTTGAGATCAGTAATATATGCGCACAGCAGCAGTGTGTAAGCAGGCTCATACAGGCCAAATTACTTTAAATAACTGTGCAGCTTACAGTAAATACAGAGGCTAATGGTATGTTACAGAATGGGATGCCCCAAGCAGACTTGAGATCAGTATATATGCACACAGCAGCAGTGTGTAAGCAGGCTCATACAGGCCAAATTACTTGAAATAACTGTGCAGCTTAGAGTAAATACAGAGGCTAATGGTATGTTACAGAATGGGATGCCCCAAGCAGACTTGAGATCAGTATATATGCACACAGCAGCAGTGTGTAAGCAGGCTCATACAGGCCAAATTACTTGAAATAACCGTGCAGCTTAGAGTAAATACAGAGGCTAATGGTATGTTACAGAATGGGATGCCCCAAGCAGACTTGAGATCAGTAATACTGTATATGCGCACAGCAGCAGTGTGTAAGCAGGCTCATACAGGCCAAATTACTTGAAATAACTGTGCAGCTTAGAGTAAATACAGAGGCTAATGGTATGTTACAGAATGGGATGCCCCAAGCAGACTTGAGATCAGTATATATGCGCACAGCAGCAGTGTGTAAGCAGGCTCATACAGGCCAAATTACTTGAAATAACTGTGCAGCTTAGAGTAAATACAGAGGCTAATGGTATGTTACAGAATGGGATGCCCCAAGCAGACTTGAGATCAGTAATATATGCGCACAGCAGCAGTGTGTAAGCAGGCTCATACAGGCCAAATTACTTGAAATAACTGTGCAGCTTACAGTAAATACAGAGGCTAATGGTATGTTACAGAATGGGATGGCCCAAGCAGACTTGATATCAGTATATATGCACACAGCAGCAGTGTGTAAGCAGGCTCATACAGGCCAAATTACTTGAAATAACTGTGCAGCTTAGAGTAAATACAGAGGCTAATGGTATGTTACAGAATGGGATGCCCCAAGCAGACTTGAGATCAGTATATATGCACACAGCAGCAGTGTGTAAGCAGGCTCATACAGGCCAAATTACTTGAAATAACTGTGCAGCTTAGGGTAAATACAGAGGCTAATGGTATGTTACAGAATGGGATGCCCCAAGCAGACTTGAGATCAGTATATATGCACACAGCAGCAGTGTGTAAGCAGGCTCATACAGGCCAAATTACTTGAAATAACTGTGCAGCTTACAGTAAATACAGAGGCTAATGGTATGTTACAGAATGGGATGCCCCAAGCAGACTTGAGATCAGTATATATGCGCACAGCAGCAGTGTGTAAGCAGGCTCATACAGGCCAAATTACTTGAAATAACTGTGCAGCTTAGAGTAAATACAGAGGCAAATGAGATTTTACAAAATGGTAATGTTCCCACAGCAGACCAGCAGATCAGTTCAGTATATATGCACAGTAAGTGTATAAGCAGCCTGAAAACGCTAACAAAGCCAGTCAGCCAGCCAGTAACACTCTCCTGCCTTTCCCTGTCTGTCCCTGTCTCTCTAACTGTCTCTCCCTGACTACAGCAGCGTCCTGTCTCTCACGAATGCAATAGAGAAATGAGGAAAAGCAAGATGTCCGCCGCCCTAAATAGCGCTGTGACGTCACCTGGCTTGCTGGCTGCTGATAGGCTGCATGTGACTGCCCCAGCATGCACTGGAGCGGGGTAGATGTCTGGACATGTCCCGTCCGCCATCTTAGAATGCCTGTAATGTAAATGAATGGATGTTAAAGGAAAACTTCGAGCCGAGCGATCGAAGCACGGGGAAATTCGGATTCGATCCGAATCGAATTTTTCATGAAATTCGGATCGAATCCGGGTTCGTCCGGATCGATTCGCTCATCCCTCATCCTGGGGGGTTTCCCACAGTGGGGCATCCCGATTTTGGATGCCCCGTGGGGAGGGATTGGATCGGCCAGGGAACCTTATAGATTCCCGGGCCGATCACGCTGGGTGTTGGTTCACTTTAAAGCCAAAATCATTTGTGAGTATTTTTATCCAAATCATTACCAGGACAGTAAGGGGAGTTGATACATTTTAATGTAACCTTCCATAGCATGTGGTTGGTCCACAATAAAGCCAAACATGTAATTACCCACTACCTGGGGAGATTTCTTTCAGGTACTTGGGGCATAATGAAGGCGGTTAATATGGATTGTATTAACTACCAGTGTTTAATCTATAATACAAAGACTTGGCATGCACCCCACTAATCATATCATACTGGGTATTATTTGGTTTTGACTAATCAATACATTAATACAATTATTATGAGAATACAAATGTTGATATTTTTACGTAATTGTGTACCAGGATAATTATGAAATCCCTCTTTTAAGTGACATTCTGGTAGGCAGCTTTTGAATGTGGCAATGGGCACCATTTTCCTGTACAGATGACAGCAGCATAAATCCTTCAATATCTATACAAAGGTTCAGATGGACAGATTAAACCCTTGGCATATGGTTTTACATTTCATAATTCACTGGGTCAAGTAGCAATGTCTCAAAGAAGCTTGTGCAATGGCCTGTTAGAAGTTGGTACTGAATGTTAAAGCCATCGGTCACAGTGAGCTGCAATTGCATTCATTCCAGTGAATGGAGGGGGGCGGGCAGCTCACCATGAATGATGGCGGTGGTGTCACCACGTCGGAGCGAGACAGGAAGAGACTCGTGATGAGAGAGCGGTGCTGGGTATGGTGCTTTTTTTTTGTTTTTGGCTGAAAATGTACTTTAATTTCCTCTTGGCTTGGTCCCTTCAGGTAAAGAGGACATCTACTCCATCTTGTTGTTTTCTTTCAAATGTAATGATTCTTATTATCAGGTAAGGGAATATTATGCCTTACTTCCTGAAGGTAATCCATATGATGCACTTATCTTCCTTAAGGTGGTAGAATGTTCTTTCCGTCACATATAGCATGCACTTTGCCTTACTATCTCCCTTTAGGCAAACAGATTACTTTAATGTATCCAGCAACTATTTAACTCACCTTACTTCCAGTGCTGCCTATTTCCTTCTTTCTTGTAGCTTATTTTGTCACAACTATGAGTGTCAGCTCTTCTCTTGGCGGTCATAGCAAAACCCACACCTCACACACTTGCAGCCTTTGCCCACCTAAGCACAAGATCCCACACCATCTTGTAGCCCCTGGCATCTCAGCCACACCCATTCCACTATCTTAAAGTGGACCAAAACCCGCGCTGATCCAAAATCGGGATGCCCCGCCGTGTGAAACCCCCAAGGTCCCGGTCATACAGCGCATGTGTGAGCCACGTCCCCACTATCACTCTAGCAGGGAGTGTGCCCACACCAGGCATTTGTGAATGACCGGGACGGGCACAATCCATGTTAGAGGGAAGCGAGGGATGTGGCCACCAGTGCACTCAGAGCTGCTGGCCTTAGACGAAGGCTTAGATGATGTGACATCAGCGGCTCCGAGCATGCTGATTGGACGAGCGGTCGTGCATGCGCCGTAGGACCTGGAAGAGGTGAGTTGCGCTCAGCGATCTGGGGGGTTTCACACAGAGGGGCACCCCGATCGCGGTGTCCCGGCATAAAGGAACAAATCCCAGGATAGTCAAAACCCTGGGTTTTGGTTCACTTTAAGCTCAGGCTCTGACAATATGGCCACCGTAGCCAACAAATGAGGACCTGACTACTGCAGTTGTTATTACAGCCAGTTATAAATCTGTCAAAACTGAGCCCTAGTAGCCCACACGACATGATGCTGTTACGCATTAAAAGCCTGTCATCCCCACCCCATTGGTTGGGACACCCTATCCATTCTGATGCTCTGTTGTAATCCCAGTGGAGCAATCTTGTCGTCCCTTAATAACCTCTCTTTTTAAGGCTTTAACCATTAACTCAATGGGTAAGTACAAATATATATGTGTGTGTGTGTGTGTGTGTGTGTGTGTTTTTTTTTTCTACAGCAACCTATGGTCATTTTTGACTATAGGTTCACTTTAAACCATTGCACAGAAGCAGCAGGATTCAGGTAAATAGATGTACTATGATCTGACCCTGTTCTTACCCAGTTTCAGGCTTTCATCCTAGCAACACATGTCACTTTGCTCTGACTCATAGAGGTTGGTGACCCGAATGCAGAAGCCCCATAAACAGGATTGTTGTAAGTCCCTCTGCACCACCCTATGCTACATCTACAGGGGTGCAGCACAGCAGAAACAACCAAGTTGTTTTTTTTAAAACCAGATGTTTCAGCAATGCATGCCCCCCTGACTGCTTCTAGCATGCAGTCACAAGAGAGATGTAGCCAGGAGGAGTCATTGGCTGAGGTCCAAACTTGCCCTTTGCCTAAGGCTAACGGGGTTATTTAGGAATAGATAGCCCCCGGTAGTGCTCTGTAGCGGCAGGTAGCGTCTGGTGAACGCTGGGCGCTGTACGGGAAACTACATTTAAGAAAGCAAATCTGGTGAGTGCCTCTTACAGCGGCATTTAGTGCCACATGTATTATTACAGGCGAGTTCTAGGTTCAAGAGCGCCACGCATCACCTTTCGCTCAGTGTCGCTCTCCCATACATTTCAATGGGCTTTCATTTGTTTGTGTCTATATAGCGTGTTTGGCAATTAAAACTTTTCTTTTTTACTCAAGTCATTGTGTGACCTCTCCTGGCTGCAAACAAACACTTTTTTACATTTTTTTGACTTTTTATATTTTTATGCAGACTTGACAATACAGGTCTGGCACAAAAGTGTTAATGTCACAATGTTACAACAATGTCATGCCATGTGTTTTCGCTTTGTTACAGGTGTATATGTGTTCAAAAACAGACTTTAATCACACGGCGCCTGGCGCTCTATGCGAGCGCCCAGCTTTAGAGCGCCGATGCTGTGTGTAGCTTTTTGTTAAATATGGTGTGGTGCGCCAAGTGCCATGTGCACTGAGCTGCCTACCAACTATGCAGAGTTGTACTGTTGTTAGAGCACCCAACACACATCATATTCATCAATGCCGGCCAGGTTACTACAGCGACCGCATTGCTAGGTTACATCGCCCGATACCCGCTTACAGTGTCTATTAGTGGCCGCATCCACTAGTGCAGGGAGCTTCCAGTCCTGTGGCACTTTCAGCCCCAAGAAGATGGCTGGCATCGTGATCGAGCGACGGTCACCACTGGGGTACACCCAAGGTAAGTGTCTTTTTGTATTTTAGAACATTAGCACTTATTAAGGAAGGCAGGGTGGGAGGTGTATTTAGATAGGGCAGTCTGGCTGGACTGGCCCTTTAAGTTCCATAATGTGTTTTTTCAGCACTCTAATGGTGCATCCAACATATTGGACATTACAAATGGAGCAGATGACAGGCAGGCTGATTCATCACTAACGTCAGGTAGCGACAGATGAGCGTCTGTATTGCGGCATTATTAGCGACCGCTAGTGGCCGTCACGATCAGCTGTTGCTATTCCAGGGCTTCTCTGTCGCTACCTGCCGTTATTGGGAATCACGCTGCCAATGTTAAATGTGATGTTTCAGATGTGCTTTAGAGGCGCTGTTGAGTTGAGTTGAATTTAATACAGCACCTGAGCGTTTCTTTGCTGTTAAATTAGGAAATGTGATATAACATTATGCAAATAACACATAGAAACATTTTTTTTTATTTTTTGGTTGGATTTATTTAAGCAGATATTTGGTTTAATTTGGACAAAACAAAAACAGGTGTTGCCATGTTCATGGTGCCTAAAATGAGAAAAAAAGTGAAGTTAGTTAATGTTGTTGCTTCAAAATATATTTAACAAATTCCCCTTTGTTTGTTGTGGTTGAATTTAATTACATAACAAACACCTTTAAACTTTAGAGATTGTAGGCAAGCTACTTTTGCTTTATCCACAATAATTTGGAGTGGGCGTGCAAAGAACACACCAATCTCCCAAAGGAAGCACCACTACAATCAACAGTATATATTAAATGATTTTATTAGTACAAAAAAACAAAGAATTAAAATACATACACCACAAGACAAATTTAAAAACAACCAGTATGGCCAAATGTATCTATATCAATGTATATGGCCCCTAAGGGCCGCTTAAATAACTGCCCTATGGGTGAATAATATTAATTATCCTAGAGTAGTCATAACCCATCCTTTTTGTGCCGGCACAAAAAATCCTAACCACATGTAAATATATGTGCAAATTCATGAAACCAATACTACAAAAATATTAATAATATATATGGCAAAAATATGTGCAAAAACAGTGAATATACAATAAAATGATATCAATATATAAAGTGCAAATACATGAAAAACACATAAACCTAAAACACTACCTAATATTGCACAGGGAAACCCATACCAATAAGACTTTAAAGTGCAGACAATAACAATATATGATATAAATGCAAGTGCCAGCAGAGAGAAAATAAATGGTTAAATCTCACGTCATAAGATAACACCCAGGGCAACAGTCAGGCCAACCTCAGTGAAAAATGACATTTATTAGTTATCTTATGACGTGAGATTTAACCATTTATTTTCTCTCTGCTGTTGTTGATAATAATGTTGTTACATTTCTCATAACCAAATATTTCTCATAATAAAAGTAGGTCACGGTAAGTAGTATATTTTAGCTATGTCCTTTTTTATAAACATTTTTCTGGCTTTATGCATAGTGGCACATGAGGACTCCCAGGAGTCGGGTGATGAGGTGACCCCGGATCCTGCCCTTCCCCCAGTCTCAACCTTAACGCAGTCTGTTGTTGAAGGTAAACAGTCTGTATATTTTTTTTGTTTTCATTTTTTAAATTTTTTGGACACATTAACAATGCATAATTATTTACTTTGGATTATCATAGATGCCCTCAGAATTGCACCAGCATCTCCTCATGAGGCTACCTACTCTTTGGATGCCAGTAAGTGCATGTGCCAACCTGGCTTGGGTTTAGGTAATATAAATGTGTGAATGTCTCTCAATCATGGTTTGCAATTGTAGGGCAAGTCCCTGCTTCATCTTTGGACCCCACTTCCTGTGTTGCAGGCCTTCAGGACCCTGTTGGTGTGTATTGCAAAGCACACTGTATCCTTTGTGGTTTTTGGGTAACAATGTGTATCTTTTCATATGTGAAAATGCCAAACCCTGATACATTACTTTCCAAAATGGATAGTTGTTTAGGTTTGTGCAACAACCAGATCCTCTTTTGGCATTTACAAATAGTGGAAATGCATTATACATGTTTTCGCGTTAAGCTGCTATTGTGAAAAAATGACATTACCAATACTATGGGAGGTGCTAATTCTATCCATTCTGCTTTATTTTAGGCCAGAATACAGGAAGGGATGGTCCTGAAAGGGCCCTTCACCGCACGGCTGCTAGGGATGAGGGTAAGAATGTGTTTGGTTTTTTGCAAGTAAGGATGTTGTTTGACCAGAAATTTTGTGTGGCTCTTGACATTTGTTCTAAACAATGTTTTTGTACGGCTCTAGTGATGGCCTAAGTCTAGACATCTCAGATGTGGCGGGTATGTGTGTTCTTAGATATGTGATTATGCTATTTGTTGACACAATGACTTTATCGTGTTGATTAAACAAACAGCTTTCTTCCTAATATCTCAAAATTGACAAGCGTGTGTGTATTGGCCAATGGGTTACTTTGGACAGGTATTGTCTCTATACTGGTTTGACAAAATGGTCACACATTATGAACCTAACAAATAACAGGACTTTTCTAATTAGCATATTTGATGTTGCCGCCACTCTCAGATGAGGATTTGCCCCATTCTGGCACCTGTACTATTTGAGGAGGAGCACACTCAGGTACCATTGATGAATTGGTTATAGTTGTCCAACGGTTACATGTTTTTGTGACAATCAGGTTCCCCCATGTAACATACAACATACTTTGATCGTAGCAGGAATTCTTTGTGCCAACCCAGGATGTGCCCTCCTCACAAGTCTCATGTGGCCAGGCTACAGAGGCAGAACCTACGATACATGAAACATCTATGTAACCATAGATGTATGCGGTTTTGATGTATCTGCTAAATCCAATCTGGAAAATAATATTTGGTTTTATGTTTTAGCCTGTGCAACAACCAACTGCCCGAGGTGCCTCCACAAGTGCCGACCTGTATGAGCTAGGGGGCAGGATGCTGGAGGCTTACAGTCGCCAACAACCACGTGATGGAACTCAGGAGCGCATTGCGGCATTGGAAAACCAATCGCTGGTGGACCAACAACAAATTCGGGACCTGAGACAAGAAGTTAGAGATTTGAGAAACCACCAACAGTCTGAAATGATGCAAGCCATCCAACAAATGATGCATGGCATCCAACAATCTCTAGAGTGCCAGGACCAAACTTTGTTGTTGTTACATCAGCTAATACAGCAGCAGTCTATTTTTTTTACTGCACTGCTGTCCCCCAACACCGCCCCTAACAATCGGCGGCACCATCCAGGCCACCAAGGGACTAATTATTATTTTTCTGTGTCAAATCCAATGCTGCTACAATGTGGATTTACTTTTTGTGATGTAATAAATCTTTGAAAAAATGTACTAATTTGTGTTTGGTAACTAATTACATAGCTAATAACCCACACATTAAGACCTCTCTATATCTAGATATGTGAATGGTTGGCATAAATTACTACTGTAATTATTTAGAAAACATTACAATGCTTTCAAAATTTAAGGCCTAACAATGTTTTACAGAATGATCCAAATAATGGGTTGTTGTACACTTTAGGGGTCGATTCAAAGAAACATGTTACAGCTTTGATTTTGTTGCCGATCATCCTATTGTTTCCGAACGCTCGTGCACTCGTATGAACTTGCGAGTGATTCTATAAGCTAATCCGTTTCTATCCTAAAATGTCCGTCCGTTCGTATGGCAGTTAGCGAATCAGACCTATGTCAGTTTCCTTCCTGAATTTTCCGTTTCATTTCTCAGGTTGCAACATTGGTTTTGGTTTTGCCCTTTTTCCTTTTTTGTCTGGACTTAAATCCTTCTGATCTTGCGCCTGCGCACTACAAACTTACCTCATTAAAGTGCATTCTAAATATTTGGGTTTTTTTTTTTCTTTATTTCATTCATTTTGTAGTAACCAACCATTAATGAATGTATTTGCATAAGTAAATCTTACTTTGTTTAATTTTTAGTTAACTTGCATTTTTTACTTGTGGATTTAATTTTAAAATTTTGGCTTCAAATGATACAACTTTTAATTTTTTGTGTGGTTACCCACACCCTCTACATACAGATTGCTCTCAAAAATTAAAAAACACCCAGCAACTTCTGCATGTTATGAGCCTAGAAACAGCCAAGATGGCGGGTCAGGTAATATCGGGCAGCCTGCAAACAGAAAGGGCCTTGTGACTGTGTTGCTCTGCATTCTTTGATTTCTGACCTTTCCGTGCCCCCAGCTCTGCTGTGTCTGTGCAAAATACAGCAGTAACCCACATCCTGCACTTTATCCCGCTCTCCTCTCCTCAGTAAGTGTGATGCATCTGACCAAAGATGAGCTAAAATAATTAAACAAAGCAAAGGTAAACAACTACACCAATAAATTCAAATTAAAAATATGATTCTAGTACATCAATTCAAAAATAAATAACAAAGGACATAAGTTTATTTAAATAACGCAAATATATGGATGTGTTGCAAAATAAAGGTTTACATGCAAAGGACTAATTAAGGTCCACATTAAAATGCTTTTATAAGGCATACATGAAATGTATTGAATCAGGTATGCATTGCCATACAATTTATGGCCTCGGCCATGCTGATACATGCAGTTCATTGGAGCTCAAGACGCGCATACTCCTCCACATAGCCAAAAAACCTGATCAAGAACAGCAATCCGACTGCTAAAAGGTGTCGGAAGTGGCTTTCTTTTAAAACGGATTTAGAGGTTGGAAAACAGCTCTCTGAATCACACGGAAACACATCCGATTATCCTAAGTTTTAGGTTTTGATCCTACAATTTAGGTTTTGATCCTACAATTTAGGTTTTGATCCTACAATTTAGGAACGAACTTCCGATGATCGTAAGAGCATATACGAAATCGGACGAAGGCTCGTGCGAGTCGGAAATGGCCAAAAAAACAGGAAAAAATGACTAACACCCACCCAAACTTCCGATTCCAGATCCGATATCAATTAACTTTTGCATTTTGAATCGAGGGGTTTATCTATGGTGTAAACGTCAAGACACACTTCAAGTTTGAAACGGATAACAATGTTTAATATTTTAAAAAAGGCCAACATGGCCAATATAAAAATCCACACAGCGGATAAACCCATACCCCCCACCCTACGGCTGTTTCTTCTTCCCCAGCAGAAGATATCGGGTCCGCCGGATGTACTGCCACAGTCTGCGATGCTCATTAATACAAGCTGTAGCGCGAAAAACCCTCATTAGTGTGGTGAAATGGATCCAAACGTAAGCATATTAATTACAATGTAATAGTTGTGACTCATTATGTGGGTACATAATTCACATTAGACTAAACTATGGAATTTATTGTAAATAAATTGTAAGGGCACCACTTACGAATAAGTAAATATAATTATAATTTACCCTAGGTGGGTGCACCATGAATTCCAAACCATCAAAGTTACAAAGAAAACGAAAAACCTTCAGAATTCCAAAGGAAACCTTTTAGGGCACACCACCAGGTATATGAAAAAGCAATCTTTTAATTCATATAAGGACACCAACTAAAAACCACATATACACAAAGGACAGTTTAAAAACATATAAGCATCCCCCAGGTCTTATAATCCATCATTAAACATATATATAAATATCATCAATTTGATAGTCAGCACTAATATACAAATCAAATGATACAGCTGACAACGGCGGCAAAATATATATATATATATATATAAATACATGTATGTGCAAGCTAATGTGCTAAAGAAAAAAAAAATTGCTTTTTCATAAACCTGGTGGTGTGCCCTAAAAGGTTTCCTTTGGAATTCTGAAGGTTTTTTGTAAACTATAGAATTATCAGGTTACATGATCTTCATTTTAGGGGCTTACATGTGCATTTTTATGCACTACCCTATATATTGACATCCCGTCTTTAAAAAATGTTATGCCTACTTAATATTGTGGACATTGTTTTTGCGGTTTGCCTAAAGTACTCATGTCCATAGTACTAAATAAACAAATCCTTATGCTATTCATATGATAGTTCATAAAATTAAGATTGAATGAGTTTGTTAGTGAACAAACACACTCACAGGCGAAATGTATTATGTGTTTACATTTAAACAAAGAGGCAACAATCTAGCATGCATACATGCATTTCTGATTGTGGGTGGCCCAAATTACATCTACATGTTTGCTAATTAACCACATAATGACCTTTCCCCTTAGACATAAGTTTGAAAAGTATGTCTGGCAAACAAGTAATTGTACTCACCATTGCAGCTGTGGCTAAGGACCATGCTGCTGAGGGTTCCTGGACCTGGGGTGGGGAGTATGGTGACAGGGTCCATCTGCGTGGAAACATCTGGGGAGACAAAAACAACACCACAAACATCATAAGCTTGTGCCCTGAATATTATTCTTCTACATCCACATGTTTTTTTTGTCTCCTCTAAATCATGGTAACATGGGCTGACACATGTTTCCAAGATCTTAGCAGATTTATTGGTTCATAAGGTCAGCTGGATAATTTATTTTAGGCCACATGGAGCAAACAATACCATTTTTGGCACACATTTTCAGTGCAATGCAAATTCAAGATTTAACCTTGACATCCACATATTTAGTTTTGAGGCTGGCACATGTGTTAGGAAAAAACTAAAACATTTGCTAACACATTTGCAATGCAGCATCATGCTGTAATGACTCAAATGTTAAATGTGTTGGGCTTGCATTTGTCATGAACTGGAGTTGTGTTAATGAAGTGTATGAAATTTGCACTACAATATAATGCTATGTAGCATCAAACATGTCGATGTAGTTTCTAATATTACATACACCATGTGAGTGATAACAAAAAACACTTACCACGACTATGCCCGAGTGCAACGTCTGGTGCATAGCTGCTGGAGGTGCCGGCTCTATGATGCCCTGAAAAACAGATAATGATGGCACAGGATATTTGACTATGCACATATTCAACCTGGAACAGACAAACAACAATTAGAAATGCACTGCCGCTGGTAGCCCAGGGAGGACTCTGGGGAGGAGGCATGAAGCCTCTACTCCTCACATTCGGGCCAGAAGATCCCAAAACCCATGGGCCACCCTCCTCCCTCTCACTCCCTGATCCTTGAGGGAGTGTGGGTGAGTCCATGTCCTCCTCCCCACTTGGACTCCCCACTTGAGAGTGGCCACTAGGGTTTTCAGACTCTGCCTGAATCAGAGGAGTAGCTGGGGAGACAATGTGAAAGGCGTCTAGGCCGCATGACGGATACTCGTAGGTGTAAACCGGAAGTTGAAAAAACAAAAGTGAAAGCAAAAAATATGACACTCCTCGCATTAATAATATGCTAATATACGCATATGAAGTCGCAAGGATACGCTAAGATCTAATCCGCTACATGCACACACGCTAAAATGTATTGGACATATTTTGATTTATGCTGCGTAATTATTTGTGCGTAAGAGCATCTATATATAGATGTGTGAATGTGTACAAAACCAGACTCCAGATATAGCTTTAGATACATTGGAATGCTTCAATAATGGAAGGTGTCAAAATGGGTTGCACAATGTGATGCCTAATGGGTTCATATTTGCTTGAACTATGGTTTCAAGGTCATGCTAGTGCAGTCAGATGCGCGCAAATGTCTGCTGCGTATTCTACAACAGCTACTCTGGGCATTACAAGGTATTTCTACACAAAAACAAATGCACATGTATGAACAGCACAGCGCCACAGCCAGCGACACGTAGCGACTTTGCATAGAGACTGGCCAGAAACCCAGATTCAACAAGGAAATTTCTAGGAAAGAGCATGGTCGCTGTTTTTGGCTGACTGCGGCATAGAGCGCCAGACACGGTTAGCAAAAAGTGTTTATTTGTGTTGTTTTAAAAACATAAAAAACAAAAAATAACGGGAATGACTCTGGGGTAGGGGTGTGAGTTTAACATTTAATTGACACATTACAAATTAACTTTAAAAAAAAATAAAACGAAGGAAACATTACATACACTTCAGAAAAAAAGCTATAACACATTTGCATTTAACCTAAAAAAAAAAAAAAACAAAAGACAAAAAAGCCATTCAAGTGTCTGCCATAGAAATGTGTGGGAGAGCCCCAGGTAGCGAGAGGTAATACCTGGCATTCGGCAAGGCGGAACGCAGGCGCTGTTTGCTGGGAACATGTTGAATCTTATGCTACATGGCGTTCTCCCAGTCGCTAAACAGGATCGGCTTCATAAATGCGCGATTGCGTATTTGAGCCGGCGTTCTCGTGTCGCTACATGTCGCTATCTCTCATTAACCAGCCACTACCTGACGCTATCCCTTCAAGAATAAGGCCCTAAGTAGACCACCGACCTGGTGTTAAAATTGTAAAAAGATATTTGGTGATGTACTGTAATTTCTTATAAGCTGTAGACGCCACTGTATTGCCCACTAATACTAAGGGGCAAGTCACATTGATAGATATTGCACTTGTACATACATTGGCAAGTTAGTCAATTTTAAATGTCTTTTTGTTATTGTTGTTAAGGAGTGAGGGAGATAATTTCTTAGACATTGGTCTAAGTGCTTTTCTAGACACAATTTTAATCCCGCTACTTAGGATGTTGTTGCGGATAGTATCCACTTGAAGTATGTTGCTTATATTATTAATAAAATTTAATTGTTTACTTTAGGTCAACACCAAAGGAAGGTGGGGCTGGTTTGGAACCCATGTTGTTTCGTATTATATATTTTGGACAACATAAAATTTCTGTGCCCACTGCATGCAATGGCTGCTGCATGATCTAACAAATCATTATAATACTCCTTGATAAGACCTCTAAGAATGCAACATTCGGTGTCAAATGCAACACCAGATGAGCAATTCCTCCTGGCCCGAATAAATTACCCAGTTTGCACGAATAGCATATGGTGAGGGTACTGTTACTTATGGGTTAAGTGTAGGGTACTGTTACTACCAAACAACTTTATCTTAAGTGTACACTGGCACTGGTTTATTCGTGTGACTTCTGGTCTCAAGTGAGCAAGTTTGAAAGTTCCTCATGTCATATCATTGTTAAGACAAGAAAGTTGCCCTTTTTCCACTTGAGCAATGTACGTCTTCACATTGTATTTACTGGCTTTCATCTGTAAAACTTTTCACTTCAATAAAAAATATTGTTAAAAAAATGGCCACAATGGGCATGCAAAAAAGTGTAAGACATATTATTGGTCAACAAATCTATTGATAATGAGAGATCTAAAAAATGCATCATGGCACCATTCTCCTGTGAACTGCAAAAAGTGTCGGTATTCAAATAGGCAAGAATATTGTGAAGTTATAACTCATCACCTGCCCAGATTACCAACACATACTCTATATAACAAAACATTTATTTTTACTGAGAATAACCTCTACCACCATGCCACCATGTCTCAGTAAAAATAAGCTTTTTCTCCCACCAATACAAGTTGGCCAAACATGGTCTTAATGGCACCCCCATGGAGGCACCACATCACTGCATGTAAAACATCATATATGAAAAAATCATGTTTTGGAAGGTAATGTGTTTCTATATGTCCAATATGTTCATTATAAGTGGTTAGAAATCAAGAGCTTCCTGTAGTGCCAACTCATGAGGGATTGAAGAATATAGAGAAGCTATTCCAAGGTTGCCAACAACCCAATCTGTAGCCAATTATTCTCCTACATGTGTAGAATCCTTAATGAACCCAGGTATATGGGTGACCACTGGATGCAGTTGCTGATCCAACCACTTGCAGAGGAATTTATTCAGCCCCCCCTAATGCCAGTGACATTGGGCCTGCTAAGAGAGGCCTCTGGGATTTATGGACTTTCATCAAGTGGTGGGAGATGGGAATTGCCGGGCCAACTACCATCATTTGAGCAGCTAATGTGGTATTTAGCTTACCCGTACTCAAACCATCCAACCACTTGCAGAGGAATTTATTCAGCCCCACTCATGCCAGAGACAATGGGCCTGCCTAAAGAGGCCTCTGGGATTTATGGACTTTCATCAAGTGGTGGGAGATGGAAACTGCTGGGTCATCTACCATTATCTGAGCAGCTAATGTGGTATTTAGCTTACCCATACGTACTCCATCATCCAATATTTTAGACATCAAACATTAATATTCCTGAGTTAAGCAAACCAAACTATAAGAACCAGAGTTTAGTCTGAATTTCAGGGAAAAGTCGATTTGACACAAACCCGAATTAGTCTGTGATTTGTGCGTACCAAAACTCAAAAAGTTAAAACTCACCTGCCCCTTCGCTGTACCTGTTTGCCGTCCCCCAGTCTCTGTAGAATCCACAGCCCTGGCTAGGCTCCCAGCATCTTACTCTCTGCTGCAGGAAGGGGCTTTTTTTCTGGCGAGTGAACTGATGTCAGTTCACTCTGCTGGTATAAAAGCCCCCTCCCTGCAGTAGGTATCAAAGATGTCAGATGCTGGGGAGATAGGGGATAGCCGGGGGGGGGGGCATCATAGCATAAGAACTTGTAACCACGGGTGGCGGTACTGGCGACCCCTGTCCCTGCAAGTTACAAGCCCTACTGCCCTTTGGTATGGGCTCAGGACCCCTCCAGGGGTGCCTTGGGATCTTCAGCACCCCCAATGCACCAAATGGGGGTGTGGGTAATGTGTCACTTTTCTGGCAGGGCACCTGCCGAACCTGGCACGTGCCATGCCAGCTCCTGACCATGGTGAACTGGTATAGGGTTCCCCTGGACCTCTTACCAGGTGAAAAAGAAATAGACGCGCTGGCGACATACATTTAAAGGAACCTGCATGAGGGCCAAGAGGGGGAACGTATAAGTTAATTAAGATTAATAAAGTGAATTTTTATTAAAATTGTGTGTGCTTTTTTCCACTTTCCATTGCCCCCTACACCAGTTCATACTACATTACCTGAACCACAAATGGGTGCGGTGGTGCGGATGAGTCTGGTGGTCCAAAGCATGGGCCGGTGCTGGGCACCAGACCTGTCCTATAGGACTTAATTAGTTGTAATAGTCAAGGCCAGGGGCCAGATGGGAGG
This sequence comes from Gastrophryne carolinensis, assembly GCA_027917425.1. Lineage (NCBI taxonomy): Eukaryota > Metazoa > Chordata > Amphibia > Anura > Microhylidae > Gastrophryne > Gastrophryne carolinensis. The sequence continues at coordinate 178,024,422 of CM051241.1, read as the reverse complement.
CCCTTGAGCTTTGGAATCACAAGCCCCTATGCTTGTTTTGTTTTGTTGGGAATGCTTAGATGGGGGACCCCACACATTTAAAATAAAATGTTAACATGTTGGGGCGTGGTTACGTTTCAATAATAATAATGCCCAACCAACCCCTGGCTCTAACCATTACACAGCCCTTATGCTCTATAGTACAGGTCCAGTGACATGGGAGGCCTTACCAGTTTAAAGTGAAAAAAAAACATGCACAAGTTTGATAAAAATAACCTTATTAATCTTAATTAACTTATACTTACCTTCCCCCTCTGGGGCTAAGGATGCTCTGGTGGCATTTAGCAAGGACATTCCCCTTTGTTCATCCTGGCTCCTGGCCGAGGGACTGCATGATCATTATTTCATGATGATATTTTCGATTAGGAGGCGGGGCTACTCTGGAATCTCCCTGATATCACTTATGACATCACAAAGGGGAGGGGCCTAGAGGGGATTGCACTGGAAAACCACCTCTATGTCCCCCCTTCTTTGATGTCAGCAATGACATTAGGGAGATTGGAATAAAAGCCATAAAAGCCTGGCCCTCACTTTTTCCTTTGCAAGGTAAAAAGGATGAAAGAAGGTTGAATCTGTGTTCCTCTTTTATCCAAATAGCGACACAGCCGTCAGCTTCTGATGGCCCATGCCGCCACATCTACATGCTGGAGGGGGCCTAAAGAAGACCCACTAGACCAGAGGAAGAAAAAATAATAAAAATCCCCCCATAACCCTATAACAGGTTGTGTGACAGAACCCCCTATCACCCAATAGCAGACTGTGTGACAAAATCACCTCATCATGCCCATAGCAGACTGGCAGAAAGAAAAACTCATTCCCATAGCAGACTATGTGGAAGAACAACCCCCATCATCACTATAGCAGACTGTGTGACAGAACAACCTCATCATTCCCATAGCAGATTGTGTGACAGAACCCCCCCCCCCCCCCATCATTCCCATAGCAGACTGTCTGGCAGAACAACCCCAATCATCCCCATAGCAGATGATGTTGCCGAATTCCCCCATTATCCTCCATATCAGACTTTGTGGCAGAACAACCCCCATCATCCCCATGGCAAATGGAGGGGCAGAACAACTCCCATCGTCCCCATAGCAGACTGAGTGACAGAACACCAATCACCCCCCTAGCAGACTGTGTGACAGAATCCCCTTATCACCCCATAGCACACTGTGACAGAGCCTCCCAATTGCCCCCATAGCAGACTGTGTGACAGAATCCCCCCATCACTCCATAGCAGACTGTGTGACAGAATCCCCCATCATCCTCATAGCAGAATGTGTGACAGAGTCCCCCCATCATTCCCCATAGCAGAGAGAGTGCTGTGTGTGCTGGCCCAGCCCTGCCTACCCCTTTCCTGATTGGTTGTCAGGCGGGGCGCATGCAGTGACAGCAAGATGGTTGGCCTACTGGCCAACCTGATTCTCTGTGGGGAGGGCTAGAGACTGGTAGATGGGCTGCTCATCAACCAGCTTTAGTGTTGGTCCGAATGCCGAACCCTGACATGGAACCCAACTCACAATGTTCTGTATGAACCCAAACTTTGCAGTTCGGGTTCACCCAACACAAATGATAACATATCATTCACACCAACCTTCACCACTAGATGTCAATACAGGGACAGAATTCTGTTTGACATCTATTCCAGGTCAATGTATTCCCTAGGCCAACCTGATCTAGGACCAAGAAAACTTGAAAAAGCTTTCTCTGTATCTGTATTTAGCAACATGGAAATAGTGGCCATTAATAAACTTAACGTGGACCAAAACCCAAGAACGCTTTATTCCGTCCCCCCGGGGTTATCCAGACTAAGGATGCTCACTGTGTGAAACCCCCAGGCTGCCCAGTAAACTCACTTTCTCTCCCGATCAAACGGCGCATGCACGAGCAGCAGCAGCTCCCTCCTATACATTTTGCAGGGTACAGAGATTTGTGAGTGGTCGGTGCAGACCTGCTTCCTGTTAGCGGGTAGCGGGGGGGTGGCCGCCAGCGCACTCGGGTTCCGTCGGCTAGACCCATCTATAGTCATCTGGAACCTCTGGAGTCTCAGATGATTCTTAGAAGAGTGGGTGGGAGCAGATTCAACTCGCTGATTGGACAAGAGGCCACGCATTAGCCCTAGGGGAGCCATGGGGGGCAAGGAGAAAAACCCTTGGTCCCCTTTAATTGCGCTATCCCTCACCTCCCTTCTGGGCATGAAACCAACATGACCCTTAGCTATTAATTATAGATTAACTGACACAACCTATTAGCTAGAATGTTTGCAAAAATCTTGAGTTACACAACAAGAGATATTTGTCTATAGCTTTTTAGGGTTTTTGGGTGATGGATTACCGTTATCTGTGCCTCCAAAGTACTTGGACATGTGGCTTCAAAACCCAAATATTGGGCCTATGACTATAAATCATCTTGAACATGATCAAGTAGTTTTTCGTCACCCTATACAACCACTAAACCCAATGCTTTATATGGGAACAACACACAGGAATTTTACTTTCCTGTGTGTTATTCCTCTGTTCGGCAGCATCCTGAAATGGGATGCCCCGGTGTGTGTACCCCCCTAGGTCGCCCCATTTCACTCACCTTCCCTCCGCTCCCACGGCACAGACTCGGACGAGAGCGAATGCGTTGATTGGCTGAGTGGCTCGCTGTCACTCGGCTCCCTTTGGCACCACAGATGACTAAGCCGTGTGGATGGCTAAGCAGTGAGTGGCACTGAAGGAAGGCGAGCGGCGCCGCCAGCCGCATCCCCTGCCCACCTTGCAGCCGCGGCGTGCCAATGCCGCCCATTCAGAAAAGCCGGGCACATGCTTGGCTAGAGGTGAGCGGGGATGCGGCCAGAGTGCACAGACGTGTCGAAGGCTCCAGGAGAAGGCGAGTTAAGCTGGCAATCGGGGGGAGTTAACACAGCAGGGCATCTCAATTTGGGATGCCCAAAGGAAAGGAACTCGGATGGCCCTGGAGGCTTTTAGATGTTCCTATTTAGGTAATTAAAAAAGAAAAACTCCACACAGTCTTAAAATGCTCAAAATCTTTTTTATTAAAATCTTATTAATTACTCTGGAGATAAACAAACACATTATTCTCTAGCTCCAATTGCCCATAAGAAAAGTTATAAATAGATGTATAGAATTTTCTTACAAATAAATAAAGACTTGTAGGAGCAAGGAAATTAAATTAAAAATAAAAGTATAATCCTTCATGTTCACATATCAGTTATATCTAGTTTTTTTTTGACAAGACATCTACTTTTTCTGTTTTTTTAAAGCAGCACTTATTTTCTTAATGAAATGAATCATTGGACATTTTTTGATTTTGATGCTTGCCACTTCCCTAGACCTTAATAAAGGCAAGCCAAATCCAAACTTCATCTATATGACTAGTCGAATGTTCAGCAAGCAAAATCCAAGTAGTTTGCATGTAATTTACTTTCATTCTATATATAATTATCATTAAAAAAAGAACATCTGTATATGAGTTGTTCAACAGCTCTTTTCCCAAAATAAGAAATGCTTCCATTCTATAGACTAAATAAAAGAACCTTGTGCATATTTAAAATAAATCCCAAGCACAGCTTGTTAAAAAGACCCGGCGATAGTTAAAGATGCTAATATATATATATATATATATATATATATATATATATATTCATTTAGAATATTTTTAATCTTGCGATTTCATTGTATAAACCTGGAAATCAGGGCTCAGTAGCAATGTGTTGATCTCCAGAGTATAGATATGTTGGATAAAATTAAGTTAGAGTTTATACTTCAAAAGTTCTGATTCAGTGGAATCCATTCTTCTATAATATTATCATCATTCAGTTCCTTGGCTTGGTGCTGGTTTTAACTGAATGACTGCTGTTGTGTCTTGACTTGCTCATGTTGCTGTGATGTGGAGCTTTGAGATTCCTTGTCACACTCGGTGGTGGTACAGCCGCACTCTTCAGCATACAGGTAAGTGTAGTCAGTGCTGGTTCCATCCAGACATTTCAGAGTTACTGTCTTCTTACTGGTCTTTACATCCTGGCAACAGCTACATTTGTGCTCCATAGTGTTTGAATCAGCAGAGTAACTATAAAAAAGTAAAATTTGAGGAAATGAGTGTCACAATAATAACACAAGTGTTTCCAGAATAAAATATACAGTACATTCAACACAAATCCAAGTTAATCTGAAATTCCTTGAACTTCGTGATGGCGCATATTCTCGCACTGGAATGGGGAGGCTATTTTTTTATTATTGGTGCGGGTGCCACTTAAAGCGGACCTTCACTCTGAATAAGAGTTTATCTTATATGTTTCCCACACCCTGTACATACAGATTGGCCACATTAAAAATCATCCTACCTGCATCTACTGCATGTTATGAGCCTTTAAACATCCAAGATGGCGGCTTATGGAAGCCGCCATCTTATCAGGCAGCCTGCAAACAGGAAGTGCCTCCTGACTGTGCTGCTCTGCATTCTGGGACTGCTGACCTTTACCTGACCCCAGCTCTGCTCTGTCTGAGCAAAGCACAGCTATAACCCGCCCCCCTGTACCTTATCCCACTCTCCTCTCCTCAGTAAGTGTGATGCTTCTGAGTCAAGATGGCGGCGCCCGTATCCTAATTTCCTGAACAGAGTTGCAGCCCAGTGGGGGAAAGAATAATAAGTTAGTGACTAAAAACGTAAGATATATTAATTTTAGATGCTGGGGAATCGTTTTTTAAGAGTTTGGGCTTTTCATGAAATCGCGCTGAAGGTCCGGTTTACGTGCCTTGTCCGAGACGCTGAACAGTGCCTGCACCACAGCATCAGCTTCTGGCTGCCGGCGCTGTCAGCTGTAGTGTTCCCGGCCAGGCAGTGTTCACAGTGCATGGCTTATATAAGCCTATGCTAACGACACCTAGTGCCAGTCGAGAGGGCCACAAGCTGACAAAATGTATCAAAAAAATACCAGGCACTCCAAGAGGCGCTAAAAAAACTATTTTGGACACACAGTGCCTGTTGGATTCCCTATTTTTTAATTTTTAGGGTTTTTCTAATTTAAAATAGGAATTGTATTAGGGACATTATATTAATATGACATATCTTTATCACATCCCAAATCACAAGTTTGCAACACAAAAAAGGTGCTAAAAATGTATATAAAAATAATCCCAACTAGTCCAGGGATCCTGTGGCGCATGCACCAGCCCCCAAAAATTAAAAAAAAAAAAAAAAACTAAAATGCTTAAATAATTGTAACCACCCCAGCCAACTGAACTGTATAGGATCAGGCCACGCAGTGCTAGGTGAGCACCTGGTCCTATCTGGCACTGTAGGGAACTCAGGGCTGGCATTCATCCCATCACCAGTGCTGTTGATAGATGAGACACTGCCCAGCACTATCACAGGGGCTATGGATTTTGACTTTATAAATACACCTTTTTGACTGGGACCTGCCATTCACCTGACACTCATCTGGCACTACCTGCTGCTACGTGGCCTTAGCCTTTCTTAAATAACCCCCTAAATCATTTGTCATGAAACAAACCGAATTGATTGGACTGGACCCAAAATGAATCTGGAAAGTTTCACTCATTATTTTTTATATATTTTCAAAACTAAGGCAGTTCACACCACTAGGCCAAAGGCAGACTGAAAATGTTTTTGGCAATAGCTTTACGCAGATGTCAGTGTGTGAAAATAACAGTTGGTCCAATTCTTGGCAACACCAATAGAAACATAATTCTGCTTCTGATCATGGAAAAGCTCTTTTTTACATAAAGGAGCACTATTGCGAAATTGTGTAATATTAAAAATCCATATAAACACGTTGACTAATGAGAGGAGGGGTGACTTATAAATCCGAAATGAATAAAACTCCCATCAAGTCTGTGGTTTATTCTTTCATGGTAGGGATAAAAATACAGGGGTGACAGGTTCAGTCTATCAGGGGTGACAGGGCCTGTCACCTCTGACTTCCTTTACCTTTCATTAAAATAAAAAAACATGCCCAGCTGGATATTTCTTGATGCCGGGTCTATAAGTGACCCCTCCTCCCACCATCCAGCATATTTATATAGATTTTTATTAATGAGCCGTATTTCACAATAGGGCTCTTTTAAGGTCCTATTTAAAGTGAACCAACACCCAGGATTTTCACTATCCTGGGTGTTGGTCCACTTCTGCGGGGCACCCCGATCGGTTGTGTGAAACCCCCCAGGAAGCCCAAAAAAACTTACCTCACCACCGACGGACAAGCGACGGACAAGCTGAGGCCGCCGCTCATTCACAAACGGCCGGCACGGGTGCGCGCCCTACTTGAGGGACGCGCGGCGGCGGCCCGCACATGCGCCGTTGGAATGGGAGAAGGTAAGGTTTGTGGACGTCCGGGGGGGTTTCACACAGCGGGGCATCCCAATTTCGGATGCCCTGCGGGGAGGGAGTTGATCGGCCCGGGAATCTTATAGATTCCCGGGCCGATCAGCCATGGGTGTTGGTCTACTTTAAGAATTTATACATACTCTAACTATAGGATCTGCTCTAGAAATGACATGGGCAAATAGTAGACTTGTCCTAACATATGTAGTAGACTTGTCCTAACATATTTCCTCTACCTTTCATTAAAATAAAAAAAACAAGTCTGGCTGGATATTTCTTGATGCCGGGTCTATAAGTGACCCCTCCTCCCACCATCCAGCATATTTATATAGATTTTTATTAATGAGCCGTATTTCACAATAGGGCTCCTTTAAGGTCCTATTCAAGAATCTATACATACTTTAACTATAGGGTCTGCTCTAGAAATGACTTCTTCATGGGCAAATAAAGCCCCCCCCCCCAATCTGGGACACTTATCTTTTATTTTTTGTCTTCCACTAGCTATCGTTGCACAGCTAGTGTAATTATTAGCAGTGCATCATCCTGCTTAATGTACTTGTCCAATAAGATACTAGCTATTGTGCACTGGCCATGTCTTTTAGATTAGCATAGGGAGCTAAATGGCAGGCTTCCAATTGGATGACAGCAGAAGACACAAGAGGATTCTGATCTAGTAGGTGTTCCATATCTTCACCTCACCATGTCGGAGGCTTCTGATGGGTATAAGGTCTCCTTACATACATACCTATGAAATGTTCCATGATGGGCAATAATTTCTTTTCTTTCTACCTTACAATTACTGTGTACTCTCCTTTAGCATGCCTTGTGAAGGATTATGCAGGCCTTTAGTAAAATAATATTTCAGCAAAGACAAGTCAACACTCTAGTTGTGGGCATATGTTAGGACAAGCCTAATCCCACATTTGAATTAAATGCACGAGTACATAAAAATAACCTTTATCACCTATGACTTATTAGGATTATTTGTAAGCAATTTAAACTGAAGGTTAATAATATAACATATAAATATGAGCTAAATTTAAATAAATATTGGCGCCTTAACTATTACTCTTGGTGAAAAATCTGTTATTTACCCAGACCTTTATCCTGAATAAGAGCTTGTATGTTTTCCCCACCCTGTACATACATATTGCTCACATTAAAAATCATCCTACCTGCACCTATTGTGTTTTTTAAACCTTTTAACATCCAAGATGGCAGCCCCTGGATTCTCAGGCTGCCTGCAGACAGGAAGTGTCTTCTGACAATGCAGCTCTGCATTCTGGGATTGTTGTCCTTTTCCTGACCCCAACTCTGCTCTGTCTGTGCAAAGCACAGCTTTAACCCACCCCCCTGCACTTTAAGATGGCGGTTCCCGTATCCTAGAGTCCTGAACACAATTGAAGCCCAGCATGGGAAAGAAAAATTACTTAAAAACTAAAAACTTAAAATATGTTAATTTTAGCTGCTGGGAAATAGTTTTTTTAAGGATTTGGGCCTTTCATTAAATTATGCCGAGGGTCCAGTTTAAAGATACACTATTGTTTTACAATGTTTTACAATGCAACTGTATCTTACATAGAGGATGTCATGCAGCCTCCACCACAGGAAGAGATCTCCACAATTTCATTTGATTCACAAGCCCCAGACCTAATCTTCTGAGATGTTTTGTGAGCCTGGCATCTTTGTATGATCGCTGGAAGAAAAAAAAACTCATGTTACTTACCCTGATCACAATTTTATGAATTAAGATCACCATGCAAAATATAGAAACATTAACAATATAAAAAAAAGATAGTACAACTATATTTAAAAGCTTTAGTTGCTACAATATCTACAGTTGTCGGTGACCTTACATTACATTACATCATCCAGTGCCATTTCCAACTGTTTGATTGAATAAATATAAAGTGTCCTAACTTGGACACAAATTGAGTATACTGGAACATTTAATCTGATTTGCCTGATGTTTCTAGTAAAGATAATTAAGATTAAACCAGTCTGATCAGAGTGCTTATTGGCTGACCCACATTACCCGATATTAACCAATATTGAAGGCTTAGTACAAGAAGGTTGATTGCTTATGTCTAGGTTGCCCAGAAAGTGCCTAGTAAATGGACATCTTATATTTGAAGTTATGGGTATAACAGGCAGTGTTTTTTGTGTTGTTGTATAGAAAATCTTTCTGGGAACTTAGTGAAGGTATTTAATATGGAGCCAGTTTGCTCATGCAGTATTACTAGTTGTGTTTTTTTTTTCATTTAATTTACAACTTGTGTTACGAAAACTAATCACTTACGTTCACAAGTCTTGCAGCAGCCATCATCTGTGCTTTTGATTGTACCCTGCAGGATTAAAAAATGAAAATATGTTTAAGATTTTTAAGCAAATGCCTTTAAGAATTTTATTTAAGCAGTGTATATGCAATGGTTATCCTTCATTTATAACAACAGTCACAAAGCTCGGCCAAATCCCCTCCAGGGGGAACTACCTTTCATTGGTAGTTGCAAAATGTGAAACGTTAATTAATATGTCATATTAGTTTAAGATGCTACTGCCCCAACTTCCATAAATATTTCACTTTTGATTTCACAAATTCTAAACTGCAAACTGATGTTAATAATTTGCAGCTCACAAATAAATAGAGTGAACATTTTTATATGAATTAAACTTCATTTAAGGCTCTCAGTACTAGAATGGAGAAGAGATGCTCTGAATCTTTTAATAACTGTCCCATAGACATTGTCAGTGTTTACTGACTTTCCTGTGGTACATCACTGACATACAAACCTCCACGCAGTCTTTAGGATTGAAGGCCGGGCACGTCTTGTTCACTCCTGTTACATCATAGGTGCTTGTACATGTGTAAGTGATACATTTGTCTTCTGATGGCGTGTACACCTCTCCAGGCTAAAAATAAGTAAACATTTGACTATTAAAACATGCCTATATGACAAACAATGTGTTGTCAAGCAAAGGAAATCAGACATAATCAACACACAACACCTATTTAAAACTAAATTGTCGTTAATGTATATGTGTGTGTGTTTTTTATGTTGGCAGGAGATGGCCACTGAGGCGTGGGAGCTGGGAATGTAAGTTTTTTTTTATATTCACCGGATATGATGTACTGACATTCCCCCCCCCCCCCCCCCCCCCCCACTGTGAGTCGTATAGGGCGAAAAATCCGGTTAATTTAATTGATTTTCGATGTAAGAAACAGCGATATGTTCTAAAAATGCTTTTTCAGTCAGCACACAACAAAGTAAATAGCATTTCCTACTTTTTTATATGATAATTAAAATTATCTGCACCTGCAATGCATGGGGTCCAAATGATTTTTTAAACATTTTACTATTAAAAAATGCCTATATGACAAACAATGTGTTGTCAAGCCATCAGACATATTCAATAAACAACACCTAATTGAAACAAAATTGTCTATGCAGGATTCTTTTTCAATAATTATTTAAATGATTCTTTATTTCTGAAATTCAGGTTTCTATAACTTTAGATAACTATTATCTAACTTGGTGTGTTTGTAGTGCTTTGAACCTTGATAGGAGTCACAGGCCACTCCCCACCTGGTTGCCTGAACGGAGGCTCTGGGAACTTGGAGCAGGGGGGCCTACGGGGACAACAGCTGAGTTGGCAGCAGCAGCAAGTGTAGGCACTGGTGGAGGCAGCGGAAGGTGGTAATGTATATGTGTGTGTGCTTTTTTATGTTGGTAGGAGATGGCCGCTAAGGCGTGGGAGATGGGAATGTAAGTTTTTTTTATATTCGCCTGATAAGATGCTCACTACTGTGAGTCTTATAGAGTGAAAAATATGGTAATTTAATTGATTTTAAATTTAAGAAGCAGTAAGAGTTTCTAAAAATGCTTTCTTGATCAGAACACAACAAAGTGAATAGCATTTTCTTCTTTTTTTTTTGGGGGGGGGGGGGGAATTAAAATTTTCTGCACCTGCAATGCATGGGGTGCTAATGATTTTTTATTGAGGTGGATATTTTATATTAGACGTTTGAAAATAACAATTTCTGATAGGCTGCTGTATATATATATATATATATATATATATATATATATATATATATATATCAACAATAACAACAGAAAAAAAAAACTGAAATAAATTCACAAGTTTAGGTAACATTAGGCACAGTTTGATGATGGAAATGGAGATAGTTATGTAATCTTACCTTCAGAGTTATTGGTGTTGAGCTGTCTGGTGGTGTCATGACACAGGCAACCTTTACACATTTGCCACAACACTCTCCCTCAGTTTTCTTAAATTCAGATCCCTAAAAGTAGAGAAGAGTAAAGTTATTTTCTCCCAAATTCATGACATTGTTACTGATGCCCTTAGGGTTGTCCATCCCTTAGGGGAAATGTTTGGAATAATGCTTCATAACAATGTTGTCATCTGTTGTTAATTAATTTGAATGATATAAAAAAGAAAAGAAAAGCCAATAATATGAATGCAAACTGACCTGTTCGCAATCTTCAATAGGACATGCTCTTTTGGTTTGGACAGGGACAAACTGATCTTCAATTTTCTCACATTCATAGCTCACACATGGTTCACCATTTATGTTCCATATGTCACCAGGCTAGAATTTATTTGATACAGTTATTTTTGGTGAAAAAAAATCACAAAAAATACACTTCTTGGATTTTATACAGCTTTGGTAAATATCAATTATGCAACCATTTTTTATATGTGCTTTGTGCATTGTTATTTATTATTATTAATACACATTTTTTGCAAATACTAAAAAGTAAAACATGTATAAATGTCTTTCTCAGTGAATTCTACCATGCCACAGATTAGCTACTCTCCTACAAGCTTTCCTAATGTGTTGTCATACGTGCATTAATTACCATATAATGTATAATGGATTGCATAAATTAGGGCTAATAAGTATTAGAAAGCAAAAATAAAATACTTATTATCCTATTTATTAAGGAAAAGAGCATTGACACAATGTCATAAGCCATAGCAACTTAAAAGAATTTTATAGGATTTTGTTTGTCCTTTTATAAAACAAAATAAACTATAACCACTGTGATCAGTGTTGGGATTTCATTGTAAAAGTAATTAAGTGGAAAGTAGTACCTGATGGACCACGGTGGCGCCGTCCTTGTCTTTTATTACACAAGCCACCTGTTCACAAATGCCACAGCATTCTCCTTCTTCTTTCTTGTACTCATAGCCCTAAAATAAATAAAAGTTTTATAGTATATACAAATCAATAGCATTAAAAAAAATCTAGTGATCCTTAAAAATGTGGTTCTTACTTGTGGACAATCCTTCTCACTGGAAACAGAACAATCCTTGGTTTTGCTGGAGATGACTAAATGATCATCTGAAGTCTTTGTGCACTCATAAGTAGTACATTTGTCCTCAGGAGAGGTCCAGGTCTCACCAGGCTGAGTAAAAAATATAATATATATATATTCATATATTTATATCTCTCAGTTTATCTTCACTTTAGTTTAATTTAGTCTTCTTCATGAATTGTTTTACAACAGATATCTGATAATTAATGTTAAGCTATTGTAGAAAATATTGACTTTGGTTATATTTGGTAACTGAATTGATCAGTACATATGACGTACTATTATGCCATATATGTTACATCACGAGAGTTGGATATCTTATGGCACTGTAATCTGAATGCTCTTATCATAATTCAACACAATACATGACATTGAAAAGATTTTATAGACACTGTTTAATAATAATAATAATAATATTATTATTATTATTATTATTATGTTATTTTCCTATGTGCCTTAAAAAAAACGTTAAAACTAAATCAACAGGCAAAAAAACAAACAGTTCATTGGAATGTTCTGGATTTAAGAAAATGGTCGACAGCTTTAGAACAAATCTTACCTGCAGAGTTATTGGTGTTGATTTTTCTGGTGGTGTCATGACACAGGCCACCATCACACATTTGCCGCAACACTCATCTTCTAATTTCTTATATTCGTAGCCCTAAAGGGAAACAAAAGTAATGTTTTTTTAGGTGTATCACATTGGCAGAGGTGGATTAAGAGGCATCTGTGCCCTGGGAAAAAGTTAGAAATATGCTCCATAAAGGAGGGTGTCAACTCATGTGGGTCGATTAAAAAAGTGCACTTTGCACCTTGTGCTAAATTGGCCCATAGGTAGAAAATTAAAGAAATACATTGCACTTCGTACTACATTGTAATTAATTAAAGGAGCTCTATTGGCCCAATAATAAAAAATCTACATAAATATGCTGGATGGCGATTGGAGAGGTGACTTATACACCTGGCATCAGGAAATATCTAGCCAGGTTTGTTTTTTTTAATTTTAATGAAAGAGGAAGAGGAAGAGGAAAAGAGGAAAAAGAAAGAGGAAATAAGCAGTGACAGGCTTTGTCACCCTTCATAGACTAAACCTGTCCCCGCCGAATTGTATTCCAAACAGGAGAAGAAAACCACAAGCTTGGTGGAAGTTTTATTCAGTTCAGGTGTATAAGTGACCTCTCCCCTCATTAGCCAAGGTTTTTATATGGATTTTTAATACTACACAATTTCCCGATAGTACTCCTCTAAGTATCTTCTACTTACAAAAATAATTTCCATCCAACATTTCCATCTATCTACCCCCTGATGCATGCTATATTTCCAGGATAATGGTAACCCTATATTCAAAACAGGAACACAAAAATGCCTTAATATCAGCTTACCCTATCCTGAAAGATGAGTCCACCATTGTCTTTGACTTTGCATACTCTATATTATACTAATGTACTATTACTATTAAGGTAAACCTACCTGTTCACAGTCATCAATAGGACATGCTCTTTTGACTTGGACAGGGATAAATTGATCATAACAATGTTGTCATCTGTTGTTAATTAATTCAAATGATATAAAAAAGAAAAGAAAAGCCAATAATATGAATGCAAACTGACCTGTTCGCAATCTTCAATAGGACATGCTCTTTTGGTTTGGACAGGGATAAACTGATCTTCAATTTCCTCACATTCATAACTCACACACGGTTGACCAGTTATGTTCCACTTCTCACCAGGCTGGAATAAACAAAAACACATGCTAAACATCAGGACTATCAGTAGAGTTGCTGCTATATCCCATCAGCCTTCCTACTGGATATATTTTTAATAATAAAAATAATAATAATACCCATACAGTACTTCGTACGTAATTTTATATGTATTACCTAAAACTAAAAACTGAGAAGAAGGAGGAAAAAGGAAAATGTTGCTGACACAATATCATCACCCATAATAATTTATTGGAATTGTATATATTTTTCTTAGAAATAAAATAAATCATAACTAATTAAAGCATTGTAAAGGTATGTAAATAGTACCTGATAGGTTGTTGCTGCTCCATCCTTGTTTTTCATTATACAAGATACTTGTTCACAAATGCCGCAGCATTCTCCTTCTTCTTTCTTGTAACTGTATCCCTAAAAGAATCAAAACAGTTTTACAATACAGTATGTGTAAATCAGTAAAATAAAAAAATAGCAATTGTTAAAAATGTGGTACTTACTGGTGAACAGTCCTCATCACTGGAAACGGCACAATCTTTGGATTTACTGGAAATGACTAAATGATCCTCTGAAGTCTTTGTGCACTCGTATGTAGTGCATTTATCCCCAGGAGATGTCCATGTCTCACCAGGCTTAAATAATAAATACAAAAAATACATACAAATTCTATTTTAAAAAATACAAACGCAATTCTATTTTATTCTGATTAATTTCACTCGGTGTATTATTTGATGTGAAATTTGGAGAATGACCTTATTTAGGGGCTTATTTAAGAAGCATCAATGCCACGTTGTTAGGGCGAGAGCTGCGTGCCCATCTCGCAGCACTTCCCTCGCCTCCATGGCTGCTCCCAGCCGTCTCCCTTCCCCCCATGCTTCCTCCTTGCATGGTCAGGTGCGCGTACGTCTCCGTCCACTAGAGGGAGCGCGCACCGGATTCCTGAGATTTAAATGGCCTGTACACCACTGATTGGTGTCTGGTCATCCAATCCTGCATCCACTTCCCCTATTTAAAGGGGCACTTCCTTTCCTTCAGTGCCGGATCTTGGTCTTTCCATGCCAGTTGTAAATCAGTTGCTTTTGGATTGCTCACCCGTGTACCAACCTCTGCCTGTCCCCGACTCTAAACCTTTGCTGCCTGCCCCGACCTTGTCTACTCACCTTTACCATGAACCTGTGCTGCCAAGCCCTGCATGTACTCACTACATCTTTTGCCTGCCCCTGTGCACCACGCTGAACCTCGGCTAACTGTGGAACTGGGCCGCTGTTGGGGGGTAGCAACCTGGGGGTCACTTGCCGCTACAGGACCAACCTGCCTTGCGGTGGGCTCTGGTGAATGCTGGTGGCCTCTTAGACTCTGCTCCCCTGACACGGCACTCGCCATCAGTTCCACAGTCAAAGCGGATCCACATCCAAGTCCGCTCCACCCGGTCCGTGACACACGTAGTGCCAGATGAATGTAGAGTGAATGTCAGGTCCCAGTGAAAAAGATGTATGTATGAAGGAAAATCCATAGCACCTCTAAAAGTGCCAGGTTGTGTCCCATCTATCACCGTTGCAGGCGAGTATAGTTCCGATGCTGAGTTCCCTACAGTACCAGATAAGACCAGGCTCTCACCCTGAACTGTGTGTCCTTATCCCATAGATTTCAATAGGCTGGGTTTGTTATAATTTTCTTGGCTACTTCTTTCTGGCCACAGGATCCCTGACCTATTTGGAATTGTTTTTGTATGCGTTTTTTGCACTTTTGTGTTGTGCTTTAAACTTGTCATTTGGGTCATGCAAAACCTGTGTCATGCCATTCAAGTGTCCCCAATTCAATTTCTGGGGTTTTAAAAATGTTATTGTGCTGCCAACAAAACCCAAAATAAAAAATGGATTGCAACAGGTGCTGCATGCCTGTAATCCCCCTTTGACAGCACCCTTGCGGGCACTATGTATTTTCATGTTAAATTTGGTGCTTTTCCTGCATTCCCAGATGGCACTAGCAGTCACTAGTGCATCAGCTTTTCCATGCCCTGCACTGTACACAGCGCCTGACCAGGAGCCAGAGAACGCAGAGCGCCAACTGTCTCCAGCCGGCTCTGCAGTGTGAGCGGAGATGCAAGAGAAGCTCATCTTGCATCCGCAAAAATTTTTATGAATAAGGCTCCTAGCATATCATGTCCCTTGTGTTACACAGGATTATTGAGACGTAAAACCAGTGAGTAATGTAGAACACAAATACAATAGTCACACATTCTCCTAATTGTTTTTTTGAGAATTTGGCACCTTATGCCTTAACCCATAGCTTATAATTTGTTAGGATGTTTTTCTATGGAACAACATAAAGATTTGATAAAAGCAACACAATTGTAAAAGTCATTTAGTCAATATAGTACCTGATAGATCTTTGTGATGTCATCCTTTTCATTCATTACACACGCCACCTGTTCACAAACACCACAGCATTCTCCTTCTTCTTTCTTGTATGTGTAGCCCTAAATGGGACAACCAAGGTTTAAGTGTAGATCTGCTAAATTAAAAAACTCTTGTGTTTCCTAAAAATGTGGTATTATACTTACTTGTGGACAGTCCTTCTCACTGGAAACAGAGCAATCCTTGGTTTTGCTGGAGATGACAAAATGGTCATCTGAAGTCTTTGTGCACTCGTAAGTAATGCATTTGTCCTCATGAGAGCTCCAGGTCTCACCGGGCTAAAAAAAATGCATACATAATATATGAAATATCTATTTTAGTTTTATTTAGTCCACCTAATGTCTAATGTACAGTATTAGCAGACATATACTATATATATATATATATATTTAAAATGTTCATACATAGCATGCATTTTACTATGTATTACATGAAATTTCTGGATATAAAGTCCAATAATTAAATCACTAATACAAAAGCTACACATGTTCATATTTATAGCAAACCTCCAGTCAAAATAATTAAAGCTTATTAAATTTCTCCACCCCCCCTCCCTGGTAGTCTGTGGCATAAGCTATTCTATAGAGCTTAAACCCATGCAGATATAAGAGGATTTCATGCAGATTCTGTGGTCTTAAACTATCTGGGAAGTGCTATCTTGACTCGAGGGCCCTGCTTCTGAAAAACTGAGTCAAAATTGACTAAAACCCTTATTTCTAACCAGTAGTAGCTCTGCTCATTATTGCTTTGCTCACAGCTGCGAGCTGTGAAACATTTTAGATACATTAATGAAATCATAATTGCATCACACATAGCAACATCTTGTTCAAGATTTTGTGTGTTTTTATTGAACAAAAGACGTGGAGGCTGATTCATTACTAACACCAGGTATCGGCAGATGGGAATCTGTATAGCAGCGCTTAGAGCAACCGCTAGTAGATGCTGTAAGTGGGTATCGTAGCTGTAACAGAGCGCCTCAGTCGCTGTAGTAACCTGGCCCGCATAGATGAATGTGATGTATGTTGGGCGATCTAACACCAGTAAAGCGCTGCAGGGAGCAAAAGGTAGCGCCAGCTCAGTACGACCGACTCTCAGCGACTCACACCATACAAAAGGACACACACACAGTGTTGGTGCTTTAAATCTGGTCGCTATAGCATAGAGCGCCAGACGCTGTGTGATTAAAGTCTGTTTTTGAACACATATCCACGAAAACACATGGAATTACATTGTTGTAACATTGTGACATTTATACTTTAGTGCCAGACCTGTAATGACAATTCTGCATAAAAAACAAAAAAATCAAAAAGGTTTTCAAAAATGACTTTTTCTAGGCCAGGAGAGGTCACACAATTATTTGAGAGAAAAAAATAAATAAAAAAAAAACCCTGTTTAAACAGAGTAAAAGGAACATCCATTGAAATGTATGGGAGAGCATCAGGTAGCGACAGGTATTACCTGGTACTCTGAAAGCTAGAGCCCCGGCGCTATACGCTGAGCCACCTGTAATGATGAATCGTACGCTACATGGCGCTGTTAGAGTCGCTCACCAGAATCGCCTTCATAAATGTGGTTTTGCGTACATCGCCCGGTGTTCAACAGACGCTGCCTGCCGCTACGAGGCACTACCTGGCGCTAGACCTTCATGAATAACCCCTTATGTAACACAAGCATGGGATTTCATTGAAAAAAGTACAAAACATTACCTGATGGACCTGTGTGGTACCGTCCTTGTCTTTCATTACACAAGCCACCTCTTCGCATACGCCACAACATTCACCATCTACTTTCTTGTACTTGTAGCCCTAAAGAAGACACATTTTTTAAGTAATCCTGTAAAATTAAAAAAAAATGGAGTAATCCTTGAAAATGTGGTAATTACCTGTGAACAACCCTCCTCATTGGAAACAGCACAATCTTTGGTTTTACTGGAAATGACTAAATGATCATCAGAAGTCCTTGTGCACTCATAGGTAGTACATTTGTCCTCGGGAGAGTTCCAGGTTTCACCAGGCTAAAAAAAAACACAAAATTAATATTGCTTTATTTGTATTTTAGTTTGATATGGTCAATTTACTTCTTTTTTTAAGTAATACCTACTCATTACATTATTTCTGGTAACCGCTGTTAAACATTGAATGAACAAAACTTTAATGATATGCTAGGCCTGATATGAAAAACATGTTCTCATATAGATTTTATTTATGAAATATTTATGGACCTTGACGCATTACCTTTTATACAATAATGAAAAGCTGCATTTTATGGGATACTTTGATGTTATGGGATGCTTTGGTGTTATGGGATGCTTTGATGTTATGGGATGCTTTGGTGTTATGGGATGCTTTGGTGTTATGGGATGCTTTGATGTTATGGGATGCTTTGGTGTTATGGGATGCTTTGGTGTTATGGGATGCTTTGGTGTTATGGGATGCTTTGGTGTTATGGGATGCTTTGATGTTATGGGATGCTTTGGTGTTATGGGATGCTTTGGTGTTATGGGATGCTTTGGTGTTATGGGATGCTTTGGTGTTATGGGATGCTTTGGTGTTATGGGATGCTTTGGTGTTATGGGATGCTTTGATGTTATGGGATGCTTTGGTGTTATGGGATGCTTTGGTGTTATGGGATGCTTTGATGTTATGGGATGCTTTGATGTTATGGGATGCTTTGATGTTATGGGATGCTTTGGTGTTATGGGATGCTTTGGTGTTATGGGATGCTTTGGTGTTATGGGATGCTTTGGTGTTATGGGATGCTTTGATGTTATGGGATGCTTTAGTGTTATGGGATGCTTTAGTGTTATGGGATGCTTTGGTGTTATGGGATGCTTTGGTGTTATGGGATGCTTTGATGTTATGGGATGCTTTGGTGTTATGGGATGCTTTGATATGCATCTATAAACCATAGTAATATGTTAAGCTACCATAAAAATATTCATATTGGTGATCCTTAAAGGAGCACTATCGCGAAATTGTGTAATATCAAAAATCCATATAAACACAACGGCTTATGAGAGCAGAGATCACTTAGACACCCTAACTGAATAAAACTCCTACCAAGCTTGTGGTTTTCTTTTCTTGGTAGGAATAAAATCCAGGGGTGATGGGTTTAGTGTATCAGGGGTGACAGAACCTGTCACCCCTGATTTCTACTTTCTTCCATTAAAATAAAAAAAAAAAACCCTGGCTGGATTTTTATTGATACTGGGTGTATAAGTGACTCCTGCCCCTGTCTTCCAGCATATTTATATGGATTTTTATCATTGGCCCATTTTTCCCGATAGTGCTCCTTCAAGTTGATCTGTGCATAGTAGGGCCTTGTTTTTTTAATAGAATTGGTATATTTTTAAATATAATCTGTACTTATTCTGAATATATGTTATCAACAAAAGCAGTGAATGCTCTCCCTGTAATCTTGTTTCTAGGCCCGATGTACTGTGTGTAATGTACTGTGATCTTGTTACTAGGCCCGATATAAAAAACACATTATCACACAGATTTTATCTATGGATCTTGGTGCATTTCATTTGTATTAATCTTCTTATATCTTTTAGTGTGTGTTTTGTTACTGTATGCATTTATAACCAAATAAATAGGTTAGGTTATCATAAAAATCTTGATATTGATGATCAGTTAGTTAATGTGTACATAGTAGAGCCTTGATTTATTTAATTGTGAGAACCAGCGATTGACAGGTCTTCTGAAAATTTGGTGATAGATTAAACTTACGGCAGTGTTAAAACAAATCCTACCTGCAGAGTTATTGGTGTTGATTTTTCTGGTGGCGTCATAACACAGGCAACCATCACACATTTTCCACAGCACTCGCCTTCAGTTTTCTTAAATTCATAGCCCTAAAGGCAACAAAAATAACATTTTTCAGACTCAACACATTGCCATAGAGGGGAACATAGGGGTACCTTTCCCTTGGAAAAAAGTTAGAATAATTCTCCAACAAGCCAGTTCATTTTAATTATTTAGATATAGGGCATATGCAGACCCGTTAAATACACGTTATTAAAAATCAATTATTGTCATTGATGTAAATTAAAGAAAAAATATGCAAACCTCTACTTACCAAAATATTAATCATGGGCTGCATGCAGTTTTTCTATATTGCAGTTATTTAAATACAGTATATATGGCCCTATATATATATATATATATTGCATCAGGGTGACACAAACTGACACATTTTTGTAGACACATATCTTGTGCCATTTTCCCTTGTCCTGAAATTCCTAAATGGCTGTTGTGTCTACCATATACTGTACTCTCACTTTGTATATTCCATATTATGAAATATTGTGGCATAACAAAACATACGAAGGCAGACCAACCTGTTCACAATCTTCAGTAGGACATGCTCTTCTGACTTGGACAGGGACAAACTGATCTTCAATTTTCTCACATTCATAACTCATACATGGTTCCCCGGTTATGTTCCACTTCTCATCAACCTAGAATTGTTTTTAAATTAAATAGTTATAACTAAAAACTACCATAACATGAATTTGTAGAAATTCTATAATAGGGTCGATTTGCGGTCATGCGTCTATGCATTTGCACAAGTTTTTTTGAGCACCAAGTCGTGCTCGGACCTTCTGTTTTGTTGTTGTCAAAATTTGAAGCGTATTTATTAAAGTTGACCAAAACCCACACCGATCACCCCAGGAATTTTATGTGTATTTGGAGTATGCGGCCGCCAGCGCACTCGGAGCCGCTGCTCTTAGGCGAAGCCTTAGACGACGTGACGTCAGTGGCTCTGAGTATGCTGATTGCACGAGCGGCTGCACATGCTCTGTAGGACCAGGAAGGGGTGAGTTGCCTGACTAACAGGCTTATTTCATTACTAAAAACACATGTTGGCAGCAACCGGCATGTTTTTTTAACAATGAAAGTGTGAGCCGCAAGTTTTTTTTTAGTAATTTTTCCTTTTTTGTGGTTTGTTGTCAAAGTTGACAAGTCTCAAAATGTTTAATGATAAAAACACCAAAAAGGTCGACATTGACCTTTGACCAACAATTAAGAGACATAAAAAAAAAACATTAGTAGCAAAATTATTAAGCACTAATACGTGAAACAGAGCAGGGTGGGAGGGATAAAGAGAACATCTGGGGCAAAACATTTGGAGAAACAGCACTGGAGTTAACCTGGAATCAGGATATCCCCAATAAAACACGACACCTAAACATAAGGAGAAATAAGCAGCTATAAATAAACAACACCTAAATGTTCATCCCTTTCTTTACTGTTTCTCATTTGCGATTTTTTTGTCTCTCCAGCTTTTGTGTTTTAGGTGAATCTCTATTCTCCATTTTGGATTGAATTCCCTGTCACCTGACATGGGGGGCCTTCGAGACCAGTTAAGGGCTTAGCCAGCCAAACGCACATGGAGCAGGGCCATTTGCATTTAAAACAGTAAAATTTCAAGTGGAGGGCATCTAAAAAGGAATTTTGCTTTGGCTGTGAGCACATGCCATTTGTTGCAGTGCACACAAATCCATGAGTCAGGCGCCTAGGTGCATGCAGAGTCGTTTGCACTTGGTTTGGGTTTTTTTTGGTGCATGACCATGAATCGACCCTAATGTGAGTGTGACTGGAAACATGTTTAGATCAAAGTCATTTTGTCTGCATTGGCACTGTACTGTCACAAGGAAAACACAATGTTGCTCAATGGGCATCTTCATTTATCTCTGATGATTTGTGTGAACAGCATGCAGAATTTTACCTATAAAGAAATAGTAGCCCAGTGAAGTTTATGGCAGCGCATCCAAAATTTGGTGTAATGCATTTTAACTGTATCACGTTTTTTTAAATCTATGGCAAAATATTCTAAATAAAATGCAAAGCAGTGCGATGCAGGTACTCTATGCTTTGGTTCCATGGTGTTACACAAGATCGTGAGGAATGATTACGAAGTGATGATCTTCCATTTTAAAAGTAACTGAATAAAACATAGAGGCTGATTCATTACTAACGTCAGTTATTGGCAAATGAGCTTCTGTATAGCGGCGCTTAGAACGACCGCTAGTAGACGCTGTAAGTGGGTATCGGGCGCTGTAAGAGAGCGCCTCAGTTGCTCTAGTAAACTGGCATTGATGAATGTGATGTATGTTGGGCGCTCTTTATTATTCTTATTAAGAAATAGTCAGTGGTGCATTGGGGAAAAAATTCCTTTTGGTATGTTGGGCGCTCTAATACCAGTACAGCGCTGCAGGGAGCGAAAGGTAGCGTTAGCTCAGTGTGACTGACTCTCAGCGCTCTGCACCATAAAAAGGACACACACACCGCGTTGGCGCTCTAAATCTGGTCGCTGTAGCATAGAGCGCCAGACGCTTTGTGATTAAAGTATGTTTTTGAACACATATCCACCAGTAACAAAGCGAAAACACATGGAATGACATTGTTTTAACACTGGGACATTAACACTTTAATGCCAGACCTGTAATGACAATTCTGCATAAAAATATAAAAAGTCAAAAACGTTTCTAAAAATGTTCGTTTGCAGCCAGAAGAGGCCACACAATGATTTGCGAAAAAAAAAATAATAAAAAATGTCAAACACGCTATTTAAACACAAGCAAATGAACGGCCATTGAAATGTATGAGAGAGCGACACTGAGCGAAAGGTAATACCTGGCGCTCTGGAAGCTAGAGCACTGGTGCTATATGCTGAGCCGCTTGCAATAATACATGTGACGCTACATGGCGCTGTTAGAGTCGCTCACCGGATTCACTTTCATAAATTTGGTTTTGCGTACAGCACCCAGCATTCTGCAGCCACGAGGCGCTACCTGGCGATATTCCTTTATGAATAAACCCCTATAGTACCTGATGGATCTGTGTGGTGCCATCCTTGTCTTTCATTACACAAGCCACTTGCTCACAAATGCCACAGCATTCTCCTTCTTCTTTCTTGTACGTGTAGCCCTAGAAGAAAAATATAAAAGAAAAATATACATGCAGATCAGCAAAATTTGAAAAAGAAATAAAAGAATTTGATACTTAATTCAAATAAATTAAAAAAAGAGTTTACCCAACAAAATCGTACTTACTTGTGTACAGTCCTTCTCACTAGATACAGTACAGTCTTTGGTTTTGCTAGAGGTGACTAAGTGATCATCAGAAGTCTTCTTGCACTCATAAGTCGTACATTTGTCTTCAGGTGAGGTCCAGGTCTCACCAGGCTACAAGGACAAATACAAACGAAATTATATACTTTTTAGTATTACATAGCTCATTTTGTCTTGTCTGATGACCAGATACATTTAAATAAATGTCCTGAATTGATGTTTTGAAAAAAAATGCATCACGCTCTATATCATTCTGACCCCTTCTGATAGAACAATTAGCTAAACATCTCATCGGACATTTTTTCATATCATTTTGTTGATTGGTTAAAAGTTAAAAGGTTAAAAAGTCTATAAGCTCATGGTGCTCAGTGAATGGCATATGCTTTATGTTTATGTGACAAGACAGATATACTGTAGATCTTCAGTAGCTTTATATTAAATCTTACCTTCAGGGTAAT
Organism: Gastrophryne carolinensis; assembly: GCA_027917425.1. NCBI lineage: Eukaryota > Metazoa > Chordata > Amphibia > Anura > Microhylidae > Gastrophryne > Gastrophryne carolinensis. Next base: position 178,001,023 of record CM051241.1, on the reverse strand, counting down.
TGGTGTTGATTTGTCTGAGGGTGTCATGACGCAGGCAACCTTTATACATTTGCCGCAGCATTCTCCATCGATTTTCTTATATTCGTAACCCTGCAAGAAAGAGTAACATATGCTTAACACTTTTTAGCCCTTAGCCATTTTTCATTACTGCCATGAACAATAGCGCATCTGTGCCTTCAAAAGCCAGGTGTCATAGGCCCAGGCTCAAGGGAGTTTGTATTAGCCTGTATCACTTACATTATGTAAGAACATGTGTATCTCTGTATTCAATTTCTATGTAAACTGTAATTATCTGTTGCACTGTGTCAAAATGCCAAAAAGAATTCCTTGTTCATCTCTGATTTACTTGATGAACAATAAATTGAACTGAATTGAACTTGTTGTTGCAGTACATACGGTAAAGGATTAAAAGGGCTGCCCTGGCTGGATGCTTGGTAGTTCACATAATTAGTTTGTGCAATTGAATTATTAAAAGTCAAGGAAAATGTAAGTATCATATTTAATTAGGTGTTGTTTGCCCTAACACTAATCAGAGAAAACTTTTGATTGGGTCCTTTACAGCAGTGGTCCCCAACCTTTTTTTCACCGTGGACCGGTTCAGGATTTTACCACGGCCCGGTGGGGCACTGGGGGGGGGGGGGGGGCTGACTGGGGGCAGGGCTGGGGGCGGTGTGGCGTCATTGATTGTTAATATTGTTTTGAGCTGGGAATAGAGAGATGGGATGGGACAGAGCTGGGAATAGAGAGATGGGATGGGACAGAGCTGGGAATAGAGAGATGGGATGGGGCAGAGCTGGGAATAGAGAGATGGGAGCGGGGAAAAGTGAGTTTTTACAGGTGCCCTGGAGAAGGGGGGTTCACACAGCGGGGGCATCCCGAATCAGGATGCCTCAAGCCTGCAGCCAGCCCTGAAATCTTTTAGATTCCAGGCCAGCCGATGGTGGGTTCCACTTTAAAGATATTCCTGGGCATCCCAAACCCCTGAAATCTTCCCGCGGGCCGCGGGGTCTGGAAACCTAGCGTCCGCGGTCCGCGGGTTGAGTACTCCTGCTATATACGGTCACCCACTTGTAGAGCCGCACGGTGACCGCGTCCTCCTCCTCCTGCACCCTATGGTAGCGAACCTCCGAGCGGGTAGCCTCAGGGCCCGGTACCATTTGAGCCACGGACCGGTAGCGGTCCGCGGCCCAGGAGTTGGGGACCACTGCTTTACAGGATCCATGCCTTTTCTCGTGGGAGCATCGTTGTTTTCAAGTTTGCATTGGCACTCTCCATTAAATAGATGGCATCACACTGTACAGCCATGTAACTAACATGACTTGTGAATGTGGACCCTAAAACTACTGCTTTGTGCAGTAGGTAAAAATTGTGGTGAAGGAAATAGTTGGAATTTCCCCTTAAAAACCTGCCACTTTTTGTGCTTTATTTTCTAGAAAAGTCTGAAAAGGGAACACACAGTGCCACTGTAACCACAGTAGTAGCATTGCTTCTTTATAGAATTACATATAGACACAGATTAATATAACACTGTTTTACAAAATGCGTTTATAAAAATCAACTCACTGCATCACACTTGTCTTCTGCGCAGTTTACTTTGGTTTCCTTGGGGGTCAAGATATTATCGGTTCCTTCACAGTTATATATCACACAGGGTTCATCAGGTGGACTCCATGTTTCGCCGGGCTAGAGTTTATATTAAAAAAAGTCATTTGTTCTTTAAAAATCAAGAAAATTAAAATTTAAACTTTAAATGGGCATTTGTTATATTGATAAAAGTTAACATCTTGCACATTTCTTTTTTATTTACATGCTACAACAATGCCAAATCCATAAATTTTAAGGCCTAGAGTAATATCTGCTTAATACTGTACATCTGACAGGCACAGGTTGGTAACTTGAAAAAATGTAATGCATAACAAGTTAAAATATTTTGATATAACTTTGTCATGCGCATTGAGATAAAACCATAAAAATATCTAACACAGCACAGTGCAGAGACTTACATAAACCAGTACAAAAATCATTGTTAAAAAAATCTTAAATCTTAAAGGGACTTTAAACCCCTATAAATAACCAGCAAGCAGCTGACCTGATGCCTATCCCAAGTACCTCTCCTCTATTTCTTGCAGCACTGGGTAGAAGCCGTAACACGCCTCCAAAGTTTGCCCTTCTTTGAATTTCATTCCTCCAGGACCATGCAAAAAGTTGGTCCTACAGCCACTCTGACCCTTGGAGCACTCAGAGTGAGCAAGCACAGCAAGCCACAATTGCCCCACAGCTATCTCTGACCACAGCAGAGCATGCTCAGTACTTTTAAACCTGATCCATGACATGCCCTTCACAGCTCTGTCACCACCCAAAAATTTAAGCAAAGCAAAACAGTTTTTGCCTAGGATATTTACATAGAATCAGAGACTTTCGGGTGCTTTTAAATGGCATATTTGCTACTGTTCCCAAGGGGAATGGGGGGCAGGGAGTTAGTGTTTGCCTGGACAGGCATTAAGTAAACTAAAAGTAACAGTTCAACACTTTGCCTATGAAAGAACCTGTATATAAAATATCTCACAAATTAGTACCTGCAACAGTTTGTCAGTGTTGTTCTTCAGTTTCATTACACAAGACACCTGTTCACAAGTGCCACAACATTCTCCTTCTTCTTTCTTGTACTTGTAGCCCTAGAAAAGAATAAAAGGTTATTTATAACACCAATCAGTACAAACAACGAATAGAATTGCTGTAAAATGTACTACTCACTGATTGACAGTCATCTTGACTATGAACAGTGCAGTCCCTTGATTTGCTGGAAGTGACAAAATGATCATCTGAAGTATCCTTGCACTCATAAGTAGTACATTTGTCTTCAGAAGTCCAGGTCTCACCGGGCTTAAAATGAATTCAATAATAAAGATATTGACTCTTTTCTATTTTAGTTCCATGTGTCATATTATCTTTTTCAATTAATAATTTTCTAATTTTTAAACTATAGTACCAGGGTCGAACTGTTCCACAAGAAGAGCGGAGGATCCTGGGCAGGGGATGACCAGTGCTGCAGTTGGTGGTCACAGGGCTCAAGTTGGTGGTAATAGGGCCTGGCTCATTGGCAGTTGGTTCAGGTTAGCAACAGTAAAGTACAGCCACATATTCTGCACAAGGACCAGCAGAGCAGTTGCCTTGTAAAGGGGGGGTCATTTGCTTTCTGTATGGGCCAATGTGTGTGGGACTGTAGGTTCCACAGAGTAGAGCTAAGAGACTAGCTGCTTATTTTGGCTGGAATTAAACAGAGAGAACACTAGGGCTGTATGTATTATACCCCCCTCCCTGTCCAGTTTATTTAGGATCTCTGTGGTTAAAGTGGACCAACACCCACCCCTAATCTTATAGATTCCCGGGCCGATCAGCTCCCTCCCCACGGGTCATCCGAAATCGAGATGCCCTGCTGTGTGAAACCCCCCAGAAAGCCCCTAAAATCTTACCTTTTAGGCGACGGCTTATCCCTCTAGCAGGGCGCGCTCCCGCGCCGGCCGTTTGTGAATGGCCGGCGCGGGCACGCGCCCTGTAAGAGGGACGCGCGAGAGGCGGCGGCGGCGGCTTATCCGTCGCTTGTCCGTCGCCTAAAAGGTAAGATTTTAGGGGTTTTCTGGGGGGTTTCACACAGCGGGGTGCCCCGCAGAAGTGGACCAACACCCAGGATAGTGAAAATCCTGGGCGTTGGTCCACTTTAATCGAACTCAAGAGTTGCTCTTAAGACTGATATTCCAGCCTGACATTGTGTAAAATCCTAATATTAGGGATGTAAGCAACATATCCCTTACTTTTTATAGTATGGTAGACAATTCGAGCTAATTACAAAGCTCACCTTCAGGAGTTGTTTCTGGTTGTCTGGTGTTGTCATGACACAGGCAAACTTAACACATTTCTCGCAGCACTCGCCTTCTATTTTCTTAGGTTCTGAGCCCTACAAGTAACAATAGTAAGTTTAGTCACAAAGTAATATACTTTTAAACATAGATGCCATCAAAAGTGTTTGTACTTATGGAAAAAGTTATTGACTCATCCATTTTATTCAGGGTATTTATTTTAACTGGAAGTAACTGACTGCTAGAAAGGCTTGGCAAATGCTACCAAGTCATGTCATGCTGCTAATTATAATGTTGATCCAGTTATTTAATAATGAGGTTTTAGTAGTTTTTTTTTTCTCACTGGAGAAATAGAATCACCATCTCATGGCCACATATTTTATTTTGCTTCTTTATAGCAAATGTCAAGCATTAAGTAATTGTAATGATTAGGGATGAGCGAACCGTTTTGGACGAACCGGAATTCGCTCCGCATTTCAGGGAAAATTCGATTCGGCACGAACCCGAATTTCCTTTGGTTCGTGCCGATCGAATTTTCCCTGAAATAAAAAAAAAAAATGCCGGCATGGTGGGAGCGGGCAGGCCGGCGCCGCTCTCAGGCGCCCTCTGATGACGCGTCCTCTGATGACAGCTCCCACCATGCCGGCATTTTTTTTTTTCAGATGAGCGATTCCTTGGGGAAATTCGGCGAATCGCCCGAATCGAACTTTCAAGAATTTCGCTCATCTCTAGTAATGATGATTAGGTTTTATAATAATTATGTTTTGTGATAAATACATGGATCTAAAAGTAATTTAATTTCATTGTCCTCAGCATGACATGGAGTTCTATTTTCTACTTAAAAGTTAAATCCATGATCACTCAGTCTTTTAATAAAGCTTTAATATGAAAGAAGAGTTACATAGGTCCTGTACCCTGAAAGGAGGTTTATGTTCTCACCTTCTAACCACAGTCTAGAGCCCCCAAACAACCTGTGTTTCTTTTTATTTGACTAAACGCTTTGCCCAATATTCATATAAACACGAACTTGATAGTTCACTATACATAGGTACTGTTAGAATTGCTTCCTGGCCATCCAGCAATGATGCATTCAGTTAAACACAGCTCAGCATTGAGGGTCAGCCTTACCAGTTAGAATAACTGTAATAAATCTGAAAACACTTTAAACTAAACTGCCATTATGTGGATATTTAGCTTCCTGTGTTTTTATGAATATTGGGCAAAGGCTTTAGTAAAAACAACCAGAAACACAGGTTGTTTTGAGGCATAAACTGTGATGACATACAGTAAACTTCCTTTCTGGCTTTAGAATCATTTTAATATAAGGAAAAGCTCACCTGTTCACAGTCTTCAGTGCGGCAGTTAACTGTGACTTCCTTCTGGGAGATATGGTCTTCAGTTTTGTCACAGACATAATTCACACATGGTTCATCAGGTGAGATCCATTTGTCACCAGGCTAGAATTTTAAGGAATATTTGTTAAATATATATATATATATATATATATATATATATATATATATATATATATATTAGGGATGAGCGAACCGGTTCGGATGAAGCGGAATTCGCTCCGAATTTCAGGGAAAATTCGATTCTGCATTTTTTAAAAAAGCAAACACTTACCTGCATGGTCGGAGCGTGGAGGCCGGCGTCGCTCTCAGGTGCCCTCTGATGACGCGTCCTCTGATGACAGCTGAGAGCAGCGCCGGCCTCCACGCTCCGACCATGCATTTTTGCCGGCATGGTGGGAGCGGGCAGGCCGGCTACGGTGTCAGCGGGCCGGCGGCGGCCCGCTAACAGGCGTAGCCGGCCTGCCCGCTCCCACCATGCCGGCATTTTTTTTTTTCACATGAGCGATTCGTGAAAGTTCGATTCGGGCGAACCCGAATTGCTTGGGGAAATTTGGCGAATCGCCCGAATCGAACTTTCAAGAAGTTCGCTCATCTCTAATTCTACAATACCTGCAATATCTTGGTGGTGTTGTCTTTTAGTTTCATTACACAAGCCACTTGCTCACAAAAGCCACAACATTCTCCTTCCTCTTTCTTGTACTGGTAGCCCTAAAAAAGACAACAATGCATATGGCAATTAAAAAAATGTAGAAAAGAAACAAAAACTCTTGTTCCAGGAAATGTGATACGTACCTCTGTACAATCCTTATCACTGGAAACGGAGCAATCCTTGGTTTTGCTGGAAATTACAAGATGATCATCTGAAGTTTTCTTGCATTCATATGTCGTACACTTGTCGGGAGAGGTCCAGATCTCATCAGGCTAATTGAAAATGAATAATGTATTTATTAACTGTTACTTTTAAGTAGTCCAACTTGTTATTTAGCGTACCATATTCATCAATAGCTCCATGGGTTACAAGGCCCAAAAAAAAAATATATATATATTATATATAACATATATATAACATGTGTCATTGGCAAAATAAAACACAGTGATTGAGATACACCTGTTACCTAATGGAACAGCATAGAATGGCCAAGGTTTATAACAGGTCTTACCTTCATGGTTATTGGTGTTAATTTTCCTGGTGGTGTCATAACACAGGCAACCATTACACATTTTCCGCAGCACTCGCCTTCTGTTTTCATATATTCATAACCCTATTAGCAACAACATTGATATTTGCTTTACAGGTGAGCTTAGACTATTTTGAGAGTTTATAGAAAACTGTAAGTGCCATTTTAAGTTGCAAGACTTATGGGGAATGTACTTGAACTGTATGCAATTTTATGTTTTTATGTAATTGAGATTACATCAAGATAGTCCCATCTTTAAAAATAAAAATGGGCCGATTCCGCCCCCCATCGGCCCTTACTTACCTTTTGGATGTCGCCACTGTCTGCTGCGGCGTCAACCACCTGCTTCAGGGCCCAATCACTGCCCCCGTGACGGCTTAACCATCTGTAACTGACAGCACAGCTTCAGCCATGCTCTTCAAAGTCCCACGACACTCGCTGGATTTAGGGCAGCTCCATTGCATCCTATTCATGGGCAATGCGCAGGTGCAAGATCGGGGGCCGCATGCAGTGCCTGATGGGATGCTAATTGGCGCTGCCTGTCGGAAGGTCGCCTGGAATCCAAGGGACTCAGAAGATAGATCCCCCAGCGAGGTAAGTATTTAGTGCCCAAAGGTAAAACCAGAGGGGGGGCAGCAGATCGGTGAGGTTTGGGGGAGGTCTTATCCTCTCCCCATGTTCTTCTTTAAATATATGGGGGATTTTAATATCATAAACATCTAATTTTAGGAGAAATATTCTGTGGAACTAGCGCACTTAAAATTTGATAACAATTTCATTAATCTGATGCAATTATTTAAATTACAGATGCATAGCTACAATATTACAGATATTTAGAAAGTTTGGCTCCAAAGCAATAGCATTTTAGAGTAGCTCTGGAACTTAAAAAAAACACTTACCTGCATTCAGATGTATTTAAAGTGTAACAAAGGGATTTGCTTACCCAAGTTTTGTATCATGCCCCTGGGACATCCCAAATTCAGATGCCCCTCTGTGTGACCCCCCACATTTGCCTATAAAAACTCACTGTCCAGGTTCCAATGGCACATGTGCAGGCTCTTGTCTGGTGAGAGCCACCGGCTGTGACTACGTTATTCGTCAGGTCAGGCGGCTCTCATTGAATTAAATTGATGGTATGGGAGGGATGCAGCGGTATGTGCTCCCTATTATAAACAATGAGAACTGCCTGCCAAATGATGTGGTCACAGCAGGCAGCTCTCATTGGACAAGATCCCACGCATGCACTATTGGTGCATGGACAGGTTACAGAACATAGAAAGAAGAAATTACTATGATAATAATTTAATAATTATTAATAAACTCACGATATCACATTGTTCATCTGGGCAGTTTAATGTTGTTTCCTTGGGAGACAATTTGTTATCCTTGGTTGTGTCACAGTAATATACCACACATGGTTCATCAGATGGGCTCCATTTTTCACCAGGCTAGAAAAAGGACATTGGATATACAGATAAAATATATAAATCCTAAATACACATTAATAAATTTGCATGTTTCAAATATAACAGAGCTGCAAACATGAACAACCCACAGTTATAATGGCCTAGTGTGAAACTCTGCCATCATCTAATAAGATCTGCAGTAGGTCACACGAGGACATTGTCATGTATGACATAACATGTAAATTATATCGAGTGTAAAATATCCTATAAATTAGTACCTGCAAAAGCTTGTCAGTGTTGTCCTTTAACTTCATTACACAAGCCACCTGCTCACAAGTGCCACAACATGCCCCTTCATCTTTCTTGTATTTGTATCCCTAAAAAGTGGACAATGGTGTTTAATATGACAATCAGCAGAAAGCAAAAAAAAACTAGATTTTCGGGGAATAAGTCCTTACTTGTGGACAGTCCTTCTTGCTGGATACAGAGCAATCTTTGGTTTTGCTGGAAGTGACAAACTGATCATCTGAAGTCTTTGTGCACTCGTATGTGATGCATTTGTCATCAGGAGAGGTCCAGGTCTCACCAGGCTGAAAAACAGTAACAACATCAAGACTTTTCTTTTTTATTTAGGTTTGATTAAAGTGGACCAACACCCAGGATTTTGACTATCCTTGGTTTTGGTCCACTTCGGTGGGTGCCCTGCTGTGTGAAACCCCCCAGAAAGCCCCGAAAACTCACCTGACCCCGCTCCCACGTGACCGCTCCAGCGAATCACCGCCGACGGACAAGCGAGGTCTGTCGACGGACAAGCGAGCGCGCCTGCCGCCGCCTCCCGCGCGTCACTCTTACAGGGAGCGCGCCCTGCGTTTGTGAATGCCCGGCGCGGGTGTGCGCCCTGCTAGAGGGACGCGCCGGAGGCGGTGGCGGCCCGCTCTGGAACGGGGAGACGGTAAGGCTTGTGGGCTTCCTGGGGGGTTTCACCCCGCGGGACATCCCGATTTCGGATGCCCCACGGGGAGGGATCTGATCGGCCCAGGAATCTATAAGATCCCCCCTGGGTATTGCTCCACTTTAAGTCCGCTGGTGGTTTCATTTATTGGGGATTCATATGAATAAATCATAATATCATTATGAAAATGATTTCATATACTCTATCAAGGCAAGAATTATATCTGTTGATGTGTATAGTAATGTGAATGAACCTATGAGATGTGTATTTGGATTTGGAATAGCATTCTTCTAAACTAAGGACCTGAGTTGCCAAATTGGTGTGTGTTGAAACATTGCTTGGCTCACCGTGGTAAACACTAGTGTGCACTAGTATCCATTTTTTTATGTTTGCCTCACCACAGTGTCACCACTAGTCTGGCATAGTGCAGCTATCTACCAGCAAGCAGGCGTTTTAAGCTACCTCTACAAAGGCTGGCAGGCTGATTCATTACTAGCGGCAGGTAGCGACAGATGAGCGTCTGTAGCAGGCATTTCAGAGCACCTGCTAGTAGTCGCTGTCATCGGCCTTGGTTCGCTAGTTCAGAGCGCCTCGGTCGTTGTGCAGCATTGTTGAATACGTTGTGGGGAGTCGCTATATGAGCAGTACAGCGCTGTATGGGAGCGAATGGTAGCGACTGGTCAGTTCGACCGACTCACACCATATTTATCAAAAAAACAGCCTTACACAACGCCGGGGCTCAAAAATGCTTAACCGTAGCCCAGTGCACCAGAGGCTATGTTATTAAAGGCTGTTTTTTAACAAAGCGGAAACATATAGAATGACATTGTAATAACATTGTGATATGAACACATTTATGCCAGACCTGTAATGTCAATTCTGTATAAATATATAACAATTGAAAAAAAAATAGAAAAAATGGCTTTTTCAAGGCCAGGAGAGAACCCAACGTCATTTGAGAATAAAAAAAATAATAATAAAAAAAATAATAATAAAAACACCCTGTTTAAAGAGAAGTAAAAGAACGTCCATTTAAATGTATGGGCTAGCGACAGGTAGTGATAGGAAAGATGTGGCGCTCTGCAAGGCTGAACGCCGGCGCTGTATGCTGAGGCTGGCATAATGATGAATCAGAAGCTACATGCCGTTATCCCAGTCGCTCAACAGAATCCGCTTGATAAATGTGTAATTGCTGCCGTGTCTGGCGTTCACCTGCCGCTACCTGTCGCTACCTGTCGTTTACGAGGCACTACCTGACGCTATCCCTTCATGAATAAGGCCCTTGGTCATATTTTGGAGCCATATTTAGAAATGCCCATGCAAATGGTACATGTATATTATTTTAATGTATTCACATTTAACATCATCTGTTTTATTTTCATGTGAATCTAAAAATATATTAACACATGTAAATGTAAATTAAACTAAACTAAAAGAACAAACCCCAAAGAAGTTACATCTGCAACATGACACACATTGGGGTCGATTTAGAGCCAGGTAAGAATTCTCACTTCTTTTTTCAAATTGCCTTTTACTTTCACTGTCTACCGGGTGTAAATTTTCACTTGGCTCTGAATCAATCCCAAGACAATGAAAGTGAATGACAGTTTTCTCTCCTAAAAAAGGAGTGAGAAGTCTCCGCTGGCTATGAATTGACCCCATTGTTTGCACTTTGACCTATTAAATGTCTATATCTTTGTCTACATTTTCTCCACTTAGTAATGTGAGAGTTTGGTTCTACATTACTAACACTGATGAGGCCTGATTGTGCCTCACCTTGAATCTTAATGACTTAGGCCCTTATTTATGAAGGAATAGCGACAGGTAGCGACTGGTGAGCGGCCGGTAATGACGGGCCCCGCCACGAGAACGCCGGCTCCCCACCACAATCACACATTTATCAAGCCAATCCTGCTTAGCGACTGAGATAGCGCCATATAGCGACTCATTCATCATTATTCCAGCCTCAGCCCACAGCGCCAGCGTCCGACCTTGAACAGCGACAGGTATGACCTCTCGCTACCTGGCGCTCTCCAATGCATTTCAATGGAACAATCTTTAAATATTAATAATTAATTGTTATTATTTTTTTTTTTTAAATGTGAAAAATTCTGCGACCACTTCTGCCATTTTAGATATTTTTTTTAAGGGAAAAAAAATAAAAAAAAAAATTGTACAGAATTGATATTACAGGTCTGATATTAATGTATTCATATTACTACATTATTTAAAAAACTTGTTTTTTTTTTGGTTTCCAAAAATATGGTGGTTTGGGGGTTAAAAAAATACTTTTAACCCATCACCGCCAGCGCTCTGGGGTTTAAACATGCATTTCACAGCGCGAGAATTTTTTGAGCGTGATTTTTTAATGAATATGGTGGGAGCCGGTCGCTAGGACCAGTTGCTATCATGCTCTCCCATACATCGCAGAACCTGTCAAATAGCGACTCCTCACCCAATATTCAACATTACGGCAAACCGACTGAGTCGCTATCAACTACCGAACAACGGGCAAGCACAGCGACTACTAGCGGGCGCTCTGAAAATGCCGCTACAGTCGCTCAACTGTCGCTACCTGCCGCTATTAATGAATCGGCCTCTAAATTTCTTAATTGCTTAATTACTAGCACAGTGTGGTACAGCTGAGCACAGCTAAGCTAAATTCATATGATGCTAACACATAGTTGTCATCCATAAAAATCCTGATATGATCGATTTCTATGTCTACATTATTATATCCTAGTTGTGGTCAGCAGTTTATTATCGATTTAGGTGATCTATAATAGTAGAGTGAATTTAGAGCCAACTACAAATCTTACCATGAGGATTTTCTTTTCGTTTTCTGGTGTAGTCATGACGCAAGCAAACTTGACGCATATGTCACAGCACTTCCCTTCTAGTTTCTTAGATTCAGAGCCCTGTAAGTAACATCAGTAACATTAGTGATAAATCTTATAGACAGAGGTGCAGCAGGAGATAGTGCTTGTTCTTAGAAAAAACAGTTGGATAAAATGGAGTTGATTTACTAAGAGTTGAAAAAAAAATCCTATTGTTGCGAAACATTCAATTCATGAGAAAAAAAGGCTTAGAATGTCACCGTTAAAGTGGACCAACACCCGATGCTGATCGGCCCGGGAATCTATAAGACTTCCGGGCCGATCAGCATCGGGCCTGCGGGGCACCCCGATCGGGGGTGCCCCGCTGTGTGAAACCCCCCAGAAAGCCCCGAAATCCCTACCTCCTCCTCGATCCAGCGGCGCATGCGCGAGCCGCCACCGCCACTCGTGCATCCCTCTAGCAGGGCGTGCACCCCGCAAATGGCCGGCGCGCACGCGCTCCCTGCAAGAGTGACGCGTGGGAGGCGGCGGCAGGCACGCTCGCTTGTCCGTCGATGGACCTCGCTTGTCCGTCGGCAGGGATTGGCTGCAGCGGTCACGTGGGAGCGGGGACAGGTGAGTTTTTGGGGCTTTCTGGGGGGTTTCACACATCGGGGTGCCCCACCAAAGTGGACAAAAACCCAGGATAGTCAAAATCCTGGGTGTTGGTCCACTTTAATGAATCACTGGATAGGAAGACAATGAAAGTCAATGGCACTTTTTTACTCATGAGAAAAGTATTACACATGTCACTCCTTTGTACTCTTCATTACTATCTGGTTGCTTTCCTATCTGGTGATTCAATAAAAGTGTTATTCTCATGCTTTTTTTCTTGAATTAAATTTGTTGCTACCGTGAAAATGTTTTCAAGTCTTAGTGAATAAAGACCAATAGCCACAGCAGTGGACTGGTCATAGTGCAAGCCAGGGAAACTCCTTTTGCTTTGAGGGCAGCTGTGCTGGGTGTAGCATCCCATATCTCGCCCACCTCCTCTCAATCCTGTGCCATAATTTGGTGTTATAGCTATAATAGCTGTTGGTGGCCACCCCCCCCCCGTGCGGGTTATTCCCCCCTGCAATGAGCACACTTGCTGACCAGCGTGGAAACAAATTGGGGTCAAGACTCAGTGGGGATATTGTAGTTGGGTCCGGGTGCCAGGGGCTGCTAAAATACAAAGGCTGATTTGTGGCCCCAATTTACCCCTGGGTAAAAAAAAGTTATTATAAAGGCTTTAAAGAAGACCAACACTATAAAAATAAGCTCACCAGTTCACAGTCTTCATCACGACAGGTTACTCTGACTTCCTTGAGTGAAACTTGATCTTCAGTTTTGTCACAGACATGGTACAGACATGGTTCATCGGGTGAGCTCCATTTGTCACCGGGCTAGAATATATTTTTAAAGCAACATTTGTTATATAAAGAATAGAGATGAGCGAACTTCTCAAAAATTCGATTCGGGCGATTCGCCGAATTTCTCAAAGAAATTCGGGTTCGTCCGAATCGAACTTTTACGAATCGCTCATCTCTGGTGGGAGCGGGGATGCCGGCTGTGCTGTCAGCGGGCGGCGGACCCGCTGACAGCGCAGCCGGTCTCCCCGCTCCCACCATGCCGACATTTTTTTTTTTATTTCAGGGAAAATTCGGTCAGCACGAACCACTAAAAATTCGGGTTCGTGCTGAATCGATTCGGTTCGTTAGCACCGATTCGCTCATCCCTAATAAAGAAAGGATAGAAATTACAATTTACTTTGCATGCTAATATCAAAGAGCTTTAGGGCCAACATATATGAAGACCCAGTGTGAGGCCCCTTTCTGGTACAGATATGATATCAGTAAGTCTACCTTCTGTATACGACTGGGCTCATTTGCATTTGTCTGATATATGTTATACAGAAATACCAAAATTATGTCTAAAGGTTCTCATTCATGCTTAGTGTATCTGTAGTAATATATTAAGCAACTGGATCTGCCATGTTTATTTTGATGATATTTCAGTAATCATCCCACTGGCTTTCTCAATAGCAAGAAAAATAAAGCACGTTAGTTATCTTGGTTTAATACTACAGCAATTCATTAAATCGCCCCCAATGAAAGCATTTCATATGCACAAGTCAGTCATAGCCATGTTTGATAAGTCAAGGTTAAAGTGGTAAGGTTAAAATGAATCCGTTCCTAGAAAGGTTTAAGATGGAGGTTTGCAGCAACCTGTAGACCCCTATTGGAATCAATAGTTGGGATAGCTACAGTATGGTGTAATAGTGCAAATAGTGGCCATTGGGTGCTGATGCACACATGGAATTCTTCTGCATTTTTCCCATCCGTGCACTTGTGAACAACACATTTCCATGAACACACAAGTGAATAAACACTATATTAGTGATTACACACAATTGAATTACACACAGTGGACACCCCAGTGAATAAACACTATATTAGTGTTAACACATTAGGTGAATAACGCATGTTTTTAAGTCTTAGGTGAATACCACACTAAGGGGCATTAAAGCGCACACATGCCTGGAGCGATGGGCCGCCCTAAACTTAGTGCCCGGGGAGCAATTGTGGGTTAGGTGCCTTGCTCAAGGGCACTTCGGTCATGTCCCATGGCTGGGAATCGAACCTGTCACCCTCCGGCCACAAGCCCACTTCCCTTACCTCTAGGGCATAACTACCCCTGTATATACCGAGGGTGGAGTTTCATTTGAAAAATAAAAGTAAAATTAATTATATATTAGTAGGTTTTGTGCATACAATTTTTAGGGTCAGATTTGGTAATGACGAAATGACTCTCATAACTAATGACTGATTAATAATAATAATAATAATAATAATTAACTTTAACTGTAGCTTATTCTAATCTAACTAAATGATGCCAATAATTAATACCTGCAAAATCTTGATTGTGTTGTCCTTTTGTTTCATAACACAAGCCACCTGCTCACAAGTACCGCAGCATTCACCTTCCTCTTTTTTATACTTGTAGCCCTAAAATAAGCCAACCCAGATTTGTATGTATCAAAGTTTATAGATGCAAAATACAAATATTGTTTTTCTTTTTTTTTTAATGTGATCCTTACCTGTGCACAATCAGTGTCACTAGAAACAGAGCAATCTTTAGTTTTGCTGGAGGTGACAAAATGATCATCGGAAGTTTTCTTACACTCATATGTAGTACACTTGTCTTCAGGAGAAGTCCAGGGCTCACCGGGCTAAAAAAAAAAAAAAAAAAACGTACTCTAAATACACTAGCTATTTCTTTACATTTTTCAGTAACTTGTCTTTCAATTTAGCTGATCCTAATTTATAACTTTGATTTGTGGTCAAAATGTACCTTTACCCTCTACCCGTCTCTGCCCACCTCACCTCTGCTTACTTTTGCCCACCTCTTCCTGACTTATCTCCACCAAATAAACCCAGCCCATGTGACCTCTGCCTAGTTCTTCCTACCTCAGCTCTACTCACCTTTCCCCACCACACCTCAGCCCACCTCCCCTTTTCCGCACTCACTCTTGCTCTCGTCTTTCCTCCCACCTCCCCACTGTTCATCTCACTTTTACCCATCTCACCTCTGCTCAATGTTGCATATACAGAAAGCATATATAATTCTTTAAGGTTAAATCTTTCTAGCAGTAAATAGCCTTACCCCTTAGAATAAAAAAAAGGTTGTGCATCCTGATTTAAACCATTACAAATCTCTAACAAAAAATACATTTGCTGTAAGTGCTTATATAACAGATCACAATGATTATTGTACACATGTCCCCCCTAATGGTACACCATGGTTTGGTCTAAGGTATGTTTAGAATAAGTTTTACCTGTAGCGTTATTGGCTTTGATTCACCTGGTGGTGTCATGACACAGGAAACCGGTACACATTTTCCACAGCAATCGCCTTCTATTTTCTTATATTCATAGCCCTGCAAACAACAACATTATCATTTGACTATGAGATCATTTGGGCTCCTATGGGTAAGTGATAAGCCAGGTTAAATGTCCCATTTTGTTTCTATTTTTCACATGTGTGGAGTGTACTGTTTTTTGAATAGGACTCGGAGGGGACCCACCAGCCATAAACAACAAAGGTATAAGGATTGAAAGTTACCAGTCACAAACAATGCAGTGCCCCCGCCCGAATGAACAATAGGATTACAATGCTTGCAGTAAAATATTCCAGGCAGTCCCAGGTGTTGGCTACACTGATGTGGTATCTCTGCTTCTTCTAATATGAGCACCACCATTAGCAGACCATTGGGTTTTCAGGCACAGCTGTGGTCTGCATAGCAGAGTGGGGGGGTTGGTTTTTCAACCCCCCTGCACCATTACTATTATCATTAATAGCAATTCCTCAGTATCTGTGTATTCTATGGATAAACCTATGGACATGTATTGTAGCAGAACATTATAAAATATTAAATTTGAAAATAAAGAACTCACTAGTTCGCATTCCTCCTTTTGACAGTTTACTGTGGTTTCCTTGGGGGACAACTTGTTGTCTTTGGTTGTGTCACAATGATATATCACACAGGGTTCATCGGGTGGGCTCCATTTGTCACCAGGCTAAAGTTATAGGAAAAAAACATTTAATATAGAGATTCGAGATATACAACCTATATGCAAATTGTTTATTGTCACGGACCGGGTGGAGCGGACTCGGGTGTGGATCCGCTTTAACTGTGGGACCGATGGCGGGTACCGTGTCAGGGGAGCGGAGTCTAAGGAGCCACCGGTATTCACCAGAGCCCACCGCAAGGCAGGTTGGTCTTGAGCGGTGAGTGACCCCCAGGTCGCTACCCTCCAACAGCGGCCCAGTCCCACAGTCAGCCGAGGTTCAGCGAGGTACACAAGTGGCAGGCAAAAGGCGTAGTAAGTGCAGGCAGAGATCGGGGCTGGCAGCACAAGTTCACGGTAAAGGTGAGTAGCCGAGGTCGGGGCAGGCAGGGAAGGTTCAGAGTCGGGGACAGGCAGAGGTCGGTACATGGGTGAGCAATCCAAGAATGTGACTTTCAACAAGCATGGAGAGACCAAGATCCGGCACTGAAGGAAGGAAGTGCCTCTTTAAATAGGGGAAGTGGATGCAGGATTGGACCACCAGGCACCAATCAGTGCTGTACAGGCCCTTTAAATCTCAGGAATCTAGTGTGCTCGCCCTCTAGTGGACGGAGACTTGCGCGCACCTGAGCATGTGAGAAGGAAGCATTGGGGGAAGGGAGACAGCTGGGAACAGCCATGAGGGAAGTGCTGCAAAATGGATGACGGCTGGATGCAGCCATGGAGGTAAGTGAAGTGCTGCTAGATGGGCGTGCAGCGCTCGCCCTAACATTTATATTAGCATGTTTCAATCATAATGGCTTTTATCAGAGCAGGCCATAAGTAGAGTAAAAATGGCCCAGTGTGCTATCTGCCATCTTTAAATATGGTCTATTGAGTGGATGTTTAGCATCATACACTACTAATATCCTACAAATTCATACCTGCAAAATCTTGTCAGTATTGTCCTTAAGCTTCATTACACAAGACACTTGTTCACAAATACCACAACACTCCTCTTGTTCTTTCTTGTACTTGTAGCCCTAAAACATGCAAAAGTATAATTTATTATGAAAATAACTAAAAATTAATTAAGAAACATGCTAGTGTTACAGAAAATGTGATACTTACTGTTGGACAGTCATTATCACTAGATACAGAGCAATCTTTGGTCTTGGAAGAGGTAATAAACTGATCATCTGATGTCTTCTTGCATTCATAAATGGTACATTTGTCCTCAGGAGAGGTCCAGGTCTCACCGGGCTAAAAATCAATCAATCAATTTGCATGCTAATATTACTGTGCTGTCAATATAATCAATATAATCAAATGACAAATAATTAATCTTTAAAGGGGAACTTAGGAGGCCAGGAGTCTTTTCAGACTCAGTTCGAGTTCCTGTCCTTGGGGTTTCCCGAACTGGCCCACAGTATGAAACCCCCCCAGATAACCAGATCCATTCATCTTCTCCCGAGCCCCCGCCGCGTCTCTGCGCTGAAGCCGCATTGCTGCTTACCTCTAGCCGTGCATGCACGTGCATGGCCTGAATCAGCAGCGCCGGCATGCCACGGCAGCAAGGTGAGCGGGGGATGCGACTGGCTGTCTAGGTGGCTTAGCCGTCAGCGACGCTTAAAGCTATCTTATATGTTTCCCCCACCCTGTACATACAGATTGCTCACATTAAAAATCATCCTTCCTGCATCTACTGCATGTTATGAGCCTTTAAACATCCAAGATGGCGGCTTATGGATCATCAGGCAGTCTGCGAACAGGAAGTGCCTTCTGACTGTGCTGCTCTGCATTCTGGGATTGCTGACCTTTTCCTGACCCCAGCTCTGCTCTGTCTGAGCAAAGCATGGCTATAACCCGCCCCCTGTACTCTAACCCACTCTCCTCTCCTCAGTAAGTGTGATACTTCGGAGTCAAGATGGCGGCGCCCGTATTCTAAAGTCTTGAACAGAGTTGCAGCCCAGTGGGGGAAAGAATAATAAGTTATTGACTAAAAACGTAAAATATATTAATTTTAGATGCTGGGGAATCATTTTATAAGGGTTTGGGCTTTTCAATAAATCATGGTGAAGGTCCGGCTTAAGGGAACCAAGTGACAGCGGGTGCGTTGATTGGCTGTCAGCGCACTCACTCTCGTCTGAGTCTGTGTCATGGGAGCGGAAGGAAGATGAGTGTATGGGGCGACCTGGGGGGAATCCCAATTCTGGATGCCGCCACACAGAGAAACAATATACAAGTGAAATTCCTGTGTGTTGTTCCTTCTATAACTTATTATTAGTAAGCCTAAACGAACAAAAATACCTGCGAAATCTTGATGGTGTTGTCCTTTAGTTTCATTACACAAGCCACTTGCTCACAAATGCCACAGCATTCCCCTTCCTCTTTCTTATACTTATAGCCCTAAAGGGAAAAACATGTATATTTAAACCAAAAAAACTGAAAGAGAACAAAAACTAGAGTTCAAGGAAATGTGACACTTACTGCTGCACAATCATTAGCACTGGTAACAGAGCAATCTTTGGTTTTGCTTGAAATCACAAGATGATTGTCTGATGTCTCCTTGCAATCGTAGGTTGTACACTTGTCTTCAGGAGAGGTCCAGGTCTCACCGGGCTAAAATACATATTTTAAAAAACACATTAGCTATTTCTTTATAGTTTTAAGTGTCATCTCCTGTTGTATCTCTTCCATTAAAACTATACATATAAGTATATATATATATATATATATATATATATATATATATATATATATGTATATCTATCCACTAGTAACAAAGCGAAAACATATGGAATTACATTGTAACAACATTGTAACATGAACACTTTAATGCCAGACCTGTAATGTCATTTCTGAAGAAATATATAAAAAACTGATTATTCAATGCCAGAACAGGTCACAGAATTATATATATAATGAGCCTTAGTTAAGAATCACCAGCGCCACACAATTCCACTTTTTTGGCCTCAGCGACACTCACTGTGTGCTTTAATAAAGAAAAAGACAGCAGCGACGGTGTGGCCGCCAGCTAGCATCTTATTTTACACTATCGGCGAAAAGGTCACAGCATATCACAACACAAGGAATTCATCTTTAGTGCGTTATTTACTTTGCACATAACACAGAAAGTCTTTCTTCAGCATCATTTTAACATCGGATCATTCTTGCAAGCGTTTACGGGGAGGCTGATTCATCACTAACGCCAGGTAGCGACAGATGAGCGTCTGTAGCAGGCATGTTCAAAGCGCCCGCTAGTAGTCACTGTGCTCAGCCGTGGGTCGCTACTTTATAGCGACTCAGTCACTGTTCAGTAATGTTGAATACATTGTGAGGAGTCGCTATTTGACCAGTACAGCGCTGTATGAAAGCGCATGTTAGCGACTGCTCATAGCGACCGACTCACACCATATTAAGAAAAAAAACAGCCTCACAAATCTCTGGCGCTGAAAAATGCTTGTTTGAAGCCCAGAGCGCAGGAGGCTGTGTGTTTAAAGTCTGTTTTTCAGCATCTATCCACTAGTAACAAAGCGAAAACATATGGAATTACATTGTAACAACATTGTAACATGAACACTTTAATGCCAGACCTGTAATGTCATTTCTGAGGAAATATAAAAAAATGTAAAAAATTGCTTTTTCAATGCCAGAAGAGGTCACAGAATTATTTGTGATTTTTTTGGGGGAAAAAAAAAAAACAGTTTAAAGTGAAGAAAAGGTTCGTTCATTGAAATGTATGGGGAAGCGACAGGTAGAGAGAGGTCATACCTGGCGCTGTGCAAGGCTGAACGCTGGTGCTGTGCGCAGAGGCTTTGAAAATGATGAATCAGACGCTACATGGCGCTATCCCAGTCGCTAAACAGATGTGTAATTGCGTGCCGTGTCCGGCTTTGACCAGTTGCTATCTGTCGCTACCTCTCATTAACCAGGCGCTACCTGACGCTATCCCTTTTTAAATAACCCCCTTGGTCTCCTAGAGTACGTTGGTGAGTTGATGCTCCCTTCCAGTGGCTGCACACCTCATTGACACCTTGCCTTGCTGATGGCCACTCCAATGCTCACAGTAGGGTGTAATGCTTTCTGCAGCCAGGCTCTAGCACAGGGGGGGCAATTATTTTTTTCCATGGGGCCACATGAGAAACTAAAAATATTGTGCAGGGCAGGATCAAAAGGCTGAACTCAATTCTGCATAATATAATTGTATTTCTTTATAAAAAGCAGTAAATAGCATTGTTTGACAAGCTGGTATGAGTATATGTTATAGTTAAACAATGAAAAAGTGAGGTTGCCTTATAAATTGTAATTTATTAAATAAACCACATTTTGTGTGTCCAGCGAGGTCTCACACAGCAGGGCATCCCAAATTGGAATGGATTCCTTCCCACTCCAAAGGGCTGGGTTACATGGGCTTTGGTCTGCTTTAAAACATTATGACCAAATCAGGTTAGGATGGAATAACCCCCCTCCTTTACATTATTATTAAAGTAACACAGCGCTGCTCACATTTTTACTCAGTAGCAATGTGAAAAAATGCGGATTCCCTCACATAAAGCAGAACAAAACCCCGGACGGCCACTGGTCTTACCCCTGGAAATCCCAGACCGGGACGCCCCACTGTGTGAAACCCTTTTGACTCCCTCCCTTAAAGTGGAACAAAGCCCTGATCTAGGATACGCAGGGGGAAGACCAGTGGCCGCTCTGGGTTCATTTCCACCATTTGTCAAGTTGCTACTAAGTAACAAGGGATTCCCACAGTGGGGCATCCTGATCTGGGATACCCAGGGGGAAGACCAGTGGCCGCTCTGGGCTTGTTCTGCTTCCAGAGAAGGAGTCCGCCTTTTTTCACGTTGCTACTGAGTAAAAAGGGTTTCAATAATGGAGCATCCCGATTTGGGATACCCGGGGGGCCTTGGATAAATGGCTGTGTGAAACCCTTCCCACTGTGCAGCATGGTCCCCCCACCCTCCCAAAGGCATTGGTCTGGCCAGAAATGGACTACAAGAGCCAGTGCACCATCAGGCACTGCGTACGGCATGTAACACATTTGGTGTGGACTACAAGTGCCAGCAGCCTGTGAGGTGAGGCACAGACAAGTGTCTGGAGTTACCTCCATCTCCGGCGTCAGCTCCGCAGCGACTGACACATGCCACACAGTACAGGCCAAGGGCGGGAAGAGAAACTCTGCCCACAGCCAAACCTGCAGGAGGGAGCTGTCCAATAGGAGAGCAGACTCTGATCCACACATGCCCCCGCTACATTAGACTCACTACAGAGGGGCAAAAGTGCTGTTCAAACCCGGCACTATCTTTTCTGGCAAGACTGCGCGGACAGTGGGTGGGACTGAGCGGCGGGGGGGTGGCCACGCACCTTACAGGCAACGCTGGTCACGGACCGGTCAGAGCCAATCAAAGGGCCGCATGTGGCCCTGGGGCCTTACAATGCCCAGGTCTGCTCTAGGTGCTTCCTGCACTTCATATGCCCATCCAACAACAGAAGCAATCTATTAAGGCTTGTTAGCATAACCTGATTGGATTGGTACTGGACTGGACTACTTAGTCAAAAGGACCCACCCAGCTGCCCTTGCTAACCAAACTCAAGGTTCTTTTGAAGCACCTGGACAGTAATGCAACATATGGCATTACCCCCTGTGAACCCCAATATGGCACTTTGCCAACCAGAAATGCATTTGTTGGACATTTGAATGCATGATGACATACCACCCATCACTATATATATATTTCATTTTTTCATATGATTTATGGCTTGGTCAATGTTTATAACAGGACTTACCTTCAGAATTATCGGTGTTAATTTGCCTGGTGGTGTCATGACACAGCCAACCATTACACATTTTCCGCAGCACTCGCCTTCTATTTTCTTATATTCATAGCCCTGCAACAATTATAAGCATTTACTTCACGGGTAAGTAAGAACTATTTTGATACAGTTTATAGCCAAACTACGTGTTGTTTTAGAATGTTCTTGAACTATAATGTTTTTCAGATGCATTTGAGATTAAACAATTTTTTTATGTTATTCCTATTTTAAGAAGTATGTGTTTTATTTTTATTTTTTTTTATAAACATCTTAGTTAAAGGGCGAGTCCAGCCAGACTGCCCATTTTT
This sequence comes from Gastrophryne carolinensis, assembly GCA_027917425.1. NCBI lineage: Eukaryota > Metazoa > Chordata > Amphibia > Anura > Microhylidae > Gastrophryne > Gastrophryne carolinensis. The sequence continues at coordinate 177,978,739 of CM051241.1, read as the reverse complement.
TTAACTCCCCCCCACTGCCCTGCCACCCTCCAAAAAAAAAAAAACACTTACCTGTCCCGCAATCCAGCGCCGACTACCAGGTAATTGCAGCGCTACTCGCCACCCCATCTTTGCTTCTCCCAAACCAGCCGCTCTGTGCCACCAGGAGCAAACATTCCCCGTGCATGCGCTCCCACCACATGCCTATTCATTTGAATTGGTTGAGATTTTGACAACCCCCTGTTCAATAAAAGCAACCTTCCAGTACACCTGCTGCTTTATTGTTTTCCCTGAAAATTATTACCATCCAGGTGAAGATTATGCATTCCACCTCTAAAAGCTTCAAAATTCAAGAATAGCTTCTTTTCGATGGCGATCCAAAAACTGAACCGGTCAAATGTGTAAAACTGAACTGGAAACATTAGAATGTATGCAGTCTCTGAGACTTACTAATATGCTTATTGACTTCTTATACTGTTTTATTATTTTACATATAGCTTGTTATGACCAATATGGCATGTGACACTGTTGCGATATCTTTTAATATACCCTCTATCTTAACCCCCATAGCGCCTGCAAAAATAAATTCCTTATATGGATGTTTATATATATTTGGCGAAAATAAGCTGATTCTGAACACCTCATGAAATCATGTCCACTTGCTATTCTAAGAAAGCATTTAAAAAGTATTAATATGAAAATAAACTTACTAGTTCACACTGTTCCTCTGGGCAGTTTACTGTGGTTTCCTTGGGGGACAATGTGTTGTCCTTGGTTGTGTCACAATTATATATCACACAGGGCTCACCAGGTGGACTCCATGTTTCACCAGGCTAAAGATATTATAAGAAAAATAACATTTGCTACAGTGAAATAAATTGTAACCTTACATTTGCATGTTTCGGTCATTATAGCGAATGTTTCATCAAAATGTAAGGAGGGAAGATCGTGACATCATTTAATAAAGGCTGCTGACTGGATGCTTGAGCATTGTCATGTGCAAGTATAGCAGTCCTTGAAGTCCTGAACTTAAAGGAGGGAAAAATTTACCAATGATAAGAATCCATATAAATATGCTGGATGGCGGGAGGAGGAGTCACTTATACACCCAACATCAAGAAATAACCAGACAGGCTTTTTTTTTTTTCTTTTCAGTAAAAGAAAGTGGAAATTGGGGGTACAGGTTCTTTTCCTCCTGATACACTCAAACCTGTCACCCCTGGATTTTATTCCGAGCAGGTGAAGAACATAACAAGCTTGTATAAGTTACCCCTCCTCTCATTAGCCGGCATGTATATATGGATTTTTAATAATACATACACCTCCTTTAACTTCATTTAACAAGAAGACACAATGTTCCATTGTTTATTTAATGTTCCATTGTTTATTTAATATGTTTAAAGTGGACCAACACCCAGGATTTTGACTATCCTGGGTCTTGGTCCACTTCGGTGGGGCACCCCCGATCGGGGTGCCCCGCTGTGTGAAACCCCCCGAACCCCCCGAACAACTCACCTCTCCCCACTCCCAGCGCCGACGGACAAGCCGCAGACAAGCGGCTCCTCCGCCGCCGCCTCCCGCGCGTCCCTCTTGACGCACGTGTGCCCGCGCCGGCCATTCACAGAGGGCCGGCGCGGGCGCGCGCACGTCTAGAGGGGCGCGAGGGAGGCGGCGGCGGCCGGCGATAAGGTAAGGAGTTTGGGGTGTTTGGGGGGGTTTCACCCCGCGGGACATCCCGATCTCGGATGTCCCGCGGGGAGGGAGGTGATCGGCCCGGGAATCTTATAGATTCCCGGGCCGATCACCCGTGGGTGTTGGTCCACTTTAAGTAGTTTTTTTTGGACTGCTATATCCAACATGGTACAGCGATACAGCATTGAATATATATTAAGTGTTAGATATAGTGCAAATTATTACAACACATTAATTAGTTAGCTAGTTTCTCATTCTCGCACACCTTTCATCAATGCATGCAGGATAATTAAATACCAGGTCCATAAACCTTTCAATGGTTTGTTCCTCCACATGCCGCAAATTGTACCAATAGAATAAATACAGTAGAGATTGCACATCTCAGGATGTTTTGGAGGCAAATTAATTATGAGCTGGGGACAGCACTTGGGCTCTTGCATCCGAAAAGCTCAGAAGCGCCGGCACCGCAATGACGGCTTCAGGCTGGCGGCACTGTCAGCTGTAGAGCTCTCGGCCAGGCAGTGTTCGCGACGCATGGCTTTTATATGCCTATGCGCTAGCGACACCTAGCTCCATCTGGGAGCACCGCAAGATGAATATATTTATGAAACAAATATATTGCACTCCCAGAGGCGCCCAAAGAAACACAATTCCAGGCACACAATTGACATTTTTTAGGGTCCTGGAAATTTTTTAAATAAAAATGGGAATTGCAATGGGGACACTTGAAAAATATTCTCACCTAAATCACAAGTTTGTGGCGCAACACAAATGTTCTAAAAATGCATCCAAAAATAATTCCAATCAGCCCAGAGATCCCATAACACATGCACAAGCCCCAAAGAATGGATAAATATTAATAACCATTCAAGCCCATTGATATGTATGGGATAAGGCCACACAGTGCAGGGTGAGCGCCTGGTCCTATCTGGCACTGTGGGGAACTCAGAGCCGGCACTCATCCCATCCCCGGCACTGTTGATAGATGAGACACTACCTGGCACTATCACAGGCGCTCAGGATTTTTGACTTGATAAATACACGTTTTCACTAGGACCTGACGTTCTTCGGGCACTACGTGGCCTTAGCATTTCTTAAATAACCCCCCTAGTTTGCAAACGTATTATAGTGAGCAAAATAATATATACAGTAATCTTTCACCTCCCTGAGGAAAGACCCGTCCGGGTCTGAAACGTTGGATATTGATCTACTTGACTTGCTGTAATGTATCCCACCTTTTTGAACTTTGATTGGACATTGGAGTATCCATAGATGTTTTCTCCTGTTGAACGCATACACCAAATACTATATTGCTACTGCCTATATGCTCTATATATCTCGATGGATATACCCTAATACAGCTTATGAATTAATTATCTTTAGCAATTGGGCGATTTCCACTTCCAGCATTGTAAGAAGGAGTTGTGTTGTATTTTGTAGATTACCATATACATTATTTTGCTTACTATAAATACACTTGAATAACTTTGCAAACTAAAACTTCCTGAGTAAGGTGTGTAATTTCTTCAGTATTTTTTCTAGTCATACTGCAAATTAGTACCTGCAAAATCTTGTCAGAGTTGTCCTTCAGCTTCATTACACAAGACACTTGTTTACACATGCCACAACACTCTCCTTGGTCTTTCTCATACTTATAGCCCTAATTAAAACAAAATATATACAATTGTAAAATTGTATTTATTATGAATGTCAGCACAAAAAAAATGGAATAAAATACTTTTCCGGAAAATACTTACTTGTGGACAGTCAGTGTCGCTGGATACAGAGCAATCTTTGGTTTTGGAGGAAGTGACAAACTGATCATCTGAAGTTTTCTTGCATTCATATGTGGTACATTTGTCCTCAGGAGAGGTCCAGGTCTCACCAGGCTTAATATCAAATACAAAAAGATACAATGTTTTTCAGATTGATTTTCATTAGAGATGAGCGAACTTCTTGAAAGTTCGATTCGGGCGATTCGCCGAATTTCCCCAAGAAATTCGGGTTCGCCCGAATCGAACTTTCACGAATCGCTCATCTGAAAAAAACACTTACCTGCATGGTCGGAGCGTGGAGGCCGGCGCCGCTCTCAGCTGTCATCAGAGGACACGTCATCAGATGGCGCATCATCAGAGGGCGCCTGAGAGAGGCGCCGGCCTCCACGCTCCGACCATGCAGGTAAGTGTTTGCTTTTTAAAAAAATGCCAGCATGGTGGGAGCGGGCAGGCCGGCTGCGCTGTCAGCAGGCCGGCTTCTGCCGCCCGCTGACAGCGTAGCCGGCCTGCCCGCTCCCACCATGCCGGCATTTTATTTTTTTATTTCAGGGAAAATTCGAATGGCACGAACCCCAAAAAATTCGGGTTCGTGCCGAATCGAATTTTCCCTGAAATTCGGAGCGAATTCCGGTTCGTCCGAACCGGTTCGCTCATCCCTAATTTTCATCTCAGATATAAGTCACTAAAATGCAGAGTTTTAAACTTTATACACTATGTTATTTTAGCTGTAGTCAGTAGATTATTATAGATCTAAATGATCTTCAAACTCTTTTCTCGTTAATGGTAAAAGACACATTGGTCTCGATTCATCAAGAGTTGAAAAATTCTAATGGTAGTAAAAAAAATTATTTAATGAGAAAAAAGCCTTAGAGTGTCAATGCTGACGATTCACCAGCAAGGAAGACAATGAAAGTCCCTTTTTACTCCTTAGAAAAGTAGTGAACTTTTTACTACTTTTTACACTGGAATAAAAAGTTCCACTGTGATTCATCAACAGTGAAATTCTTCTTTTTCTCATGAAATGAATTTTTTTACCAACATGAGAATGTTTTTCAACTCTTGATGAATCAAGGCCATTGAATTAAATACAAACTCACCTTCAGGAGTTGTTTTTGGTTGTCTGGGGTTGTCATAACACAGGCAAACTTAACACATTTCTCGCAGCACTCGCCTTCTATTTTCTTGGGTTCAGACCCCTGTAAGTAACATTAGTACAATTAGTTACAAAAGCTTAAAGCTTACAGATAGATATTTAGTTAATAGTTGTTAGTAATTGGGATAAGCAGTTTCAAATAATGCCCCCTCCCCTCAAACAGGTCTGTTAACGTTCTCTTTTTTGGAAACATATGGATAATAAAGTAGAACAAAACACGCCTGGGCCGGCCCGGGACGCTAAAAGATTCCAGGGTTGGACGCTGGCCTTCCCCCAGGGCATCCTCAGTCAGGATTGTCATTGTGTGAAACCACCCAGGGTAACCCTAAATACTCACCTATTCCTGCTCCAACATGCGTGGACTCTCATGCAATGAAAGCTGTCTGCCATAACTATATCATTTGGCAAGTGGCTGTTGTGAATGGGGAGCGCGCACTGCTTCATCTCTTGCATCCCGTGTGCTATGCGCGCTCTTCCGCCCCAGCCATTCTGAGGCAGGAGCGTGCTGGCCACCGTGGATGTGGCAGTGTGCGCTCCCCAGTCCTTATTGGATGAGAGTCCATGCTTGCACCACTGGAACAAGGAAGAGGTGAGTGAAAAGCGGCATTCTGGCAGTTTAAGATGCCCCACAGGAATGGAACAAACCACGGGAAAGTCAAATTCCCAAGTTTTGTTCTGCTTTAAGTAATTGATTGCTAGGTAAATGTTTCGAGGAATTCAGTGATTGTAACCAACCTATTTTTATATCATCATTTACAGAGAAGTGTTATCAACTCATTCTATTCACCAAATAAAAAGAGTCTGTTATGATATTGGTTACATCCCCACTCCTTGGTATGGTATTTTTCCAGAATATGACAATCCAAAATAACTATATATAATTACAATAGTTTAATAACTATAATGCTGATTAAAGTGAAACAAACCTGGGGTTTTGACTATCCTGTGTTTTTTTAATTCAGACATCCAGGCATCCAGATTTGAGAGGAAAACCCCCCAAATCACACAGAGAAACATACCTTTCCCTGGTCCTACGGGGCATGTGCTGGCTCCTGTGCAATCAGCACTGTATGCTATACATATTATTGCATGCCAATACGGCTCTGTTTAAACCAGAGCTTGGCAATTGGGAGCGGGCATCCCCAGTGACCTTTAGATTGCAGTGTGCTCCGACCCCCAACCTGAATAGCTGTGCATGGGAGCACGGCTCAACCCAGAAATGCTGGGGAGGTGGCTGGTGTTGTTTACCCCGTCAAGTGTGCCACTGGAAAAGGTGAGTTTTGCAGTGACCCGGGGGGAGGGTTCGCACAGCAGGGCATCCTGATTTGGGATGCCCCAGGGGAAGGTTGTGTTGGATTTTGTTTCGCTATAAGATAATAGTCAGGTTTATGATAGCTGCATTCTGTACATGTACCTAGAATCAAACTGTTGCAATGGCCTTCTTTTTGCATAGATGCCCTTGTCTACACTCCAGCAATTACAATGCATACATGCAGGGCCGGATTATTGTGGTGGAGGCCCCAGGGCACAAAATCTGGTGGAGGCCCCAGATACGGTGGTTGTCTGGCACCCGCCCAATTACTGGAATGTCAGATCGAGTCCCTTGTGCCACCCTTATACGGGTACATGTTCCTTGGGAACTCCTGTAGTTGCCCAGCTGGTCCAGCAGAAACAGTTCCCTGCATTGAGCTGCCAGCTGCTCTGCTTGGTGGCTTATGCGCAGTAATAAGTGCAAATAGTACACCTATCACCGTAGCGTTACTGACTCTCTGTCCTACTGCCGCCAATAGCTTTGTTGTCGGCCCTGCGGACTGTCAGACCGCCATCATTAAAAGACTCCTGGACCAGACCATAATCCAAAAGTTGGTGGAGGCCCCGGCATGTGCCCCTTGTGCCCTACTCATAGCTCTGTATACATGAACAATCATTTTATTAGTATATCATTAACATCTAATAAATAATAATACAAAAATTACTCACTATTTCACAGTCTTCAGTGCGGCAGGTTGCTCTAACTTCCTTCAAGGAAATATGATCTTCAGTGTTTTCACAGATGTAATTCACACATGGTTCATCCGGTGGGCTCCATTTTTCATTGGGCTAGAATTTTATTTTTGTTTGAAAAAGACAATTGTTATATATATATATATATATATATATATATATATATATCAGTTAGAAATGGTGTGCCATTTTAATTTGTAAGCTGATATAACAGTAGCTGCTAAAGTGGACCAAACCCCCCCCCCCCAAAATAACTTAATCAATTTTGCTCCCCCACCCCAGGAACATTACCGCTTGGATGTTTTCTGCCCTCAATGCTGCTTGGTATTCCTGTTTAATTTTCATTTTCCCCAAGTATGCCACTGAATGCCATTGGTTTCTGACAAGACGCCATTGTTCTAAACTAGCTGCTTAAGCCCGCTCCACTATCTCATACTGGGGACAATTAGTATTCAAAATAGAGCTAGAAGAAAGATCAGAGCCAAAAGAAGTTTTCCTTCACTTTCCCCCAATTCTTCCTTTGAAGCCAAAATTATTTGTATGTATTTTTTCCAGTTCATTATCAGGACAATAAGGAGTTGATACATGGATTTCTTTAATTAAAATGTAACCTTCTGTAGGATGTGGTTGGTCAACTTTAGGGGTCAACACAAGAACTAAAATGTGACAATACCTGCAAAATCTTGATGGTGTTGTCCTTTTGTTTCATTACACAAGCCACCTGTTTACAACTGCCACAGCATTCCCCTTCCTCTTTCTTGTACTTGTAGCCCTAAAGAGCACCAAATGAATTTGCATATAAATCAGCAAAATTAGAAATGAAAAGAAAAACAATTGTTTATGGAAAAACGTGATACTTACTTGTGCACAGTCAGCATCACTGGAAACAGAGCAATCCTTGGTTTTGCTGGAAGTGACAAAATGATCATCTGAGGTCTCCTTGCATTCATATATAGTACACTTGTCTTTAGGAGAGGTCCAGGTCTCACCAGGCTAAAAAAATAAATAAATTATATATGTTGTTCCTTTTCAATTCTGTGTACTCTGTCTCCTGATCCAGCTATACCCATTACAACTTAAAGTGGACCATCACCCTCCTGTGATCGGCCCGGGAATCTATAAGATTCCCGGGCCGATCACCTCCCTCCCCGCGGGACATCCGAGATCGGGATGTCCCGCGGTGAGGGACCCCCCCCAAAACCCCCAAAAAACTCACCTCATCGCACGCTCCTCTAGACGTGCCCGCGCCGGCCGTTTGTGAATGGCCGGCGCGGGCGCGCGCCCTGTCAGAGCGACGTGCGGGAGGCGGCGGCGGGCGCACTGTCTTGTCCGCCGCTTGTCCGTGAGCGTGGTGAGGTGAGTTTTTCGGGGTTCTGGGGGGGTTTACACAGCGGGACACCCCTAATCGGGGTGCCCCCCTGAAGTGGACCAAAACCCAGGATAGTCAAAATCCTGGGTGTTGGTCCACTTTAATGGATTCATGGGTTCAAGGGCCCAATAGAAAGGATATTTATATATAAAATCTCTGCAAAACTAGTTTCTAGCATGTTTTTTTTCATTGTACATTGATGATAATTTAAAAAAGAAGCAGTAATAGACGTAGTAATTGTTGTACTACATCTTTCTCCCTTAAAGAGAACATAGGAACAAGGAACATAGGACCTAAAATAAAGAAGGGTCGATTCCCTCCCCCTACTTACCTTTTAGATGTCACCAATGCCTGTTGCGATGACATTGGGCTGTTTCAGGGCCTGATCCTCCCCCACCGCCTGTTTAGCCAACGCTGACAAGCTCGGCCTTAGCCATGCTTGTCAATGTCCCATGGCTATCTTGATTTCAAGAGGCTCAATTGCATCCCATTCATAGGCACTGCACAGGTGCGAGATCGGGAGCTGCTTGCAGTGTCTGAGGGGATGCAAGATGGCGTCCGGAATCCAAGGGATCCAGAAGATGAATCCCTGGTGAGGTGAGTAAATACTGCCCAATTGTTGAAAAGGAGGGGGGACAGTCCAGTGAGGTTTGGTGAAGGTTTTAACCTCCCTCGATGTTCCTCTTTAATAGAACAGCATGACATTATTTAAAAAAAACATCTTACCTGCAGAGTTATTGGTGTTGATTCTCCCGGCGGTGTCAAAATGCAGGAAACCATTACACACTGTCCGCAACAGTGGCCTTCTGTTTTCTTATATTCGTATCCCTGCCGACAACAACATTAACATTAAGATTTGGCTCAGAGATTTCTTTGTGGCAATTTTGATGCAGTTAGCCAGTTGTTAGTTGTAATACTCCCACATATATGGAGTTTCATTTTACTATGTACAGTTTTTATTCTGATGTATTTTTGATCTGACTGAAGTGTATACATTTTTAATACACTGATATATATTATAAGGAAAGTCTTTGGAACTTTAGCACTTTACCTTTAATTAAAAAGCTCTCAAACAAAGACAAAAAAAGATTTTCACATTTTCAGGTTTTATTCCTCCTGGTTTGGGATGCCCCACTCTATCTACCCCACGGGGTTGCCATTAAACTCACTCCCACAGGACATGCTCGGGCCTGCTCAGCTGTGCTTGTTCCATTCTGGAAATCTGAATGGAGTGAGCGCCACTGGTCCCATTTCTGCTTGCCTCTAGCTGTGGGTCCATCAACAGGACCAAGATGTGATGAGGGATTGGAGATGAGGTAAATCAATCGGACAACCCCTGGGGTTTTACAGAGCTGGCATCCTAATTCAAGATGCCTTATAAAGAGGTAGACTGCACCCCAAGAGTTTTATAGACTTGAGGGGGTGGCTGTTCCTTTAAAGCAAAAACTATTTTAAAAAAGGGCAGCTTTCATGTTTTTTAACAATTACATCTATCATAGACTGCACAGATATATGGGTTGATTCAGCACCATGATACTTCTTTTTCAAACATTTTTTTAAACCATTTGCATACCTAAACAAATAAAGGAAATAAATCACGAGAAAAAACGAAAGAAAATTCTCATGGTTCTGAATCAACCCTATTATCCTATGTATCACTGTTTCGCAACCTGCAGAGCGTGTACCCCAGGGGGCATTAAGCAAAGGTAAAGGGTGCACCAACAAGGAGGGTGTGACAAGTCTGGGATATTATTTTAACATTCTACTTTCTTGCTTCAAAATGTGCTACAAGGCCCATAACCTGCTTATTTTGGCTACATTTGTTATTGATCTCCTCCTTGGGGATACTTGGTTGTAATTTCGTGTCGCTAGGGGGTACCTAATACTTGACATAAAAATGTTGAGAACCAATGCTTATGTCATAATGTAACAGCCATAATATGTTAACTATGTTAACTATTGAGAGTTGGCCCCAAGGCTTTGATGAGTAAATAAAATAAAAATGCTGCCACCCCCTCCAAAAACATCATATTTGCTTGCTTTAGTTTATTTTTGCTGCATTTATTGTTGACATTGCTCGTGTATGCTACAATGACATCTCAAACTATACTCCATACTATTTGTCTTGTGCATGGACCCAACTTCCAATATGTCTATCCCTTGTTTTCCCTGTTATCCTATGATCACACTCATGGACACTTGCTACAGTAACGGAACATTGAACAGCACCGATATGAAAATAAACCTACTGGTTCACATGTTTCCTCTGGGCAGTTTACTTTGGTTTCTTTGAGGGACAAAGTGTTGTCCTTGGTTGTTTCACAAGTATATATCACACAAGGTTCATCAAGTGGGCTCCATGTTTCACCAGGCTAAAAAGTATTCAAATTAGAGATAAATTATATACATTTTTTTTTCACAAAAGTCATTAACAGTGCTACCAATGTATCCAATCTTTGAACTGAGTTAAAAAGGTAATACTCGCTATCATTTACAGGCTGGATGCCGGATGCAAATAATTCTGTGTACAGTATATTGTGTGTAAAACATCCTTCAAATTAGTACGTACCTGTAAAGTTTTATCAGTGTTGTCCTTCAACGTCATTACACAAAGCACTTGTTTACAAATAGCACAACACTCCCCTTCTCCTTTTTTATAATTGTAGCCCTAAAAAAGGCAAATTAAAAAGTATTATGAAAAAAAGGTAATATAAAATAAAGGACTAAGCTAGTATTACTGCAAACTGATATATACTCGTGGACAATCTTTTTCACTGGAGACAGAGCAATCCTTGGTCATGCTGGAAGTTATAAACTGATCATCTGAAGTCTTGGTGCACTTATAAGTGGTACATGTGTCCTCGGGAGAAGTCCAGGTCTCACCAGGCTGAAAATCAAATACAAAAAATGAATATGTGGAAACCTTTTAAATTTCACTTTGTTTTAGTCCACTTGCTGTCTCTTTGACTGACTTGTTATTATGCTGCAAATGTTTATATATCAAAGCTAAAATCTATGAAATTACTTAAATACTATAGGTTTGTTTCTGTATAGATTTGTTTGATCGTTTTAGATATGCCCTATATTTTCATAGCTATAAGTCAGCAGTCTCCACAATATCTATTATTGTTTTTTTTTTGTTTTTTATTATTTTAATTTTTTAAATACTTTTAGTTGGAGTCTGTAGATTTTTATATATTGTGCCTAACCAAGTTTAAGGTGAGCTTTCCATACTTGTCATCTTCTGCAGAGCCAGTGAGAAATTGCCAATTAGCACACAGTAAAGTAAAATAAAAAAAAGTTCTCTTAATTTTAAAAATGTAAAAAAATTAAAATTAAAATGCGCATGTAATGCTGCAGTTCTACAGGCGAGGTGTAAACGAGGTAGATATCTTATTTTATATACAAAATTAAAAGCAGCCTATGGGAAATCCAAATACATGAAAAATTAGACTCTCTGAATATACTGGGATTTCCCATACCCATCTCTTTTTTCCAAAATTTCTAAAATAAAATATCTACCTTATTAAAAAATGTGAACCTCACATGTAGATCTGCCCCCATCACATAGTCAAATGTGCAGAGGATTTGGGATTTTTAAATTGAAGAAATCACTTCTGACTAATTTTAAATATATTGAATTATCTTCATCAGATATGATATTATGCAAGGATCCAAAAGTTACATATAATTATACAGATGAAATCAGCATGCTTCACAGATGTTTAAAGGAAAGTATTAGGAGACAAAAGAGTCAAAAGCAAGTCTTGTTCAATTAGCCAGGATATAAAATTCAAATTTATCAGACCTAAAGAGGCCATGTTAAATCTTGGTGTTTGTTTCCCATCATAAAAAACATGTTATGCCCATAAATAATGTAAAGCCATATTCAATTACTCAGACTAACCCTGAGTAATTGAATACTGTGTTTTGAAATGTCCCATCGTGGAGCATAATTTAGTATAAAAGGTGCGGGCGGCACTTGAGCGCCTTGTCCAAGATGCTCGACAGAACACGCACAGCAGGTGAAGATGATCTTCATCAAGTGGGGAATATGCAACAACTGAAATGTGTGCCATATCTCCTCTATACAGTAGATGCTTTCGGAGGGATGTTGGGCACACATAATCATGCACAGAACATTGGGAGCTCTGTAGTAGAATGTGCCCTTAATTCAGTGTATGTGCAATGACTGTATTGGTACACTGTCAGTAGTGAGGATATGCTGGCAGGTATTGGAAGAGCTCAGCAAGCATTTCTTAACTTCTACTATTGCCAATGGCTAATGTGTACAACACCCTACTGATTAGTATGGTTTAAATGTATTGGTAAACAACTTGCTGTATAGTCGCAGAGAAAAGTTGGGTCTCACACTTCTGCGATCAAACTGTGACTGCGGTAATCGCTATTGCAACATGATTCCCCTGTCCCGGCAATTTGCTGGCATTTTAGGAGTGATCGCACCTGCCATCGCTGTTTGCTACAAAGCAATCATTAGTGCTATTGCTCCCAAAAATGCTGCACAGAGGATCACCCTGCAAACACAATTGCCTATGTGAATAGCTCCATAAAAATCCATTCACAGCATTTGCAGAGCAGAATTGCCGCATTATTGCCCAGCAACACATCAGTGTGAACCAGGCTTTAAAGCCAAATAAAGATCCTACCTTTAGGAGTTGTTTTTGGTTGTCTGGGGTTGTCATGACACAGGCAAACTTCACACATTTTTCACAGCACTCGCCCTCTATTTTCTTTGGTTCAGAGCCCTGCAAATAACATTAGTAAATTAGTCGCAAAGTCAACAGGTTTGCAAACTCATCCATTTTACTCAGGACAAAAAATATTAATGTGGCCCGAAACCCACTGAACTTGTGAAATAAATTTAGCCAAAGCCCTTGCCCATACTCCCTTCTTTGGTGTAGAACTAGAAATAGATATTTTTGAATCATCCTGGAACACTGTTTTTTGCTGCTCCTCACTGTAAGATGGCAGGAGATCAGTCATTGCATAGGTGTGGCAATGACATCACTGGCAATGAATGGAGGATGCGGAGCTTTACAGCTGAAACAGGCGCCATTATCTGGGATTAGATTGAAGCAGGAGCAGTGAAAATTGGCAAATGGTACTCTTCATGGGGGGACCAATTCAAGGGGTGTCAAGACATTGGTGGTGTAATGTCAGGATATCATTTAGTATGGAGGAGGTTGGTGAGGATCACGGTCAGAGCCTCATACAACATCCATCATGACCAGATTGCCTCATTGCACTGGATTATGGAGGGACCTTCTCTGGTGCAGTTTCTTGACTTGTTGATCTGGTGAGTGCAATTCACTTTTTTAAACATATTTCAAATGTGGTTTGCTTTTGTTTCCTTCTAGATGAGTCTAATTCATGAATGGAATATTATAGGTGCCTAGAGCACATACCTGCACTATACCTTGGATTTAAAAGAGCCAGATTGAAACTGTTTTTGAGATTGGTTGATGTACATAGCAATTTGGCCTAAAGAGGTTTTCAGGTACATATATTTAATATTCGGTGGTGGATACGTTTAGAATTCATGCAGCACTTGGGGGTAATATTTATTTAAGCTCCACGAAAACAGACTGTGACTATGTTAAAGGAACTGTTCATTGACTTTATTGGTTGGTTTTAGCTAGTATTTCTTTCACCACATAATGAGAGTCTGTGTTCAAGGTCAATGTGCACGTTTGTACGTTTTTTTTTTTTACGGCAAATGGTAATCCAAAGTCAGTGTTTAGACATTGTATTGATGTATTGATAGGTTAATTAGCAATTCATTTTTTGTGATACATGCTTGGACCAAAAAAAATATTTAAAGTGGACCAAAACCCACTGAGATTGATTCCCTCCTGCTGGGGGATCCAGAATCGGTGTGTGAAGCCCCCCAGGTCAACCGGAAACTCACCTTCCTTCCCAGTCCAATGGTGCATGCACAAGCAGTGGCCACATCTCTACTCTCCCTCTAGTAGGGCACGTGCCTGGGCATTTGCGAATGGCCATCGTGGGCATGCTCCCTGTTTGAGCGCGCTCGGATCCCCTCATATTAGACAAGCTCCTGGATGAAGAGGCTCAAACGGATCTGAGTGCGCTGATTGGATGAGTGGCCACGCATGTGTCGTAGGACTGGAAAAAGGTGAATTTGTTCAGGCAACTTGGGGGGGTTTGACACAGCGGGGCACAACTGATCGGGGTGCACAGGGGACAAGGACCAAATCCCAGGATAATCAAAATCCTCTGTTTTGGTCCACTTTAATCCAGTTGCCTTGTCCTCGGGTTGGCATATCATCCCTGATCTGCTCTCAGGAATACTATAGGCTGTAATATAAAATAATCATTAGTATGAACATGAGCTCACCAGTTCACAGTCTTCAGTGCGACAGGTTGCTCTGACTTCCTTCAAGGAAACGTGGTCCTCAGTTTTCTCACAAACATGGTTCACACACGGTTCATCGGGTGAGCTCCACTTTTCACCAGGCTAGAAATATTTGTATGGGATATTTGTTATACAGATAAAAAGTAGAAATCTAATTACATTTTTATTTCCATAAAAAGGGAAAGGGTCAAGTAGATCTGCCTTTCATACTAGCCTACTTTTAAAATATGTTAAACATAAATACTTTAAGAGGATAATTAGGCCGGCCGGGCTGTCAGCTGTAGCGCTCCAGGCTAGGCAGTGTTCACAGTGCACGGCTTTTATTTGCCTATACCCTAGGGACACCTAGTGCCTGCCGGGAGCGCCGCAAGCTGAATATATTTAATTAAAAAATACATAGCGCTTCAAGAGATGCTCAAAAAACTGGATTTCAGGCACACAGCCCCTTTTGGGAATCCCAATTTTTATTTTTTTAGGTCCTGAATTTTTTTTTTGTATTAAAATGGTAATTGCATTAGGGACACTAAAATATGACATAGCTTTCTCTCGGCAGTGCAACACAAAAGTACAAAAAATCATCAAAAAATAATCCTAACCAGACCAGGGATCCTGCGGCAGAGCCAACCCTGCGCATTGAAATGTATGGGATAAGGCCACACAGTGCAGGATGAGCGCCTGGTCCTATCTGGCACTGTAGGAAACTCAGTGCTGGCACTCGTCCCATCACCTGCACTGTTGTTAGCTAGGACACTACCTGGCACTATCACAGGCGCTCTGGATTTTTGACTTGATAAATACACGTTTTACACTGGGACCTGACATTCACCTGACACTCATCTGGCACTATGTGGCCTTAGCGTTTCTTAAATACCCCCTAAATGACTTCCAATTTAAAACTTCAAAAACATCATTACCATGTTAAATAAGGAATGTAGCATAGGAAAAACAACAATGCAACAACAAAATCGACATTACAATATGCCGTTATTACGCTTTGTGTAGATAAAATGCTAAATTACCTGCAAAATCTTGATGGAGTTGTCCTTTAGTTTCATTACACAAGCCACCTGCTCACATACGCCACAGCATTCCCCTTCCTCTATTTTGTACTTGTAGCCCTAAAAAAAAGCATATTTATTGGAAAAGCAACAACATTTAAAAATAGAAAAAAAAATATTATTTAGTAAAATGTGATGCTTACTTGTGGACAGTCACTATCACTGGAAACAGAGCAATCCTTGGTTGTGCCAGAAGTGACATAATGATCATCAGAAGTCTTAATGCACTTATATGTAGTGCACTTGTCTTCAGGGGAAATCCAAGTCGTGCCAGGCTATAAAGAAAACATATAATCTACTTTACTGTACCCTCTATAAGTAGGTATAAGCTTATATAAAAAAAAACATATTCAGTATATTGGTGGTTTTTAAAAATTGGTCTGTGTTTATAACAGGTCGTACCTTCAGCGTTATTGGTTTTGATTCTCCTGGTGGTGTCATGACACAGGAAACCATTACACACTTTCCACAGCATTCGCCTTCTATTTTCTTATATTCATAGCCCTTCAAGCAACAATATAAACATTTGTTTAGGATAAGATTTGGGCTATTTTTTATGTACTCTTTAGTTGAATTTCATGTGCCAGCTTTAGTGGTAATATCTCACTTATGTCATGTGTACTTTAGCTGCAGTTTTCGTTCTGCTGTAATTTCAGTTAGACGGAACTGCTTATACTGTCGGATAGTCTTATATAAAAGAATAGGATTTCTAATCTAATAAACACTTCAATTACAAGGAAAAGCTTTAGGCAATGTAGCACTAGGATTTTGATGATCCTTGGTTTTGGTCCTTGCCCCCCGGGCACCATGATGGGGATGCCCCGCTGTGTGCAACCCCCCAGGTCGACCAATTTAACTTACTCTTTCTAGGTCCTATGGTGCCTGCGTGGACTCTCGTCAAATCAGCGCGATCGGATTTGCTCCCGCCCCTTTGGAACGCAGTCACTGCTCGCGCATGCGCGATTAGAAGAAGGTGGGGGGTGTCACACAGTGAGGCATCCTGATTCTCGATGCCCCAAGTGGAGGGAATCTAAAAGATTTGAGGGCCGTCGGACTGTGGGTTTTGGTCCACTTTTTGTCTAGTTTTTGAAGTTCTTTAATCACATGTAAGTGAAGCTTCAGCCTTGATAAATTGCATTCACTTTTATATCATAGATAAATAGCCCCAAGCATACATTAACTTATGGGATTTGGCTACAAAGCAATAGCTTTTTAAGTTGGCCATGGAATATAAATGTAGGGAACTGAGCAAAGGAAAGAGCTGTTACACCCCCTCCCCCACTGAGGGAAAATGGGCCGTTTAGATTGGCCCCTGCTTTGTAAAACCCTGTCTTATGGATTCTATGGCGAGTTTTGATCCTCTTAAGTGAAGTTAAGTCAATCCTGAAGATTTTTGCTAGGTGCATGCACAGACCCTACATTAAGTAACATCGATCTTGTATTGCCTTATCTCTTGTATTGCTTTTCTAATATGATTAAACCCATGTGAGCACATGTAACCGTACACTGAAAAGAGAATTAGCAGGAAAACAAACTCACCGGTTCACATTCTTCCTTTTGGCAGTTAACTGTGGTTTCCTTGGGGGACAATTTGTTGTCCTTGGTTGTGTCACAAGTATATATAGCACAAGGCTCATCCGGGGGGCTCCAAGTCTCACCAGGCTAAAATGATTAATAAAAAGGACATTTGGTGTACTGATTAAAGATAAATGAAAACAGAAATACTTTTTTATTATTTGCATATTTCAATCATAGAATATGATAGCAGAGCTACCAACATGGCCAGTTTATGGCCTATAGATTAATAGCCAACTGTGCCATTATTTAATAAAGTGATAATTTTATGCAGAAAGTCACACTTGGACATTGTATAGCAAGTAATTTAATGTAGTCATATAAAATATCCAATGAATTATTACCTGCAAAAGCTTGTCAGTGTTGTCCTTCAATTTCATGACACAAGCCACTTGTTCACAAGTGCCACAGCATTCACTTTCCTCTTTTGTGTACTTGTAACCCTAAGAAAAAAAAAAAGATTTTATATATCAGTTAGTAAAAACAAATTATTTTGCAAGTTGTCATAGGAAAAAAAAAACTTACTTGTGCACAGTCCTCCTGACTTTTAACAGGGCAATCCTTGGTTTTGCTGGAAGTGACTAAATGATCATCTGATGACTTTGTGCACTCATAGGTAATACATTTGTCTTTAGGAGGAGTCCAGCTCTCGCCGGGCTAAATTGAAATCCAGACAAAAAGAATAAATGAAGTACTTTTATGTACAGCTGGCACCCTATTTATTAATCTAATGAAAATCCAAAATATGCGTAATGCTAAGTGTAAATATAGAGGCTGATTTATAGACCTTTGATAAATGTGATGTCTGGAGGGTGCTGTAGAAGCACTCTCTCTGATTCACCGCGGCGCCTGAGCATACCAATGCTGCTATTGTTTCATGTAACTCCCCGAGGGAAAGCAGGCCAAGGCGATGCTACATATAACAGCAGGGGTATGTTGCAGCAAACCATAGGTAGTGCCATTGAAGATCGGTCAACGTTCAGCCCTGAAGCCCATATGTAAGAACACAAAACACAACCCCACTGTCGGTGCTCTACAACTGGATGCTCTGACACCGAGCGCCGGACGCTATTCTAAAAAAGTCTATTTCTCACAATAAAAACCCCAACCACAGAGCGAAAACACTTGGCATGGCATTGTTAACACACTTGAGCACTGGCACTGCAATGGCGGAACACAGAATACAATTCTACAGCCTAAACCTAAAGTGCGAGAAACAACAATAACGTTTTTTGTTGCTACCCATCAGAGCCAAGGCACTCATTTTATGTGAAAAAATGCTGAAAAATTCATCCAAATGTGATCTCTACACAACCAAAATATACACCAATGAAGTGTATGGGAGAGTGCAACTGAGCAACAGGTGCTACGTGGTGCTGCAGAACATACAGTGCCGCCTCTTTACACTGAGCCATCGCTAGTGATAAATGTGACGCTACATGATGCTATTAGAGGTGCTCACCAGTTTGACTTTCATATATATTGGCAAGCATTCAACTGACACTATGTGGTACTACGTGACGTTAGTGCTTCTTAAATAAGGCCCATATTGAACTATGATCAAGTTTTTCTGCCTCCTTGCTTTTCTCTGTTGTCATATTCAGCTGTTCACCTTGTTTCTGATCACTGGGGGACAGAGAAAAAAAGTGCCGCAGCTTCTCTGCCACACCCACTGCCCAGTAAGAGGAGTCCTGGCACTGAAAGAGGTCAATATGCCTAACTGTCAAGTTTGGGAGCCAATGTGCTGTCACAAAGACAGAATTCTCAGTGAGGGTGTTGCTTGCTTGCTTGAAAAATCCCGATCCCTGGCCCCCGCACCAGCTTAGCCCACGCTGAACAAGGAGCCTCGCTGGATTTTGGGTGGCCCCATGCTCCATTCATGGGCACTGCGCAGGTGCGAGATCAGGGGCCTTATGAGATGCAAGGTGGCATCACCCGTTGGAACCTCACCTGGAAACCGAGGGACCTAGAAAATTGATGAATTAGTGAATAGTGCCCAAAGGTAAAACCAGAGTGAGGCTTGGGGGGAGGATTAACCTCCCCCAATGTTCCTCTTTAAGAAACCTAATACTGGTTATTATTAGAAACAATGAGCATCCTCTCTTTGGGAACCTTTTTTTGTTAGGTCAAATGCATTCCAGTTAAAGCAAATTATCTATAATAGTATTGCAAGGGTAGACCTTATATATGAATATGAATTGTAGAGCATTTGTTGTTGTTTGGTGTTTACTTGTAGCTTAAAAACATAACTAATCTTACAATTCCATACAAAACATACATTTCATTGATTTGCCTTGATCATAGACTGGCTGGCACATAGTATTACACTAGTTGTAATACATTAGGATGAAGCCAAGTGTTTGAAAGGTCCTTGCCATCTTAAGTGGTAAATGAAACTTGGATATGTGCTAATAACAAATCTTACCTTTAGAAGTACTGGTTCTGATTTGCCTGGTGGTGTTATGACACAAGAAACCATAACACATTTATCACAGCATTCTCCTTCTACTTTCTGAGATATGTAGCCCTGCAAGATAAACACAATACAATTTGTTTTCTAAAGCATCACAGTTAATTGAAAGGAGCAATTATTTTATGTGTTCCTTCAGCAGGTAGTTTGAAATAACTTCCCAGATCTTCATTTTAAGCCACGAGATACGGTATACTTTCAACCATGAGACTCTCTCTTCTGAGCTCAGCAGCGCCGCACCACAGCGTCAGCTTCTGGCCGTTGGTGATGTCAGCTGTAATGTTTCAGCTGTAATGCGTTTGCAGCGCATGGCTTATTTAAGCCTATGCGCTAGTGACACCTAGCACCAGCCAAGAGCGCTGCAAGCTGACAACAAATTATCAAAAAAATACCAGGCGTTCCAAGAGGTGCTCAAAAAAAGGAATTCAGGAACACAGCGCCTGTTGGATTGCCTATTTATTATTTTTTCGTTTTTTTTTTTTTAATAAAAAATAGGAATCACATTAGGGACATAACTAACATGACATATCTTTATCATGGCCCAAATCACAAGTTTGCAGCACAAAAAAAGTGCCAAAAATGCATATACCATCCCAGCCCCTTGAAATGTATGGGATCAGGCAACACAGTGCAGGGTGAGCATCTGGTCCTAGCTGGCACTGTATGGAAACTCAGCGCTGGCACTCATCCTATCGCCGGTGCTGTTGATAGATGAGACACTACCTGGCGCTATCACAGGCGCTCTGGATTTTTTACTTGATAAATACACCTTTTTGACTGGGACCTTACACTCATCTGGCACTACCTGGCACTACGTGGCCTTAGCCTCTCTTAAATAAACCCCCTAATAATTGGCCACAGAACCGTTATCACATGTGTAACTAAAGGAAGATTTGGCAAGCCCCCAATAAAAATAGAAAATAAATCAGCCAAAAGCTGTTTTTTACTGGTTGCATTCAGCTGTGTCTGTCCACCCATTTAGAGTTCTTTGTTTTTCTATGCGTGGCATGCTAATTATTTGGTGAAGCATGGCGTGCCAGTGCCGGTGTGTGTTGCAGTTTCAATTGCAATCTGCATCTCGGTGAGCTTTTTCATTTTAGCACACAAGAAAGTGCAATAAAATGTTGCACAAAATATAACCGACATAGGCAATGGGGCATTTTTAAAGGCGAGGTACATCATTTTTCTAATAAGGTAATAATAAATATTGTTTAAAGTTTGAAAATAACAGCACTCCATGGGCTATCCAAACTTCTGCAGACCACATAGGGCCCTGTTGTTTTCAAAATAATAAAAGAAAAAACTAACCATATGAAAAGGAAAACTATTTGACAGTAACATTCATAACATTCATACCCCATACCTCAAAAACTATGTACCTCATCCGTATAAAATGCTTCTGCTCAGGTACATGTGTTTTTTTTGGGGGGGGGGGCTGTAACAATTTTTTTTGCACTTAATAATGTGTTAAAATTAAAAAGCTCACGTAGATGCAGGTTGCAATTCACACTACAAGGCCCACTGGTGGTGCACCCTGCCTTAACAAATAACATGACTCCCATGAAAGCTAAATCTGGAAAAGAAAACTATTTGACAGTAACATTCATAACTCCCTTTCCCATACTTTCCCATACTATTTTTATAGTTATTTTATATAGTCTTATATAGTTATTTTAATGCACAATTATATTAACACAATGAAAAAAGTATTATAAAAATAAACTCACAAGTTCACATTTTTCTGCACGACAATTTATGCTGACTTCCTTGGCAGAAAGGTGGCCTTCAGTTTTGTCACAGACATACTTCACACATGGCTCATCGGGTGAGTTAAATATTTCACCGGGCTAGATTTTGATTTTGAACAAAAGCACGTTATATAAATGAAAAAGATAAAAACTAAACAATATCATTTGTGTGTTATTATAATTTCCATACGACCCAGTGTGAAATCTTTTACTGAATCCTATCGATCTTTGCCTATTTTTCCTTGTGTTGGGTACTGTGAAAATACTTTCCGTCTTAGGAAAGTGCCTCTTTTCCTTTACCTTTGAGTAGAGGGTTTTTTGGTCTCTTTAGCCCCCCTATATTAGGCTTAACATGGGTCTCTCCACATACTGGCTTGGAACTCTGTTTTGGTACTCACAAAGTCTCACCCCCTATACAGCCAGAAAAATCCCCCCTAGTGCTGATGTGATCCTAAAGCTCGAAACACGTGTCCACTAGTTTTAATTTAAAGCTAATCCTTGGCATTGCACCCTTAGCATTTCTAATGGCCTTGGATTGCTCAGAGACACAAAGCGATGATTTGCATAGCTCCATCTGCTGCAAGGATTGATGGTTAATTATATTTTTCTATGCAAATACTTTCTGTTTTAGGAAAGCGCCCCTTTTTTTCTTTACCTTAGAGTAGAGTTTTTTTTGGTCTCTTTAACCCCCCTATATTAAGCCTAACATGGGTCTCTCCATATACTGGCTTGCGACTCTGTTTGTCATCTACCAATCATCCATCATACAGTATGTTACCAAATTAGAAGACTTGAGGAGATTGTGAGTAGACCCCTTGAGTCCCACTTTAATCACCTTTATTGCCTTGTGGATAACCTAAAGCTTCTAGAAACCAAATAGAGTTCATTGTGGTATGCCCCCTCCAATCTTGGGCACATCTGCATTTGTCAATTAGTTTACGCTAAAAACAAATGTGATGATATTGTGTCCTTGGAAAATGCGAAGTATGGCTTTTGCTCAATGCAGTTACTTGCAAAATCCATTAAAATTTATACTTTCTGCAAGCTATGTTTAATAAGCTATGTCTAAATAAGATTACTGATCAATACTGTCATAGAAAAAAAAAAAAGTAAAATATGCCACCAAAGACTACCTGCAAAATCTTGAGGGTCTTGTCTTTCAGGCTTATTACACAAGCCACTTGTTCACATTTGCCACAACATTCCCCTTCTTCTTTTGTGTACTCGTAGCCCTAATAGAATCAAAATAGTATTTACTATTTGAATCTATAAAAAAATAATCAACAAAAAAAAATAGTGTATTAGTGTTCAAGGAAATGTGGTACTTACTTGTGGACAGTCATCCTTACTGGAAACCGAACAGTCCTTGGTTTTTTTGATGGTGGTAAAATGCCCATCACTATCATTGCACTCATAGTAAGTACATTTGTCTGTAGAGGATGGCACACTGTAACCAGGCTGGAAAACAAAAAATATACAGTTTGCTTGTCTACGAGCTGCTCTCACATATTAAAATGTATGTGACTTTAAGCCAGGAAGTTAAAGTGGACCAAAACCTGGGATTTTGACTATTTTGGGTTTTAACCCCAATGAGGGGTGCCCCGCTGTGTGAAACCCCCCAGGTCGCCTGAACAAACACAACTTTTTCCGGTCCTACGACACACGTGCAGGCGCTCGTACTATCAGCGTGCTCGGATCCGCTCAAGCCTATTTGTCCAGGAGTTCGTCTAATATGAGTGGATCCGAGTGTGCTGGTGGCCACATCCCTCACTCCTTCTAACAGGGAGCATGCCCGCAGCGGCCATTCACAAATGCCTCCGGGGGGGGGGGGGAATCAATCGGCCCGAGATAGATTATAGATTATATATCTTAGATTCCAGGGCCGAACTCCACGAGCTTTGGTCCACCTAAAAGCATTACTTGTCCTAATTTTCACACTACTTCAATACTCAATACTCTTAACATATTACTTCAGTACTGTGATTGAGGGCATTTCCATGTACTATGTATTTGATTGTATATATTTCTTAAAAAGTTAGAAAATTAATACTTAACCTTCAGTCTATTAAAATATACCCTAGAATAGCACAAAACAATATGGTTTGTACCTGAATGGTGATGGTTTTATCCTCTATCTTCATTGTGCATTTTACTTGCACACAATGACCACAGCACGTACCTTCTAAAGGCTCATGCTGGAAGCCCTACATGGGAGAATAAATTAAAAGTTATAGACAACAAAATATAATTATGATGATACTTGTGCTGTTTTATATGTAATGGCAAACCTCAGAGCAGCTCTCATTGCAAATAATAGGAAAACATTTCACCAAGTTGAGCTTCTTCTCATTATCCTTTTCATGTGTGCAAGAACAATCTTGGCAAGCATCTGTAGATGGGACCTTTTCTGTAGGCTGTAAGGAAACAAAAATAAAAGAGTCATTGTCATAGATGTTTAATTTGTTTTCTATATTAAACTAAAAAAAATAAAAATATTAAGCGTTGTGTCCACTTTTTTGTATAACATATATGTGATAAGAAGAATTTAAATAGACAGTAAGTCCACTAACCCTCCACTAAAGAATAGGCCCCTCTGTAACCCCCCCCCCCCAAGCAGGCCAAGACCAAGTAGCCTTGATACTTACCATTTCTGGCTTCCCTACCATCTATCATCAGTATAGTTAATTGTTTTGGTTGTATTTTAATGCCTCACTAGTCAAATCAAACTCTGTTCATCTGATTTAAAGGAGCACTATCACAACAAATGGCCCAATGATGAAAATCTATAGAAATATGCTAGATGTCAGGAGGAGGGGTCACTTATAGATCCGGCTTCAAAAAAAATCCACCCAGGCAGTTTTTTTTATTATAATGATAATGGAAGGAAGAAGAAATCAGGGGTGACAGGAATAAAATCCAGGGGTGACAGGTTTAGTGTATCAGGGGTGACAGAGCCTACCAGGAGAGGAAAACCACAAGCTTATTCAGTCTTATTCAGTTCAGGAGTATAAGTGCCCCCTCCTCTCATTAGCCAACATCTTTATATGGATTTTTAATATTATACAATTTCGCGATAATGCTCCTTTAAGAGCAACAATTAAAAATAATAGACTAACTGAAATGGAGATAGTTACCAAAACTGCAGCTAAATCCGAAGTAAGCTTTATCAAAAATAATGAGAACTGTTACTGGGGTTGGAAAAAATCCTTTTTGTGCTTATGTTGTGGTATTGTATAGGCCTCCTAATTTCTATGCATTTGCAGTTCTATCATTCTTTAATTAAAGCGCAAAATTTCCTTACCTCATATATCTTTTCATTGGCAACACAGACTTGCATTGGTCCTGTTTGAGAGAGTTTAAAGTATTATAGGACACGTAAAGTATTATAGGATATTTAAAGTATTATAGGATATTTAAAGTATTATAGGATATTTAAATAGTATAGGACAACTTCCCACACAAATGTTACAAAAAAATATAATCTATGCATTATTAAAAGCTACAGACATACTGTATAGGGCAGCATGTGTGGTAGAATTGATCAAAAACTTCTACAGTATTGTATTTATAGCATGTCTGTTTATAGGTCTCTACCGTTGTTTTACCAATATATAAATATAATGTACTTAATGTATTATTATTATTCTAATAATAATTGTCTTTCTTATAGGTTAGGAATATTAATGCAGAAAAGCAGTACATCAAATAGTGCTACTGAATCTCAAGTTATATAGCATTTTATAGCGTAAATGAATAGGACCTCAGAAACATGAAAATATAAATGGGAAGGCTAATTTATTATTATAGGTGTGGGCGACACTTGAGCTCTTTTCCCGAGCTGCTCGGCAGCACCCGCGCAGCAACGTCGGCTTCAGGCTGGTAGTGCTGTCAGCTGTAGTGCTCCCGGCCAGGTGGTGATGGCAGCGCATGACCTTTTTGGGGGGATTTTTTTTTTATATATATTGATATTGCTTTGGGAACACTTGAAAAACATGACACTGCTCTCTCATGGCCCAAATCACAAGTTTGTAGTGCAACACAAAAGTTCTAGAAATCCAGAAATAATCCCAACCAGCCCAGGGATCCCGTGGCACATGCACCAGCCCCCCAAATGCCTAAATAATTGTAACCATCCCAGTCCATTGAAATGTATAGGATAAGGCCACACAGTGCAGGGTGAGTTTCTGGTCCTATCTGGCACTGTAGGGAACTCAGAGCCGGCACTCATCCCTGCACTTTTGATAGATGGGACACTACCTGGCCCTATCACAGGAGATCTGGATTTTTGACTTGATAAATACACTGTTTTCACTGGGACTTGACATTCACCTGACACTCATCTGGCACTACATGGCCTTAGAATTTCTTAAATCACCCACCATAATGTTTCTACAGGCCTAGGATAGTAAAAAAAATAAAATAAAGAGCATACAAATGGTAAACAGTCACCATATCATGATGTTGTTTAAATGAAGAACATGAATTTACAAAAGGTAGGGTAAAAGGGAAAGGGTTAAGAAGAAAATATGTCTAAAATATTCCTAAACCATCAGAGAAAAGTAAATTTCACTTCTACGTGCTGAGAAGTTTAGTATAAACAAAACAAACAATATACTTAAACAAGTACTTACTGCAGACGTATGTTGGACAGCAGTCACCTGCCAGAAATTCTGTATCAGCTCTGAACCCAATAGGACAAGGCTTCTCTTTGTTCCCACACAAGCTAGTGTTACACTCTGTAGATGGATAGATCATGGTTAGAATCCACATACAGTTCCCCTTTCTGCAGCTGAGTCTCCAAAAAGGGGGAACCACATTCCCATACTCATGTTTTCTGGTTTAACGACATATCCATAGTCCTATCCCTGGAAACATTTCTAGTATAAGCCAAGTACAGGAGGCTCCCCTCATCAAGATGCTGCTGTGGGAGCTGTGGACCTTGGAAAATCAGCTGGTAAGTGAGTAGTTTAGGGTGGCACAGCACTGAGACATATAAAGTGAAGCTAAATGTTTTTTGTTTTGATCTTGGACAAAATGTGGAAATGTTAGAGCCAATGTAATAGTGAACCCATTAGGGAGATCTGAGCTTATTTCCTGGCATCATGGGTGGCACATTGACCAGGAAATATAGTGAGCCTAGATCTTCCACCGCTAAACAAGATTATTCACCAAATTGTTGCATGTTAAATGGTACTATCATGGCTGTACTGTGCTAAGGAATTCGTCCCTTGTAATATTTATTGATCAAGCTCATTTGTTGTAAGGGTTTGATCTATGTTATGTACATATTGTATCCATTGTTATAACATATGATGAGATAATATCAGAGATACTTGATTCCCATTAAAAAAAGGGGGGAGGAATGGTTTAGCCGCCTCCTTCCCTTTTTCTAATAATAATAAGTAACAATAAAGAGTGCATATATTTTTTATATCTTATGGTATAGCTTGTTTTCTGTAAATGGCGTGGTTACACTTGGAGGTCTTACAAATCTGGGGTTGACCTATACCCAGTCGTTTTTCTTTGAGCCTAGATCTTCCCATTGGAGTCTCAGATTTTGGCCTCGATTCAATAAAGGTAGAAAAAAATTCTCATGGTAGTAAAAAATTCAATTCATAAGAAAAAAGCCTGAGAATGTTACTGCTACTGAATCACCAGATAAAAAGACAATGAAAGTCAATGGCAGCTTTTACTACAGTGTAGAAAGGAGTAAACAGTTCTCTACTTTTTCTAGAAGTAAAAAAGTGCCATTGACTTTCATTGTTCTCTTAGCTGGTGATTCAGTAACAGTAACATTCTCAGGCTTTTTTCTCATGAATTGAATCTTTTACTACCATGAGAATTTTTTTCTACCTTTATTGAATCGAGGCCAAAATCCTGTTGACATCTAAACATTTCCTGTTAAATGCATGTTATTTAGAGGCCAAACAGGGAGTGAGACTTGATCATTCCAATGGGACAACAGGAAACAATGAGAATTATAATGTGGCCTCAGCCATATAGCATTTATGAAATCTTAAAGAGAAACATCAGACCTTTCCTGATGCTCCTCTCAGATAATTCCTTCCCCCTCCCTCACTGCAATTTAGATGTCAGTAGAGATGAGCGAACTTTTGAAAAGTTCGATTCGGCCGATTCGCCGAATTTCACAAAGAAATTCGGGTTCGGCCGAATCGAACTTTTACGAAGTTCCCCATCAAAAATGCCGGCATGGTGGGAGCCGGCCGGCGGGCCGGTAAAGCCGGCCGGCCCGCTCCCACCATGCCGACATTTAAAAAAAAAAAAAAAAAAAAGCATTTTTGCCGGCATGGTGGGAGCGGGCAAGCCAGGTTGGGGTACTTTTTATTAACTCCCCAGGACCTGTAATGTTCATCTTTAAAGCAAAAGCATTGGCTGAACGCTTTATTCATTGATTAAGTTAGAATGAAACATTTACTTACGGCACACGTTATGTTCACAGCATGCATCTTTGGTACTTCTTACAGGGACATATCCTTCTTTATCACATTTTACAGGTGTAAGTGGAGGACATGATACTGGCTCACACTGCACAGTAAGGGTATTTGATTCACAGATACAATTATGGCAGCCACTCGTCCATTTCTCTCCAGGCTGTGGATATATATATATATGTTTATATATAGAAGATCAATAATTGTTAACCCTTTCTTGCAATATAAATAGTATTGTTTAAATTCCTCTACTTTTAGGAAGTTAGAAGGGATATTCTGTACAGTTGATAATAGCTGATCAAATCACTGGACCTGCTGCTAAACAAGTGAGACCTGGATAAAATTACACGCCCATTTCTGCCACCCTAATAATGCTTAACCTCATGTAATATGGGCTTCTCTCTTCTTATAAAAGCATATCTCCAGTCAAGAAAATAAAGTTTGGTCATTTGTGCCCCTTTGATGATCACTGGCGTATGTTGTTTGAGAGGGCCTAAACCCGTGCAGATGTTGTGGAATAGCTGTGATCCTAGAATTACATAGGAGCGGCCATCTTGCATTACACCTTGAGAGCCCTGGTTGCACATAGGCATAAAAAGGGGGTTGAGGAGAGCCTTTGCTAGCACACTGCAGGAGGGAGCTCCCTTAGGATTAGCCCAGCCAGCCAGACACAGAGAATTGTTTCCACACAGAACTTCTACTTCTTTGGTCTGATTGGGGGCCCAAAATTTTGTTTTATGTTTTATACTGGTTTCACTCCCTACTCTTTGCACCCATTTAATATTTGAAGCTGTGCTGAGTATAGCTTGTTCCCATAGTTTGAAAAATTGACAAATATAATATTATTTTAAGCTAATGAAACCATAACGGTGGATATTTGGCCAAAAAACTAGAAAAAAAAAACAATACGTTAGTAGCTCATTATTAAGCACTAATCCACTAAACAAACAAGTAAGGGAGGAATATCTGGAACCAAACATTGGAAGACACAACACTCTGGGTCCACTGGAATAAAAATATCGCCAAATAAAACACTACACATAAAAACAAGGAGAAAACACCCGCCACAGGGACTCCACTTCAAACTGGAGAATAGAGATTTGCATCAAACACAGAAGAGACAAATTCACCACTGTCAAATATTAAAGACGAGGGAGAACCATGGAGGCCATGGAGACCAGAGAAGGGTTTAGCCAGCAAAATGCGCATGGAGCTTGGCAATATTTGCTGAATTACATGCACAATGCGCAGGCTTACGCATGCTGTTTTGTGCACATGCGCCATTCCTGCGCTAGCTGACATGAATTGGGGCCAATGAGCAAGGCATGGATTTGAGGTTTTTGGCTCACAGCCGTGATTCGACCCGTATGTGTTTGCATTAAAGACCAGAGATTCAGAGTCAGATATTTCATACTCTTTTAAGCATTCAATGTCATAATTATAACAATTGAACAACTTACAGCTTTCGGCATTCCATCGTTGCCAACACAAGCTGGAAAAAAGACAGAGATTGAAAGATTACTTTGTAGGAATTGTTAAATACTACAAACATTTTAACTCAAAATATTTATGAATTAGCCATCTTCATTTTTGTTTATGCTTATTATGATTTTCATAATTATAGAACATCCTTAAATACTTACCACAGCTCTTGACACACTGATCGGAGTAAGTGTTGAAAAGTGTTGTTCCATCTGGGCAGTAGCAACCTTCCGTTTGACCAGTACCAGGACTGTAAGTTTGTCTATTGGACAAAATAGAAGTGGACAATGCTTTTTTCAAAAACAACATAGATTGTTAATCAGACATAGGCCCTTATTTGACAAGGGATAGCGCCAGGTAGCGAATGGTGAGCGAACGGTAATGACGGTCACCGCCACGAGAACGCCGGCTCCCCTCCGCAATCACACATTTATCAAGCCGATCCTGCTTAGCGACTGACAGAGCGCCAGATAGCGAATCATTCATCATTATTCCAGCCTCACCCCACAGCGCCAGCAAGCGACCTTGAACAGCGACAGGTATGACCTCTCGCTACCTGGCGCTCTCCAATGCATTTCAATGGAGCAAACTTTAAATATTCTTAAATAATTGCTATTAATGTATTTTTTTTTTTTTTTATGTCAAAAATTCTGTGACCACTTCTGCAATGTTAGATATTTTTTTTATGGAATAAAAAAAAAAAAAAATTGTGCAGAATTGATATTACAGGTCTGATATTAATGTATTCATATTACAAAATGTTTTGAAAAACTTGTTTTTTTTTTTCCAAAAAATATGGTTGTTTGGGGGTTAAAAAACTACTTTTAACCCATCGCCGCCAGCGCTCTGGGGTTTAAACAAGCATTTCACAGCGCGAGAATTTTTTGAGAGTGATTTGTTAATGAATATGGTGGGAGCCGTTCGCTATGGCCATTCGCTGTCATGCGCTCCCATACAGCGCGGAACCTGTCAAACAGCGACTCCTCACCCAATATTCAACATTACCGCACACCGACTGAGTCGCTGTCAACAACCGAACAACGGCCAAGCACAGCGACTACTAGCGGGCGCTCTGAAAATGCCGCT
This sequence comes from Gastrophryne carolinensis, assembly GCA_027917425.1. Lineage (NCBI taxonomy): Eukaryota > Metazoa > Chordata > Amphibia > Anura > Microhylidae > Gastrophryne > Gastrophryne carolinensis. The sequence continues at coordinate 177,948,499 of CM051241.1, read as the reverse complement.
ACAGTCGCTCAACTGTCGCTACCTGGCGCTATTAATGAATCGGCCTCATAGCAATACAAACTATTATACACCCCATCTGAATGAACCCTCCCAGGCTTCTAGTTTTGTTCTACTGGGAGAAGTAAAATCCAGGGATGACAGTTTCTTGTTATTCCACTTTTACACAAGTGATCTGCTTCATTCCAATGCCTGTTTCCTTAGCAAACCTGTGAGGAGCAGCATCAATAGCCAATCGGAATATTTACCCAAAGCATTACATGATGTGTAAAAACATCTACACACATTAAAAAATGTGCAATGCAAATAAGCTGGCTCGGGAGAAAGGCAATTAGACTTGAGCTGATCTCCCCTATAAAAGTAGAATGATTTTTTCAAAAGCTGTCATCCTGGTCTAACCTTTCTAAAAAGAAGAAAAAAGGCTAGGGTGTAATTTTTGTCATGGTTTCTATTATTTGATCACTTTTTGTGATAACGCTCCTTTCAGTATATGTAACATATATATGTGTAAGTATATATAAAGACACATGGGGCGGCTCTGCTGGCGATTTTTTGTTGTCTATACCAGCGTTCTGGGTGTGGTTTGCGGCTCGGCCAGTGTTGTTGGGGAAAGTGCGCTATTTAGCAGCTGCCCATTCTTTTTCTCCAGGGCTCAAGCATGCATTTCGCTCCTGGCTTTTTACAGCGATTATGAGAGGGTCACCGGCCACATTGAGCCGGCTAGCTCACAAAGTGAGTCTCTATGACAGGTGTATATACCACAGGTGTGGTTGAGAAGTTTGCACATATTTAATTGACTCTATTATATTGGGGATGTAGTCATGAGTAAGGACCAGCTGGTCCGAAATGCGTAAACCATTCATGAATTTTTTGTATATGGAATTTTGATCTGATTAATTTTAAATTTTTGATATAAAAAAGCTTGAAGTTTTTATAGATTTACCCCAGGCAGGCCAATTGTTTTGTATGGTGTAAGTATATATGTGTATGCAAGTGAAAATAATATTGTTGGAGTTGTTTAGGATGGTGTTCTAGTAAAAAGTGACAAGGCCAAGAAATGATCTGCTCGTAGATTGCACACAAAACATATGAAGCACACTACTATATTCTTACTTGTTTTCACAGGTCTTAACATTCATTGGTCCGCAGGGTTTGTACACCTTTCCAGCAGGACAGTCCATTGCTAGAGTGCATGTGAAAAAAGACAATTAAATGTTGTGACATTTCAGAGTATGTTATTTTTCCTATCAAAGCCTGATTCTAAACAAACAAAAGGACATATAGTATAATTCTAAAATCTAAGAAATTATTTTGAATGCGTGCAAATCATAAGTGAATTAGCAGTCACATAACATATTCAGCCTTATGGTTGTAAATGGTTTGATAGGGTGAAATCACATACAGCTAGGAGGGTATTTACAGAGATTTATTGAAATGCATAAAATGCGAAAGCGGGGCTTCCGTTTGCAAAAGGAGAGATTGGAGTGGGAATGTAAATGCATCCAAATCTTTCATCTCGATGGACTCTGGGCTAAACATGGATAATCATTTTATGTGTCATTATGACATGGTTCGAATAGGCTGGATTCATCACATTCACTATTTAAGAAGGGATAGCACCAGGTAGTGCTTCACAGCGGCAGGAAGCGTCTTGTGAACGCCGGCCAACGCTGTGTGTGTGTAGTTTTTTGTTGAATATGGTGTGGAGCGCAGAGTGCCGGACGCACTGAGCTGTCACTACCTCTTGCTCGCTGCAGTGCTGTACTGTTGTTAGAGCGCCCAACGCGCATCATATTCATCAATGCCGGCCAGGTTACTACAGCGACCGAGACACTAGGTTACAACGGCCGATAACCGCTTACAGCGTCTACTAGTGGTCACTCTAAGCGCCGCTATACAGACGCTCATCTGGCAATACGTGGCGCTATTAGTAAATCAGCCTCAATGTCTGATATCAAACAGACTGTCTGGGCTGGTGTGAGAGCAATAAAAATTCCACACACTCTCTCCCCCTCTCATTCTTATCAGCCCACCATTAATTGTTATAATCCCCCTGATTCTTATCTCACAGTTTCTTATTTTACGACTTTGCTATTTTTCACATTTGTCAGTAGAAACAATTTGGGCCCTTTGTAGATTTCTGTATAAATTTGTGTCTAAGTTACAGATCTGTATTATGCCTGAAGAAGACGCATAAATCGCTTCGAAAGATCGCATTATCAATCTTATTAAAGTGGACCAACACCCAGGATTTTCACTATCCTGGGTTTTGGTCCACTTCGGTGGGGCACCCCGATCAAGGCTGTGAAACTGTGTGAAACCCCCCAGAAAGCGTCTGGTAAACGCCGGACGCTGTACACAAAACCCCATTTATGAAAGCGAATATGGTGAGCGCCTCTAACAGCGGCATGTAGCATCTGATTCCTCATTACAGGCAGCTCAGTGTATAGCGCTTGAGCTCTAGCTTCCAGAGCGCCAGGTATTACCTGTTGCTCTCCCATACATTTCAACCCCCCAGAACGCCCGGAAACACTCACCTCACCCCGCTCCCTACGTGGGCGCTCGTCCAATCAGAGCGCTCAGAGCTGCTTTGGTAGGCACGTACAAGCGGCGTCCAACCACAGCGGCTCTGAAGCATCTGGTAAACGCCGGGCGCTGTACACAAAACCCCATTTATGAAAGCGAATATGGTGAGCGCCTCTAACAGCGGCATGTAGCGTCTGATTCCTCATTACAGGCAGCTCAGTGTATAACGCTTGAGCTCTAGCTTCCAGAGCGCCAGGTATTACCTGTCGCTCTCCCATGCATTTCAACCCCCCAGAACCCCTGGAAACACTCACCTCACCCCGCTCCCTACGCGGGCGCTCGTCCAATCAGAGCGCTCAGAGCTGCTGTGGTATGCACATACAAGCGGCGTCCAACCACAGCGGCTCTGAGCGCTGGAGGCCGCGTCTCGCGCTTCCCTCTAACAGCGCGCCCGCCATTCACAAACGGCCGGCGCGGGTGCGCGCCCTGCTAGAGGGAAGCGCAAGGTGCGGCCGCGGCCCACGCATGCGCCGTTGGAACGGAGTTAAGGTAAGGTTTCTGGGCGTCCTGGGGGGTCTGAATCTTATAGATTCCCGGGCCGATCCCCCCTGGGTGTTGGTCCACTTTAAGTTAGCCAATAAATGGTGTTACCTTAACCTTGGATTTCCTGCTTACATCGATGGCTAACACAGTACAACAACTTACTGTAAGTACTTTAAAAACCTCTTATGTAGAGAATTATCCATATATTCATGAATAAGTCATTAATTAGTCAAGTCCAAAAATGATTCTAAAAGTCAGAGATAAAAACTTACAGCAACGGCCATCGGTCTTGGCTCGCCAGTCAACACAGATTCCATTTTGACTGCACACTTCAGCATACATCTCTAAGCTGGAGCATGGCATGTCCTTATCTTTAGCTTTGCAGGCATCAAAGACACAACCTTTATGGAAAGCCTTTGGATTGATGATTTTGTGGCACTCAGCAAAGACACTTTAAAGAAAACAAAACGTGTTTAAGTTTCCTGTTTAAGCATCATTTCAAAGCATAGAATGGCACACCAAATATCGTAATTGATTTATAGGTTATTCAGGAAATAAGTGAGTAACATAACCAAAAATCAACTATGGGGGTTATTCATGAAGGGATATAGCGCCTCGTAGCGGCAGGAAGCGCCTGGTGAATGCCGGGCGCTGTACGCAAAACTACATTTATGAAAGCGAATCTGGTGAGCGCCTCTAACAGCGGCATGTAGCGTCTGATTCCTCATTACAGGCGGCTCAGTGTATAGCGCTTGAGCTCTAGCTTCCAGAGCGCCAGGTATTACCTCGCTACCTGTCGCTCCCCCATACATTTCAATGGACGTTCATTTTTTTCTGTTTAAACAAGGTTTTTTTTTTTTCTCTCAAGTTATTGTGTGACCTCTCCTGGCCTAGAAAGAGTCATTTTTGAAAACTTTTTTGATTTTTTATATTTTTAGGCAGAATTGTCATTACAGGTCTGGCACTAAAGTGTTCATGTCACAGATGTATAACAATGTCATTCCGTGTGTTTTCGCTTTGTTACTGGTGGATATGTGGTCAAAAACAGACTTTAATCACGCAGCGTCTGGCGCTAGAGTGACCAGATTTAGAGCGCTGACGCTGTGTGTGTGTGTCCTTTTTTGATAAGTATGGCGTGGAGCGCCGAGAGTCAGACGCACTGAGCTACTATCTCTCGCTCCCTGCAGCGCTGTACTGGTGTTAGAGCGTCAAACATACATCACATTCATCAATGCCAGGCAGGTTACTAGAGCGTCTGAGGCGCTCTGTTACAGCGCCTGATACCTGCACATGAGCGTCTACTAGCGGTCGCTCTAAGTGCCGCTATACAGATGCTCATCTGCCGATACCTGGCGTTAGTAATAAATCAGCCTTCACATTTCAACAGATTTACAAGTGCCCATTTACAGGATGTGTGATATAGTTAATCCATCATATTAAACCGGACCTTCAGCGTGATTTAATGAAAAGCCCAAACTCTTAAAAAACGGTTCCCCAGCATCTAAAATTAATATATTTTACGTTGTTTAGTCACTAACTTATTATTCTTTCCCCCACTGGGCTGCAACTCTGTTCAGGAATTTAGGATACAGGTGCCGCCATCTTGACTCAGAAGCATCACACTTACTGAGGAGAGGAGAGTGGGATAAGGTACAGGGGGGCGGGTTATAGCTGTGCTTTGCTTAGACAGAGCAGAGCTGGGGTCAGGTAACGGTCAGCAGTCCCAGAATGCAGAGCAGCACAGTCATGAGGCACTTCCTGTTTGCAGGCTGCCTGATAAGATGGCGGCTTCCATGAGCCGCCATCTTGGATGTTTAAAGGCTCATAACATGCAGTAGATGCAGGTAGGATGATTTTTAATGTGGGCAATCTGTATGTACAGGGTGTGGGAAACATATAAGATAGACTCTTATTCAGAGTGAAGGTCCAGATTAATGTGGACAATCTGTATGTACAGGGTGTGGGAAACATATAAGATAGGCTCTTATTCAGAGTGAAGGTCCAGATTAATGTGAGCAATCTGTATGTACAGGGTGTGGGAAACATATAATACAGACTCTTATTCAGAGTGAAGGTCCGCTTTGAAGAGTAAAATGCATTTAAATAGTAAAATTGCAAACAATTTTGCTGGCCTTATAAAAAAAAAGTACTTACTCGCTTAACATAATATCACACAGAGGCGAAGGTGGGCAAGTTGTTGGTGGTGATGGAGGGCCAGTAGGTGGTGGAAGTGGCACATGGGGGCCGCATCCTGGTTGTGTGGTGTTGACCCTCCAGTGAGGAGCCATTTTAGAGCAATCTTTCACAATCTGACCATCAGGCATACGACAGCCTTCAGTGCTGCTGTTAGTGCAGGTACCTTTGTAGAACAAAAAGAAGTAAATAATTTGGTTACACCAGGATACATTTTAAACTCTAAGCACTAATAACCATAATGAATAACAATAAAATAGTCGATTACTCACCACATTGCCCTTCTGTGTTGTAGCCAAATTTACTAAATGGCAAATTAATATAAAAGAGGAGTCCACTGAATGAGATAAAAGTATCTATTTCTGCAATTTCGACTTGCATGTTGATGCCAGCGCTGGTGATGGTGATGCCGTCCTTGGTGAAACCAGGAGTGATCCAGTCATTGTTGAACCTAATCTGTAATAGTATAAGGATAGGATACATTTATCCTTAAAATGTCACCATAGTTAAGGCTTAAAATAGCCATTGATTTGCTCTGCAATGTAATAATAAAATATTATACAGGTAATTAGAGATGAGCGAACTTCTTAAAAATTCGATTCGAGCGATTTCTCCAAGAAATTCGGGTTCGTCCGAATCGAACTTTAAAGAATCGTTAATCTCTGCCGGCATGTAGGTAAGTGTTTGCTACATGCCGGCATGGTGGGAGCAGGGAGGCCGGCTGCGCTGTCAGCGGGCAGCGGAAGCGCAGCCAGCCTCCCCGCTCCCACCAAGCCCTGAAATTTAAAAAAAAAATGCCGGCATGGTGGGAGCGGGAAGGCTGGCTGCGCTGTCAGCGGGCGGCGGAAGCGCAGCTGGCCTCCCCGCTCCCATAGCAAACACTTACCGGCATGGTGGGAGCGAGGAGGCCGGCTGCGCTGTCAGCGGGCGGCGGAAGCCGGCTTCTGCCGCCCGCTGACAGCGCAGCCGGCCTCCCTGATCCAACCATGCCAGCATTTTTTTTTTTTTATTTCAGGGAAAATTCGGTCAGCACGAACCACCAAAAATTCGGGTTCGTGCTGAATCGAATTTTTCCTGAAATTCGGTGCGAATTCAGATTCGTTAGAACCGATTCGCTCATCGCTACAGGTAATAAATAGTAAAGGTCTTTAGCAATGCTAAATAGACACCAATGAGCCTTTTAGACCCTGTTCAGGCAAAAATAAAAGCAAAATAATACTTACTTACTTCTACTAGGTCCAGTTATGTAAAATTCACCTGTTACTGAAATCAGGTCCTGGGGTGTCTGGCAACACATTGGGAGCTATGAGACAATTTTGACTGAGGGATTTGGTTTTTAGGCAGGTCTCTCATGTGTGTGGCAAGATGGCCAATACCATGCATGTTTAAAGTGGACCAAATTCCACGGCCTTTATATAGACTCCAGGGCTGCGTGATTCCTACCCCCGGGGCATCCAGAATTGGGGTGTGTGCTGTGTGAAACCCCCAGGTCGTCTGGTATACTCACTTTCTCTCCTGGTCCAACAACACATTGTGAGCAGCACCTCATCCCCACTATGAGCAGGGCACATGCCCGAGCCAGGAATTTGTAAATAGACAGCATGGGCACGCTCCCTGTTAGAGGGTAGCGTGGGATGTGGCAGCTGGAGTGCTCAGCTCCTTAGACATGGACAGCCGAGTTCATGTTAGTGCATTTGAGCGTGCCGATTGGACGGAGGCGGGGCATGCACCGTAGGACCGGGAAAGGCGAGTTCGTTTGGGTGACCTGTGAGGTTTCATGCAGCTGTTTATCCCGGATTGGGGTGCCCCAGAGGTTAGGACCAAAACCCACAATAGCCTAAATCCTGGGTTTTGGGACGGTTAAAGAGTGCAGAATCTCCCTGCTATTTGAAACATCTGCATTGTGTTAATACCTCTCAATAGGTCACTGACTGCCAGAGAGGGCTTTAGGGGAGTAATACACTAAGCTTTGATTTTTTTGACTGGTGGTCCACTTTCAAGTAGAGAAAGTGGGTGAAAAATTTCCTTACTAGTCATGCTTTTGGTGTGTTTCTGTAGCCTTTTGCCAATCAAAAAAACTGCTTATGACCACTCAGGCTTGGAATGATAATGAAACATCAAACATTAATAAGTCCACACAGTTGCATTTGGGACATCAGTGTGCGGCCAAGAAAATGATGGCTGAAACAACTAATTCCACTTTTAAGGTAAATAAAAGATGGACTAAGGCCCACATGAGTAGTAATGGGTGCTATTGATTTCATCCATGTTTCCCTGGCCCCACACCCTCTAGTCAAGCACATGTACAGGTAAGTCCCCAGATCTTCTAATTTCATTATTTTCATTATTTTCATTATTTTCAGTAACATTTTTCCAAATAAATTTAAATTTAATAAAGCTTCCCTCGTTGTATGTTAGTTGACCATAACGATATACCGATTTAGGTTCCTGTGTTTTTAATTTATGTGTAATTTTGGTCTCATTAACTCTATGCTGATTCTTATCTTGCCAGGCATTGTTTTCAATGTATTATGTGTTATTTTGGTTATTCGAACTTACGGTTTACTAACTATATTCCCTCTCACTTCCCCTTACCCATACATAGGATGATGGGGCTACAATGCATTGCATCACCAGACCAGAGCCATAGTTACTTTACTATGACTATTTTATTTACTATTTACTACTAGGATTTACTAATGTCTCATAGAAAAGGAAAAAGTCTGCAAGCCCTTTTGAGCTGCGGAGGTCAGAAGCTTTCAATGCTCATTTGAGTATCGTAAAAATAGGGGATTTTGACATGCAACATTGGGAATGATTCTCGCACAACTTTCTCAAACACTCTTGCGTGCAAGTTGTTTTTTTTCTCTCGAATTGTGCTGATTCAACCATAATGTAAAGACGTACAGTATAAATTGTAGGTATAAGTAACATAGCAAAAATCTGAAACGTACCCTGTTTCTCATTCTTCCTTGGTACATCATTCGTGTTAATACAATCTCATCAGATTTATAATGGATGATTATAGACTGTGGGCAGGACAAGCCACCAACTGCATCACAGTAATAGTTGTCAACAAGGATGCGGAGGTTGTCATATTTGGGAGTGATCTGTTGCACAAGAACATATGTGCAATTGTCCAGGAAAGTGTAGTAGGTTCCATCAAATGTTAAATAATGTGGATCACCCCACCCACTGCAGACACCTGTTAAAGGACAAGAGATTAGTGTTCTTTTTGTTACTGCATAGGGTGACCATGTAAAAGCATTATACATACTACTTTTATTATGCTACTTAAACTTACACTGGCATTCATAGTGTTCACAGCAACCATCTGCATTCTTCTTTTTGATTGGAGGGAAGCCATTAGCACAGGTCAGTTGCTTTAATTCAGGGCATGTCATTGGTTTATGGGTAGTAACATTGTTTCCTTGGCATGTCACCTCCTCACATTTGTCATTTATCCATGTCTCATTAATCTGTATAATGTAACAAAATAGATTTGTTTAAAGAAATCAAATTTTAAACATCTTAGATACCACACATTTTTTTTTAATATTTATGAAATATAACCAGAGAATAGATGTGAAACCCAAAGCATAAAGGAAGATAAAGAGTACGAAACAATGGATGGTATATAGAAGTCTATAGAAGTTAATAGGATATATGTGACATTTTATTTTACAATTTATCTTTTTTGTTTTTTGCTTTTAGTTTTTTCTTCTCTACTATCTTTACTGTCTATATTTATCCTTAATATTACCTACAATAAAAACAGATTACCTTTCTGGAAGAACAGCCCCCTTCTGGTGTAGTATGGACTACAGGTACAGAAGTTGTCGGATGTTTAGATGTTGAAGGCTTAGGAGTGACAGTGGTTTTTGGCAACACAGTAGTTTCTATACATGGTCCTGTGGCTCGTTCAATCTCACAGGAACTACTGCACTTAGCAATAAAAATGCAGCCAGCATTGTCTGTCTTACTGTAGATGATCTCTCCTGCAGCAAAAAAAAAAATGAAACATAGATGTAAAAGATGTATAATTTTTCTACCTTAAATCCAGATAATGAAACTAAAGCTGGAAGTTATGTAAATTATTTTTAGAGCCTCTGGCATTTATTTTTGGAGTGGCCCACTTTTAGTAGTTTCTCTTACTCAACGCATTTCACATATCGAATGTGGTAGATATTTTGGAAACAAAAGCAGCTCAAGAAGAAACATAATTAAGCTAAACCTTTCCAAAACTCTACTGTTATATCCAAAACATAAATATCATAAATTACATAAATAGACTGCTTTTCACCAATAGTACTCCATTTAAACATAACAATGTGTATTGGCAGAGGCACTCTTACTCAAATCAATATGGTCGGGTGCAATGGCTAGCGGTGGCGCTGCATAACATATGTCAAGTGAAAGCCAGCACTCCTCATTACCAGATTTGCTTGTATTGTGCAAAAAATATATACAATTCCATCCACTAGTTTGCACCATTATGCATCCATATGTCCAACGTTTCGTGGTGTTGATACCCCTTCATCAGGGACACACAAGAACATGAAGGGGTATCAACACCCCGAAACGTTGGACGTATGGGTGCATATTGGCGCAAACTAGTGGATGGTATTTGAATACTGCATGTATATATTTTTTGCACAATACAAGCAAATCTGGTAATGAGGAGTGCTGGCTTTCATTTGCCATTTAAACATAAGAAAAAAAAATATTTCTACATTAATGTATGCTGAGCAAGAGAAGATTTTAAAAAAGACAGTGGCTCTATATTTAGTAATGAATCAAGGCAACTGGGCTTACTTTATTTTACGCCCCCTTTGCATGTCATCCAACTGGCTTTCTCAATTCAAAATGGTTTCTAAACAACATTCTAGTATGAATGACCTTTACCACTCTTTTAACCCCCACCCCCCCCGTGTCCAGGATGTTAACCTGGTTGTCAGTAAATCTTGAATCGAGAACATCTCCACCACATGCAATGCTGTTTGTTACCTAAACTAAGAACAAGCCAAAAAGAAGGAGGGGTCCCACTAACCCCACAAAAAGCCCAAAGACAAGTGGCACCACTATAATGATTTCTACAGATTAAAATATTTATTTAGCCATGATTGACAAACAACAATACAAAAATACAACACCACTAAAAACATGTAATGACAAACAGACACTAGAGGGCGCTGATGTCAAGCCAGTTATAAGTAATAATGATCACTATTAACAAGGGCTGCTACCTGTGCCCAATGTCCTAGAGTCCCCCTTAATAAAGTGCATGTGCAAAAATCACATCTATAATATCCAATAAATCATGAAAATCCTATGTGCAAACATATCTACAATGTGCAAATTACTGCTAAAATAATAAGGACAAAACCGGGACAATGGAACAAACACATGTAAAACAGAGAAAATATTTTACAACTCCACATAAAATAAAAGGCTGGCAACCAGCGCTGTGTCCCCCTGGCCGACGCATTGCATAACGGTTACCCCGTCACTTCATCAGGGCAAATCATACCATATGCAAAGTGTAATAATGCTGCATAATCACTGTCATACTGATGCAATTAAGAAATTACTTTCATGTGTTCCCTGACCTCTTGCTGTTTATTGTAAACATAGAATGCAGATTGCAGTTATGCCTAGCGTTATTATTTTATAGATCATGCAGAATTAAGAAAGCCAGTCAGACGACTAGCAAAACAATTCGTTTAATCCTGAATGAATAAGAACCTTCACAGGCATAGCCCATGAATCATTTGAGTTAAACATCCTATAAAAAAATAACTATTATTAAAACTTTAAGTTTCTATAAAAATGACATATATACCTGGTTTGTAGTTATGGTCATCTATTCGGCAAAAGCATTCATGAGGTGTAGACTCAGGAATAGTTGCAGTAGTAGTGGTAGTAGTAGTAGATTTTGGTTCACTTGTTGATGCTTTAGGAGTTGAAGTAAGTGGTTGTGTTGTAATTTCAGGGGTGGTAGCACAATGGCTATAGTCATCACAACATAAAACTTTTATTTTATAGTCATAACACTGTTTTACTTTTCCTGACTGGTCTTTATTGAGACACTCAAAGCCAGAAGTGATATCACATTTTACAATTTGCCCAATTTTATCAATGCTGATATCAGGGTAATCTACAGCTTTACATTCTATATCCTGTGGGTGTTTGCATACCTGTTTCCCTTTAGACATTATATTCTCATAGGTCTCTTTCTCTCCTCCATCTAAACCAGATGTTGGTGTATACACATCAAACCATGGGCTCCATGTGCATTTTGGCTTACAGAGTGTAACTATTTCAGGTGTTGGAGTTGTGATTACTTCAGTAGTGGTTGTAGATTCTGAGGCTGGTGTTGGAGTTGTAACAACTTCAGTAATGATAGGTTTTGGTGTTGTGACTTTTTGGGTAGTGACTGAGGATTCTGTAATTGGTTTTGGTGTTGTGACTACTTTGGTAGTCGTTGAAAATGTTGTAGTGGGTTTGGGAGTTGGTATACTTGTGGTAGTAGATGGTTTTGGAGTTGTCATATCGGTGGTAGCAGCTGGTGTAGGAGTTGTGATTAGTTCAGTAATAATTGGTTGAGGTGTTGTGACTTTTTTGGTAGTGGATGTAGATTGTGTTGTTAGTTTTGGAGTTGTATGAGTTTCCTTGGCTTTGGTTGTAGGGGGTTCTTCTTGTTTTGCAGTTGAAGGTGCTTGAGTTGTTACTGTTTCAATTATTATGCCTTCAGTAGTTGACTTAGAAGTTGCAGTGGTTGAAGAGGTGGTAGTCTCTGGAGGTGAAATTGTAGTAGTATGTGTTTCTGTTGGTACTGTTTGGGGGATATTTGTAGTCTTCTCTTGGGTATGTGTTGTTGCTGTTGTTTCTTCTTTCCCACAATGAATATAATCATCACAACAAAGAACTTTAATTTGGTAGTTCAGGCATTGTTTAAATATCCCTTCCTGATCTTCATTATGACAAACAAGACCAACTGTAACATTACACTGGAATATCTGCCCAATGTTACTGATTGGCACTTCTGGGGTTTTTTCTGCCCTACATTGAATGTCATAAGGTTTAGGACAAATCCTGTGCCCTGCCTCCTTTATCCTATCATAAGTCTCAAAATCGCCTTCACCTTCACCAACACCAGGCATAGAAACATCAAGCCATGGTGTCCATTTACACTTTGGTGGGCAAACTGTTGAAGATGGTACATTTGACAATGTTGTGCTGGCAGTGGTGATTGGATGAGTAGTTATATTCTGTGAAGTTGGGTGTGTACTAGTCTCAGTAGTTTTAAAAGTAGTTTCTGTAGGTGTAGTTGGTGGTTTGAAATCACATGGTACTAAGCTACAGCATTTAACTCTGATCTCATAGTTGTAGCAAATAGGTGGTCGCTGGTCCTTATTTCGGCAAATCAGTCCAAATGATACATTACATTGTACATTTTGCTTAAGTTCGGTAACAGGTGTGTCAGGGAACTTTTTAGCTCTGCACTCTATATCTTCAGGTTTTTTACAGATAGAATGTCCTTTTGCTATTATATTGTCATATGTATCAAAATCGCCATTTTCCATTCCAAAATCAGGATAGCTGGAATCAAACCACTGAGACCACTGGCAATATATTTTGACACAGACTGTGTGAGCAGTAGGTTTTGGTCCTAAGGAACAAACATGACCAAAGTTAAAAAGTATGGGCTGAATTAATATACACAATCTAAAGCTGCAGCTAAAAATGAACATGGCAGGTTGTTGAGACGAGCATTAGTACATATAATGTATGCCTTAAAGCAGTAGCAAGTACTTCTAATCTAATTTAATCCAACCGTGCTATTTTTTACCTTACCAAACATGTTTGTAGCCCTTAAAATATTTAAAGTTGAATAATTTGGATTGAAAAGACTATTTAATAAGGATTCTGCTGCATTGTTGCATGAATTATAATAAAATGACAAATATTGTACACCACCCTGATCCCAATATGTTAGCATTTTCAACATTTTTTTTTGTGCCTGGTTTATCAAGTAAGACAATGCCAGTTCAGTGCAAATTAAAGTAGTGCAAAACAAGATTTCAACATTTCTCGGCATGCTGCTGCACCACTAATGCTTTAGTAAATGTGTTTCTTGCAGTGCTGCAACATGCTCAAGTGTGAAAAAAATATAAATGACATTTTTGGCACCGATTTGTCACTGTCTGGCATAAGATTTTGATAAATCAGGCACTTTACATTTTTTTCCCCCTTATCTTTCCCACCTTCCCCCGCCTCCTCACCTGCCCCCCTCCTTCTGACCCCTCCCCTTTCCCTCCCCACCCTCCCATCCTTTGTCAACCCTCCCTCCCTCCTACCCCCCATCCCATGCCCCATTCATGACATCTCAAGGAGAGAGACTTACACTAATACAAGCTTATTCTTTAGAGCAGGGGGTGAGCCCTATATGACCTGGCCCTGGATGAGGGGGGGGGGGCAATTCAATTGACTGTTTCAGTGAGGAGGGAATTTTTAATAGATACTCAGCTAGCATTTTGTTCAGGGTCAGAGCTGCTTTTCTTCCAACATTATTGGCATCCTGGCCATCCACAGTAGTATCCAGTGGAGGTTGTTTGGCCCAGTGAAGTAACATAATTTTTTGGTCAGTCCATATTAGAATATTACGGACATTATTTTGTAAACATGTTATACCTTCCCCTGCTGTGTTTAATAGAGTGGAAATTATATTAAAGTTGTTTATGATGCCTAATTTCTGTTTAACTATCTACCCATATCAGCCCACAGAGTTTGAATTTAATCACAGTGCCACCAGAGATGGACCAGCGTGACACTTTTTTTGTTTGCCCCACCAGCAAATAATGAGTGGAGCTCTGTCATTGCAGTCACTTGGAAATGAATATCTACATATACATTTATAACAAAAGATCTTAAGAGGGGGTGTGTCAATAACTGCATAGGAATTACATATTTTTTGCCATATCTGATCATTCAACGTGAGCCTTGTATCAATTAATTGGAGGTGGGGGAAGAGTTTATAAAAATCTCTGCTCTTGGAACAGTCTAAGCAGTCTGGCCAAGTTCTTTTCATTCTGTATTAACGCTTTAATTTGTAGCCCTGGATCCTGAAGTTGAAATATACAGATGTGTGAGTTAGTTATTGATTGAACCGTGGCCTGGGAAAAGGTCAGTGCAAGGTTTCAAAGATTGCATCTGGTCTGGATTTGGAAAGACACTTGGGTTTGAAATGAAATAAGAAGAAGTTCTCATTGGCCCTTTAACCAAGGGGTATTTGAGGCTGTAGCTGATAGTTGTTATAGCCTGTCTATGCAACGAGGTGATATTACCTGGGGCCAACGGATAGAGTTCTAAAGAGAGCCAATTGAAGTTGTGATCATTTGTGATCTATTTGAGTGCCCTGGAGACCTGGGCTGATTTATAGAACAACATGAGATTGGGGGCACCCACCCCCCTGTAATGGTGACCTAACAAGAGTCTTGTTGGCTACCCTATGTTACATTGTAAAATTCCGGTAGATGTTTGCTTAGCTGTCTAATAATGGAAGAGGGGGTTGGATTGGTAGGTTTTGAACAAAAAATAAATAGTGAGACAAAAAAAAAACATTTTAACTGCGGCCATTTTGCCCAAAATATTCAGGGGAAGCTTAAACCATGATATTAAATATTGTTTCAGTAGTGGGTTAACTCCTGATAATTTAACCGGAATAATTGTATAGGGTGTCTATGAATTTTGACTCCCAAACATTCAATTGAGTCTACCCCTCTCCCCCATTGAAGAGAAGTCATGTTTTGGATCCCTGATTTCTCTATATCTGTAGGGTTACACACCTATTTTATACACAGAACTTGTAGAACCTGCTCCCTGCTGTCACTCGCCAGACGGTGGTGCGTGAGGGCTACATAACCCCACAATGCAAATCGGCAGGAAATGTCATCTTTGAAGGTGGCCGGCCGCTCCATGAGTTTAATGATCAGGGGAAATAGTACTTGCATCTTATAATCTCTTATAATCATTAAAAAGGACTACAGTTCAGTCAAAAATGTACCACCCTGTGGTGTTAGGCTTACAGATAAACAAAGCATCAAATATTGCTTTTTTTTTCACTGACATTGATAGTTCAGTTCTATGATTTAGATTTCTCGTTGACTTACTTGTAGAGGCTGGGCTTGTTTGAGTGGTAGGTACTTTTTCTAATTAGAAAATAAGACCAATATTAATTTGTATGGGGCTGAATTTATAAAGGCAAAGTGCTGTATAGAATAGAAACATGCTGACTAATATTTCTGGTTGACTTACCTGTAGAACTTGTGGTAGTGTGAGTGGTAGGTATTGTTTCTAAATAGCAAAAAAAAAACAACATTAAATTGTATGGGCTGAATTTAAAAAGGAAAGTGCTATATATAATAGACACATGCTAGCTAATATTTCTGGTTTACTTACCTGTAGAACTTGTGGTGGTGTGAGTGGTAGGTATTGTTTCTAAATAGCAAAAAAAGACCAACATTAAATTGTATGGGCTGAATTTATAAAAAGCAAAGTGCTATATATAATAGACACATGCTGGCTAATATTTCTGGTTGACTTACCTGTAGAACTTGTGGTGGTGTGAGTGGTAGGTATTGTTTCTAAATAGCAAAAAAAGACCAACATTACATTGTATAAGCATACAGTAATTCATAAAGACAAAGTGCTGTATATAATAGACAAATGCTGGCTAATATTTCTGTTTGATTTACCTGTAGAACTTGTGGTGGTGTGAGTGGTAGGTATTGTTTCTAAATAGCGAGATAGACCAACATTAGATTGTATGAGCTTACAGTAATTCATAAAGACAACTTACTGTATATAGCAGAAATATGCTGGCTAATGCTTTATTTCTAGTTCACTTACCTGTAGAAACTGTGCTTGTGTGAGTGGTAGGTATAGTTTCTAAAGAGCAAAAAAAAACAAAATTTAATTTTATCGTCTGAACTTATAAAGACAAACTAATGTTTATACTAGAAACATAATGGCTAAGATTGGAAGCACATTTACATATTACCATAATGTCTATTTTTTTAGTGACTTCAGCAAACCAGTTTAATATGATTTTATTTTGTTTGTTTTAAGCTTCTAGAATAATTTCTTGATAAGGCAATAAGAGAACTTGAGTTATCAGATATGAATATAGCTATCATTAAAACAGGAAGACAACTACAGTTCAGAGGAGAATTTACCTTAAATGTGTTATGTTTAAAACAACAAAGAAACAACATATCACATGTAATATTATTACTAGAGATGAGCGAACTTCTCAAAAATTTGATTCGGGGGATTCGCCGAATTTCTCAAAGAAATTTGGGTTCGTCCGAATTGAACTTTAGCGAATCGCTCATCTCTGGTGGGAGCGGAGAGGCCGGCTGCGCTGTCAGCGCAGCCGGCCTCCCCGCTCCCACCATGCCAGCATTTTTTTTTTCCATTTCATGGCTTGGTGGAAGCGGGAAGGCCAGCTGCGCTATCAGCGGGCGGCGGAAGCTGGCTTCCGCCCGCTGACAGCGCAGCCGGTCTCCCCGCTCCCACCATGCCGGCATTTTTTTGGGTCCGTGCTGAATCGAATTTTCCCTGAAATTCGGAGCGAATTCAGGTTCGTTAGAACCGATTCGCTCATCCCTAATTATTACTGTAAAGTATTCCTTATTCTTTTAACATGCATTAATAATTATTGTATGTGTAAGATTTCTGTATCACTTACGTGTAGGAACAGGACTTGTATGAGTAGGAGGTATGGTTTCTTTTATGGGCTGAATTTTTAAAGACAAGGTACTGTATGCAATAGAAACATGCTAGCTAAAATAGAAAGTGATAGTGTTGTCAGGGAGTGCAAAATACGCCTTTCCCCAGTGTCTATTTTTTTTACTAGTTACTTCACCAAACCAGTTTAATGTGAAATCTGAATTTAGTACTGGCCTGTGTCTTGTATCAACAGAACTACAGAACAAGTACAGTTCAGAGAAGAATGGACCTGCCTTAAAGTAATTGTCCAGGCAACTACCTAGACCAAATGATTATATATCCTTAAAGCTCCTAATGTCTCTTGCTTCTTTTAATGATCCCCCAAAGTGCAGAAAATGTATTTTGAATTTCCCAACCAGTGGGTGTGGCCACTACCCAGTACAATAGCAGGCAGTGTGTTTATATCTGCATATTTTAACACACACAATACTGGATTACACAGGCAGTCACCAGGGGCAGAGTTATAGGCACTAATCAAGCCCTATAATTGGTGGTCTACTGCTAGGGTAATGAGAGGGTGTGCCAGAAGTCATTGACAAGTTTATGGTTTTAGGTGCTTCTGTGAGAAAGGGAGAGGGCAGATAAAGTATGAGGAGGTAAGCTGCCGAATTATGTTTTCCTTTAAATGTATTATGTTTACTTTTACAACTATGGAGAAACAACGCATGCCATGTAATACTACTGTAAAATGATGCCTAATTATTTTTACATTCATTTATTAAAGTAGTAGTGTTTCCCCACCTGGTGCTGAGTCGACTCTAATGAAAGGCAACGGCACTTTTCAACCCTAAGAAAGGAATGAACTTTTCCGTAGTAAAAGGTGCCATTGTCTTTCATTGTCTTCCTAGCTGGTAATTCAGCAACTGTGAAATTCCCATGCTTTTTTTTTTTTACTATCAAGAGATTTTCTTTTTACTGAATTCTTACAGAATCCAGACCAATTTGACATATGTGTATATGTTTATAGTGCATACATGAGTTAAACTCTTATTTTTTCAGTTCTTACATTACCAAACCAGTTTATATGCAGTCTTTCGGAGCTTGCATTCAGCACTGTCTCGTGTCTTACATTATATCTTTCATTACTAAATAAATTTCTTCTAATGAAAAGACATGTGCTAAAGCAATGACTAGGATAAGCAGAACTTGTTAAGCATGTGTTAAGAATGCTGCCCTATCCTTATTTTTAAAACCGCAAAACAACTACAGTTTCGACAAAAAATATGTTAAATGTGTTTGACTTACATACAAAGCACACCATGTAGTGTTGAATTATTCCTAGTTCTTTTTACATAAATCGATTATTGTATGTGTATGATCTGTTAAGTTGACGTGTAAAAAAAGTCTAAAATAGAACATCTGCAGTGAATGGGTGGGCGGGAGTGCATGCGATGGGGAGAGCACCACTCCAAATGGCCGGCCATGACTTCCAGGAAGATGGCGGCAGGCGTTCGGGGCTGCCAGCTGCGGCACCGCCAACTTCAGGGGCTGGATTCAGGGTGAAGATTTGTCTTTTTTTTCTTTTTTATTTCATGAGCATATTTGGAGGGGGCATGGCGGGGGTTGTTTATTTTGCAGGAAGAGGCTAGAGTGGCCCTTTAAAGTGGACCGTCACCCAGGGGTGATCGGCCCGGGAATCTATAAGATTCCCGGGCCGATCACCTCCCTCCCCGCGGGACATCCGAGATCGGGATGTCCCGCGGGGTGAAACCCCCCCAAACACCCCAAATCCCCTTACCTTGTCTTCCTCGCGTCCCTCTAGACGTGCGCGCGTCCGCGCCGGCCGTCTGTGAATGGGCGGCGCGGGCGTGCGCACGTCAAGAGTGACGCGCGGGAGGCGGCGGCGGAGGAGCCGCTTGTCCGCGGCTTGTCTGTCGGCGCTGGGAGCGGGGAGAGGTGAGTTTTTCGGGGGGTTCGGGGGGGTTTCACACAGCGGGGCACCCCGATCGGGGGTGCCCCACCGAAGTGGACCAAGACCCAGGATAGTCAAAATCCTGGGTGTTGGTCCACTTTAAGATTGAATGTCCAAGTGTTTTGACTGCTAAGAGAGAAAGTAGTATATACAGTATTTTATGCCTTAAAACAATAGCCCTACAATAGTCACTAAATCTGTTTGATCTGTAGTCTTGCCCGCTGGCCTGTGTCTTGTGACATTTGTCAATGACGTCTACAGCGAAGTCTCATCATTGAAAGACATGTGGCCCAGGGGAAAAAGGTAATTGGGTATATAATAATGTTCTCATAATTAAAACAAGAAAACAAATATAGTTTATTAAAAATATACCTCTCCTAAATGTTGGGCTTCCTTTATAGCAGAATAACAAAGCATTTACATATATCAATAGTCATCATATGTGTATGAATGTCTGTTGACTTACTTGTAGGGACTGGCTGCGGTGTCGTGGTGAAGGTAAATGGAGTCGTTGATGTAACAGGACATGGGTAAGTTTCTCGGGAGATGGTGCCATTTGCTTTACAGATAGCAGTAATACAGCCTCCAATTCCATCCGTAGTGTCATAAATCGTTTGATCATAACGATACGTTTTGCCATTGTATTCACAGTGACACGCTGAAAAAGATTAAAATACAAAAACGTAAAAAAATAAAAAATACACACTAAATGATTATTAACACAAATAATCCTGATAATGGCTTGTCTCAAGCAGAGTTATAAGTCCGTTTACAGACCCCCCCCCCCCTCCAATGTTATGGGGGAAATTCTGGCAAACGTTATGTTTTCAAACTCTGACTCTGGTGCAAATATCACTGTCTGCCTGGAATTTTGAAAGCAAATTCGTTTGGAGGATATTAAACCGGACCTTTATCATTTAATAAAAAGCACAAATCCTTAAAAAAAACTATTCCTCATATACTTTATGTTTTTAGTCACTTTTTATTCTTTCCCCCACTGAGCTGAAATTCTGTTCAGGACTCTAGGATACTAGTGCCACCGTCTTGCCTCAGAAGCATAACATACTACTGAGAGGAGAGGGGGCAAACGTGAAGAGGGCGGGTTTATAGCTGTGCTCTGTGCAGAAAGAGCAGAGCTGGGGTCAGGAAAATGGCAATCCCAGAATGCAGAGTGGCACAGTCAGAAGACACTTCCTGTTTGCAGGCAGCTTGAGAATCCATGTGCCTCCATCTTGGATATTTAAAGGCCCCTAAATGGCAGTAGATGCAGGTAGGGTGATTTTTAATGTATGCAATCTGTATGTACAGGGTGCGGGAAACATATGCTCTTATTCAGGGTGAAGGTCCGTTTTAAGGTCTTGTTATAGTCAATGAATATATTTCTGATACAATACACTGTAAAGCAGCCTCATTTAGTAGATATCTGTTCACTAGTTTTAGATATGGCTGATCTGTTAAAAATAGTGTGCGGAAAAGGTGTGACGTGTCAATTCAGTCATTAGGCCTTTGTTTCGGACAGAACTACTGCCCCAAATAGTGAAAAGTAATAAAATGATAGGAAGGTTGTAATGACCCTCCTTTTTCCTTCTGGTAATGATGCGTATCACTACTACCTTTATTTATTCTTAGTTAAAAATAAATGTTTTTACCTTCCTTTTCGTATTTACAATCAACTCCAGACAGGGTGCATTCACTAAGGAAAGACAAGAGGGAACAATTAGTAATTTAACCATACATAAAGGGTAGTCTTGTATTATTATTATTAAATAATAATTATTTATACAGTGCTAATATATTCCAGAGTGCTTAACAATCAGAGGGTTAATGTACAACAGAGTAAAAAATTTACGTAGCAACAAACAAAGTCTGCAAATGAAACTAAAGAAATGGGGGCCCTACTCACAAGAGCTTACAGTCTGGAGATGGGAGTGACATAAAAGGTAATATGTGTATGCTTAGTAATTTAATATATTAATTAATGAATTAATTATACATGAATTCATTAAATGCATTTTTCTGAATCTGTTTGGGTGTGGTAATGGGATATTATTAAAGGTGACCAGTAAAATGTGTGCAACATGTAAATGAGCTGCTCAACCTTATCTAAAATAATAAAAAAAAATTCAATGGTTGCAATACACTAATTGTACATGTTTGCATATATTTGCCACCCTAGAGCCATTTTGTATCACTTTTATGAAAAGACTGGTTTGTGTGATATTAACACAGGACCCTGGCCATAAGCAGGGGATAATTCTATAACTTTGAATTATCTTTCTAATCTAATCTAATCTATTCATATTTTAAAGGTGATTATGTAGAGAAATATTGAGCCTGACTTTTGTTGCGCCACACAGCGGCACTTTTTTGGCCTTAGTGGCACTTTTTTTTGCACTCAGCGTACAATTTAACAATTAAGAAAATGCGAACTCTGATGCAGCTGCCACCTAGTGTCCTTTTATACACTAGCGTTGAAAAGGATGCAGCGCCGGGCGCTCTAGTTAAAGCAGCGGCAAGTGAAACCTGGCGCTGTTGCTGAAGATCCTATAGAACACAATGGGCAGAACTGGTTTGAAGTTTTTGATGCTAATGATTAATATTAAACACATTTATTGCATTGAACAGAACTTGCATTGGGACTTGCCAATAAATGAAATGCAGTACCTAGTTGGTCTGAAATGTTTTTTTTTTTTTTTGCTTTGGATTATTAAAATATTTTTAATGGCTTCTTTTGCTCTGCGTGTAATTGGACACAAATAAAACACAGCTAAAATGCACTGAAGTTTTTCCCTTTTGTCCCCAGTAGTGATTTCTTGTAAATGTAATAAATAAATGCTGACCAGCACCGGAAAAAAAATCATAAATATGATGTTAAGTGCCAGAATAAGGGCAGTACAAATTGGCACTAACTGGCGCTGGGATAATTGTCCGGCGGGTCCAACAGACGCAGACATAGGCCGTCCAATACCAAATTGCAACAATCAAAGCTAATTAGTAGCATTCATCACAGCAACTGCTAACGCCAATGTAGTCCACAGCACTATGTCAAATAAGACAGTGTTGCCGGTGCCCCAAAGCAGACGCTATAGCCACAAAAATTGGCGTTATGTACATCATAAGGGCCCATTATATATATGTACAAAAAATAATTTTCCTCATATGCTTTTTTTCCCTGAAAAAAACTGAAAGCTAGTGGGACAGTTTTGGGAATATCACTCACTGTAATGTCAATGAGTATACTTTAAATGCCCTGTCATGGAATCCAAGGTTAAGGTAATGCCATTTATTGCCCTGTCATGAAAACCAATCTAGGTCCTCTCTATTTTTCTGCTGCAAATTGTTCAGTGAGTGAAAGGAATATAGGGCTATAAATATTTTTTACTTTAGTAAGTTAAGCTCTTAGTGTAAACAGTTGCCAAATCCCATGTTTCCTCACAGTACATGGGCATTTTCATGGCAATATCAAGCACTTTACAGAGGACTTACCATTTCTGGCAGTTCTTTTCAGATGGCACGAGTTCACCAATCCTAAAATGTTTTCCATTATCATCATAGCAGCCACAACGATCAACGCATTTCATTTCATCTTCATCATAGAAAGGTCTTTCTGCTGGACATCTAGGATAACATCCTATTATATAAAGGAAAAAAAAAAAATCAGTATTCCTTGATAGACCAACCATATCAGCATCTTTCTGGTGCAAAATAGTGAATGTAGTAATAATCTAATTATTAGCGCCATCATCTTCCGTAGCCCACACAGAACAAAGGAGTCCCAAACTCCCCCAATCCACTCCCTATAGTGAATGGCACCACTCCAATAATATTTCTCAATTAATGATTACTTTATTTAGGTCAATTTACTATGTACATACATATTTAAAAACATTGATTAAAATACATGTATTTACATACAAACCCCTACAAATGGGGGGGGAAACACTCAAGGAGAACCAAACTGTAAGGGGGAGGGAGGGGAAGGGGTCGGTTACTCTATCCAGAGTAACCCGATGACATCACCCCTGTGGCTAAATAATTACTAAATTTCATGTAATTTGATGCTGCTCTACCCTTTCAGGGCCATATAATCATAAATGTGCCAGTGTCTAAATAAATCCTTCATATATACAACTTGTGCCAAAGACAATCAATCTGTCTAATCATATAAAGTGCAAAGTGCCATTCAAAACCTAATTATCTACAACTAATACAAGGACAGCCGTGGGAAAGAGCAAAGCAAACATGTATTTAACTCAACACAGTACCTTATATCACCAGCCACAGCAGCCCCCACCTCACCCGGGACCGACGCATTGCGTGACTCCTCGCGTCACTTCTCCAGGGCCAAATAGAACAGAGAATGTTCTATTTGGCCCTGGAGAAGTGACGCGAGGAGTCACGCAACGCGTGTACATAGTAAATTGACCTAAATAAAGTAATCATTAATTGAGAAATATTATTGGAGTGGTGCCATTCACTATAGGGAGTGGATTGGGGGAGTTTGGGACTCCTTTGTTCTGTGTGGGATATAATAGTGCACATATGTGCCTCCACCCCTAGATTGTGCACACTCCACATATAGACTGGTGAGTGCGGTCTCAAGCTTTGCTCTGGTTCATATCATCTTCCGTAGCGCTTTACAAAGTAGTAGTTACAGACAGGGTAGAAACATACGATACATATACTATATCAAGTGCAGTTTTACAGAGTTGACAATGGATATTCTGAGTACAAGATACAATAGGGGAGAGAGCCCTGCCCTTGCGAGCTTACAGTCTAAAGGAAAAGGGGTGAAGACGAGGGGGAAGGATCACAAACAGTCAATATTGAGCTTTGTGGCATGTGCCCTTTAGAAGATTGGTTAGGCCAGATTATATGCTTGTCTGAATAAGTGAGTTTTAAGGGCACCTTTGAAGGTTTTGAAAGTTGTGGGTGGCGGATTGGGTGGGGGAGGGCATTCCAGAAGATTGGAGTTGCACGTGAGAAGTCTTGGAGGCGGGTATGAGAGGAGGTGACCAGGGTGGAGGACAGGAAAAGGTCAGCAGCAGAGTGAAGACTGCGTCTAGGTTGATATTGTTGGATTAGAGATGAGATGTAGGGAGGGGCCTGGTTGGAGAGAGCTTTGTATGCGAGAGTTAGAGTTTTGAACAGGATTCGCTGTGGGACTGGCAGCCAGTGTAGGGATCGGCAAAGAGGCGCAGAACTGGAGGAGCGAGAGGAGAGATGGATGAGGCGAGCAGCAGAGTTCAGGATAGACTGGAGGGGTGCCAGCCAGTCTGTTAGTTGGTAAGCCACAAAGAAGGATGTTGCAGTAATCCAGTCGGGATATGACCAGGGAATGCACTAGCATTTTAGTGGTGTCAGGTGAGAGGAAGGGACAGATGCGTGACATGTTTTTAAGTTGGAGGCGACAGGAGGCGGCCAGGGAGTGAATATGTGACAGAATGACTCCCAGGCACCGAGCTTGGGGAGTTGCTGTTATTGTGTAATTAATATTTAATATATATTTAATTTAATCTAATATTAAAAATAATAAGACAACACCTGAAGCACTGCAATACCCATTTTATATTAAAGGGTTTCTGGACACATCCGATCCTGTGTCTGTAGTAGAGAAGTTTTTGCTTAGCTTAAACATTTAGCAGTGTGCAAATCTTATTGTATTACCTTCCAAGCCCGAAAGCTCATTCAAGCATTTTCCACTTGGGTTCCTGCAAGTCTTCATGCAAGGTGATCCACAGGGTTTGTAGTGCCAGTCGCATTGCCCTTCAGGGTTGAAGTAGTCGCAGAAAAGAGCTAAAAAAGAAGACATTCAAAAATACAGTAAGTAATACTAAACTATAAATGATGTAGCGTGCAGTGACAATGGTATGTCTCAGGACAAGAAATGTTATAAGATACACTGGTAGATTGGAATATGGTACTTACGACAGACACTGGGAGTTCTCCAAGAAACACAGATGCCGGCTTCTCCACAAGCCTGAGCGTAGGCAGCAACAGCGGTGCAGAAACACTCACAGTCTCCACCAGAGTCACAAGCACAGGCATCAGAAACACAAGCATCATAGAATTTAGATGAGTCAACCTGCAGAATTGAGGCAACATAACTTTATTTAGTAATTATAAAAAAGAGTAGCAATAACTAATTGCAAAAGCAAAGCATATTTAAACTAGCTCTTATTAATCTACCTTCTTTTAGCCAATTTCAAAACATTTTGAGCGTTTTCAAAGTTTTACACTGATTAAAAAAGTCTTCTTTGCTTTCTGGTGTTAAAGAAAAGCTTATGATGCCAAATTTAGATATATTATAGGAATATGTAACATAAAAATATAGAGGAAAAGGATATCCTAAAATTCTTTCCATTGTGCCTGCTATACCCAGAACCCATGTTTTTATTGCAGACCTTCACCCTGGATAAGAGTCTATTTTGCATGTTTCCCTCACCCCCTACATATAGACAGGAAATGTCTTCTGAATATGCAGCTCTGCATTCTGGGATTGCTGACCTTTTCCTGACCTCCGATCTGCTCTGTCTGTGCGAAGCAAAGCTATAACCCACCCCCCAGCACTTTCCAACCCCCCTTCCTCTCCTCAGTATGTGATGCTTGTGAGGCAATATGGCGGTGCCCCATCTTAGAGTCCTGAACAGAAATGCAGCCCAGTGGGGGAAAGAATATTAAGTAAGCAACTATAAACTTAAAGTAAAAAAACTAAAAAGTATATTAATTTTAGATGCTGGGGAATAGTTTTTTTAAGATTTTGGACGTTTCATTAAATGATGCTGAAGGTCCAGTTTAAATGGCTACATTGCAAAACTGAAAATACTTTCAAGGTCTTTACCCCACTACCCAGTTAAAAACATAGTTCACGAGTCACGTGGGAAAAACATATAAACCTGCTTCATTGGGAAAAATGTGTCATGCCAAGTTTCTTCCTGTTTGGTGGCATATGTGGTCCTGACACTGGGTCAAACCATTATATATTTAATTCGAAACTGAATGAAATGCAATAAAACATGATAAAAGGTACAGTATATAGCATAATATCACATGTACAAAATAGTAAATTAAAGCTATTTACACACCAGGGAATGGCAGGAGGAGAACACATGGCTGTTGAGGATACTACATTGCTTTTGTGCCCAAGATTTACGGTATGGGTTGGCATTGCAGGCATCTTTAGGTATTTTAGCATCTGGACATGAATTTGATATTTTCCAGCTGTTGCCAAATTGAGAAGCATCTCCAACCACAGACTGACTTCTTGTTGTAAAGTCATTATTTCCATCTCCATCAAGGTTACCACATAATCCACACACTTTTCCCTGCAAGTAAAAATAATGTTATTACTGAATTTGTAATAATAGTCAAAACATATTCTGTATTGTTTAGCTTTTTAAATGGTCATTGGGCCTTCAGATTTATAGCACGTATCATTTCAGGATATGATATCATAGGATTAATTTTACCTCAAAATCTTTGCTGAGTTTGATAAAGATGCTGGTCTTTTTGTCCCACATCAAGATAAGGCCGTTGTCAGCCTCAATGACGAGATAGATACCCATATGTCTCACTGCATAGGGTAGAACGCCTCCAATTTCCCTTTCCACCAGTTCAATTTTCTCTTCAGTCATAATAAGTTCATAGCTCTTTAATTAAAAAAAAAAAAAAAGGTTAAAACGTCAATTAAATAATAGTAGTTGAAAGAATATATTGGTAATTTGCTGCAATGCATATGTAATGTTACTATAGTCAGATTTAAGCAGTGTAGTAACATATCGCTTACCCCAAGGAAGACTTTAATGCTTTTAGAACAGGTGGTTCCAGTTGTACCGCAGGGTATGTTTTCAGTAATGACACTAAAAGTGCTGCTGCCGCTGTCTGCCTGGCCACAATGGTCCTGCAATGGGTAAATATAAAGGTTAGAATCCCATTTCAATAAGCCCGACTTGAATATGAAATTTACTTTAGGTTTTTGGCCATACTGATTTTTTTTTTTAACTCATTTGAAAGCTATTTAGTAAAGTCTCTCCACCGCAATACACAAGTACAAAAAAATAATGATTTTACAAATCTCTCACACACAGAGATGTTCTCCAGATGAAGTGTAAAAGTTTATCTGTATATCTGTAGAAATAAATCAAGGAACTGGATTTGCGGGGATATTTTCTTGAAGACGTTTCTCTCGTCATCCACTGGCTTTCTCAATTCAACTCACTGGGTATTGAGAAAGCCAGTCGTATGTCTAGAGAAAACGTATTCAAGAAAATAACAAAGCAAGTCCAGTTGCCATGATTTATTTCTACAGATATACCTTCACAGATAAAAGGGTCGATTCATGGCCATGAGTAAAGTCATTTGCGCACACTTTTCATGCGTAAGAATGATTTGCTCACGTTTTCCCCCTTCCTCCCGATTCATGAGACACATTTTTTGAGTGCCTATTTTTGCGCTTACATTTTATAAATGGAGTAAGATTTCAAGTATAAATAATGATTTTTCAAATCTCTCACACCCAGGGATGTTCTCCAGCTGAAGTGTAAAATAATATCTGTAGAAATAAATTGAGAAACTGGATTTGGCGAGAAATTTTCTTGAAGACGTTTCTCTCGTCATCCCAATGGCTTTCTCAATTCATATTTGCATGTGATTCACAGAGTGCTCTTTGGGCTGAGTGTGCACACATGTATTTTTTTCGTGCAGCATTTTTCTCCATCAAAAGGCAGGATAAAAATCCTGACTTCACTAACTGACATGCTTCTTTCATACCTAAAGCACATGCCGGCAATAGCGGTGGTGGACATTTGTTCACCAATGTTTTATTTTAAAAAAATATATATATATATATATTAGTAGCTCAAATATTAAGCACTAAGACACTAAACAAACAAGGCAGCAAGGGGGGGTATAGACAACATTTGTGACAAAACATTGGGAAACACAACACTGTAGGTCAACAAGAATCAAGATATCGCCAAATAAAACACCCCAGGAAGTTAGCAAATCGTGCATGTAAAAACAAGGAGAACACAGGCATCACAGGGAATCCACTACAGATTGGAGATTCGCCCCAAACACAGAAGCTGGAGAGACAAATTTGCTACTGCTAAACAGTAAAGATGGGGAAGAAACATGGGGGCCATGGGGACCATTGAGCCTGCACAATGCACATGAGGCTTGGCCATTTCCGCATAAAAATAGCTGAATTTCGTATGTAATTCAAGTCTGTGCATGAATCGTAAAATTGTGCTCACACTTCATGCCATTTTGTGTGATGTGCACATGCGCGATTCTAGCGCACGGTGCCATCAATTGTGCGCCGGATCCCAAGTTTCTGCATGTGGGAGTATTTGTGTATGGATTTTGGGTTTTTGGAGCACCCTAAAGTGTGAAAGTGTTATCCATAATGTGGATCATTTCTCTACACTAAAGATAGATGGGCTCCTAAGGTGCAAATAAGTGTTACATACATATAATATAATTAATACATCACCATCATTTTACCTGGGCAAGTACATATTCACAGTCGCCGCTAAACTCATAGCGCTTGCCATCAAAGGTAACATAGTGACCATCCCCATACACAGCGCAGGTTTCCAGACAGGGCTTGTCGGTACATTGCCACATTCTGTCTTTACATGTGCTAAAGATAAAACACAGATCAAATTTATACGTATTCTAATGTTTATTCTGAATGTAATATTTAGAGTTTATTATTTATCGTACCAGGTATTGCATTTCATTTTAACCTGCTCCCCTGGCTTGTACATGGCATCATTGTGAACACATGGACAGTCCTCTTCCTTAATGCAGCCACCTTTTCCATCTGCAATCAGGCCAGCGGGGCACACACAACCAGAGGCACATTTTGCACTATACTGTAATAAATAAATAGAAAAGCATTTTTCAATAAAAAAAAACATTGTCAAATAACAATGTCAAATCACATAGCAAATACTACATAGTTCTGTTTTACTCATTTAAAACTTACACAAGCCATGTCTAAGGTCTGACAGCTCTTCTGACACTCTGAACCTTTGGTGCCCACTGTGGCATTTGTGCAGTCAAAATAAACCATTGGAGCTTGGCAGGCTAGAAACACAAAATAGTATTTAATGCAGAATTAAAGAAGAAACCGGTTACTACATTTAAACATATAAATGTTATTACTAATATAAAAGGAGCACTATCGCAAAAATGGGCCAATGATAAAAATCCATGTAAATATGCTGGATGGCAGAAGGAAAGGTTACTTATACACCCGCCATCAAGAAATATCCAACCAGGCTTGTTTTTTTTTTGTATTTCAATGGAAGCTAGAGGAAATCAGGGGTGACTCCTGATAGACTGAAACCTGTCACCTATGGATTTTATTCCTACCATGAGGGAATAAATCACAAGCTTGGTGGGAATATTATTCCGTTCTGGTGTACAAGTAGCCCCTTCTCCCATTAGCCGACGTGTTTATATGGATTTTTAATATTACACAATTTTGCGATAATGGTTCTTTAATGTTGAAAAAGCTTCTATATCAGTTCTGTACACCTGAATGAGTTGTCATTAAGTTGTCATTAACATAATGGCAGTACTACAGGCCTGGGAAGAATTATATTTTTGTGGCATTGATACACAAAACTATTGATGAGACTATGTGAAAATGTAAGGTCCAAGGAAGACCCACATTTTGATGAGGACTGTGAAACCTTAGAGAGGAAATGAGGGTAAAGCTTAAAGATGAAAACATGACTTACATTTGAGAATAGGGCTCATTTGTTGTAGGTTTGGTTTTCATTAGGTTAGAACTTAGGAAATACAGCAGCAGTAGCATGATAAACAGCAACTAGTTGAGTGTTTCTTCAGTTTAAATGGATAACCAAGGAGGTTTGTCAGATACATTTGGATTTATCTACCTTTGCAGAGGCAGTCAGAGCTTTTCTCACTTATCACACAATAAATTCAAATAAAAATAGTTTCCTTCCATTAAAAAAATCCAAATCTACTGCACATGTGATCGGACAGTTCCACTGGCGAGGAACAAATTGCTTTTTGATGGAGTAGAAGTAACAAAATAACTAATTTTACATATATTTGGATGCCCTATGGACTGCCGTTGATTTTGTAACTTTTAAAATAAAATATCCATCCCATTAAAAATAACCATAATTAATAAGGTAAAAAACTGGGAGAACTAGGAGGTCCCTGGATCCAGGACCTTGGGCAGTCACGATACACAGCAATGCACTGGAACCTCAACGGGGATAATCTGGGTGATACTCGATCTGGGCGATACACGGTTCTGTCCGCAGGTCTAAGCTCCCGACCCTGGTTCCATTTCCTTGCCCCTCACAGGGCCTGTCCATGATCTGAGGTTTATTAACAGTGGCGCCTCTGCCCGCAATGACATTGTGACATCCTCAGGAGCCCCTTCTTCCATCATAAGGCATGCCTTAATCACTTTGGTGTCTTCTTGCAAAGACCACATATTTATTTATTAATAGCATCAGTGTGTCTGTGTGTGCAGGGGGGTGTGGTATGCATGGGCGCATGGGGGGCCCCATATTTTAACGTATACAAATTGTGTTTTAATCTTTGTATATTGGGATGTGTCATGTTCACTTTTGTGCCAGAGGCTATGTGCAATATGATTAAATAAATATCAGTTTATTTGGAAACTTTGCTAGTTCTCATCATTTAGTGCCAGCCCCACACTTAACCACTAGTCTTTTTGTCATTTTTGTTTACTCATTAAAAATAATTAGCAAATAATAATACAACACAAATATGCATGTAAAGTAAAACGTAAATCAATGTTACCTGGTTTAATTGCTCCCATGCAATTTAGTTTACCCTTGATGCAGGTGCTGTAAATAGAACCGCAGAATATTTGAATAAAAATAGGTTATACTGTACAATTAAATACTTTTGAAATGTCCTTATTGCCCTAATGGGTTTGATTTCATTTCAGCTGAATATTGAAGCAGCCCTTAGTACATGACTTTACATGTTACAAGGTTAGAGTCTTATTTAACACTAGCGCCAAAAAGGATGCATGCGCTCTGGTTTTTGCAGCGCCAGATGAAACCTTTTGCTGTAGGTCAAGATACCATAGAGCACAATGGGCAGAACTGGATTGAAGAGCTTTATGTCTATAATTAATATTAAACACAATTATTTGTACAGAACTTGCATTTGGACTTGTCAAAAATTGAAACA
This sequence comes from Gastrophryne carolinensis, assembly GCA_027917425.1. Lineage (NCBI taxonomy): Eukaryota > Metazoa > Chordata > Amphibia > Anura > Microhylidae > Gastrophryne > Gastrophryne carolinensis. The sequence continues at coordinate 177,917,322 of CM051241.1, read as the reverse complement.
CATGATCTAAATGGTCTAAAAGGAATTTTTCTTTTATTATTACTAAAAAATATTTCAATGGCTTCTTTTGCATTACAATGTGTCATTTGGTGGACAACTACTAAAAATGCAGCCAAAGCGCACAGTAAAGTTTGTCTCCAGCAGTGATTTCTGGTTACTGTAATGATTAAGCACACACCAGTGCCGGTAAAATACAGCGCCAAAAATGTCATGGAGGAAAAAAATTCAGAAATATGCTGGGGAGTGCCGTAAAAGCGGCAAGACAAAGTGGCGCTCACCAGTTGCTGGGATAATCAGCAGCACTAACTAAGGCTGCTGACATAGGCTGGTCAATACCTAGTACAACAATCCAATCTAACCAGCTAACATTCTCTGAAGCGTCTGATAGCACCAATTAGAGATGAGCGAACTTTTGAAAAGTTCGATTTGGCCGATTCGCCGAATTTCACAAAGAAATTCGGGTTCGGCCGAATCGAACTTTTACGAAGTTCCCCATCAAAAATGCCGGCATGGTGGGAGCGGAGCCGGCCGGCCCGCTCCCACCATGCCGGCATTTAAAAAATAAAAAAAAAAGCATTTTTGCCGGCATGGTGGGAGCGGGCCGGCCGGCTCCGCTGTCAGCGGAACCGGCCGGCCCGCTCCCACCATGCCGGCATTTGAGAAAAAAGGCAAACACTTACCTGCAGGTCCGGAGCGTGGAGGCCGGCGCCGCTCTCAGCTGTCATCTGAGGGCGCGTCATCAGAGGCGCCCTCTGATGACGCGCCCTCAGATGACAGCAGAGAGCGGCGCCGGCCTCCACGCTCCGGACCTGCAGGTAAGTGTTTGCCTTTTTTTTTTAAAATGCCGGCATGGTGGGAGCGGGCCGGCCGGTTCCGCTGACAGCGGAGTCGGCTGGCCCGCTCCCACCATGCCGGCAAAAATGCTTTATTTTTTTATTTTTTTTTTTTTAAATGCCGGCATGGTGGGAGCGGGCCGGCCGGCGTTACCGGCCCGCCGGCCGGCTTTACCGGCCCGCTGGCCGGCTCCGCTGTCAGCGGCCCGGCTTTGCCGGCCCGCTGACAGCGGAACCGGCCGGCCCGCTCCCACCATGCCGGCATTTTTTTTTTTTAATTTCAGGAAAAATTCGATCGGCACGAACCACAAAATATTCGGGTTCGTGCCGAATCGAATATTTCCTGAAATTCGGAGCGAATTCCGGTTCGTCCGAACCGGTTCGCTCATCTCTAGCACCAATGTAGACTAATTCACAGCACTCTAGTAAGAAAAAAATATCGGTGCTCTAGAACTGGCGCTATAGCTACAAAATTGATGTGGACAGACACGCATCATCAAGATAAGCCATAAATTACTAGTATGTGTTCTCCATTGGTTTGGCAGAGGTGTGTAAAATAATACTGAATGTTCATATTAAGTCATGATCCACACTCACCACATCATGCCATTGTCATGAACAACTTCTCCAGAGGGGACAGGTGATCCTTTGTAGTAACACGGGCAGGCAGCAGCAGGAATACATTTGCCACTGTCATCCATATAGAAGTCTTTAGCACAGGTGCATCCATCCACAGGATCAAATGTTATGCTGCAGGTGACATCATCTTCACTAAGGGAGCGACAGGTTGGCTGGCAGGTATTAGTAGAGTAGGTGTAGGTCAGGGATTTAGGGCAACTGTTCATGTATTTTGCTGCATGGAAAAAAATAAAAGTCAGAATAGGGCTCACTAAATTTTTTATGGAAAAAGCAAGTTAGGTCATTTGGCATGTTTAGGAAATGTATGTTCTAGAGCAGGGGTTCCGAACTTGCTTTCATCAAATACCACTTTCCATTTTCTGATTATATCAAGTACCACCTGAATGGTGCATGAGCATTGTCAGTCACCTAAAACTGTAATCAAAACACACAAAATAGACCTTTAAGTGTATGACTCACACAAAATTGTGACATAAAGGGAGGATTTGCATAGCCCCGCCTGCTTTAAGGTTAATGGGTAATGCTAGCTGTCCTTGTATTGGGTACTAAGCAAAATACTTTCCGTTCTTGGAAAGCTCCTTTCTTCCTTAAGTAGAGGGTTTTTTGGTCTCTTTAGCCCCCCTATATTAAGCCTAACATGGGTCTCTCCACATGTGACTGTGTTTTGGTACTTACCAAGTCTTACTCAGCATACAGCCAGAAACATCTGCCCTGGTGCTGATGAGAGCCTAAGGCTCGAAACACATGTCCGCTAGTTGGACGTGTCTGGCTTTGTAAATTTAAAGCTAATCCTTGGCATTGCACCCTTAGTGTTTCTAAGGGCCCTGGATGGCACAGAGATATAAAGAGATGGTTTGCATAGCTCAACCTGCTGCAAGGTTAGGGATTAGGTAAGTCTGCTGCCTTGTTGAATACCACCTGAGAGCATCTCAAGTATCAACAGTGCTAGTATCACCTTTTGGGAACCCCTGTTCTAGAACATATTTGCTAAGATAAAGGCAAGAAGTGAAGTGTGCTTACTGCAGACAGTGCTTCTCCATCCTGTCAGTATGACTCCTTTGGCAGCACAAGCATGAGCATACGAAGAGAGGGAGCTGCACATACAGTCCTCACTTTTCTCACAATTACAGGTATCATACATGCAGATCTGGTAACAAAAAGACAATGTCAGGTCAAGTAGTTTTAAACACCTCCCAAGTTTCAGTATATCAGTATTAAGAAACTGACCCAACAGACCTTATCACAATAGATGTTGCTTGCGTTATTTTACACAGGTTTGGTAGTTATGGCACTATGTTCACTTACATGTGATTTACATCTATTTAAAATGCATGGCAATAAAAACAATAGTATAATTATGCTTACCTCTAGGTAACGCGCAGGATCAAGCACATCATGACAAGGAGCAAATGGTCCAGTTTTATCAGTAAGAAGACCGCACCAATGCTTAGCATATTTTTCTGAAATACATAAAACCAGTACATAGAGTGTTATTATTAATTAATGAATTATAATTATTCACAATAAATATTAACGTATTCAAAAAAGGACTTCCCCGACACCGAGGAAATCCCTAGCACACTGCAAGCTTAAACCTGACCAACAACCATTTTTACTTTAACTGGTGTTGGTCCTGCAATCTGCTCATCACAAGAAGCTTGGGGGGCATCCAGAAAGCTGGAGCCCCCCTTTGCAGGTATCCACACAGAACGCTCATAACACTTACATTCATTATGAGCCAGCGCCGAGAAAGGAGTCCTGCGATTGGCCGCCGGTTGGTCATGTGGGCAGGTCCTGCTGGTGGCCAGCGCAGAGGACGCGACTAACAGCCCATGTGACTGCCCGGCGGCCAATCACAGAACTCCTTTCCCGGCGCTGGCTCTTAATGAATGTGAGTATTACGAGCGTTCTGTGCGGATATATGCGAGGGGGGCTCAAGCATTCTTGTGATCAGCAGACAGAGGGACCTACACCATTAAATTAAAATCAACAGAGGGACCTACACCATTAAATTAAAAATGGGTGTTGGTCCGGTTTAATGTCTGTTGTTATAATGTAACAACAGGATTAATGGCGTTGTTACAATGTAACCAAGCATATAGCGATCAGGCTTTTTACATTGTACAGCATGAGGAGCAATGCAAGTGTATAACTGTAAGCACTGCTGCATCTGTTCATTATATAGCGGCCGTGTTAAAATTGTATAATTAGGTTGTTCAATACGTTTATGTTGCAAAAAGCACAATGTATGTTAATTATATGGCCTTCACAGTAGCATCATCCATAAAGTGGTATAGGGGCCTGATTTATCAAGCACTTCTACCACACAGTGCCATTTAGAATACTGAAAAATATACAATTTTCAGCATGTTGCTGCACCTAAAGTTTTAGTAAATGTGCAACAAGTGTAAAAAAAAGATTTTATTATATTTTATACTACTCTAATTTGCACCAATGTGGCACTGTTTGGCAAAAGTGCTTGATAAATCAGGCCCATAAACATACGGATTCAGCATTCTTCGATGTAAATTGAAAATAGAAAAACATTCAAACATTGCAGAAAGCTGATAAGTCAGCTGCACGCAGTTTATATTTTAAAGCCAGGCTTTAATGGATCACAGCACGTGTAGCCAGACATCTACTTGTTGTGTAAGAGGATTACTAGGATTACTAGATTACTAACAGCAAGAGAGATGGTACAACACAATGTATAAACTTCCTGGGCCAACTTGTATTCAACGTATTTATAAACCACATAGAAGATGGGATTAGAAGCACTGTCTCTATTTTTGTGGATGACACAAAGATATGTAGCACAGTGCAGACTATGGAAGATGTTCACAAGCTTCAGGCTGATTTGGACACATTGAGTGTCTGGGCATCCACTTGGCAAATGAAGTTCAATGTGGCGAAATGTAAAGTCCTGCACTTGGGGTCTAACAATCTGAAGGCCACATATATTCTTGGGGGAGTAAAACTGAGAGAAACACTTGTTGAGAAGGATCTGTGGGTACTGGTAGATTACAGGCGAAATAACAGCATGCAATGTCAAGCAGCTGCTTCCAAGGCCACCAAGATACTATCATGCATTAAAAGAGGCCTGGAATCACGGGATAGGGATGTAATTTTGCCTTTTTACAAGGCACTGGTGCGCCCTCACATGGAATGTGCCGTCCAGTTCTGGGCACCCATTCATAGAAAGGACACTCTGACTATGGAAAGGGTGCAGAGGAGAGCCACCGAACGAATAAGAGGAATGAAAGATCTTAGTTATAAGGAATGATTACAGGAATTAAATCTTTTAAGTCTTGAGAAAAGACGACTGGGGGGGGGGAAATAATTAACTTGTATAAATATATATAAATGGCCAATACAAAAAATATGGGGAAACACTATTTCAGGAAAAATCCTCTCTAAAGACCAGTGGGCACTCCCACTGGAAAAAAAGAAATTCAGTCTCCGGAGGAGAGACGATCATTCTTTACAATAAGAATTATAAATCTGTGGAATAGCCTCCCCCAGAAGGTTGTTACAGCATCAACCACTGACAGCTTCAAAAAGGATTAGATGCTTAATTACATTAACAGTTATTATTATCAGTAAAAAAATAAATAAATAAATAAATAAAAAAAATAAAACATAACTTTCCCTACCCCAAGATCATTGGTTGAAATTGATAGACATATGTCTTTTCAACCGTATTAACTATGTAACTATGTAACTTCTCAGCTGTATAGTCATTGCAAATGGTAATGCAGCCTCTGTAAATCTTACCGTTTTCCACGCTGAGGGCGCAAGGGTCTTCATACAAATTCTTGATGTTAGAACATGTCCCCTGAGTCTTCCAGGTGTTGGCAAAAGATGCCGCAGTGCCCTCAATGACACCGCTCATTGTTAGGAAGTCATCTGTCTGTTTGTCATTGAAGTTTCCACAGAGACCTGCAATGATAGACTAGTAAAATCTATCTTTTGTTTATATTATTATATATCACACAAAAAAATACTGTGTCAAACCTACCGCACGTCTGGCCCTTATAAGATGGGTCCAGGGCAACATAAACCTGCATCAATGGAGTAAGCTGAGCAACAATCTGTACTCCTATTTGGGTCTGAACAATGATAAAGAAGGAGGATGGTCTGAAGATAATGACATTAGCTGCAATATAAAATGTCACATTAAGCATATGTATCATTCCTTATATAACCATAAAATATTTAAGCTGTGTTTTTTTCTTTTAGTAACATCGGTGTATAATACCTGCAGACACGGGCAGCTGAGTGTAGATACTGTTCACAAAAACACTACCGCATGGCTTGATCACAATAATCTAGTGTAATTAAAAGGCATGAATGCAATAATTATTATTTATGTATCTAAAAAAAATAAAAATCTGCAAAAATGATATTATGTAAGCCAAGATAAACCAGTTTAACTATTCCAGATCTACAATAGTAGTACAATAGATCTACAGTTAAATCTTATGATAATGAACATTTGTAAAACAGACAGCTTTAAATACATTTATAAGATCTATGTATTTATATTCACACTTACCGTATCTCCATTTAGAATGATAGTGGCACTCTTAAGGCAAGATTCACTTTCCGTCAAACCGCATTTACGCAGCTCTGACAAAACGATAAAGGATTCTCCATCGCATGTCTGTATGGAAGTAACAAGATAATATATTAGTGCTAGCAATACGATAATAATACCTGCATAGTGTAATAAAAAATATGTGATAAATAGTTATAAATGTTCCAACAATTATCACTACAAAACAGTATATAAAGGAATTCTTTGACAATATTCTTCCGCGGCCTAGGGATTGAAACAAAAAATACTTGCTGGCAAATAATACCCTTTAGAAAAAAAATGAGCTATTTATAGGATAAAAAGTTTCGGTGCCTATACCATGAAGGCTGTCACAGCTTGATCCACAGCCAGTACTTGCTGAACTATTGTACTCTAATGTGTTGCATTGTCAGGAACTTAATTTAAAGGGGAACATCGGGGGAGGTTAAAACCTACTCCAAACCTCATCGATCTGCTGCCCCCCCCCCCACCTTTGGGCACTAAATACTCACCTCGCCGTGCGATCCATCTTTTGGGTCCCTTGGATTACGGGTGACATTCCGATAGACGGCGCCATCTTGCATCCCAGGCGCCATGCATCCCAGGCGCCATCTTGCATCCCATCAGGCACTGTGTTTGGCCCCCCGATCTTGCACCTGAGCAGTGCCTATGAATGGGATGCAATGGGGCAGCCTGACATCTAGAGAGACTTCTCTGAGCGGCATGGGACTTTGAAGAGCATGGCTAAAGCTGTACTCTCCCTAACAAATGACTTAGCCGGTGTGGGGGGAAGCCAATGGGTCCTGAAGCTGTCGGATATTACCGCAGAAGGCGACATCCAAAAGGTAAGTAGGGGCCGTGGGGGGATCAGCCCCTTTTTAGTTTTGGTCCGATGTTTCTCTTTAATATATTAGGTCATTTTTAAATAATTTGTAATATATGAACATCCACCATAATATATTTCTAGCTGTGGCTGTATTTATATCTTACAGAAATGTTTTTCTAAATATTATATGAAATGCATCCCACATTTTGTTCTGTACCCCGGGGAATCCCGATTTGGCTGCAAGAAATATGATGCCGCCATCGGCAACACCATGGACTCACTTGCAAGGAAAAGAATATTGGGCAACTGGATGGGTTTCAAACAGTGGGGATTCAACTGGACGTAGGATCTTATAGAAGCTAGGTCTGGTTTTGGTCTACTTTAAGCTCCCAGTCTGGCTCCCACAGCAACTCCTCAAGGTCAAAGTTACTGGAAGGGGTCCCAAGACAACCTTGATCGTTGGGGCAATGCCCGGGTCGGAGAGGATGCTCATGCAGGAGAGAAAACCTAAGTATATGTTTTTATGAATTCTGCCCAGACAGTCCATTCAAGGCTTCTAATGAACACATGACTATATCTTATATAGCTGTATTCTTTTAAGAACACTTACCTTGGACAATACATAATTGCAGTCACCATGGATGCTGTAGCGCGTCTGGTCATAAGTAGTGATGTGAGACCCTCCTTCTATAGAACAGCGTCCCTGGCAAGGCTTGTTCTCACACTGCCATTTTCCTCCCATACAGACACTATTGAAATAAATCAACCAATCAATTAGTATGTGTAAACCAATCTATCATCTGTGATTGGGGCAATAGTATAACACTGATGTCATGTATAAAAGCCAACATTCTTTAAATTAAACATGTGTAATATTTTAAAAATCACAAACTACAGCAGAAAATGTAAGTGTGTAAAGTGGAGCGATCGACATCAGTCACTAGCTAGATTCCTTTGGAAGGAATGTTTTAAAGTAAATATTACATGCCCTAGTGTTTGTTTCCCAGAACAGGGAAATCACTGCTAATACAACACAAAGGTCAGCAGCGGTTATCAGCAGAAACTCACTAATGGCAGTAAAATTGCCTGAAGACATGAGCGGCACCGCCATAAGACCACAAGCTCAGATGTTATAAAGGATTATTCAGAGCCAAGCAGGTATTACGTACACTAAATTTTAAAAAATCCCAGTAAATATCATATATATATATATATATATATATATATATATATATATATATATATATTAATCCATAATGAGTCTTTTGTTGCTAAAGATTCTAATTCTATTATAATTCCAAAACACAGTTCTAGTTTAAAACCAAAACCCTGGATTTTTACTATCCTGGGTTTTGGTCCTTGCCCACGGGGCACCCTGATCGGGGATGCCCCCCTGTGTGAAACCCCCCAGGTTGCACGAAGAAACTCATCTCTTTCCGGTCCTATGGCTTTTGCACGTTCGCTCATCCAATCAGCATGCTCGTATCCACATCTGGCCCTTCCTCTAAGCCTTTGTCTAAGGTAGAGTGGATTTGAGCGTGCAGGCTGGTGCATCCCCCACTACCCTCTAACAGGGAGCATGCAATCGGAAAGCCCTGTTGTGTTAAACCCCCCAGGTCACCCAACAATCAGCGTGCTCGTATCCGCTCCTGCCCCTTCCTCTAAGCCTTTGTCTAAGGTGGAGCGGATCTGAGCATGCAGGCGTCTGCATCCCCCACTATCCTCTAACAGGGTGCATGTGATTGGGAAGGCCCCGCTTTGTAAAACCCCCAGGTCGCCCAAAAAATCTCACCTCTTCCCAGTCCTACAGCTCATGAGTGTTCCCTTTGCCCAATCAGCGCACTCAGCTCCGTTCCCGCCCCTTCCTCTTCGTCTAAGTGCGCTGGCAGCTGCATCTCCCGCTACCCTCTAACAAGGAGTGTGCCTTCACCAGCCATTCACAAATGCCTGGCCTGGGCACGCTTCTTGCTAGAGGGTTAGCAGGAAAGGATTTGATCCGAAAAGGAAGGTGAGTTTATGAGTGACCTGGGGGGTTTCCCACAGCGGGCCTCCCAATTTTGGATGCCCCGGGGGAGAGAATCAGTTGGCCCGGGAATCCTATAGATTCCTGGGTGGATATCCGCAGGTTTTGGTCCCCTTTTAAAGTGGACAAAAAACATATTTGCTGACCCTGGAGTCTCCATACTAGCCATTTCCTCTTCTTGGGGCATGCCATTTTTAATACCCTGCTGTGTCAAAGCTTCTGGTTCAGGCAACCTCAGTGCATACAAGGGCTGCTGTCACATCCTTGGCATCTCTCCTGCTTATGCATGCTTCCACAGCTGGCCTATATAAATGTCTGGTGTAGGCATGCAGTGTTGAAGGGATGCAGGCCGCTCTCAGCGTTTTATACAGGCCTCTGTGTACAAACAGCATTCTATGCCGTGCATTCATACGCATGCCATAGAATGCTGATTGGAGCCCATGTATGGAATCGCTATAGTGCTAAGAATACCAGCTGGGGAATAGTCAAAATACACAGGATAGTCCACTTAAAGTGCAAATAGTTTGGACCTTGACAACTGGACCTACTAGAATTAAGGAGGTTGTTTCAAAGAAACATATATGTATTTACACAATTTTTGTGGGCTTTCAAATTATTGCACAGTGCCTTGAGTGCTACAATACATTCACAGCAATGCAAAAGTTTCTTGGCTAAAGTGACTACCCAAACCATATCTTTGGTGAACAGATGAGACCTGTCTGGAGTAAAACAATTTTTGTTCTAATTTGCCCCAGGAGCAGCTAATCGCTTGCAGACTCCAGGGTTAGCATTTTAGGTGGCTGATCCTCTTTAAGTAGCATGTTACATGACAGCTAAAGGTAGCTTGCTAAAAAAACTATTTTTGTTCCATTTTTATTATTTATTTTTTATTATTTTTATTTTATTGCATCTAAAAAACTATTTTTGTTCTAACTATTTTTATCATTTATTTTTTATTATTTTTATTTTATTGCATCTAAAAAACTATTTTTGTTCTATTTTTATTATTTATTTTTTATTATTTGTATTTTATTGCATCTAAAAAAAACTATTTTTGTTTTGTAAAACAATTTTTGTTCTAATTTGCCCCAGGAGCAGTTAATCGCTTAGCTCTGGAGTCTTACAGACTCCAGGGTTAGCATTTTATTTGGCTGGTCCTCTTTAAGTAGCATGTTATATGACAGCTAAAGGCAACTTGCATCGAAAAAACTGTGTCGAAGCAGATAAACTGAAAGAACAAGTTCTAATCGCTACAAGCCAAAGTCAATATTCAAAAGATTAGAGTCGAAGTAGCACAATGCCAATCAGGGTGGGGGTATGTTACAAACCCTTTATCCAATATCACTTATCTATTACTCAAAGAGGGGAGTTTGCTGTTAAACACCCAATGTTTAAAGGAAGGGAGGTGTTTATTATTCAATTCAACATGGGCTTTTATATCAATTGGATTTAAATTAATTCCACACACCACCCAATCAGCAAAAGGGTTTGTTCAGAAAAAGTGTCAAAGGACCAAAGTTGTTTTTTTTTTCTAGTAATGTCCATGGGGAAGCATACTGACCCTTCAAAATCAAAATGCTGTTGAGGCAAGATAAACATCTTCACCCAGATTTGTAGCAGCACATTCTGTTGTGGAATAATGAATCGATCGGTGTAGCAGCATATTTTTGAGTTTTATCACACTGATTAAAAAATAAAGAATAGCCATAATTTTAGGCAGGTCTCTATTAGAATTCGGAGAAGCTAATTAATTACAAAAGGTGCGGACGGCACTTGAACACCTCGTCTGGCAGCGCCCACACCGCAACATTGGCCTCAGGCTGATGGCGCTGTCAGCTGCAGCGCTCCAGGCCAGGCAGTGTTCGCAGCACACAGATTTTATACGCACACCTAGCATCGGCCAGGAGCGCCGCAAGATGAATATATTTATGAAAAAAAAATATAGCATTCCCAGAGGTGCTCAAAATTAGATTCCGGGCACACAACGCTTATAGGAATCCCAATTTGTCACTGTCTTGGACAGCAGTATCAATTTGGGGAGTATAGCTACAGAAAGGGCCCTCAGACTGTGGAATAGTTGTGCTCTGACACTTCCAAAAAGGAGGGATCAGCTGCAGAGGATGGGTGGTAATCTAAATCGCCTATTTAGATATTTGAATCATTGCTTTAAAGAGGAACAAATCCCAGGGCGGCCACCACAGGAATCTAAAAGATTCAAGGGCCAGCTGCTGACCTTCCCAAATACGGCATGCCCCGCTGTGTGAAACCCCACAGATGACGCATGTGGACCCCACGATCCAAGGCGCATGCATGGGCTCACGCCCAATCATAGCCATTTAGTATGCCTATGTAATTTACAAACATCTCCAATTGTTTACAATGGGGAGTACGTGCAGCCACATCCCCTGCATTCTTGGGCTGTGCGCCAGCTCCTGTCCCAGCCTTTAAGATAGATTGGTTCAGGAGCACCCCTCAAATCCCTTCTAAACTTTTTTTGTTGACGATTGCGGTTAGAGGCACTTACAGACAATATTCTTATTGAGATTTGTCATTTCACATCCTCACTTTCGGACAAGATGTAAATCTAACAGATATGAGTGAAACAAGGACCAAACCGGAGTCCCTAACACAGTCCCCCACACTTTTTGGATGATTCTTTATGCTAAATTATTGTTTTCCCATCATATTGCAGATATGAGCTGTTTGTGTAAAGCAAATTACCATACCCTTCAAACGGTATGAATACTTTTTAAGTTCTAATCCACGCAACATGTCCTTGTTCCCATTTGTCACTACATCTATCTACAGAGTTTAAATGACAGAAAATAAAAGGCAATTACCAAGAACTGCAAGGTAAATCATAAGATTTTCCGGCATCATAGGTGTGACTGTTGAAGGTACAGGGGCATTGTTCCAGAGGTACACAGCCAGACTTGTTAATGTCATCGAAAACAGTTCCTGTAATCAATACAAATATTGAGTTATTAAAACGCTCACATTCCAGGGCATGCATCAATAATTCTGCAAAATAACCCGAAACGTATGTTTAAAAAACACCTATCCTTGTGTGTTAATTTGTCAACATCCTTTCCCCAGACTCAGCAGCTTCTGAATTAAAATTTTGCACTGACAATAAATGAAGATAATATAGACAATTACACAGCTCTTCTCGGACTTCAGGGTAGTGGCACCCACAGCTCTAGATTGCAATGGGCCTAATTTATCAAGCACTATCTGCCAGGTTACACCACGTTGGTGCCAATTATCATGGTGAAAAATATAATTTAACATTTTATTTACACTGGCACATGTTGCTATACCTCAAAAAACACATTTGCGAAAACATTAGCGGTGCAGCAACATACTGAAAAAATTCTAAAATTCTATTTTTCACCACGTAAATTTGCACGGATGTGGCATATTCTGGCAGCAGTGCTTGATAAATCAGGCCTAATATCATGTCCGACAAAGAACTAAGAGGCTTATTTATTATCATAGGTGCGAGCGGCACTTGAACGCCTCGTCTGAGATGCAACGTCAGCTTCATGCTGCTGGTGTTGTCAGCTGTAGCACTCCCGGCAAGCCAGTGTTTGCAGCGAACAGCTTCTACATGCCTATGCACGAGCGACACATAGTGCCACCCGGGTGCACCGCAAGCTAAATATACTTATTAAAAAATACTTAGCTTTCTAAGAGGTGCTCAAAAAATGGGATTCCAGGCACACAGCACCTGTTGGAATCCCAATTTTTAATTTTCTAGGATCCTAGAAATTTTTAATTTTTTTTAAATAAAAATGGGAATTGCATAGGGACGCTAGAAAACAAGACATAGCTTTCTCATGGCCCAAATTACAAGTCTGCAGCGCAACACAAAATTTCTAAAAATTAATCCAAAAATCCCAACCAGAGATCCTGTGGCACACGCACCAGCCCAAAAAAATGCTTAAAAAAACATTCCAGTCCATTGTATGTGATAAGGCCACACAGTGCAGGGTGAGTGCCTGGTCCTATCTGGTACTGTAGGGAACTCAGTGTCGGCATTCATCCCATTGCCATTGTGGTTGTTAGATAAGGACACTACCTGGCACTACACGGGGCTCTGGATTTTTGACTTGATACATACACCTTTTTCACTCTGACCTGACATTCACCTGACACTCATCTGGCACTACGTGGCCCTAGCGTTTCTTAAATAACCCCCTAAATATTCTCACAAGCTCACCTTTAAATATAACTAGCCTACAAAATGTATCACCTTAATTCTTTACTTTTGAGTTTTAGGCAAAGGTAAACCATAATGTGTGTGGTTAAAAGGTCCCCTTAGGGATGAACATACATTTTTTTAAGAATTTTTACTGGGAACTAATTGTAAATAACACACCTGGTGGACAGAAGCAGCCTTCCATGCAGTGGTTCTCACAAAGAACTGATCTCTCTGGATTGGTACAACTGTCTTCACATGGAGATCCACATTCCTGGTACTCCATATTGTAAGCACAAGTTTTGGCTAAGGAAAACAAAACATAATAATAAAAACAATACACCTTTGTCTTTGTAACTATATTTTTAAATAAGGTTTTACATCACAAGAATTAATCTAATATACTTACGACACAGATCTTTGGTCCGCCAGTTCTGTGGATGACCTCCAGCATGAGCACATTGCCTTGAGTATTCAGAAAATGTATCACAAAGACACTGACCAACAACTAGGCTATCACATTGGCACAGGTCTTGCATGCAGGCTATAATATATGGCTCAACAGGCACCAGTGGATGGCAGTTAGAGAAGGCGGAACCCCTAAGAACTGAGGCACAGATGTTCTCCTGTCAAAATATATAGGCGGATGTTAATATACCTCGGGAAAATGTATGATTCAGGGTCATTTATACAACATATTTTATTCTTATTGCTTACATTGTCTTCACAGTTGTTAACGAGAGAAGGAGGTACATCATTGCACTGCTCTGTGGGTCCATCAAACTTCTGCAAGTTTCCAAACTGCTCTGCTGTGATCAGAACTCCTGCAAAAGATTTTTACATTTCAAGAATTTTATGTATTATTTTTGTTCAGCGTGCTAGAAATAAAAAAAATAAGATTTTATTTGTATTTTAATAATATTATTTATATGTTAAAGTCACTTTCACCTACCGTTAGCAATGAACTCATTGTAGGTGGAAATGCCATTGAAATCTCCACAAAGTCCACAGGTTGAATTGGCATACTTAGAGTCTAGTTCCAACTTCATAAAAAAAATAAACATATAAAGAGTTATACACAAAATATTAAAAAAATTAAAATTAAAACACATTTTTCTCCTCTTACCAACAGACTGTCATCATCATTCCACATGAGGACGAGACCAAGCTTGGCAGTCACTGTTAGGTATACTCCATGCTTATCAATTTGAACTCCACCGGCACTGTATGGAAGCTGGACCCTGGAGAAGAATGAGAAAAGAATAAGTCAGAAATATTTGATGTTTTCCGCACTTAGATGAATACATCTTTGGGTCTGTACACCATATAGTTACATAGTTAATAAGGTTAAGAAAGAGACATATGTCCACCAAGTCTAAGCCAAGGGTGTTGGGGTAAGCAATTTTTTTTTTTATTTTAGCTAATAGTAACTGTTAATATAATATCAAACTTGTCAAATGGATGCAAGATTTTCTGATTTGGCTCGGTGGTGGAGGCAATAATATGGCTCTGATAACATAGTAAGGGTATTCATGGCTTTTGTGTGTTTGTAACTATAATCTGGTCATTTCCTTTCATGAATTCACCCTTTGTGAGATTTTATAAATTATATAAACACTGTGAAATCTCTTGACGTCAATTCAGAAGATTTCAGTTGGGTACATGAATTGGGTACAATGGACAATTTTGCTAATTAAGGGATGGCCAACATCTAACAAGTCTGGAAAAAGCCTCTACATAATCATGTGATCTTTGTTTTCGGAAAAAAAGTTCAAAAAGATTTCAACCCTATTAAATATGGGGGGTTATTTAAGAAACACTAGCGCCAGGAAGTGCCACGTAGCAGCAGGTAGCGTTGGGTGAATGCTGGGCGTTGTTTGTGAAAACCACATTTAAGAAAACGAATCTAGTGAGCACCTCTAACAGCACCATGAAGTGTCACATGTATTACTGCAGGTAGCTCAGCGTATAGCGCCGGCGCTCTAGGTTCAGGAGCTCCATGCAGTACCTGTCGCCATACATTTCAATGATGTTTCATTTGGTTGTGTTTAAATAGCGTTTTGCTATAGTAAGCTTTTAAATTTTTGGCTCAGATCATTGGGTGGCCTCTCCTGCCCTGCAACCAAACACTTTTATTGTTTTTATTTATTTATTCATGCAGAATTATATGCACAGGTCGGCCATTGCAGTCTCATTGTCACAGTGTTAAAACAATGCCATTCCATATGTTTTCGCTCTGGTGCTGGTCTGTATGTGTTGAGAAACAGACTTTTTTCACACAACGTCTGGTGCTCTATGCTAGAGCACCCAGCTTTAGAGCGCCCAGATTTAGAGCGCCGGCGCTGCTTGTGAATAGTTTTTTCATGAATAACTGGCGCTACCTATCGCTCGCTGCAGCATTGTCCTGTTGTTGTAGCGTAGCCTTGGGCGCTATGACCTTGGAACACCACCTAGCGGTCTCGATTGGCTCTGCAGTGAATCAGCACCCACCAAACATCACATTCATCAATGCTGGATGGGATAGTACAGAGCCACTTGTCCACCTGCTAAGCTAGGTTACAGCGCCTGACACCTGCTTACAGCGTCTACTAGCGGTCACTCTAAGCGGCACTATATAGACACTCACATGGCGATACGTGCCGCTAGTATTAAATCAGCCTCCACGTGTCATTTACAAAAGTCTTCATTTTCAATAAAAGGACCTACACCCAAAAGTAAAATCAGTTCCTAAGCAGCCACCTCCCCTTCACTACTTACATATATATAAGGTGAAAAACTAAAATTTATAGGGTTTCTGTTCATGAGTCTTGTATATTATATGTTAAAGGCACAAAGATATATTTTTTAAACAAGGTGAATAGTTTTTCATCTTATAATAAAAGCAGTCAAGTTGCCAAAAAGAGATTGCCATTTGAGTCTTTCTGCTTTCATTACATGCTTTATATATCTGAGCAACATAAGACTGGGGAGAATTGGGAGGCTTTTAATCAAGAATTACACTGATAAGAGTTTGCACATAATTAGTGGAGGACACTTGAATTGCTACTATCCAGAGCACAGATGTAAGAAGGAAAAGTTAACCCGGTGATGGACTTTTCTATACTGCTTGGTGGAGAAGTTTTATTTTATATGAACATATTGAGGGGTAGCGGATACATTATCTCTGAATGTGACAGAGGTGAACAACATAAATGAATCATTTTTTTTTTTTAATTTTGATGTAAGGCGCTATCTTAAAGGAGGAATAACTTGAAAAAATGGACCGATGATAAAAATCTATATAAATATGCTGGATGGCGGGAGGAGGGGTTACTTATACACCCGGCATCAAGAAATATGCAGCCAGGCTTGTTAACAAAAGAAGGTAGAAATCAGGGGTACAGGTTCTGTTCCGAGAAGGTAGGTGATTTAATGGAGTCGGGAACTCCATAAACAGTAAAATGATTCCATTTATTTAAATCCAATTAAAAATCTTCATAGAAACTGGCAAACCATAAAATAGATGATCATCTATGATTAAGGACTGGACAAGGCCCGAAACGCTTTAGTGGCTTTACGATTTTTTGTACCAGGACTATTGTCAATTTGGTTTTTAAGACTTGCCTGTTTCTATGGAGATGATTTTTATTGGATATAAATAAATGGAATGATTTTACTGTTTATGGAGTGCGGATCACCTACTTTCTCTTGACATGTATGGGATTGAAATATTAATAAAAAACACAGCGCTACAGTCTTACAAATAAACCAATGAAATCACAATACTTGAAATAATTGCTTCAACGCGCCAGACTTTCCATCCAAATAAAAGTCCCACTGTAATGTATATATATGGCACAGAGCAAAAGAGAAAAAAAAGCACAATGTTCTTTCAATCGGTGAACCCGAATTTCAAAGCGATACCCCGCGGTGCATGCACATCAAACAATTTCTCTCGACACATGTGCCCACCACCACTTAGATCTGTGCTTACCAGATGTATCTAATCGGAAGGCCTTAGAATAATTTCCACTGGTCTAGGACAGCCACGTTGCTTTTTATCCTTCAATCATGTATTGAGATAGTCGACTATCCTGGCAAAGGCTTGACAAACTAATTATTCTGTTCCAAAGCATGGGATCTACACGGGATGTTTGTGAGTGATTCTCAATACATGATTGAAGGATAAAAAGCAACGTGGCTGTCCTAGACCAGTGGAAATGATTCTAAGGCCTTCCGATTAGATACATCTGGTAAGCGCAGTTCTAAGAGGTGGTGGGCACGTGTGTCGAGAGAAATTCGGGTTCACCGATTGAAAGAACATTGTGCTTTTTTCCTCTTTTGCTCTGTGCCTTATATATATACATGTATGGGATTGAGACTACCCAGGATTAGGGATGAGCGAACCGGTTCGGACGAACCGGAATTCGCTCCGAATTTCAGGGAAAATGCGATTCGGCACGAACCCAAAATTTTTTGGTTCGTGCCGATCGAATTTTCCCTGAAATAAAAAAAAAAATGCAGGCATGGTGGGAGCGGGCAGGCCGGCTACGCTGTCAGCGCAGCCGGCCTGCTCGCTCCCACCATGCCGGCATTTGTTTAAAAATCAAACACTTACCTGCATGGTCGGAGCGTGGAGGCCGGCGCCGCTCTCAGGCGCCCTCTGATGAGGAGCCCTCTGATGACGCGTCCTCTGATGACAGCTGAGAGCGGTGCCGGCCTGCCCGCTCCCACCATGACGGCATTTTTTTTTCAGATGAGCGATTTGTGAAAGTTCGATTTGGGCGAACCCGAATTTCTTGGGGAAATTCGGCGAATCGCCCGAATCGAACTTTCAAGAAGTTCACTCATCTCTACCCAGGATCATGCACCCTATGGACTACACGGTAGAGCATTTACATATTGTTTGTGTACAGGTTCTGTTCCCCCTGATACACTAAACCTGTCACCCCTGGATTTTATTTCTATCAGGAGAAGAAAACCACAAGCTTGGCAAGAGTTAAGTTTGGGTGTATAAGTGACTCCTCCTCTCATTAATTGGCATGTTTATATGGATTTTAAATATTACGCAATTTTGCAATAGTGCTCCTTTATCCTTTATACTTTATCCCCTCTACTACTGTTGCACAGTGTCATCCTATTATTGGAGTGGCACTGGGTGACAAGAGCTGTGAAGGATGTTGCGTTGTTACCATAGGTACAGGCTTCATATTTGGATGTTGTTCCCTTTTAATGAGCAAAAGAACACTGATGGGCAATTTTATTTATATAACTGTATGTAAAACAACGGTATCTTACTGCTTATCACTGATTAAGACAGCACTGTGACTTAATTCCACTGCTAAGCCATCAAGTTTCATGACAATCTTCTCAATGACTGGGGTATTTCCCTGAAGGCTGCGCCGTATATGAATGTTGAAATCCTCATAGGTGCTTTGGCAGTGAGAGGAAAAGACATAGTTGCAGGTTCCAGGAAAGTGAAAAATATCCCCATCAAAGTTCTTGAAGTGGAAGTTTCCCCAGGTGCTGCAAACTCTGTTGTTGTGAGCTACATTTATAGCTGAAAAATATAGGCAGAAAACGAGCATAGGATTATATCATCGTATATACATCACCAGTTTATCATTAACACAGGTCCTCCTTAGGAAGAATGATAGCTAATGGCGTACTGTACAGGATGTGTTCTTCGGAATGCTGCCATTGTGATTGGGGAGACCACAATTGCTCTTACATTTTATTAACCAGTACGTCTACTTACCCTTCACTGGAAGTTTGTTTGTTGCCTTGATCACCGTTATCCTTTGACCTCCGTTGATTACTGAAAATAATAATAATTGCAAATATTAGTAGATAATACACCATTATATATATAATGATATTGTTTGTATTTTGTCATGCATTTTATACAGGTGTAATGGTAGATTCAATGGTAATTCTGCTCCAGGGAGTGTGCAGGTCAAAACCCAGGGGGGACAATGTTTTAGATTCCTGGCTTTACCCTGGGGTATTCCAAATCGACATCCCCCGCTGTGTGAAACCCCCTAGTTCGACCATAAAGGACTCTCACTGAATGAGAGTCCTGCGCATGCACTGTTGGACCTTTCCCTGCTCCAACAGTGCATGCGCAGGACTCTCATTCAGTGAGAGCCACCCACTATGACTACATCATTCAGAAGGTGGCTCTCATTATTTACAATGGAGAGCGCGTGCTGCTGCATCCCCTGCGTCCTGTACGCGCTCCTGTCCCAGCTATTCAGATAGGCAGAGACGGGGGCACGCGCATAGCTGGGATTGCTGCAGCGCAGCCCCCCGTTCAACTCAATGACAACCGTCTGCAAAGTGACGGGCAGGCTGATTCATCACTAACGCCAGGTAGCGACAGATGAGCGTCTGTAGCAGGCATTTTCAGAGCGCCCGCTAGTAGTAGTTGTGCTCGGCCGTGGGTCGCTAGTCCATAGCGACTCAGTCGCTGTGCAGCAATGATGAATACATTGTGATGAGTCGCTATTTGACCAGTACAGCACTGTATGGGAGCGCATGTAAGCGACTGGTCTGTGCGACCGACTCACAACATATTCATTATCTAAACATCCTCACAAAGCTTTGGCGTTGAAAAATGCTTTTTCTATGCCAGAAAAGGTCACAACACATTATTTGAGATTTCAAAAAAAAAACCCTGTTTTAAGAGAAGAAAAGTATCGTTCATTAAAATGTATGGGTGAGCGATAGGTAGCGAGAGGTAATACCTGGTGCTGTTCAAGGCTGAACACCTGCGCTGTTCACTGAGGCTGTGAAAATGATGAATCGGACGCTACATGGCGTCATCCCAGTCGCTAAACAGATTCTGCTTGATAAATGTGTAATTGCGTGACGTGTCCGGCGTTCACCTGTAGCTACCTCTCATTAACAAGGCGCTACCTGACGCTATCCCTTTATGAATAAGGCCCTTAGTCATTGGATGAAAGCCCGCGCATGCACTGTTGGAGTCTGGACAGGTGAGTTTTCCAGGGCAAACAAGGGGGTTTTTGCACAATAGGGCATTCTGGTAGGGATGCCCAGGGGGCATGGAACAAACCCAAGAGTCTCAGGTTTAGTTCTGCTTTAAAGCCTGTCATTTGTTATTATGCAGCCTCCCCTTGCCTGACCTAGTGTACAGTAGGCCTACTTTAAAATCTGTGCTGGTTTTTACAACATGATGAATACCGCTGTTTGCTGGTATCCTGGTAGCGCCAGGTAGCGACTGGTGAGCGAACGGTAATGACGGTCACCGCCACGAGAACGCCGGCTCCCCACCACAATCACACATTTATCAAGCCGATCCTGCTTAACGACTGAGCTAGCGCCAGATAGCGACTCATTCATCATTATTCCAGCCTCACCCCACAGCACCAGCGAGCGACCTTGAACAGCGCCAGGTATGACCTCTCGCTACCTGGCGCTCTCCAATGCATTTCAATGGAACAATCTTTAAATATTAATAATTAATTGTTAATATATATATATATATATATATATTTTTTTTTTAATGTGAACATTTCTGTTACCACTTCTGCAATGTTAGATATTTTTTTTAAGGTAAGAAAAAAATAAAAAAAAAATGTGTGCAGAATTGATATTACAGGTCTGATATTAATGTATTCATATTCCAAAATGTTTTTATAAACTTGTTTTTTTTTGGTTTCCCAAAATATAGTTGTTTGGGGGTTAAAAAACTACTTTTAACCCATCGCCGCCAGCGCTCTGGGGTTTAAACAAGCATTTCACAGCGCGAGAATTTTTGGAGCGTGATTTGTTAATGAATATGGTGGGAGCCGGTCGCTATGGCCATTCGCTATCATGTGCTCCCTTACAGCACGGAACCTGTCAAATAGCGACTCATCACCTTGTATTCAACATTACTGCACACCGACTGAGTCGCTATCAACAACCGAACAACGGCCAAGCACAAACTACTAGCGGGCGCTGTGAAAATACCGCTACAGTCGCTCAACTGTCGCTACCTGGCGCTATTAATAAATCAGCCTCTAAGCTTTCTGACTTGGAACAACCAATCAATTGGGAGGGTTTAAAAAAAAAATAAATGCTTTTGACATGTGATGAAACATTTAGAAGTTAGAGACATTACTAAAGTTATAAAAAAATGAGGACTGAGGTTGCTGGTCCATTTAAATGAATATTTCATTTATGCGATCTGCTTTATTAGAGCGACTGGACTGGTTTTTGGAAAGAGTTAGAAAGATGTCTCTATGTTTTTCTGTTTCTGCACACAATTAATATTTTCCCTATCTATATCTATACTTACTGTCTTGTTGTTGCTGTTGTTGTTGCTGTTGCTGTATAGCCTGGCCAATATCATAGTCCAAAGGTCCATTTTCCTGTGAGGGAGAATCTAAAGCTTCATACTGCCCTTGAACTGCAATAAACAAAAAAAACATACATTTTTTTGGTTTAGTTTGGGAAATACTGTCCTTTAATAATTACTTTAACAAGAAAATTAAGAATATACATTGAGATAAAGCTTAAATCTATCAACTTGCCTTGATCTGGTCTGAGCAGCTGCCACTCCCCCTTTGTTCACTTTGAATTTGAGCAAGCACATGGGGTGTGGGGTCTAGGCTGTATTGCAAGGTCTTGACCCTTCCACCCCATGGCTTGCACACGAGGTTTTAGGGCAACCTCAGGTAAGATGCTCCCATTTTATCTATTGCATTGTATGTCCCAAATGGGGCTCTCATAGATTAGAGTTAGGACCCATAGAGGCACCTTGGCGTAGTGGTGCAGCTTAGCATACTTCTGCAGATGTGTGTGACCGAGCCTCTGTTTTTACCAGATTTAGAGACAGATTATAGACTGGCCTGCAAGCTAACAGGGTTGAGTGCTGCGGCTCCTTTAAGTCTTTAGTAACCTAATTGCCCTGCTGACTTGCACCTCCCAGGTTAGTTATAAAATGGTCTGAGCAGCTGCCACTCCCCCTTTGCCTTGATATTTAATTGATTACCTAGGAAATGTTTTAAGTAACTACATCCTTCCTACCAATTCAACTGTTTCTTCACGGTTATCATAGGGGTACCAGTGGGCTCCTTTACAATTCCACTGGTAACTCACACCTGATTGGATATTAAAGCATACAGGTTTTAATTGGGATAAAGGCATTTCTTCATTGTAAATAGGAATTTGTCCACCTTTCACCCAAAATAAAACTTGTCGCTATTGGACCAGATAAGGCAAAAAGTGAACCAGACTTTTTTTTCCCCAACAGGCTGGTAAGAGATCTCTCTCATTAACAATAAAGGTTGGCATGTGTGCAGTGGATGGATGTATAATGTTTGAAGTACTCCAAATTAAGTTGTACGCAATGTAGGTGCTATTAGTATGCCACTGCCTACATACAGATGTGCTATTACCTTTTCTCATGGCTAGACATGCTGTGAGATAGGTGTTGCACTAGGAGGGTCTTGCTGTATATTTAGTGAAGACAGTTTGACTTTCAGTGTGGATTTCCACCCACATGCTGGTGAGCTTTTTAGCAATAACACACAAAAGTGGCAAAAAAAAAAGTTTGCCCTACATTCCGCCCCCCCCCAAAAAAAAAACACATGTACCAGTGATGGCACATTTTTACAACCTAGGTACAATTTCTTTTCAGTAATATAAGGATATATTTTTAAAGTTTGGAAATAGCAGCCCCCTATGCTAAAGATTCCACATTTTTTTTCTAAATATCCCATAGGGTTCTGTTGTTTTCAAATGTAAAAACAAATATCCTTACCTCATTGGAAAAATCGTGTACCTAACCTATAAAAATGCCCCATCACATGTCATTGCTAATTATCTGGCAAAGCCAGTGTGGATTGCATGTCGGTGAGCTTTTTAGCTAAAACACACAAAAAAAGTGCAAAAAAATGTATTTGTCCTTCATTTCCCCCCATTTCTCCACCCCCCCCCCCTACAAAAAAATCACCTGTACATGTGATGGAGCATTTTACAGTTTAGGTACATTCATTTTCCAGTGATGTAAGGATCTATTATTAAAGTTTGGGAAAAAAGCAGCAGCACCCTATGGGCTATGCTAAATATTTCACCAATTGCAAATTCGGGTTCCCAACCTCGAACACGGACTTCAGCCAGGAGTCTGTGTTTCAGTTTGGCGTCCAACATGAACGGAGAAAAGCTGGTTGATGGGCTGCTGAGCCACCCATCAACCAGCTTCACCTAAGGTTGCCGAAGCGCTTCTGTAACTTACCTGAGCCCCGATCCTACTCTTCCAGTGGCAGCAGCCATGTTGCAAACTGCCTCTAGCTTCCATGAGTGGGGACACGCCAAGTGCTGGCACTAGAAGTGTCCTCACTTATGGGAGCTGGTGGCCAACTTTTTGTATCCCCGACTGGGGCCAATTTATAACGCCATCACCGCCACTGGCGGAAAATGACCAGGCTTAGGTAAAGTACAGCAGTGCATCTGCTGCACAAATTATGTTTTGCACTATTCAAATTTGAACTGATAATGGCACTGTCTGGACAATGCTTGATAAATCAGGCTCATTGACTAGCCTATTCTATTGTGATTCTAAATAAGACCTGTGGGTTATTGTACGTAAATGAAACCTTTCAGGGATTAATATTAAAGTGGACCAACACCCAGGATTTTGACTATCCTGGGTTTTGGTCCACTTCAGGGGGGCGCGCTTCCCGCGCGCCCCTTTGACAGTGCGCGCGCCCGCGTCGGCCATTCACAAACGGCCGGCGCGGGCACGCCTAGAGGGGCGCGCGGGTGAGTTTTTTGGGGGTTTTGGGGGGTCCCTCACCGCGGGACATCCCGATCTCAGATGTCCCGCGGTGAGGGAGGTGATCGGCCCGGGAATCTTATAGATTCCCGGGTCGATCACCCCTGAGTGTTGGTCCACTTTAAGTATCCTGGTACTACTTTAATTAAATATCACAAGGAACTGGAGTAGCCAAATTCTGGCAAAGGCAGACAAGTCTGTATATATAACCCCAGCAATGGTAAGTAGTAATGATTTAATCTATAACAAAGAAAAGTGATGCTCAATACAAACTCAAAATAGCCAATCAACATACATAACACAGCAAATCAAGAAACTGCATTATCTGGGTTTAAACTACCGGTATGTTAATCATGTCCAAGGAATATGTCAATATATATATAAACATCACAATAAACAAAGCGCTGCAGAGCCCAGCGGGGGTGCGTGGTGGTGCTTCACAGACGAGGTCCTGCTCCGCTCAGCCTGGGTTTCTCACAGTTGACTATCATAAAGTTCTTGTTGAAACAGAACACAAAAGGCGGAATATGATCCATTGCTATTTTCCTGAGAATTTATGATTGAAACGTCTATTCCTGGGGATCTGAGTGGATGTGGATCCTTTCTATAAACCTAGTGATTCAGCAGTACGGGGAAGAGACTCAGATTACCAATCATATTGGCCTCTCATTGAAGTCTCTCTGGTAAGGATAAGCACATTTGGGTGTGGTGCACATAGAAGAACAATTACAAGCACTATATGGGAAGTGGATAATGAGAAAGTAACGTTTTGCACAATAATTGTTTATTCCATATTTTCTTTATTTTTTGGACTATTACACACTTTGGACATTTATTTATTTATCAAAGAATAATTGCACCTTTGGTATATTTAGATAGCTCTGTGTTTTTTTGTCACGGTTGATTGGAGATATTGGGAATATTTCAACACGTTGAGCTGTCATTTGAATTTTATTGTTGTAGTTTAAAATTAGTAAGCGCGGTGTTACACCATTTTTTATTATATATTTATATAGCCAAATCAGTAAGAGAGCATTTCTGATTGGCTGTCTAAATTTATAAAATTTCCTAAGCTTTTTATAATGTTTTGGATACCTCCATTATTTAGGCGCGTTATCCAACTATTCTTTTAAAAAATTAGGAATATAATGGATAAATAGTTGACAAAGACTAAAAGGATTTCCCCCTTCCCTGTGAAAGACAGTGAGCAGAAGTTCTCAGCTGTACGTGTCAGTTGTACTGTTTACTCAACAGAATTATGGATGTAGAGTATTTCAGTAAATACCTGGAGAGCAATATTTATTCTAGCATGTTGGAAGGCTTAAAAGGGCTTCAATAGCTTTTTTTTTTATTACTGTAGATGTGCTTATTTAAAAGAATGCTACTATTTGCCCGTATCTTATATTGAAATATCCTAAATCAAACTGTCCTAGCACATTCTGTGAGGCTATTCATGCAATCAGGTCAGGGTATTGCTCTAGTAACATTTTTCTTCTTAAAGCAGATCACCCTGTGTAGTCTAAAAAAGAGGCTGGTCGCTGGCCTTTCCACTAAAGCATCTCAAATGCACCGATGTGCGAACCCCCCCTTAGGTCACCGCAAAACTTTGCCCTTGCTCCCACAGTGAGGGAAACCATGCTGGCCGCACACCCAGCACTCCCGCGCCCAGCCATTTAGATATGTCCAAAAGGAACTGGAGATACATCAGCTCTCACTCCCTATTGCCGAGCTTTGTGTCTAAACAGAGCCATACGACAGGCATTGATGATTGGATGACAGCCCACACATGCACTATGTAAGATAAGGTACGTTTTTATGGGAGATTTTGGGGTATAAACAGAGAAGGACATCCTGAAGTGGGATGCCCCCCCCCCTCCAGGGAAAGGATCAAAACCCAGTATAGTGAAAATACAACTTTAAAGATGTTTTAAGAATCTTTTATTCATTCCTGAATTAAGCAAGCAAGTCAGATGACTAGTGAAACAAGTTCAAGAAAAAAAAATATTAAGCCCATCTGTCTTAAATAATTACTACAGATAATCAAGTACAGATTTATACACAGAACCATGATTAAGGATGGTCTACACATGGCTTTATACACGTAGGTTGAACCTCATGCACCATGTATTCCCTTTCTATAGGTAAAATGTATCTTGTAGCACAACATTATATGTATATGTAATATACCATATCTGCGCAGTTTTTTTTTTTTTTTTTTTGAACAATATTTTTTATTGAGCTTATGAAAGAGGTACATCAGCGTACAATCATACAATACATTTTGTAAGGTTAGTATATATAAAACATGTTCAAAAAGATGTGAACTTGTACACCAGTAAGCAACAATGTCGATTTAGACAAAATATGAGGTACGCGTGGGACAAAGCCACGTGCCAGGGGGTAGGGGACGGGAGGTAAAAGGAGGTGGCCTAGAGTGAAAAAGACAAAAGAACAGGAACAGGATGGGGGGAAGGAATGGGGGTGAGGGTGAGTGTCCAGCCTTCGCTTAAAGTGGACCAACACCCAGGATTTTGACTATCCTGGGTTTTGGTCCACTTCGGGGGTGCCCCGCTGTGTGAAACCCCCCAGAAACCCCGAAAAACTCACCTCTCCTCGCTCCCACGTGACCGCCGCTGCCAATCCCCGCCGACGGACAAGCGGGAGGCGACGGAC
Organism: Gastrophryne carolinensis; assembly: GCA_027917425.1. Lineage (NCBI taxonomy): Eukaryota > Metazoa > Chordata > Amphibia > Anura > Microhylidae > Gastrophryne > Gastrophryne carolinensis. Next base: position 177,890,789 of record CM051241.1, on the reverse strand, counting down.
AAGAGAGCGTGCCCGCCACCGCCTCCTGCGTGTCACTCTTACAGGGCGCGCGGCCGCGCTGGCCGCTCACATTCCCTGCTAGAGGGACGCGCGGGAGGCAGCGGCGGGCACAGCTGGATCGTGGATAAGGTAGGGATTTAGGGGTTTCTGGGGGGTTTCACACAGCGGGGCACCCCCGATCGGGGGGCCCCGCAGTCAGGGGTCTGATCGGTCTGGAAATGTTATAGATTCCCGGGCCGATCATGGGAGGGTGTTGGTCCACTTTAACTAGAGATGAGTGCAGCGCATCATTGAGATGCAAGGAGGGAACGGTCAAAGTTTTTGGGGTGGAAGTGAGCAATCCAGCCCTCCCATGTAGTCATGAAGGGGGTGAGATCTCCTTCCATCGAAGCTGCCATCTTCTCAAAAAGCATTACTTATTTGATGCGTGGGACCAAACTCCCACTAGGGATTATTCTTTTCTTCCATGAATGCGCTATTATGAGTTTGGCAATCTGCGCTGTTTTTTTATGGGCTATAATATTTTAAACAAATTATTTCCTGGATAGCTGTCAGTTTATAATGATTACATGAAATGTAAGACACTCTATAAAATATCTGTGAAACAGAAGCTAAAAAGTTTTCTGTAAGACTTAGGGCCTGATTTATCAAGCACTTCTGCCAGACAATGCCATTTCAGTGCAAATTAGAGTAGGGCAAAATATGATTTATAACTTTCTCAGCATGTTTAGCACTGCTAATATTTTAGTAGATGTGCTTCTTGCAGTGCAACAACATGCACAAGTATAAAAAAAAATATATATATATATATATTTGATTATGTTTTTCACTACTCTAAATTGCACCGCACTGTCTGGCAGAAGTGTTTGATAAATCAGGCCCTTTATTATTGGAATATTCTCCCATAAACAATGGGCATTTACCAATTAGTGGGAAAAGATAATCCATGTATAATCAGATATAACCAGATATATCCATGAATAAATCTGATGGGAAATGGTTAAGATGGGAATATATTAATATTTCATTGATATTGATTACATTGCATGTTTTTAACCCTTTTTTGTCTCTTATAGCAGGACTAAGCTTAAAAAGAGACTTTATATATATATATATGCTTCCTTGTAGTGTATATTATTCAGCCCTCTTCTTTCTCTTAGGATGTTACTGTTTTTGTGTCATATCTTTACAATCAGGGAGATTATATTGTAAAGAGTATATGCTATCTTGGATGTTTGCATCCCTGGGGACCTACTGCCCTTTGTGGCCAACGTGTGTACTTAACTTAACCATACAGGGCAGAGGGGTATGGATTATAAGTGAGGTCACTTTGACTGCGACCCGCTTGTATTGAACCCCCAAAAAACCTAGTTTGGTGATTGGGCCATCACTTTGCAGGCCTAGATGAGAGACCCATGGGAGCACCGATCCCGCGGATGCATGATGGAGTGTATATAACCTGACCTAAATTTCCTGACTGATGTACCCTCGATTGGTGGCCTTGGGCTTCCTTGAAGTGTTACCAGACATGGGTGTTCCATAATACTCCTGCTATTTGTAGATCGCCAGAACTAACAGCCAATATTAATTGTCGACCAAAAGATGGGAATACCATTGCCTAAAAGAGCAGCTTAGATCCTGCACTCTTGACTTCTCCATAACCCCCTTTATCCATCTTCATTGGTCCAGTGTAACAGACATATTTATTTCCAAGCTAATTATACAACTATGTATAATACTAAATATTATCATCATCATGTAATGAGGTTTGCTATTAAAAAGCATTGACATCATTGACATTTCCAAAAAATTAGGAAAAACTACCTTATATGGAATATTAAAGTTAGACGTATTCTCCATATGAGAGAGTAAGCTTAACACATCAACCAACAAGCTCCACCATTTCAGTAAAATAACCCATCTCAAGTGGGATCACTAACGAGAATGTGCTAATACTGCAGCAATGGCTTGTAAATGCAGTATATTTCTAATAAAAGAATATTATAAACAAAAACTGAGCAGTAAATGAATTATTCAATCGAGCCTTGCTAAAAAAGATCAGCATACTTACTGTTCAATGGGGCCAAGATGACCAGTAGGATCCACAGTGGGATCCTATTGAAGGTCCCCATCTCCTGAGTAGCTGGGGCAGCAGAGTGCAAAGCAGTAGGCTGTCCAGTCTTGTGGCGATCTTTTATACTCTTGTCGTAATTACTTGGAAGAATGCCATGATTTCTCCATACAGGTAACTTGGGAGGAGTTGGTCTCTCGTGTACTTTACTTGCAGGTGTAAGGGAGGATGCTGGAATAAGGTGTGTACTGTATGACTGTGCGTGCCTGTGTTTCCTTGATGCATACCTTTCTCATTTGGATAAGAATTGGCACTCAGAGGGAATAGATAAGAGTTGTGTTCATATTGCAGTGCTCCTTATTGTTAGCTATATTTCTATTTTCTTTTTTAAAATGCTGAAATGCACATTTTCTTATTAAACATCTATAACATTAGACCAGACAGTGTTATTACGTAAAACTGCTTTTCATTATAATATTGATAGTGTTATTTTTAATCTAACAGCATTCACGAAGCATCAATATTACATTTAGAATATTTGGTCTATTTATCCCACAATATTAAGAATAACATGAGTCTCTCCCTAAGCTTTATCAGACTATCAGTATTAGGGATGAGTGAATCGGTTCTAACGAACCTGAATTCGCTCCATATTTCAGGGAAAATTCGATTCAGCACGAACCCGAATTTTTAGTGGTTCGTGCTGACCGAATTTTCCCTGAAATTAAAAAAAAAAATGCCGGCATGGTGGGAGCGGGGAGACGGCTGCGCTGTCAGCGGGCGGCGGAAGCCGGCTTCCGCCGCCCGCTGACAGTGCAGCCGGCCTTCCCGCTCCCACCAAGTCGTGAAATGGAAAAAAAAATGCCGGCATGGTTGGAGCGGGGAGGCCGGCTGCGCTGTCAGTGGGCGGCAGAAGCCAGCTTCCGCTGCCCGCTGAGAGCGCAGCGGCCTCCCCGCTCCCACCATGCCGGCATTTTTTTATTTCAGCAAACACTTACCGGCATGGTGGGAGCATGGAGGCTGGCTGCGCTGTCAGCTGTCATCAGAGGACGCGTCATCAGAGGAAGCCGGCTTCCTCTGATGACGCGTCTTCTGATGACAGCTGACAGCGCAGCTGGCCTCCCCGCTCCCACCATGCCGGCATTTTTTTTTTCCATTTCAGGGCTTGGTGGGAGCGGGGAGGCCGGCTGCGCTGTCAGCGGGCAGCGGAAGCTGGCTTCTGCCGCCCACTGACAGCGCAGCCGGCCTCCCCGCTCCCACCAGAGATGAGTGATTCGCTAAAGTTCCATTCGGACGAACCCAAATTTCTTTGAGAAATTCGGCGAATCGCCCGAATCGAATTTTTGAGAAGTTCGCTCATCTCTAGTCAGTATGTATTGTATATTTAGTACTGATCATAGATGGTTTTTAAAGAGAGATGACCCAGCTCCAACAAAAAGTTAATGAAACGTCCATGTTTTGTCTGGGTATATCCCCCGAAATGTGTCCAGCTGCTGTTTGTTTCTTTGCACTGATGGATATATGGAGTTTTAACAAAATAAAACGGACATTTTATGGAAGATAATTTTGGAGCTGGATCATCTCTTTTTCCAAGCCACTTGGGGTCTAACCAGTCACATCCCTGGCTGAAGGAATACAAAGGCCGTGATTGATGGCCATTTTATAACACAGGAGAGCTGTCAAAATGCAGGATTTACCACAGATGGTTTTTACTCTTCCTCATACTATTGAAAATATCAAAAATAATCCCAACCAGCCCAGGGATCCAATGACATGCACCAGCCCAAAAAAAGCCTGTAAAATTGTAACCCATTGAAATGCATGGGATAAGGCCACACAGTGCTAGGTGAGCGCCTGGTCCTATTTGACACTGTAGGGAACTCAGTGCCGGAACTCATCCCATCGCTAGCGATGTTGATAGATGGGACAGTACCCGGCACTATCACAGGCGCTCTGGATATTTAACTTGATAAATACACCTTTTTCACTGGGACTCTGACACTCACCTGAGACTCATCTGGCACTACCTGGCACTACATGGCCTTAGAGTTTCTTAAATAACCCCCATGAACTTATTCCAGTCCCAACATTTTACAATCCCCTTGCACTCTTAGTCTGAGATTTTTTAGTAGCCCTCTTTCTTTTTGATGACAGCTTTGCAAACACTTCTGCAAACATTCTTTTTAGGAGCTGAAAGCTGGAGCTCAGCTGTATTGAAGCAGTTTCCATTACTCACTCTGTGCTTCAATGCATCCCAATTGGGTTTAGTTTGAGAGATTGTGTGAGCCATGTCATTTGAAGGAGCACTCTCCTACTTATTAACATATACTAGGCTTACTTATCTCAAACCAGATGACTTTAAATGGGTTATAGAATGTTGTGCCTTGAATTTTGAGTTATAACAGCAACGCATTCTTTCCTCATCAGACTCTCTCCTCCATGCTTTAGGGTGGAAACCACACAAATAGAATAATGCAGGGCTTTTGCTTTGAACCAAAGACATGGCGGCTGTGTCATGACTGGCATGGACATGGACTTGAAGCAATCAAATAGCATAGTGGTTAGAGCAGTGGACTTGGAGCAATGATGGCTGGCAGATCACCGGGTGAAGACCCTGATCATGTCAGTCCTGACAGGTTGGAACCGGAAACCTAAAGTTTATTCCTTTGCAACTTTTTTCTGCTTGATGTTCCTCAGTAGCAACCTCTTTTCAGCAAAGGCCTGACTCTCGTAGTGTCCTCTGAACAGTTGTTGGGGAGGTGTGTCTCATACCTGCAGCTTTTTGCGGGCTCCAATTTGAGATGAAGTTAGTTTGTGGTTTATGAGGCTGTCTCCTCTGATATTGAAATTGCTCTTACTTTCATGTGGTGGTCCTAAAGAGGGACAGTTTTATCATAACATCTGGTAGCTTACATGACTGGGCTTCATGAAATCTTCAAGTTCTAGAAACTTCTGCACTGACTGATGTGTATGTCTTGAAGGAGGGGTCCTCAACTAGAGGCATAACTACAGGGGATGCAAGACCACATCTGGCCATATAAGGTTTGGGGACCTTCATTCACTTTTCTAGTGATAGTGTTGAGTCACAAATGAAGGAAAAGAGACGGGGGGCTGTAATACCTGTTTATAATAAATTATGTGATTCTCAGCAGAGTGAGCCCAGACTCCCACAGCCCCCTCCCCAACACCTAATATTTACAAGCAAACAAATCAGTCTCAAAAAGCTTAAAGTGGACCAAAGCCCAGGATTTTCACTATCCTGCCCTTCTGTGTGAAACCCCCCAGAACGCCAAGCTACTTCACCTCTCTTCAAGCTTATGGTGCAGCTAGCCACACTTACAACCAACACACTGTATAATTTCCTCTCTTAGGCTGGGTCCATGAGAACCAAGACGGGGACAAGTGATGCCGGCGGTGGCCACGCATGTGGTTTCGGGGAAAGGAAAGAATATCGGGCGCCCTGGGTGGTTTCATAAAGCGGGGCATCCCAGTTCGGGAGTAGGCCTGTCCTAGTGTTTCGAAGACTCCAGAGTGGGTTTTAGTTCACTTTAAACGGCCGAGCAGTTTCTTTAGCATTCAGCATAATAGTTTTCCAGCTTTTAACATTTGATGTGACACATGCATTACATAATACCACACTGAGAGCCTGAAAGCTCCAGAGAAATGTAAGCCACCATGCTTTTTCATTTGTCCAACTCACTGAGCTCCGAGTCACATGTGGCATTTTAGTAACAGTAGTCTTTTTTTTTTTTCATCTAGAGCCCCCAGGGAAACCCACATTAGAATGGGGACATACAAACATAATTCAAATTAAGTCCAAAGTAGTAACCCTGTTGCAGAAAGAGTTCTAGACCAATGTAGTTCCCTAAATGACTAACTGGTTTACAGTTTTATTTTATATCAACAGGATTTTTTTTGCTTTGATTTGACGTGGGTTGAGTTACAAGGATGGAAAATGATCTCACATGTGAACACCCGTTAAAACAAATGGATACCCTATCATCTGGAATCTCTAGCTTACCTCAGTGTTCGAAACAAAAGGTGGGGACAGACATACATATTTGCCAAACGGCATTCTCCACCCTGTGAGTCAAAAAAGGGTCATTAAGCTGATTAAGATACAACTAATACTGTTTTTGGTTACACTGACTAGAAAGCAATGATGAGTAATTTTCTAAAGGCAGATTGGTGTTCTCTAGACGTAACACAAATCTGCTGGGACACTGTAAGATGTGATTTTAGTTAGTCAAACCTATTTATGTGTTTGGTAGAGTAATATGACCATGAGAAGACAGGTCTCCTTTTTCTATTTAGATTAGAACCAAGTTAGGGCCTTATTCATGAAGGGATAGCGTCAGGTAGTGCCTTGTAAACGACAGGTAGCGACAGGTGAACGCCGGACACGGCACGCAATTACACATATATCAAGTGGATTCTGTTGAGCGACTGGGATATCGCCATGTAGCGTCCGATTCATCATTATCCCAGCCTCAGCGTTCAGCGCCGACGTTAAGCCTTGCAGAGCGCCACGTCTTACCTCTCGCTACCTGCCGCTCTCCCATACATTTCAATGGACGTTCTTTTACTTCTCTTTAAACAGGGGGTTTTTAATATTATTTTTTTTTATTCTCAAATAATGTTGGGATCTCTCCTGGCCTTTTTTTTATATTTCTGCAGAATTGACATAACAGGTCTGGCATTAATGTGTTCATGTCACAATGTTATAACAATGTAATTCCATATGTTTTCACTTTGTTACTGGTGGATACATGTTAAAAAAGTGAGGTGAGGCTAAATACCCACATTTAGCTAGCATATAGCTATATGAAGATAATATAAGCTATATGTTAAATCATTCATATATTCTTAAACTTAACCCGGACCAGCCCCCGTTTTTTAATGGGTGTTGGCCCCGCTGTCAGCACATAAATACATGCTCGGGGCCCCCTCACTGAGCTTGTTTTTATGTGCTGCCAGCAGGACCAACACCCCTTAGTGAAAAAACAGGTGGTTCGGTTTAAAGAGGGCTTGGACAGAGGCTTTGTTAGTATGTCCCCCAAATGTTTTAGGTTTTCTAAAAGAAGTAAAGAACAGTTCTTTATACTGCTCTGTAAAGTACAAACTTCTGTATAAAGTTTACAATTTGCAAACAAAGAAGACCACATGTATCAATAAGTAATCACATTCTATAGCTATTAGAAATAATGCCAAATATTGAAGTGAACCAATCACCAGGGATTTTCATTATCCTGGTGATTTGATTGATCCGTGTCCCTGTAACCAGGATGTCCTGCTGTGTAAATCCCCCAGATTGGCCACTCAACTCCCCTTTCTGCTCTTCCAATGGTACATGAACAAGCCCATTCAGCTCTTTATGGCATGCATAGTAATGCACGGCATAAAGCCATTGTTTCGGACTAAGCATCAGCATAGGGAGTGGGTTCCCTGTGGAGTGTGAGTGTTCCTGTGCCCGGCCTATCTGAATAGCTGGGAGCGAGAGCTCGTCTCAGCTGCAGGGATGCCGGGGATCATAACAAGGTACCAGAGGAAACTGTGCATCGTCAAAACTAAAAGAAAGAACTGGGCTGCCCAGAGATTCACTTCATCCAGGTTGTGCATCCCACGTAACCGCAAGCAGCTGATCATTGTGCCGCCGGCCGAGCATATCAGCACTGCTAGTGCTGGCTGTGCAAAGCTGATAGGCTGCTGCCGTAGAAGCAGGGTTGACTCCAAGTTTCTGTGGGCCCTTGGGTGGCATGGTGTCAGTGGGACCCTTTGTGTTTAAAAGTCACGTCACATCACCGAGGGACGTCCCAAATCTCGATGCCATGTGAATTGGACCAAAACTCTAGTTTTGGTCTACTTTGAAGCGCACCAAACCTCTTTAAACCTGACCTCGGAGTCTAAATGAATCTAGATCCTCCTGATTTTGGATGCCCCTGTGTGTAACCCCCCCCTTTTGTTCATTACTTTCCTGGAACTGGTGAATGCACTGTGGGATCGCCAGTTTGAGTTAATGGCCAAACCAGGGGGGTTCCTTCACAAACAGGGGCATCCCAATTTTAGATGACCCTGTAATGCAGACCAAAACTTAGGGGTGGAATTGCTTGCATAGTGGGTTTGCCAGCGATCCCAGGGGGTTTCACACAGTAGGGTATCACAGATTGGGATGCTCCAGGGATAAAAAATCAGCTGGGGTGGGCAACTTAAAAGCAGAACATAACCCAGCACTTCCTCCCCTGGAATCTAAATCGAGGTGCCCTGTTGTGTGGAAACCCGCCATTCAAGGAGATGTGGGCACCAGCTGTGGCAGTGCCTTCCCAGTCTGCTGTCGCACACCCCAAAGGCCAGTCCTGTCATAGGGCCCTTGCCGGGTGCTGACGCGGGCCCTGTGTAGAAGGATCCAGGATCTATGGTCCAGGTGAATGTCAGGGCAGCCTGGTTCTTTCTTTTAGCTGTGCCAATGCACTGATCTGGGCTGCCCCGCTGCTTCATTTCTGACCATCGTTCCTCTTTAATTTACCAAAATAAACTCTTAACAAGAAATATCTGTTAGCAAAAAAACATTAATGGTCACTACCTTATTAAGCTGGCACACTTCTCCATCTGGGTGCATCCGTGCTTACTCTGCAAAGTTAAATCATTTAGATGCTAGTTGCGTGTAATAGGCACTAGTGGCTTTCATTCATAGCAAAGTGATTGGCTGAATTTAGCTCTCAAGGTAGGATAGGTTGGGGACCCCTCTCCCATCTCATAGATCTAATATTTATAATGCCTTCTGCTTCAACAGATACAAAACTGCTTTAATATGCATAAACTACACATCCCATAGAATCTGAAGTGGCAAAAGAGTAAAATCCCTGTTAGTGCAGAGAGACTAAGCTATGCCTGCTGCAGTCATTATCCCTTTGTGGCTTAGCAGTGTGTTTGGGAGGAAGCAGTGCTAGGTGTCCAACATGTGACGTGTGACATACATTATAATCTTTAGTTGTAATTCCTCCCTTGCCTATTCTCCTGTCACGTTTGGCTCCATGGCTTTTTCTTTACTAATAATTTCTAAGAACATTATATATATTAAATCCAATCTAGTGCATCTCCTGTAGAATGGAGCCTACGAAGGCCCACCCTGACCTGAGGGCCACTGAGGCTTCTGCGGTCTCAACTGGTCCTGGATAAGGATAGGCAAACCTGCTGAAATTCGTGTTCGAGAAGTTTGGCCGCAATTGCCGCTAAAGTCAGGTTAGAGTCCCCGGACATCTTTTACAGTCAAAGTTTCAGGGAGGGCGGTGTTGGAAGTGGATGTGGTGGTGTAAGCGGAAAAGACAAAGGAGGTGGATGTGGCAGAGGCAGAGAAGGTAACAAACACTTTAAGCACTCACTAAGGTGCTGGCACAGCCAAGTCCCATGGGATCCACACCTTGCTTATCTTAAGGAATGTAAGCCATGTCCATGTTTCCTTTGGATAGGTGGATGCTCCTGCCAGTGATGACACCCCTGCGGTGCTGAACACACGTTCTGATAGAACACTTGCAACAGGGCAGGCCAGAAATAGAGGACAAACTCTGGCTACATGTCCAATTTAGCAACCAAGAAATTGAATGGGGGGAGCCATCGCTCAGTACCAGGAGACTTGTGGATAGGCAGTCAAAATCTGCCTCCTGGTACTACAGGCCATATGCAAAAGTGGTGAATGTTGAGGACAGTAGAATAAGTTCTTCCACACTGTGGCAATGCTCACCCTTTCCTTTGTGGTGGTGCTGGTGCCCCGGCTGCATTGGTGACTTGCTCCTCCTTGGCCATGTGCCACCACTGAGCCCTCAAATTCAGCTGGGAACTCTGCCAATAGTGCATCCAACAGAGTGTGTTTGTACTCAGTTTGGGATCCTGCTCCAGTGCTGGTATCAAGGAGGTGATGTTGTCTTTATAGCGGGTATCCAGCAGGGTGGGCATCCAGTAATCTGCACTGGTAACTATGCGTGCAACTCTCCAGTTGTTGTGCAGGCACTGAAGTATGTAGTGTCTCTTGTAAGCCAGGCTGCCATGAGTCAAGGAGAAGCTGTCAGGTCTCTCCTCCTACCTCCAGCCATGTTCCGTCAATGCCCGTGAGCTGTGCTGGGTGCCACCCTGCTGTGAGAAAAGTCCACTTCTTCCTCTAAATCCTCCAAAACTTACCACTGGCTGGAAAGTGGTGTACCTGGCCGCTTTTGGCCCAGCAACCCACCCTGTGAGTCACATGCGCACTCCCCTGACACCTGGGAAAATGGGCCTTCCTCCTCCTCTGCTTCCATCACATCCTCCATCACGGCTTGAAGGTTTTTTTCCCAGCAGGAAAAAAACCTGGGGATAGTAGAGCTGATGATGGTGTCATCAGTGCTGACCATATTGGTGGCATACTGAAAGCATTGCAGCACCTTGAAGATGTCCCTCTCATGCCCACTCATTGGTGGTGAAGTGCTGTTGGGCTGCACTTCGACTCACCCAGGTAAAATTGCTCTGCAGTGCAGTCAGGCAAGCTAGAGCAGGGTGGGAACAGTGAAAGTGTGTTCACACGCTAAGCACTTGATGTAGCAGCTTCCACATATCAGAATAATGGGCCATAAAGTTCCACCAAGTTGAGCATATGCGCCAGACAAGGGATGTGCGTCAACTCGGCTTGTTCCAAGGCTGCTACAAGGTTTTGCATATTATCTTGCCAGGCTTCAGTTACAATGGCAGTAGCCACTCATCTGTCTGCTCTTGGATGCTGGTCCACAGCTCCTGGGCAGTGTGGGATCTGTCGCCAAGACAGATAAGTTTGAAATGCCATTTCCACATGGCAGTGTCCCTTTGGGGGAATACAAGTGGCCTTGTCATTGGGAGGTGATGGTAGAGTCTGAGTCAACGGGTGCAGCAAAGGGAGCCTCAGGTGTTTCCACATCCTTTAGGTGTCTCTGCTACTGCAGCTTGTGTTTTGATTGCAGATGCCTGATCATGGACGTGGTGCTGAGATTATTGAAAATGTTCCCTCACTTCAGGCACTGGTGGCTCAGCTTGCAAATGACCTGTGTCTTGTCCACTGTGGACCACTTAAAAAAAAGCCACGCTGGTGAGATCCTGTGAGCATGTCTTCGTGCACTCAGTCCCTGGGCATTGTAGGTAGTGGCAGCAACAGGCTAATCACTGACCGCTGGCACCCTTCTCCATATTCTGATGGCTGCCTGGGGCTGTGTGACCACCATTTCTTCCTCCGAACTCTGATGGCCTTCAGTCCACATTGGGTCTAGGACCTTGTCATCCCCCCCAGCATCCTCTTCCACCCACTCCTCCCTGCTAGCCTCCCTCTCAGCCTCAACATTGCAGAACGCTGCAACAGTCAGCACTAGAATTTTATCATTGTCCAGGGTGTCCTGTGATGGTCCGCTGACCATGTTCTCATCCTGCAACATAAGTTGTTGGGCATCTGGAAACCCTCGGTTTTCAACTGGGGCAGGGGCAGGTGGATGCCCATGGTATGCCAGCTAGTCATCATAGACCATTAGTGACTCCACGACTTGTGGCTGGGATGGCCTTGCTGATTTGAAAGAGGGTGAGGAGGGTCAGCACTCCTGGTAGAAGTGGAGTAGGTGAAAGACGCTCCATGGAACTGGTATCACTGTGAAAAAGCTATTACAGAGTACTGCCACCCAACCCATCTCCCTATCACTCCAGCAGCTTTCGTTGACTAAATGTCCTGAAATGGATAATAGTGTGCTTTAACCTAACTAGCCCTGACTCAAAACACTTTCACAAAATAAATGTCCTGAAAAGGCCAGATGTCCCTCAGCAGCAGCACCTCTCTCTATCTAACTTGCAAAGCAGCGGCGGTGTTGCGCGGACCCTGCGTTTTATACAGGCAATGGTGGGGAGGGAAGGAAGAAGGCTGATTGGCTACATAGCAGCCAATCAACCTTCTTCCAGGTTCGAGTCGAGTGTCAAGCTCGCACACGGTGGGCAAAGACCATTATATAATCTGCTTGGTGCCTTATTTTGCACGTTAAAGTAGCTGAAGAAGAAGAGGGAACAAATGAACATTAAACATTGTATATGAATGCATCTCCCCACCTATAAATCATACATCTGTAAAGTCAGTAAACTTTTATGTGCCTTTAGAGGATAAGGAGTGGGAAGTCATCTAGCCCTGAAGTATGCTTTATCATTAGCAATGCTTTCTTACTTTATCACAAAGCAAAGTATCACTACCAAAATATATATTCGTATATCCTTGTTAATATATGTACACATATTATGCAAATATGAACTCCTATCTGTATCTGTAGACTTATTCTTTGTGTGTATAAATTGTCACGCTAATCTTTCAGCAGGGGAAATGTTAGCTGTGTAACTGAGATTTAGGTAACGCAAAAAGTGTCACAAGACACTTTGTACAAGTTATATAAGCGCTAACGTACTCAGGGCTGGCGTCAGCACCCGGCAAGGTGGGGCAGCTGTGGGGGGCCGACTGACAGGGCCAGCCTTTGGCGTGTGCAACACCGGTGGCGGACTGGAAGATTCCACACAACATGGCATCTCGATTTAGATTCCAGTAGAGGAAGTGCTGGGTTTTGTTCTGCTTTTAAGTTGCCACCCCAGCTGATTTCCTATCCCTGGAGCATCCCAATCTGTGATACCCTACTGTGTGAAACCCCCTGCCCCGGGATCGCTGTCATGCCCACTATGCAAGCAATTCCACCCCTGAGTTTTGGTCCGCTTTACAGGGGCATCTCAATTTGGGATGCCCCTGTTTGTGAAAGAACCCCCCCTGGTTTGGCTGTTAACTCAAACTGGTGATCCCACAGTGAATTCACCAGTTCCAGGAAAGTAATGAACAAAGGGGGGGGGGTTCACACACAGGGGCATCCAAAATCAGGAGAATCTAGATTTGTTTAGACTCCGAGGTCAAGTTTAAAGGGGCTTGGTGCGCTTCAAAGTAGACCAGAACTAGAGTTTTGGTCCAAATAGCATGATCCTTAGGGGGCATCCAGATTTGGGAGGTGCCTCTGCGATGTGATGCAGCTCTTCACCACAAAGGGGCCCACTGAGACCATGCCGCCCAAGGGCCCACATATACCTGGAGCCGGCCCTGGATGTACTGTATGATATACTGTAGGTATGTATGATATACTGTATGATATACTATAGGTACTGTGATATACTGCCTTATTCAGTCAGCGCCACACCGCTCTACTTTTATTGCATCAGCGTGAAATGTAAGAAACAAAGAACTGGAGACACCGATGCAGCCACCAGCTTGCGTCTTATTTAACACTAATGCCCAAAAGGTCGTGGAGCATTGCGCTCTGGTTAATGCAATGCCAGTTGAAACCTCAAGATCCCATATAGCCCAATGGGCAGAACTGGGTTGAAGTGTTTTATGATTAAAATTAATATTACACACATTGATCTGTACAGAACTTGCATTGTGACTTGTCGATAAGTAAAATGCAGGACCAAAATGTTGCCAAATGACTTTTTTTTCATAGAAAAATCATTTTTCTTGGCTTCTTTTTGTTACAAATGTGTAATTTGTACTAAAACACAGCCTAAATGCACTGTAAAGTTTGTTCCATTTGTCCCCAACCAAGATTTCTAGTAGCTGTAATTATGAAACACTGACCAGCGATGGTCTCCATGGGGACAGGTAACCCAGTGCATGATATGTATCTCCCAGGGAAGACATTTAGAGATTCCCAACACTTGCTGGAGAAGCTAGTATAAAGTGTGAGACAGTTAATTGGCTGTTTGGTGACCTAAGGTAAGACCTTCTTTTAATGCCACTTTGTTTGTCAGTGTGTGGCACAATGTTTTTTCTTGTTGTTGGTTTTACAAGCTTAAATCAACACTTTAAATGGCACTATGTGAAAGTCATGTAGCTGCCTCTGGGCCGTGAAGTGCCTGCTATGTGAATTTCACGTACTTGACATTTTTTTCACAGTTCCAAAGCTCCGATCCCTACCCAGGGTTTTTAGTGAGACAGAGAATATCCATCCCTGCCCCTTGCGCTTCTGACATGGAAGGACCTTTTATGGGATGATCGGTGTAAGACAGGTGTGAGGGCAGGGGACTCCACCGATCACTACTAGCTGTCAGTGACAGTGCATGACGGGACATTGTTCGGTGCTGGATTGGAGATAAGTAAAAAAAATGTCTTTTTAATAAATGACTATTTGCTGTGTGTGATTTTAGACCCTTATACCAGTTAACAAGACATGAGGGGCTGGTAAGTCACCTGCGGCAAGCAGGCAACTTATCATTAACCCCATGCTCCATTACTTGCCTCTGCAAAACCCAGGGAGGTCAATGCAGTCAAATAGCCTTTAGGAACTTTAAAGTGTACTCACAGCTCAGCTGTATGCATCTCAACTCCACTGCATAGCGTCAATGCATAATGCATGATTAAGGAGGTTTCTCTCTGAAACATGTAGCATGGCTGTTGTCCCACTTGCTTATGGATGGTTTTAAAGTTTCTAAAATAAACAGAGGATTTTATTGGAAGTGATGTGGTACCCATCTATTTTTTTGGTAATAGTAGCCTTAAGGCCCAGGGGCCAGCCCAGCTGGCCTCTGCATCCTGGTCTGCCAGCCCACATAGCAGGTGCTTTGGCAGGTTTTACTAGAAACGGGAGCCCCTATGATATTTTTACATTTTAAGCCCTTAATAGTGCACATAATAGTTGTATTTCATTTGAAATTGTCATAAAGCACTTAGTTCAGTTGGGGGGGGGGGGTCTTCTGGGCTGGAAAGGGTGTCTACCAATGTGGTACTGTTATAATTGGAAGGAATGGGTTTTAACACAGAATATGATTTTCTTGGAAAAAAAAATACATTTTTTAATTAAAAGAATGTGAAACAATTTGAAAAAATGTATTTTTTAAAATTTCTTTTACATTTTTACCCCCTTCCCAAAATTATGAAAGCACTGAAAAAATTACAATCAAGCCCAAAATTTGATAAAAAAACAATATATAATTTTCCTGGAAATCCAAGATCACAGTTAAACATAATGAAAAATAGCAACAGAGGCTGACAAGATTAAAGGGTTAAAAGTACCTATGTAGGTTGGGTATTGTCCTGTTCAGTCCCTTTTTTGCTTGCATTTTTATATTTTTGGAAAATATGTTTTTTATTTTGCTTTTATATTCATTTTTTAGAAAAACGTGCCCGCAATGAATTCCTTGAGATTTTTCATCCAGAAAACGGTGCCCATGACAACAAGCCTGGTATGCCTAAAAAGCTTGAGGTGTGTTCTTCAAGAGAATATATAGTTTTCGGAGAATTGTTTTTGTTTAAAATCTCCAAGGTGAACAAAGTAGTTGCATTTTATTTGAAAATCTTCCAAAGCGTTCTGTTGTGGGGTGTCTCCTGAACAGGAAAGGTGTGAAGTGATACATACGTGGTACCGCTGTAATTGGGAGGAATTAAGTTTTAAAATGCTTTATGATTTTCTTAAAAAAAAAAACATAAAGAACCATTGTGTTAAAGCCTAAACTCTGCTAAGAAAATCATGAAGATTCCTTCAAAAATTACAGTTAAACACGTATAGCGCAAAATGTTGAAAAATTACCTGGCAAAAGAGGGGGACAACATCTCTAGGCTGATAGTGAAAGGGTTAAATGCTACATGAGCAATGCAAACTTTGCATTTTTAAAATGATATATTGATGTTTTTAGCATAATCTGGGCTTTAACATGAAATGTCTTGTTTGTCATTTTTTAGCTGTATTCTCAATATTTTTGGGTGAAATATGTGAAAAAAATAAAAAAAATCTATTTTTTACAATTTGTAGTTTTTTTTTGTAATAAAAAATGTAAGTTTGTCAAAAAAATCTTATTGTGTGGGAAATCCCAATTACTCCCGGTTACAGCGGTACCACATATGTATAGGTAGACACCCTTTCCTGCCCAGGAGGCTCCCCCAAACTGAAACAGCGCTTTAGGGGATTTTCAGATAAAATACAACTATGCTATGCGCTATGAGCACCTTGCAGTGTTTCCAGAAAAACATTCCTTTGCATTTGAAATACCCCCAATAAACTATATATTCTCTGAAAGTGCACACCTCAAGCTTTCTAGGTGTACCAGGCTTGTTGATGTGGTTACAGTTTTCTGGAAGTAATCCCTCAATGTAATCTTTGGTTGCAAAGAGTTTCCTTAAAAAATGATAAAAAAGCAGAATCAAGGCCACATTTTCCTAAAAAAAAACTATATACAAACAAGAAAAAACAAGTAAATCTGAAAAAGCAACATCCCCCGAACAGAACGATATCCAACATGCATAGCTACTGTCAAGGGAAGAGTTGCCAAGCACCCCAAAGTAAAGCATGTGCGTAACGGTAATTTTACTTGAAAATTTCAGCTCTGCAGACAAAGTGCGCACCTTGCGATTTTTCAACCAAAACAACCCTTTACATTTGGAATATCCCCCATAAACCATATATTCTCTGAAAGTACACGTTATGCTTTCTAAGCGTACCCAGCTTGTTGTAGTGGGCTCATCTTTCTGGAATTAATCCCTCAAAGAATTCTTTGGTTGCTCAGGGTTTCCCTAAAAAATGTATAAAAAAACTGAATAAAAAACATCTTTTCCTAAAATATAAATATGCAAACAAGAAAAAACAAGCTATGTCTGAAATCGCAAGGTCCCCCGAACAGAACAATACCCAACATGCATAGCTACTTTTAAACCTTTTAATTGCCAGCCTATTTGAGATTTTGTCACCCTCTGTTGACAGGTCATTTTCCCTATTTTGCGCCATTTTTGCGCCATTTTTACTGGAATTTTCAAAATTATATATATATATATTTTTTTTGCAGCAGAGTTTAGGCTTTAACATGAAATGTCTTGTTTGTAAATGTTATTCTGTTTTTTACAATATTATTATTATTAAGTAAAAAAAATTAAATAAATACATTTTTTTTAGAAAATCGCCTCCTTTATTTTAAATAAAATATGTAATTTATAAAAGAAAACCATATTGCATGTGAAAGCCCCATTTCTACCGATTAGAACGGTACCACATATTTATCCGTAGCCCCCCGTTCCCCCCTAAACTGAAACAAGTACTTTATAACATTTACAAATAAAATACAACTACCATCCACACTACGAAGGATTAAACCGAGAAAAAAAATGGCATAGAGTCCCCCCTCCCGGGGGGAGGGGGGGGGGCATTTTTAGGGGAATTTTTAGGGGTTAAAAACCCTTTAAAATCTCCCAAAAAATTACATGGG
Source organism: Gastrophryne carolinensis (assembly GCA_027917425.1). Classification (NCBI taxonomy): domain Eukaryota; kingdom Metazoa; phylum Chordata; class Amphibia; order Anura; family Microhylidae; genus Gastrophryne; species Gastrophryne carolinensis. Next base: position 177,873,472 of record CM051241.1, on the reverse strand, counting down.
GTCCCCCTTACCCGAAGTAACCAGCCTGGGACCAGCTATGCAGGGCTTGTAGGAACAGCTTTTGTGGCCCCTGGCCCTGCAGGTTACAAGCCTGCATAGCCCATGGCCACGGGCTCTTCTGCCCCCCCCGGGCTTTGGGGAGGCAGGTAATGGGGGTGCCAGGGGTAAATGGCAAGTCACCCGCTAGCCACAGGTGACTTGCCAGCCCCCAGCCTTGTGAACTGGTATAGGGATCTCTTGGACCCCTTACCAGTTCACAAGGGGTTAAGTGTAAAAAAAAACACACCACACACACAGAAAAAAATATTTTATTATTTTTTTTTAATACTTACCTCCCATCCATCCTGGAGCACTGTGTCCCTTCCCAATCACTGGCTTCTGCTCACCTGCTGGAAGCCTTTTATAGCTGTTGGGTGACAGAACATAAGGGGTCACCTGGAGAGGGGGAGCCCACAACCTTATAATTTTCAAGGTTTAAGCCTGTAAAAAAAATAACATAGGGTCTCTCTTCCTGGGGGGGGGGGCATTTTTTAATGTTTTAAAGGGTTATACCTCTAAAATAATAAAAAATGATGTGGGGTTCCCCGGATCCAAGCAAGATCAGAATTGATATACGGGTCTCAAGGACCTCTTACCATTTCAAAAAGGGTTAAATGTCCCAAGCAAAAATATTGTTGAAAAACCACATCTGTCAACTATGGGCCTTATTTATGATGTTCGCCATTAAGCATGCTTTTTTGTGGCTATAGCGCCAGTTCCGGAGCGCTGGCATTTTGGTCTTATCTGGAGCTGTACTGTGGATTACATTGGCACTAGCAGTTGCTGCACTAACTAATTAGCTTTGATTGTTACACTAGGTATTGGCCAGCCTATGTCAGTGCCTGACCTGCCGGCTTATAATCCCAGCACCAGCGAGCACCACTTTTGACCACCACTTTGGACCACCACAGCATATTAAATTTTTTTTCAGCTTGAAATCTTTGACTCCTATATTCCTGACGCTGGTCAGCGTTTCATCATTACAGTTAAAAGAAATTACTGCTGGGGACAAAGGGAACAAACTTTACAGTGCATTTAGGATGTTTTAGTCGTTGTCCAAATTGCACACCTAGGTCTTGCTTTTCAATTATTGGCAAGTCTCAATGTAAGTTCTGTACAAATAAATGTGTTTAATATTAATTATAAGCGTTAAACACTTCAGGCCAGTTCTGCCCATTGTGCTCAATGGGATCTTGACCTAAGGTCCCAGGTTTTATCTAGTGTTGCTTCAACCAGAGCACCCGGCGCCATCACCTTCTGTGCACTAGTGCTAAATAAGACACTAGCCGGAGGCCACATCCGTGCTGCCATTTTCTTTGTTTCTTAAATGGGATACTTAGTGCCGATGAGGCAAATAAAGTGGCACTGTGTGGCGCTAATGCTTCATAACTAAGGCTAAGTTTAAGGGATGTCTCCTGCAGCCATGCTAGTGAACTATAGTGCCCCAGTTACAATATGCATTATTTAGAAATGCCTGCCAAATATATTTTTTTAAAAGAGTTTTGAAAAAAGTTTTTTAATTACAATGCATTGGTCTTGACTATCAATAGAATTTAATTTGGTCAAAACACTCGCAGCCAGGCCCTGGAATCTAAAAGATTCCAGGCCTGGCTGCTAGCCTACCCTCAGGGGCAGGCATCCTGAGGGTGATCTTACCTGACCCCAGCGGGTCCAGTGACTCAACTCCGCCTGCATCCGCATCCATGGCCTCTGTGCATCCGCACCCGCTCCTGCACCCCAGCCTTTCTGAATGGCTGGCCACAGGAGCGTGCGCCAATGGGCTCTCTCAAAAGTGCCGCGGGGCTTTGACAGTCAAAAAGTTGAAGCCACCGCCGAGCCAGAAGCAGCCCCCCACTGCTCGGGTGGGTGGGGCCCAAACAATGGCCATCCCTATTATAAAAGAATGTAATTTCAACAGTTTTTTAACACAATGTTGTATTCTGAAGAATTAGGGTCTTATTCATGAAGGGATAGCATCAGGCAGTGGCTGGTTAATGAGAGGTAGCGACAGGTAGCGACTGGTGAACGCCGGACACGGCACGCAATTACACATTTATCAAGCAGAATCTGTTTAGCGACTGGGATAACGCCATGTAGCGTCTAATTCATCATTTTCCCAGCCTCAGCGAACAGCGCCGGCGTTCAGCCTTGCACAGCGCCAGGTATGACCTCTCGCTACCTGACGCTCTGCCATACATTTCAATGGACGATCCTTTCCTTCTCTTTAAACTGTTTTTTTTTTTGTTTTTTTTTTTTTAAATCTCAAATAATTCTGTGACCTCTCCTGAATAAGCAGTATTTTCACATTTTTTTAAATTTTTTAAATATTTCTTCAGAAATGACATTACAGGTCTGCCATTAAAGTGTTCATGTTACAATGTTGTCACAATGTAATTCCATATGTTTTCGCTTTGTTACTAGTGGATAGATGCTGAAAAACAGACTTTAAACACACCGCCTCCTGCGCTCTGGGCTTCAAACAAGCATTTTTCAGCGCCAGAGATTTGTGAGGCTGCTTTTTTGCTGAATATGGTGTGAGTCGGTCGCTATGAGCAGTCGCTACCATGCGCTCCCATACAGCGCTGTACTGGTCAAATAGCGACTCCTCACAATGTATTCAACATTACTGGACAGCGACTATGAAGTAGCGACCCACGGCCGAGCACAGTGACTACTAGCGGGCGCTATGAAAATGCCCGCTACAGACGCTCATCTGTCGCTACCTGGCGTTAGTGATGAATCAGCCTGCCTGTTAATTTCGTAATATTTATACAACGTTTATATAAGATTTTATATAGCTTGTAGTGCATAGCAATTAAAATTTAAAGTTATTGTAAAAGTACTACATTTTTCAAATTATTACAGAGATACAAACATGGCTCGGGGCTCTTCCAGTGGTGCGTTGGGCATACCTGGAAGAACTCCTTGCCCACATCGGCCTCTTCTGCCTCGCTGATGCCCCAAATAGGGGTGCGGGTAATCTGTCATCTTATTGTCATGGCACCCGCCGAGCCCAGCAAATGACATGCTGGCTCCTGACCATAGTGAACTAGTTTAGGGGTCCTCTGGGCCCCTTACCAGTTCACCCCAGGTGAAAAAGAAATCTGTAATGAATGGAGGGGAACTTATGTTCTCCTACTTGCTAAATGCCACCATAGTTTCCTTAGATATCCTGATGGAATACATTTAAAGGAGCCTGTGTGGGAGCCCAGAGGGGACAAGATAAGTATAAGCTATTAATATTAATAACTTTTTTTAAATGTGTGTGTGTGTTTTTGTACAATTTCACTTTAAATTGGCAAGGGGTCCCATGGCCCCCTATACCAGTATATACTCCATTTCCCGCACCGCCAATTGCCAGGGTGGTGCTAATGAGCCTGGCAGCCCAAAGTATAGGCAGGTGCTGCGCATCGGACCTGTGCTATAGGGTGTAAGGTCTTGTAATGATCAGGGCCAGCGGCCGACTTGCTTGCTTTGTTTGCCGGGTTGGTAATGCTCAGAGGGGGCATCCCATGCATTTTTTTCAATTTTAAATATGTTGGTTGCAGGGTTTAATTTGAAATAATTTTCCTGCCAAATAATTTTCCCTAGAGCTAGTTGTGGTATAATGGGGGTACACCCTAGTGCTTAAATCAAGTTGTACTATAGGGGAGAACAAAAACCCCAGTGCTTAGAGCTAGATGTGGCATAAGGGGTACACAAACCCCAGTGCTTAGAGGAAGTTGTGATATAAGGGGTTACACCCCAGTGCTTAGAGCTAGTTGTGTTATCAGGGGGTATGCAAACCTCAGTGCTCAGAGGAAGTTTTGGTATAAGGGGGTACACCCTAGAGCTTAGAGCTAGTTATGGTATAACGGCGTGACCCCAGTGGGGTTACTGCATGCCTGCTGCATGTCTTTTCTGCCTCCTTCAAGCTAAACACTTTGCCCACTTTTTGCTGCCTGCTGTCCCATCTTTTTGCCCCTTTCCCACTGCCCATTATGTCCTAATTTTTTTGCACGTGGGCCCTGCTTTTTGCGCTCTTCCTGTTGCACATTAATTTCTCATCTTCTTGCTTGTTGTCCCTCCTTTATGTCTCCTTTCTGCTGCCCACTTTGCCTTTGTCTTGCTTCCTCCTGCCCCTCCCTTTCTATCCCCTTCCTGTAGCTTTGTGCCATTTCCTTTTTGTCTGCCCTCTTTCTGATGACAAATATGCTCATTTTTTCTGCCTGCGGTCCCTTCTTTCTGCCCCTTCATGTGGCCCACTGTGCCCTTTTCTTGCTGTCTAATATCCAACCTTTCTGCCCCTCTCTGGCTGCCCCTGACCCCCATCTTGTTGCCTGATTTCTCCCTTTTCTGAACCCTTCCTACTTCCCACTGTTTTTGCAACCCGCTTTTCCCCATTTCGGCCCAATGTTTTGATGCCCTCCTTTCTTAACCTTCTTGCTACCCACGGTGCTCGATTTCTGTTGCCTGCTATGTCTACTTTAATTCCTCTTCCTTTTTTATATTCTGTGCTCACTGTGCTCTCTTCTTACTGCTTGTTATTTTTGCTTTCTGCACCCTTCCAGCTGCTTACTGTGCCCCTTCTGTCATATTCTCATTTAGCCTGTACACATCTGTATTTTATTTATTCAGTTATAAATATTTAAAAGTTTTAAAGTTTTCCCCATTTTTCATATAGGGTCCACCCATAGTGCTACCTAATCTAGTACTCACTAAACTGGAATCGCCCCCCACCCCCCTAAAACTTCACACCCTTACCAATAATGGTAAATACATTTGGGTAGGTGGGAGGGAAATAAGTGGCCCAAAAATAAAATCAGAACACCAAAAACGTGACAAGGGCTGATAAATCAAGCCTTTTTCTAATGTATAGGTTTCCATATACAGTATAACCAGCAATGGTGAAAATAGTTTATTGCAACTCCTGATCTAAAGAGATAGGGCCAAAGAAAGGTAAAAGTTCATGCTTTTTGTTTGAACATTAAAATGGACTTTGGATTCCAAGCTTTTGTATCTTTAAAATCTTAAAAACTACATAATACTAATTGGGAGACCTTTCAGAATGCTGCATGGAGTAACACATCACTGTTCACTGCATTTCCAGCAAACTTGAATTGTATGTCTAGTATCAGGCTTTCCAGGCTGAGATGCACAGGGGTGAATCCCTATTTAGGAAAAGGGCGAAAACAAAATTGCCAGGGTAGAAAAAGAGGGGAAAAGGGAGGGAAAGACGGGGATGTAGAAAAAGATAGAAAAGATAAATGTTAGGAAGGGAAAGGAAAGAGGGAAAATGGAAAGTTGGTAAAGAAAAGATAAAAGGTTAGAAAGGAAGAAGGAAAAAGAAAAAAACGAAGAACGCAAGACTTCTGTACTTGTTGATTACTTCACTGAACCTTCTGTCCAGCCAGTGATTATGCCTTCTGACCTTGTCCCTCAACATACATAGCTAAATCAGTCATCTATAGACCATTTCATAAATGGTACTTAAAAAATAATATAAATAAGGATTAAGTCAGCCATTGAAAGATATGTCACACTAAACAACTACCATATATTGAGCTGCAACAAACAGAACACTACTGCCTATATACCTCACCGATGCAGACACTTGCAGATGGGGGTTGGCTTCAAAATCTCCATATGGGTTTATTTTATTTACTGTAAAATGGATCTCTCAAGTACAAGCTTTCCCTTAAGTAATCCCATGAACATATGAAGGTTAATAATTACGCTATAGTTTCTTCCCCCCAGGATCAGAGATTGTTCTGCCCTAATGCCTCTAATTCCGTCCCCTGTGATTTCTATACTAATCCATTGTGGAAGATGTCCATCATCTCAGTAATCTTTGGAAGCAGCTGTTAGGTCATAGCCACGCAAGAATGCCAGTTGTTGCTGTGTCACACTCTGAGGGCATGAGCGCTCTCAAGAGCATGGCCCTGCATTCTAGAAGCATGACCAGTATGCCACATCTTTTATCAGGACAAGTGACGAATTTTGTTGGAACTAGGAAATGATGACTATGCATGTGGGAAGACAGACAAAAGCTGCACGTATGCAAGATCCTGATAGGGACAACCAGGAATTTGATGGGATATCTATACTGTACCTCCTGGGTGCTCCAATATGGTGACATGACATGGAATTAAAATTCAGGAGTCTTGGAAGACGGGCCACAAGCTAAAAGGTTAATATAGCGCAGTATACATACAAGACTAAACTCCGCACATCTGTGTAATAAAGAAATTATTTCACCAACTTTAACTGTAAGGACTGTTGGACCATTTTAGGATATCATACATAAGTAGATTATCAGGATACAGATAATGCGAAATTGGTTGATGCCCTCTTTGTTTTTCTTATTTATGGTGGTAGAGATTTTGTTCAGCTCTTTATTTATTGTTCTTACACTATCACTGTATGTTTAGTTTATTAACAAACACTCATTTTGCGGTCCCACCAGTAATTCATACGCTCTCGAAGGATCACCCTATATAACCACCTCAATCTTTTGCATGCCTAGGACCACAACAATCCCTTACCCCATTACAAATATTGATTAGCATTAGAGATGAGAAAAGTAGTTCATTCTAAAAAACTCTTCGGCCCGAATCTTGAAATTTCTAGTGATTCGAGCTGGCTAAATCTTTCCCTGAAACCCTTAAATAAAACCGTAAAAACTTGTGTCTTGTCTCTCTTGTGATCTATTCCACACTACTCTCCTCGGAAGTCCACACCTCTGGCTGGGCTTTTGGCATCTCGCTCCCCGCTTTATCAGCGAGTGAACTGAAGCGAACAACCATATGTCAGAAATCAGAAAGATAGTTGGAAGCCAGGCACCAGGTCACCGTGCATAGGTGACCGTGGTTCATCACCTGCTAGTCACATGGCACTCCCGATCGCAACTGGCATTTGGCTGTGCATTTGTTTACATTCCCAGGTTTCCTCCCATTTAGTATGATGCTTTCAAAGCCCTTGCTTTCATTTTCCTTATTATGAGCATCTGTACAATCATGCCTACGGCCAGAGTTATCGTGACATGACATGATGAAATTGGGAGTTCCCACCCCATATGGGTGGCTCTATGCCAGCACCCTGGCACTGTAATCCAAACACTGTCCTAGACGGTGGGATTTTCCACCTACATCTTATTTGCTATTGGTGGATTTTCCATTATGATATAAATGACCCCATTAACTTGCTACATATCCAGCTCTCATTGTAGTGTTAGTATACAGGCTTGATCACCGTCGAATGACCAACTTTTACAGACTCTTTGATATATGGACACTTTTATCTTTTCACTGGGGTTAAAAATGATGATTTAGACTTTCTACTACTTTGACGAGTGCTGGCATTTCCTCATGACCTAGAAACTCTTTGACTCTTGGACTCCATGCAGGGGGTCTATCTAGCTCCTCTCCTTACACCTAGTCTCTACAGCAGAGGTCAGCTTTGCTTTTGTTTTTACACAATGACACAAGTGTTGGGCCTGGAATTGAAATAAAAGGTAAATTCTGCCAATGCAGTTTTTATAAAAAAAACAGTACTTTTTGACCAACATTACTTTTTAGATAATGGCAGAGGTAACTACTAGCCAACATATGCATTTGAATATGAAAAAGAATAGAAGAAACCTAATTTGCAGGGCTGCAGATTGCAGGGGATGGGAGTTTCAGTTAAATTATATATAACTGGTCATGCCGAGGAGGGGGGAGGGGGGGGGCTTTGGCAATCTAGATGCCACCATTACATTTTGCTTCAATGTCCATATTCCCCAGGAGGTTTTAAAGGTTCAAAACAATTATTCTTACAATGCAATTATTAAAACACAATCATTTTAACACAATATAGGAGAATTGTTCTTCTACACCAAAAATACACTGAGGGGTCTTCTGATGTTTTTTAAAACAATGTTCCCCAGATTGTGAGGCCTTTCCTTGCAGCCTCAGGACATTTGGCTGCTTTATTAACTTCCCAGAGATTCCAAAACACATCTTTAATTTTCTCTTGAAGTGATAGGATTTGGATTTGGTTGATGCAGAATCAGAATATTGCAAACTATGGAGCAGAACTGCATAGAATAGAATAGAGGCATATTAGTCTCATCATGTCTCATCATGAGTGGCCACAAAAATTTACTTGCATACCCATCTATGGTTTTTTTGCATGCCAGAAAGCATATTACAAACATTTCCTTGCTCGTCAGGGTCATTTTGCACACTGCTCTCATTTCACAGCCAAGAAGGCTCCTTGTTGCACACTTCCCTGGTGAATAGGTTCCTTCTGCACTTTGAACGTGTAATATTTCTTTATTAAAATATTTAAATACAAAGGGCTTAATTACTTTATGATGACCATCTAAAGGTGGCTTACATAGGGTTAACGCTAATGTAGAATATGATAAACTACATGTCGGAGTTAATTAGCTTTACTTTATTTTGACTACGCCTTTATTAAAGCTGCAGGTGTGGACTCATGTTCAACCCAGCATTTCACAACTTATCTCTAGCCAATATTGACTTTAAGGGCTTTTGCCAGATTTAATTTCACTATCAAACCTATCAATTTTCATAAGGTTAAGGCCATACAGTCAGAGGTGACACGGCAAATGAAGTGAAATGGTAAAATCCACTCTCTCTATTACCTTCACACGTACTTTCCCTCCTTTACTGCTACTCTACTATTCTACTATTATTCCAATCGTATCTTACGCTACTCTCAACTTCCTGGTCTAGGACCCCCACCAAGTGGCAACTCGAATAGAAAGGTCTGGGTGGGAGACACCTGGTGCAAAAAGCTCCTCTTATTTTTTCTATCTCTTTACTCCCACTGGTGCTTTCTCTGCCTTCCCGGGAACCAAGAGCCTCTGAACTCTGTGGCTGCAGCATGGATACTTGTAGCCTTTCTACCACAACAAATTCTTAGTGTGCATGTAATGTATTTACCCAGTGAAAAATATCTGGTTCTAAATCTAAAAATTTGCCCTGCCTAACTATCTGTTTGGAGCACATATTATGAGCTAGTCTAATATCCCTTTTACAGAGGCAGCATTATTGTGCCATCATTCCTTCCAAACTTGTTATTGTAGTAATTGAAGCATATTGGTAGCAGAAATAATTCATTACACTAGTGCCCAATTATAGTACATGTTACATTGGATATTTTAGTATTTTTTATAACACCAACGTACTATACTCAAAGGGGAAAATTATAGAAGCTGTACTAATTTAAAAGGCTATAGTCCCACTTGCAGAATTTGGCCTTTTCAGTTACAAGTTAAGTCAAAGATTTATTTCACTGTGCTCAACAGCTGGAGTTAAATCCTATTAATGTCAAGTCACATTTATTTAACTGTGCCCAAGGGCCAAAGCCGTTTCACTGTAAACAAAAGCGTGCTGGCACAAGGTGAGTTAATCCAATACTATGCTCATATCCTTGTGCCCACAAATAAGAAGAACAACCTTTAAAGGACACAATTAGAGGTGGGCGAACCCGAACCGCAAAGTTCGGGACCATTCCCAAACCTGAACACTTTGGACTTCAGCCAGGCATCCAGCCTGAACATGGAAAAGCTGGTTGATGGGCTGCTGAGCAGCCCCCCAACCAACTTTACCTAAAGGATGCCCGCAAAACTGCTGGAACTCACCTCAGCCCAATCCTCTTCATCAGCAATGCTGACAGAGCAGCAGCAGCAGCATTTTAATCCCATGAGTGAGGACACTTCTAGTGGCACCACTGCATTAACTTGCCAGACTTCCGTACTTTGGGGGGTTCGCCCATCCCTAGGCACAATGAATTAGACACCAAGGGGAGCTGCAGCTATATCAAACAATCAATTTTTATTATCAAAAGACAAATCACATACAATACCAACACATCTAAAACCAATTAAAAGGGGGGCATCCCATATGTATGAGGAAGGTTGATGGGCAGGGGAGGAGCCATCATTTTGGAATAAAGGGTGCTCTGAAAACAATTCATGAATAAATATACATGACAAAGGCTCTCACTGTCAACGATGGCCAGAACTAGAACTAGAACTGACTGCCAGAAACTGAAACTCTACCACGGCTTGGATTCTAAGGGCCTTATTAGTCATCTATAGACCCTCTCTCGGAAATATAGCTTTTTCAGAGTAGGTGACCCCGGGTCATCTTCAGGGAGAAATCAAGGTCCTGAGCAGGTGCCTGTGGTCACCTGATCCAAATCAAGACAAGCCTGATACAAATGGAGCTGAGAAGGAAAGATGTTGAGTGGGATGGGGCAATGAGCCAAGCTGGGAGTTGGGATGATGAGTGGAGATGAGAGGTGGGTGGATGAGTAGAGATGGGAGTAGAAATGATGAGTGGAGCTGGGAAGGGGGTGGATGTGTATTGCTGGGAGTGGGTTATCAGCGGGGATGGATAAGAGAAGCTAAAAGGTTGGATGGATGAGTGGAGCTGGTAGGGCGATTGTTGTGTGGAGCTGAAATGGTTGACTGGATGCAGGAGAGGGCTTCTACGGTAGTTGGTGCTTGGGATGGATAGGTGGAGCCATAGGTTGTTGGTTGCTGCTGACAATAGTCTCTGATGCTGCATCACATGCACTCATACACACACTATGATAACATGCCACTCATTTGATACATCTGAATAGCATTGGGTCACTTGTCCTAATACATAGTAAGTTACAGCTAATCAGTATTGTTAGGGCCAGTACAATGCCTGTTGATGTCTTTGGACCTACATTTTTCATTTTGTGTAAGGAATTTAACCCACCCACCCCCTTTCACCCCTGAAAGAATGTTGCATTTTTTTTACCATGATTATGATCCAGTGTTGAAATAAGGGATTTATGTAAAGAACAAAACTGCACAACCAATTGTACACACTTTGCTCCCTTTGATTCCTTTTCTGTGCCTCACATACAAATATTATTCTTAAAATAATTTTTTCCCTAATGCAACCAGTACTGAGTTTTAAAAAAGCCCATTTATTTTGGATAAAAGTAAATTTTGGTTTTAATACTATTATACTCCCATTTTTTTTAATATATTTGAACTAGTCTTGGTATTCAGTTCAGTGTGAGTTGCCAATATAGTCAATTGATTTTAGTGTGATAAAAAAAAACTTCCCCCAAGTTTTTAACACAGTGATGATGTAACTATTAAGATGTAACTATTGTTTGTGTCCCACACACAAACTTGTGGCACTGCTCACTAGAATGAATGACCACAATTAGGGATGAGCGAATCGATCCGGACGAACCCGGATTCGATCCGAATTTCAGGAAAAATTCGATTCGGATCGAATCCGAATTTCCCCGCGATTCGATCACTCGAAGTTTTCCTTTAACATCCATTCATTTACATTACAGGCATTCTAAGATGGCGGACGGGACATGTCTGGACATGTATCCCGCGCCAGTGCAAGCTGGGGCAGTCACATGCAGCCTATCAGCAGCCAGCAAGCCCGGTGACGTCACACAGCGGTATTTAACGGCGGCCATCTTGCTTTTCCTCATTTCTCTATTGCATTCGTGACAGACAGACAGAACGCTGTGTAGCTGAGGCAGTTAGACAGGCTGGAGACAGGGACAGACAGGGACAGGCTGGAGACAGGCAGGAGACAGGCAGGAGACAGACAGGAGACAGACAGAAAGCCAGGGAAAGGTAGGAAAAACGGAGCTTTTTGTTAGCGTTTTCAGGCTGCTTATAGTAACTAACTGTGCATATATACTGAACTGATCTTAAGTCTGCTGTGAGGCATCCCATTCTGTGACTAAAGCAGCCTCTGTTTAAGACCATATAAGCATTTGCTCTTATCATATTTGAAATTAGGCCTGATAAAGACACTTTTGCTGGCCAAAGCACTACTGGACCCTGCCAGCTCGATTCCTGCCCGGGGCATCCCATTCTGTGACTACAGCAGCCTCTGTTTAAGACCATATAAGCATTTGCTCTTATCATATTTGAAATTAGCCTGATAAAGACACTTTTGCTGGCCAAAGCACTACTGGACCCTGCCAGCTCGATTCCTGCCCGGGGCATCCCATTCTGTGACTAAAGCAGCCTCTGTTTAAGACCATATAAGCATTTGCTCTTATCATATTTGAAATTAGCCTGATAAAGACACTTTTGCTGGCCAAAGCCCTACTGGACCCTGCCAGGTCGATTCCTGCCCAGGGCATCCCATTCTGTGACTAAAGCAGCCTCTGTTTAAGACCATATAAGCATTTGCTCTTATCATATTTGAAATTAGGCCTGATAAAGACACTTTTGCTGGCCAAAGCCCTACTGGACCCTGCCAGCTCGATTCCTGCCCGGGGCATCCCATTCTGTGACTACAGCAGCCTCTGTTTAAGACCATATAAGCATTTGCTCTTATCATATTTGAAATTAGCCTGATAAAGACACTTTTGCTGGCCAAAGCACTACTGGACCCTGCCAGCTCGATTCCTGCCCGGGGCATCCCATTCTGTGACTAAAGCAGCCTCTGTTTAAGACCATATAAGCATTTGCTCTTATCATATTTGAAATTAGGCCTGATAAAGACACTTTTGCTGGCCAAAGCACTACTGGACCCTGCCAGCTCGATTCCTGCCCGGGGCATCCCATTCTGTGACTACAGCAGCCTCTGTTTAAGACCATATAAGCATTTGCTCTTATCATATTTGAAATTAGCCTGATAAAGACACTTTTGCTGGCCAAAGCACTACTGGACCCTGCCAGCTCGATTCCTGCCCGGGGCATCCCATTCTGTGACTAAAGCAGCCTCTGTTTAAGACCATATAAGCATTTGCTCTTATCATATTTGAAATTAGCCTGATAAAGACACTTTTGCTGGCCAAAGCCCTACTGGACCCTGCCAGGTCGATTCCTGCCCAGGGCATCCCATTCTGTGACTAAAGCAGCCTCTGTTTAAGACCATATAAGCATTTGCTCTTATCATATTTGAAATTAGGCCTGATAAAGACACTTTTGCTGGCCAAAGCCCTACTGGACCCTGCCAGCTCGATTCCTGCCCGGGGCATCCCATTCTGTGACTACAGCAGCCTCTGTTTAAGACCATATAAGCATTTGCTCTTATCATATTTGAAATTAGCCTGATAAAGACACTTTTGCTGGCCAAAGCACTACTGGACCCTGCCAGCTCGATTCCTGCCCGGGGCATCCCATTCTGTGACTAAAGCAGCCTCTGTTTAAGACCATATAAGCATTTGCTCTTATCATATTTGAAATTAGGCCTGATAAAGACACTTTTGCTGGCCAAAGCACTACTGGACCCTGCCAGCTCGATTCCTGCCCGGGGCATCCCATTCTGTGACTACAGCAGCCTCTGTTTAAGACCATATAAGCATTTGCTCTTATCATATTTGAAATTAGCCTGATAAAGACACTTTTGCTGGCCAAAGCCCTACTGGACCCTGCCAGCTCGATTCCTGCCCGGGGCATCCCATTCTGTGACTAAAGCAGCCTCTGTTTAAGACCATATAAGCATTTGCTCTTATCATATTTGAAATTAGGCCTGATAAAGACACTTTTGCTGGCCAAAGCACTACTGGACCCTGCCAGCTCGATTCCTGCCCGGGGCATCCCATTCTGTGACTAAAGCAGCCTCTGTTTAAGACCATATAAGCATTTGCTCTTATCATATTTGAAATTAGGCCTGATAAAGACACTTTTGCTGGCCAAAGCACTACTGGACCCTGCCAGCTCGATTCCTGCCCGGGGCATCCCATTCTGTGACTAAAGCAGCCTCTGTTTAAGACCATATAAGCATTTGCTCTTATCATATTTGAAATTAGGCCTGATAAAGACACTTTTGCTGGCCAAAGCCCTACTGGACCCTGCCAGGTCGATTCCTGCCCAGGGCATCCCATTCTGTGACTAAAGCAGCCTCTGTTTAAGACCATATAAGCATTTGCTCTTATCATATTTGAAATTAGGCCTGATAAAGACACTTTTGCTGGCCAAAGCCCTACTGGACCCTGCCAGGTCCATTCCTGCCCAGGGCATCCCATTCTGTGACTAAAGCAGCCTCTGTTTAAGACCATATAAGCATTTGCTCTTATCATATTTGAAATTAGGCCTGATAAAGACACTTTTGCTGGCCAAAGCACTACTGGACCCTGCCAGCTCGATTCCTGCCCGGGGCATCCCATTCTGTGACTACAGCAGCCTCTGTTTAAGACCATATAAGCATTTGCTCTTATCATATTTGAAATTAGCCTGATAAAGACACTTTTGCTGGCCAAAGCCCTACTGGACCCTGCCAGGTCCATTCCTGCCCAGGGCATCCCATTCTGTGACTAAAGCAGCCTCTGTTTAAGACCATATAAGCATTTGCTCTTATCATATTTGAAATTAGGCCTGATAAAGACACTTTTGCTGGCCAAAGCCCTACTGGACCCTGCCAGCTCGATTCCTGCCCGGGGCATCCCATTCTGTGACTAAAGCAGCCTCTGTTTAAGACCATATAAGCATTTGCTCTTATCATATTTGAAATTAGGCCTGATAAAGACACTTTTGCTGGCCAAAGCACTACTGGACCCTGCCAGCTCGATTCCTGCCCGGGGCATCCCATTCTGTGACTACAGCAGCCTCTGTTTAAGACCATATAAGCATTTGCTCTTATCATATTTGAAATTAGCCTGATAAAGACACTTTTGCTGGCCAAAGCCCTACTGGACCCTGCCAGCTCGATTCCTGCCCGGGGCATCCCATTCTGTGACTAAAGCAGCCTCTGTTTAAGACCATATAAGCATTTGCTCTTATCATATTTGAAATTAGGCCTGATAAAGACACTTTTGCTGGCCAAAGCACTACTGGACCCTGCCAGCTCGATTCCTGCCCGGGGCATCCCATTCTGTGACTAAAGCAGCCTCTGTTTAAGACCATATAAGCATTTGCTCTTATCATATTTGAAATTAGGCCTGATAAAGACACTTTTGCTGGCCAAAGCACTACTGGACCCTGCCAGCTCGATTCCTGCCCGGGGCATCCCATTCTGTGACTAAAGCAGCCTCTGTTTAAGACCATATAAGCATTTGCTCTTATCATATTTGAAATTAGGCCTGATAAAGACACTTTTGCTGGCCAAAGCCCTACTGGACCCTGCCAGGTCCATTCCTGCCCAGGGCATCCCATTCTGTGACTAAAGCAGCCTCTGTTTAAGACCATATAAGCATTTGCTCTTATCATATTTGAAATTAGGCCTGATAAAGACACTTTTGCTGGCCAAAGCCCTACTGGACCCTGCCAGCTCGATTCCTGCCCGGGGCATCCCATTCTGTGACTACAGCAGCCTCTGTTTAAGACCATATAAGCATTTGCTCTTATCATATTTGAAATTAGGCCTGATAAAGACACTTTTGCTGGCCAAAGCCCTACTGGACCCTGCCAGCTCGATTCCTGCCCGGGGCATCCCATTCTGTGACTACAGCAGCCTCTGTTTAAGACCATATAAGCATTTGCTCTTATCATATTTGAAATTAGCCTGATAAAGACACTTTTGCTGGCCAAAGCACTACTGGACCCTGCCAGCTCGATTCCTGCCCGGGGCATCCCATTCTGTGACTACAGCAGCCTCTGTTTAAGACCATATAAGCATTTGCTCTTATCATATTTGAAATTAGCCTGATAAAGACACTTTTGCTGGCCAAAGCCCTACTGGACCCTGCCAGGTCCATTCCTGCCCAGGGCATCCCATTCTGTGACTAAAGCAGCCTCTGTTTAAGACCATATAAGCATTTGCTCTTATCATATTTGAAATTAGGCCTGATAAAGACACTTTTGCTGGCCAAAGCCCTACTGGACCCTGCCAGCTCGATTCCTGCCCGGGGCATCCCATTCTGTGACTACAGCAGCCTCTGTTTAAGACCATATAAGCATTTGCTCTTATCATATTTGAAATTAGGCCTGATAAAGACACTTTTGCTGGCCAAAGCACTACTGGACCCTGCCAGCTCGATTCCTGCCCGGGGCATCCCATTCTGTGACTACAGCAGCCTCTGTTTAAGACCATATAAGCATTTGCTCTTATCATATTTGAAATTAGGCCTGATAAAGACACTTTTGCTGGCCAAAGCCCTACTGGACCCTGCCAGCTCGATTCCTGCCCGGGGCATCCCATTCTGTGACTACAGCAGCCTCTGTTTAAGACCATATAAGCATTTGCTCTTATCATATTTGAAATTAGGCCTGATAAAGACACTTTTGCTGGCCAAAGCCCTACTGGACCCTGCCAGCTCGATTCCTGCCCGGGGCATCCCATTCTGTGACTACAGCAGCCTCTGTTTAAGACCATATAAGCATTTGCTCTTATCATATTTGAAATTAGCCTGATAAAGACACTTTTGCTGGCCAAAGCACTACTGGACCCTGCCAGCTCGATTCCTGCCCGGGGCATCCCATTCTGTGACTACAGCAGCCTCTGTTTAAGACCATATAAGCATTTGCTCTTATCATATTTGAAATTAGCCTGATAAAGACACTTTTGCTGGCCAAAGCCCTACTGGACCCTGCCAGGTCCATTCCTGCCCGGGGCATCCCATTCTGTGACTAAAGCAGCCTCTGTTTAAGACCATATAAGCATTTGCTCTTATCATATTTGAAATTAGCCTGATAAAGACACTTTTGCTGGCCAAAGCACTACTGGACCCTGCCAGCTCAATTCCTGCCCGGGGCATCCCATTCTGTGACTACAGCAGCCTCTGTTTAAGACCATATAAGCATTTGCTCTTATCATATTTGAAATTAGCCTGATAAAGACACTTTTGCTGGCCAAAGCACTACTGGACCCTGCCAGCTCGATTCCTGCCCGGGGCATCCCATTCTGTGACTAAAGCAGCCTCTGTTTAAGACCATATAAGCATTTGCTCTTATCATATTTGAAATTAGCCTGATAAAGACACTTTTGCTGGCCAAAGCCCTACTGGACCCTGCCAGCTCGATTCCTGCCCGGGGCATCCCATTCTGTGACTACAGCAGCCTCTGTTTAAGACCATATAAGCATTTGCTCTTATCATATTTGAAATTAGCCTGATAAAGACACTTTTGCTGGCCAAAGCCCTACTGGACCCTGCCAGGTCCATTCCTGCCCAGGGCATCCCATTCTGTGACTAAAGCAGCCTCTGTTTAAGACCATATAAGCATTTGCTCTTATCATATTTGAAATTAGCCTGATAAAGACACTTTTGCTGGCCAAAGCCCTACTGGACCCTGCCAGGTCCATTCCTGCCCAGGGCATCCCATTCTGTGACTACAGCAGCCTCTGTTTAAGACCATATAAGCATTTGCTCTTATCATATTTGAAATTAGCCTGATAAAGACACTTTTGCTGGCCAAAGCACTACTGGACCCTGCCAGCTCGATTCCTGCCCGGGGCATCCCATTCTGTGACTACAGCAGCCTCTGTTTAAGACCATATAAGCATTTGCTCTTATCATATTTGAAATTAGCCTGATAAAGACACTTTTGCTGGCCAAAGCCCTACTGGACCCTGCCAGGTCCATTCCTGCCCAGGGCATCCCATTCTGTGACTAAAGCAGCCTCTGTTTAAGACCATATAAGCATTTGCTCTTATCATATTTGAAATTAGCCTGATAAAGACACTTTTGCTGGCCAAAGCACTACTGGACCCTGCCAGCTCGATTCCTGCCCGGGGCATCCCATTCTGTGACTAAAGCAGCCTCTGTTTAAGACCATATAAGCATTTGCTCTTATCATATTTGAAATTAGCCTGATAAAGACACTTTTGCTGGCCAAAGCCCTACTGGACCCTGCCAGGTCGATTCCTGCCCAGGGCATCCCATTCTGTGACTAAAGCAGCCTCTGTTTAAGACCATATAAGCATTTGCTCTTATCATATTTGAAATTAGGCCTGATAAAGACACTTTTGCTGGCCAAAGCCCTACTGGACCCTGCCAGCTCGATTCCTGCCCGGGGCATCCCATTCTGTGACTACAGCAGCCTCTGTTTAAGACCATATAAGCATTTGCTCTTATCATATTTGAAATTAGCCTGATAAAGACACTTTTGCTGGCCAAAGCACTACTGGACCCTGCCAGCTCGATTCCTGCCCGGGGCATCCCATTCTGTGACTAAAGCAGCCTCTGTTTAAGACCATATAAGCATTTGCTCTTATCATATTTGAAATTAGGCCTGATAAAGACACTTTTGCTGGCCAAAGCACTACTGGACCCTGCCAGCTCGATTCCTGCCCGGGGCATCCCATTCTGTGACTAAAGCAGCCTCTGTTTAAGACCATATAAGCATTTGCTCTTATCATATTTGAAATTAGCCTGATAAAGACACTTTTGCTGGCCAAAGCCCTACTGGACCCTGCCAGGTCGATTCCTGCCCAGGGCATCCCATTCTGTGACTAAAGCAGCCTCTGTTTAAGACCATATAAGCATTTGCTCTTATCATATTTGAAATTAGGCCTGATAAAGACACTTTTGCTGGCCAAAGCCCTACTGGACCCTGCCAGCTCGATTCCTGCCCGGGGCATCCCATTCTGTGACTACAGCAGCCTCTGTTTAAGACCATATAAGCATTTGCTCTTATCATATTTGAAATTAGCCTGATAAAGACACTTTTGCTGGCCAAAGCACTACTGGACCCTGCCAGCTCGATTCCTGCCCGGGGCATCCCATTCTGTGACTAAAGCAGCCTCTGTTTAAGACCATATAAGCATTTGCTCTTATCATATTTGAAATTAGGCCTGATAAAGACACTTTTGCTGGCCAAAGCACTACTGGACCCTGCCAGCTCGATTCCTGCCCGGGGCATCCCATTCTGTGACTACAGCAGCCTCTGTTTAAGACCATATAAGCATTTGCTCTTATCATATTTGAAATTAGCCTGATAAAGACACTTTTGCTGGCCAAAGCCCTACTGGACCCTGCCAGCTCGATTCCTGCCCGGGGCATCCCATTTTGTGACTAAAGCAGCCTCTGTTTAAGACCATATAAGCATTTGCTCTTATCATATTTGAAATTAGGCCTGATAAAGACACTTTTGCTGGCCAAAGCACTACTGGACCCTGCCAGCTCGATTCCTGCCCGGGGCATCCCATTCTGTGACTAAAGCAGCCTCTGTTTAAGACCATATAAGCATTTGCTCTTATCATATTTGAAATTAGGCCTGATAAAGACACTTTTGCTGGCCAAAGCACTACTGGACCCTGCCAGCTCGATTCCTGACCGGGGCATCCCATTCTGTGACTAAAGCAGCCTCTGTTTAAGACCATATAAGCATTTGCTGATATCATATTTGAAATTAGGCCTGATAAAGACACTTTTGCTGGCCAAAGCCCTACTGGACCCTGCCAGCTCGATTCCTGCCCGGGGCATCCCATTCTGTGACTACAGCAGCCTCTGTTTAAGACCATATAAGCATTTGCTCTTATCATATTTGAAATTAGGCCTGATAAAGACACTTTTGCTGGCCAAAGCCCTACTGGACCCTGCCAGCTCGATTCCTGCCCGGGGCATCCCATTCTGTGACTACAGCAGCCTCTGTTTAAGACCATATAAGCATTTGCTCTTATCATATTTGAAATTAGGCCTGATAAAGACACTTTTGCTGGCCAAAGCCCTACTGGACCCTGCCAGCTCGATTCCTGCCCGGGGCATCCCATTCTGTGACTACAGCAGCCTCTGTTTAAGACCATATAAGCATTTGCTCTTATCATATTTGAAATTAGCCTGATAAAGACACTTTTGCTGGCCAAAGCACTACTGGACCCTGCCAGCTCGATTCCTGCCCGGGGCATCCCATTCTGTGACTACAGCAGCCTCTGTTTAAGACCATATAAGCATTTGCTCTTATCATATTTGAAATTAGCCTGATAAAGACACTTTTGCTGGCCAAAGCCCTACTGGACCCTGCCAGGTCCATTCCTGCCCAGGGCATCCCATTCTGTGACTAAAGCAGCCTCTGTTTAAGACCATATAAGCATTTGCTCTTATCATATTTGAAATTAGCCTGATAAAGACACTTTTGCTGGCCAAAGCACTACTGGACCCTGCCAGCTCGATTCCTGCCCGGGGCATCCCATTCTGTGACTACAGCAGCCTCTGTTTAAGACCATATAAGCATTTGCTCTTATCATATTTGAAATTAGCCTGATAAAGACACTTTTGCTGGCCAAAGCACTACTGGACCCTGCCAGCTCGATTCCTGCCCGGGGCATCCCATTCTGTGACTAAAGCAGCCTCTGTTTAAGACCATATAAGCATTTGCTCTTATCATATTTGAAATTAGCCTGATAAAGACACTTTTGCTGGCCAAAGCCCTACTGGACCCTGCCAGCTCGATTCCTGCCCGGGGCATCCCATTCTGTGACTACAGCAGCCTCTGTTTAAGACCATATAAGCATTTGCTCTTATCATATTTGAAATTAGCCTGATAAAGACACTTTTGCTGGCCAAAGCCCTACTGGACCCTGCCAGGTCCATTCCTGCCCAGGGCATCCCATTCTGTGACTAAAGCAGCCTCTGTTTAAGACCATATAAGCATTTGCTCTTATCATATTTGAAATTAGCCTGATAAAGACACTTTTGCTGGCCAAAGCCCTACTGGACCCTGCCAGGTCCATTCCTGCCCAGGGCATCCCATTCTGTGACTACAGCAGCCTCTGTTTAAGACCATATAAGCATTTGCTCTTATCATATTTGAAATTAGCCTGATAAAGACACTTTTGCTGGCCAAAGCACTACTGGACCCTGCCAGCTCGATTCCTGCCCGGGGCATCCCATTCTGTGACTACAGCAGCCTCTGTTTAAGACCATATAAGCATTTGCTCTTATCATATTTGAAATTAGCCTGATAAAGACACTTTTGCTGGCCAAAGCCCTACTGGACCCTGCCAGGTCCATTCCTGCCCAGGGCATCCCATTCTGTGACTAAAGCAGCCTCTGTTTAAGACCATATAAGCATTTGCTCTTATCATATTTGAAATTAGCCTGATAAAGACACTTTTGCTGGCCAAAGCACTACTGGACCCTGCCAGCTCGATTCCTGCCCGGGGCATCCCATTCTGTGACTACAGCAGCCTCTGTTTAAGACCATATAAGCATTTGCTCTTATCATATTTGAAATTAGCCTGATAAAGACACTTTTGCTGGCCAAAGCACTACTGGACCCTGCAAGGGCATCCCATTCTGTGACTATAGCAGCCTCTGTTTAAGACCATATAAGCATTTGCTCTTATTATATTTGAAATTAGCCTGATAAAGACACTTTTGCTGGCCAAAGCACTACTGGACCCTGCCAGGTCCATTCCTGCCCAGGGCATCCCATTCTGTGACTAAAGCAGCCTCTGTTTAAGACCATATAAGCATTTGCTCTTATTATATTTGAAATTAGGCCTGATAAAGACACTTTTGCTGGCCAAAGCACTACTGGACCCTGCCAGGTCGATTCCTGCCCAGGGCATCCCATTCTGTGACTAAAGCAGCCTCTGTTTAAGACCATATAAGCATTTGCTCTTATTATATTTATATTATAAGACACTTTTGCTGGGCATAGGCTTACTGCTGCCTGCCAGGTGCACTTCTGTTGAGGCATCCCATTCTGTAACATAGCATACCCCTCTTTATTTACACTAAGCAGCTCTCTTATTTACACTAAGCAGGCCTGTTGGAGGCTGAGTGTTACTGCTCACTTTTGGTGTGCATTATATTCTGTTTTATATAGACCCACTGCTGCCTGGGGGTTCTTAAAATATCACCTACTACCACGCCAGTTAGACTATGTCGGGCAGACAAGTGCCTGGAAGTGAAAAGAGGAGTGGCAGAGGCCAAGATTCCGCAGGCAGAGCTCGCATCAGACTGGGGGCCAGTAGCAGCAGGAGTCACGCTGAGAGACCTAATCTGCCAGTATCTGCTAGCGGTCGGGTCTCCACCAGTAACGCATCTGCCGTGGTAGATTGGCTGACGCGCTCATCAACAACATCATCACAACTTACATCTGAGACCCCCAGTCTAGGGTCGGTAGGTTCCTCTGACACAACCCTGAGTTGGCATGCCCCGAGAGCAGTCCCTGTCCTCCCATTGCCTCTGTCCTACGCCGTTCCCTCCCCCAGCGACGTATCCTATGCTTTGGGTTCAGCTCCACTCTTTAGTGAGGAGGACGATCAGATACAGGAGGACAGTCAGCAGCTACTGCCCAGCCAAGAAATGGAGGTGGCTTCTTTAGCTAGGCAGACAAATAGTGATGTGGACAGTGTCGTGGGTGCTGCGAGCGTTCCAGCTCCTGCGCCAGACACTGTTGACGAATCCACGAACATCAGTGACGTACAGCCACAACCCGGTGATGATGATGATGATGACGATGAAGCCGATCGCACTTGGGAGCCGGGTGATGAAGGGGCTTCATCGTCATCATCAGGAGAAGAGGGGCGCAGGTTGCCCCGGAGTCAGCAGCTGAGGCAGCAAGGTGGTAGCAGTCAGCATGGGGGCACAATTCCAAAGGCTGGAGCCGGCCGGGGCCGGGGCCGGGGTAGAGCACCTGCTGTGCGGCAGTCTACCTTATCGGGAGGTAGTGGAGCAGGGGTTCCTGGAGTTGGCAACAGCAGCAGTGAATCAGTGAGGCCAGGGGGTGGGAAAAGTAGCTACTCGGCAGTGTGGCAGTTTTTCCTGAGGCATCCGCAGGAGGGTAACATGGCCACATGCAAGATATGTAGGCAAAAGGTGAAGCGTGGCCAGGGTCCAAATGTTGGCACCACGGCCCTGCGTCAACATATGATGCGTCACCATAAAACGACCTGGGAGAACCGAGGCTCCCAAGGGGTGGTCCAGTCTGCTTCCTCACCAAGTGAGCTCCCAATTTCTGCCAGCCAAGGCTCCAGCACCTCAGCCGAAGGCAGCTGTGCGTCACACCCATCCTCTGTCGCTCCTGCTCCTCCTCCTCCTCCTCCAAGTCATGCATCCCGCCAGCAATCCATCAGCGAAGCCATGTCCAAGAGACAGCAGTATGCGCCCACTCATCCTACGGCGCAGAAGCTGAATGTGCTCCTGTCCAAGTTGCTGGTGCTGCAGTCGCTCCCTTTTCAGGTGGTGGAATCTGCACCTTTCAGAGAACTGATGGCTTGTGCCGAGCCGAGGTGGAGAGTCCCAAGCCGTCATTTCTTTGCCAAGAAGGCAGTACCAGCGCTGCACACTTTTGTTGAACAGAAGGTGGGCCAGTCCTTGAGCCTGTCGGTGTGTAGCAAAATACATGGCAGCGCCGACATCTGGAGCTGTAACTACGGTCAGGGGCAGTACATGTCGTTTACGGCCCACTGGGTGAATGTGGTCCCTTTGCAGCAGCAACTTGGACAGGTCACGCCGCTTCGGCCTCCGCGCTCTCTGCCCATTGGGCCTGTGACACCGTGCGACTCGGCCTCCTCATCCTCCGCCATCTCCTCACCCTCCACTGTAGGCTCAAGTCTCAGTGCCCCTCCAGTCTACCATGTGTGCAGGGCACGGAGGTGTCACGCAGTGCTTCACATGGTTTGTCTTGGCGAACGGAGTCACACAGGGGAGGAACTGCTTAAATGTATTCATCAGGAAATCCAAACATGGCTTACTCCGAGAAAACTTAAAATGGGAATCATGGTTACCGACAATGGGAAGAACATTTTGTCTGCGCTGCGCCAAGGAAGCCTGACCCATGCCCCCTGCATGGCTCACGTCTTCAATCTGGTTGTCAAGCGGTTTCTGAAGTGTTCCCCCCATCTGCAGGACATCCTAACAACTTCACGGAAACTTTGCATGCACTTCAGCCACTCCTACACCGCCAAACACACCCTTCTTGAGCTACAGCGTCAGAATGGTATCCCCCAACATAGTCTGATTTGCGATGTTTCCACCCGTTGGAATTCCACCCTTCACATGTTGGACCGATTATATGAACAGAGAAAAGCCATCACGGATTTCCTGATGATCCAAGCAGATAGGGGGACTCCCCTGTGTAACTTCAATGTCAACCAGTGGCAGCTCATACGTGACACCTGCCGTTTGCTCAGGCCCTTTGAGGAAGCCACTTTATTTGTCAGTCGGCAGGATTACGGGATGAACGACGTGATTCCACTGCTTCATGTACTACAGCACATGTTGGAAACCATGGCTGGTCAGGGCACTGGAGACATGGCGTTTACATCTTACGGCCACATGAACCCCCTTGGAGCTGAACTGGAGGAGGAGGAGGAGGAAGAGGAGGAGGAGGAGTTGCCCAGCGAAACACAGTTTAGGCTTGGCGAAATGGCTGGTTTATCTAGTCAGCGGACAGGAGAGGAGGAGCAGGAGCAGCCAGAGGAGCTAGAGGTTTTTGAGGAAGGAGAGACAGAGGACCCGGGCACACCGTGGCAGTATGCAGTGGAGATGGAGACAGGTAGTCCATCCGAGTCACTTGCGCAAATGGCACGAAGCATGCTCACGTGCTTGCGTAGTGACCCCAGAATTGTTTCCATCTGTCGGCGGGATGACTTCTGGCTGTCCACCTTATTGGACCCTCGCTTCCGGCACAAAATGGGGGCATTTTTTAAACCCACCGAGAGGGAGGACAAACTCAACTACTACAAAGACATTCTACGTAGGCAGTTGGCCGATGCCTATCTGCGCCATGGTCCATACTCTCGCAGGTCTGACTCGAGGGGACCTCTGCGCTCACCTTCCACTGCCATGGCCGCTGGGGGGGTTGGCAGCAGCAGCAGCAGAAGCTCCATCAGCAGCAGCAGCCTCAGTCTTCAGTCGCTAATGAGTAGCTTTCTACACCCGCATAGTGAGGCTACTCATGAGCAGCAGGAAGACCTGGAGCAGGACCTGAACCAGCAGGTCATGTCATACTTTGACATGACCATGCCAACACACCTTGAGGATCCGCTGGACTTCTGGGCAGCCAAACTTGATTTGTGGCCGCAACTAGCAGAGTTTGCCCTGGAAAAGCTGTCCTGCCCGGCAAGTAGCGTGCCATCTGAGCGGGTGTTTAGTGCGGCGGGGGCCATAGTTACGGCGAGGAGAACTCGTCTGTCAACTAAAAATGTGGAGAGACTCACCTTTGTCAAAATGAATCAGGGATGGATCAGCCAGGATTTCCACCCACCAATGCCTGATGCATGCGACTAGATTCAGCATGGTGCCACGTTTTACACTTTCCAAATGGTGCAAAACATATTTATGTCTTTAGGCCATTTTTTGGGCTCCTGCTGCTGCTACTGTCAACTCCTGCCAACTCCAGGGTGTGATTCATCCAATTTTTGGGCTCCTGAGGCCAACTCCAGTGTATATTTGGGCTCCTGCTGCTGCTGCTGCCAACTTCTGCCAACTCCAGGGTGTGATTCATCCAATTTTTGGGCTCCTGAGGCCAACTCCAGTGTATATTTGGGCTCCTGCTGCTGCTACTGTCAACTCCTGCCAACTCCAGGGTGTGATTCATCCAATTTTTGGGCTCCTGAAGCCAACTCCAGTGTATATTTGGGCTCCTGCTGCTGCTGCTGCCAACTTCTGCCAACTCCAGGGTGTGATTCATCCAATTTTTGGGCTCCTGAAGCCAACTCCAGTGTATATTTGGGCTCCTGCTGCTGCTGCTGCCAACTCCTG
The DNA here is from genome assembly GCA_027917425.1 of Gastrophryne carolinensis. Classification (NCBI taxonomy): domain Eukaryota; kingdom Metazoa; phylum Chordata; class Amphibia; order Anura; family Microhylidae; genus Gastrophryne; species Gastrophryne carolinensis. The sequence goes on along the minus strand of CM051241.1, from coordinate 177,847,882 downwards.
CCAACTCCAGGGTGTGATTCATCCAATTTTTGGGCTCCTGAGGCCAACTCCAGTGTATATTTGGGCTCCTGCTGCTGCTGCTGCCAACTTCTGCCAACTCCAGGGTGTGATTCATCCAATTTTTGGGCTCCTGAGGCCAACTCCAGTGTATATTTGGGCTCCTGCTGCTGCTACTGTCAACTTCTGCCAACTCCAGGGTGTGATTCATCCAATTTTTGGGCTCCTGAAGCCAACTCCAGTGTATATTTGGGCTCCTGCTGCTGCTACTGTCAACTCCTGCCAACTCCAGGGTGTGATTCATCCAATTTTTGGGCTCCTGAGGCCAACTCCAGTGTATATTTGGGCTCCTGCTGCTGCTACTGTCAACTCCTGCCAACTCCAGGGTGTGATTCATCCAATTTTTGGGCTCCTGAGGCCAACTCCAGTGTATATTTGGGCTCCTGCTGCTGCTACTGTCAACTCCTGCCAACTCCAGGGTGTGATTCATCCAATTTTTGGGCTCCTGAAGCCAACTCCAGTGTATATTTGGGCTCCTGCTGCTGCTGCTGCCAACTTCTGCCAACTCCAGGGTGTGATTCATCCAATTTTTGGGCTCCTGAAGCCAACTCCAGTGTATATTTGGGCTCCTGCTGCTGCTGCTGCCAACTTCTGCCAACTCCAGGGTGTGATTCATCCAATTTTTGGGCTCCTGAGGCCAACTCCAGTGTATATTTGGGCTCCTGCTGCTGCTACTGTCAACTTCTGCCAACTCCAGGGTGTGATTCATCCAATTTTTGGGCTCCTGAAGCCAACTCCAGTGTATATTTGGGCTCCTGCTGCTGCTACTGTCAACTCCTGCCAACTCCAGGGTGTGATTCATCCAATTTTTGGGCTCCTGAGGCCAACTCCAGTGTATATTTGGGCTCCTGCTGCTGCTACTGTCAACTCCTGCCAACTCCAGGGTGTGATTCATCCAATTTTTGGGCTCCTGAAGCCAACTCCAGTGTATATTTGGGCTCCTGCTGCTGCTGCTGCCAACTTCTGCCAACTCCAGGGTGTGATTCATCCAATTTTTGGGCTCCTTAAGCCAACTCCAGTGTATATTTGGGCTCCTGCTGCTGCTACTGTCAACTCCTGCCAACTCCAGGGTGTGATTCATCCAATTTTTGGGCTCCTGAAGCCAACTCCAGTGTATATTTGGGCTCCTGCTGCTGCTGCTGTCAACTCCTGCCAACTCCAGGGTGTGATTCATCCAATTTTTGGGCTCCTGAAGCCAACTCCAGTGTATATTTGGGCTCCTGCTGCTGCTGCTGCCAACTCCTGCCAACTCCAGGGTGTGATTCATCCAATTTTTGGGCTCCTGAAGCCAACTCCAGTGTATATTTGGGCTCCTGCTGCTGCTGCTGCCAACTTCTGCCAACTCCAGGGTGTGATTCATCCAATTTTTGGGCTCCTGAAGCCAACTCCAGTGTATATTTGGGCTCCTGCTGCTGCTGCTGCCAACTCCTGCCAACTCCAGGGTGTGATTCATCCAATTTTTGGGCTCCTGAAGCCAACTCCAGTGTATATTTGGGCTCCTGCTGCTGCTGCTGCCAACTCCTGCCAACTCCAGGGTGTGATTCATCCAATTTTTGGGCTCCTGAAGCCAACTCCAGTGTATATTTGGGCTCCTGCTGCTGCTGCTGCCAACTTCTGCCAACTCCAGGGTGTGATTCATCCAATTTTTGGGCTCCTGAAGCCAACTCCAGTGTATATTTGGGCTCCTGCTGCTGCTGCTGCCAACTTCTGCCAACTCCAGGGTGTGATTCATCCAATTTTTGGGCTCCTGAGGCCAACTCCAGTGTATATTTGGGCTCCTGCTGCTGCTACTGTCAACTTCTGCCAACTCCAGGGTGTGATTCATCCAATTTTTGGGCTCCTGAAGCCAACTCCAGTGTATATTTGGGCTCCTGCTGCTGCTACTGTCAACTCCTGCCAACTCCAGGGTGTGATTCATCCAATTTTTGGGCTCCTGAGGCCAACTCCAGTGTATATTTGGGCTCCTGCTGCTGCTACTGTCAACTCCTGCCAACTCCAGGGTGTGATTCATCCAATTTTTGGGCTCCTGAAGCCAACTCCAGTGTATATTTGGGCTCCTGCTGCTGCTGCTGCCAACTTCTGCCAACTCCAGGGTGTGATTCATCCAATTTTTGGGCTCCTTAAGCCAACTCCAGTGTATATTTGGGCTCCTGCTGCTGCTACTGTCAACTCCTGCCAACTCCAGGGTGTGATTCATCCAATTTTTGGGCTCCTGAAGCCAACTCCAGTGTATATTTGGGCTCCTGCTGCTGCTGCTGTCAACTCCTGCCAACTCCAGGGTGTGATTCATCCAATTTTTGGGCTCCTGAAGCCAACTCCAGTGTATATTTGGGCTCCTGCTGCTGCTGCTGCCAACTCCTGCCAACTCCAGGGTGTGATTCATCCAATTTTTGGGCTCCTGAAGCCAACTCCAGTGTATATTTGGGCTCCTGCTGCTGCTGCTGCCAACTTCTGCCAACTCCAGGGTGTGATTCATCCAATTTTTGGGCTCCTGAAGCCAACTCCAGTGTATATTTGGGCTCCTGCTGCTGCTGCTGCCAACTCCTGCCAACTCCAGGGTGTGATTCATCCAATTTTTGGGCTCCTGAGGCCAACTCCAGTGTATATTTGGGCTCCTGCTGCTGCTACTGTCAACTCCTGCCAACTCCAGGGTGTGATTCATCCAATTTTTGGGCTCCTGAGGCCAACTCCAGTGTATATTTGGGCTCCTGCTGCTGCTACTGTCAACTCCTGCCAACTCCAGGGTGTGATTCATCCAATTTTTGGGCTCCTGAAGCCAACTCCAGTGTATATTTGGGCTCCTGCTGCTGCTGCTGCCAACTTCTGCCAACTCCAGGGTGTGATTCATCCAATTTTTGGGCTCCTGAAGCCAACTCCAGTGTATATTTGGGCTCCTGCTGCTGCTACTGTCAACTCCTGCCAACTCCAGGGTGTGATTCATCCAATTTTTGGGCTCCTGAAGCCAACTCCAGTGTATATTTGGGCTCCTGCTGCTGCTGCTGTCAACTCCTGCCAACTCCAGGGTGTGATTCATCCAATTTTTGGGCTCCTGAAGCCAACTCCAGTGTATATTTGGGCTCCTGCTGCTGCTGCTGCCAACTCCTGCCAACTCCAGGGTGTGATTCATCCAATTTTTGGGCTCCTGAAGCCAACTCCAGTGTATATTTGGGCTCCTGCTGCTGCTGCTGCCAACTTCTGCCAACTCCAGGGTGTGATTCATCCAATTTTTGGGCTCCTGAAGCCAACTCCAGTGTATATTTGGGCTCCTGCTGCTGCTGCTGCCAACTCCTGCCAACTCCAGGGTGTGATTCATCCAATTTTTGGGCTCCTGAGGCCAACTCCAGTGTATATTTGGGCTCCTGCTGCTGCTACTGTCAACTCCTGCCAACTCCAGGGTGTGATTCATCCAATTTTTGGGCTCCTGAAGCCAACTCCAGTGTATATTTGGGCTCCTGCTGCTGCTACTGCCAACTCCTGCCAACTCCAGGGTGTGATTCATCCAATTTTTGGGCTCCTGAAGCCAACTCCAGTGTATATTTGGGCTCCTGCTGCTGCTGCTGCCAACTTCTGCCAACTCCAGGGTGTGATTCATCCAATTTTTGGGCTCCTGAAGCCAACTCCAGTGTATATTTGGGCTCCTGCTGCTGCTGCTGCCAACTCCTGCCAACTCCAGGGTGTGATTCATCCAATTTTTGGGCTCCTGAGGCCAACTCCAGTGTATATTTGGGCTCCTGCTGCTGCTACTGTCAACTCCTGCCAACTCCAGGGTGTGATTCATCCAATTTTTGGGCTCCTGAAGCCAACTCCAGTGTATATTTGGGCTCCTGCTGCTGCTACTGTCAACTCCTGCCAACTCCAGGGTGTGATTCATCCAATTTTTGGGCTCCTGAAGCCAACTCCAGTGTATATTTGGGCTCCTGCTGCTGCTGCTGCCAACTTCTGCCAACTCCAGGGTGTGATTCATCCAATTTTTGGGCTCCTGAAGCCAACTCCAGTGTATATTTGGGCTCCTGCTGCTGCTGCTGCCAACTCCTGCCAACTCCAGGGTGTGATTCATCCAATTTTTGGGCTCCTGAGGCCAACTCCAGTGTATATTTGGGCTCCTGCTGCTGCTACTGTCAACTCCTGCCAACTCCAGGGTGTGATTCATCCAATTTTTGGGCTCCTGAAGCCAACTCCAGTGTATATTTGGGCTCCTGCTGCTGCTACTGTCAACTCCTGCCAACTCCAGGGTGTGATTCATCCAATTTTTGGGCTCCTGAGGCCAACTCCAGTGTATATTTGGGCTCCTGCTGCTGCTACTGTCAACTCCTGCCAACTCCAGGGTGTGATTCATCCAATTTTTGGGCTCCTGAAGCCAACTCCAGTGTATATTTGGGCTCCTGCTGCTGCTGCTGTCAACTCCTGCCAACTCCAGGGTGTGATTCATCCAATTTTTGGGCTCCTGAAGCCAACTCCAGTGTATATTTGGGCTCCTGCTGCTGCTGCTGCCAACTCCTGCCAACTCCAGGGTGTGATTCATCCAATTGTTGGGCTCCTGAAGCCAACTCCAGTGTATATTTGGGCTCCTGCTGCTGCTGCTGCCAACTCCTGCCAACTCCAGGGTGTGATTCATCCAATTTTTGGGCTCCTGAGGCCAACTCCAGTGTATATTTGGGCTCCTTCTGCCCCTCATAGTGATGCCACTTCAACTCTCTGCAATTGTGCCGCTCTGCGATTCTATTAGCGATGCCTCTGATCTGCATGTGATATTTCTTCAAAGTATTATTTAACTAACCCAGCACGCATCCCGTGCGTGTTACAGCAAGGCTGAATGGTTTACAACCCTATTGAGGCTGTAGGAGGCTCAGAAATAGCCGTTTTTAATAGCGATTCGTCGCGAATTTATTCGGGTCGAAACGATTTTTGTCGGAAAATTCGGCGAATCAGTCGAATCGAATTTTTCAAAAGTTCGCTCATCTCTAACCACAATGATAACAGAAGAGCAGTTTGACCAGCACAAATACTCATGACAATTAGAAATAAATCCTTTTATTTAATGTATTTTTGTGGTCATTGTTGTTGCTTTATAGTGCTATACTATTGCCAGCTAAAGCATTTTAGGTTTTTATGTGTTTCAGTAGCCCTTCTGTGATCATCTAGCCTAAATTCTTGTTTGGCCACCAGAAACAAACCATTCTCTTGTGCGATCAGTGGCTTTGGGAAAATACCACACCAAAACGGTTTCTGTGCCAGCAGAATCTAAGGCTTTATTTTTTTTAAGTGAACTTCCAAATAGGTTACCGCAGACCACAACTGAGGATACATATACACCACTGGCCCAGAGCCAGAAGGCAAAAAATACAGAAGCTCTAATTTACCCTCCTCTTTATCCAAATAATGTTTTATCATTACAAATCTGAAACATGTGTTTCAGCCAAGTTTTACAAATATTCTTTTGACAGAGAAGTAATTAGGCCATATCTTGACATAAGCTGATGCATTCACTGGGTTATTCTTGGCTTTCCTGTTTGCTATGAGTCAGGCTGGTGCATTTCCAAGCATTGGCACCAGAATTGATATCCACTAAAAGGTCAACACATTTTAAACGTAGATGGCCCTTAATGATTTCTCTAACCTAGCACTGCAGCTTTATCAGCAAGCCCGACAAATTCACTGCCCTTCACTATGTGGGGAGAAATGGCCTTTAGACCTGGTAGAAAAAAAATCTAAAGACGAATAGGAGAAGGTTTAGGGTGTCAATACTAAACGCTCCATTAACATCTTCTTCTATCTCAGGGGACAGCTTATGCATTTCTGATAAGGTGCCCCATGCCAGGAATGATTATACTTACTAGGATACACTCCGTGGCTCTTGATGCCCCTTTAGTTTTGGGGCTTTGGTCCAGAATGTTTCATCTGGTTCCCAAGCTTTTTGTAGTTACCATTAAAAGAGATTTGCTGCCACGTCTTACTACAGTGTAAAATGATGTAAATGGTTCACTAGAAACATAGAAGGTTGACGGCAGAAGGAGACCATACGATCCATCTAGTCTGCCCTTATGTGTATACTGTATGTTCTCTTTATCTTAGGATAGATGGAGGCTTATCCCAGGCATGTTTAAATTCAGTGACTGTTGATTTTTCACTACTCGTATTAGGAGTAAAAAGTGCCATTTTGACTTTCATTGTCTTCCTATCTGGTGATTTAGAAACACTTTCTAAACATTTTCTAAACATATGACATTTTCATGCTATTTTCACCTAAATTAAATTAATTTTTTTAGCAACCACCCTGACACCCTGAAAATCCCATTAGAAATTGCCACAACAACCTGCACCTAAGCAGCAATAATCGCTACACCCTTGAAATTGTGCTACTACCACTGACACATTATTATGGGGACGTTTTCCTGTAGATATTCTAATATTGTGTACTGAATGTGTAAGAAATGGGGAAACAAATGGATGCAAACTTGTTAGAAATTCATGTAATTTTTAGGTCTCACTATTTCCAAGCTGTCCCTTCTTTAAAGCTCGAAATGATCCCCTGACAAAAAGAACATAGCAGGTCAAGCTAAATAATCAAATAGGTTTTCTGATTGACTGTAAATTATTGGTTTCCAATTATCTGTTTATCTACATATTTGCTCCATTTTTGAATGTGCAGTTTCAGAAACATCAGGCCAATAGTGGCCACAATGTGGTCAATGTTGAGAACTGGTTTATTAACTTTCTTTGCAGGAGTTCACACAAATGTGAACTTTAGAAATGCAAAATGTATGTCCTACAAGTAAATATATATACACATTTTAATTGTGTTGTCCCGATTCAGCTGATGTTAGTGGTACATGTACACCACCAGGCCTAGACAGCAATGGCTGTCATAAATGAGGGATTTTTTTTGCTATGACATTAGGGATGGCCAGAATCTGGGCATTCTTGTTCAGACACATTGCAAGAATCTATTACCATAGTATTAAAGCAAAGCTAAACCCTCCCTCGCATGGAGTCCAGGTCATCTAAACCAACCATTCCCTACAGCTAAGCACTGCATTCAAGAGACCTTTGGGGGACCAAACAAGCTGAAGCAGACACACGTTCACCATTGAATATATCTCTTAAATTTAGGGATCCTCAGCATTGGAAGGGGACCCTCCGTGGCACACAGTTGCCAGAGGAGAGTTAGCCCTACTTTAAAGTGGACCAACACCCAGGATTTTGACTATCCTGGGTTTTGGTCCACTTCAGTGGGGCACCACTATCGGGGGTGCCCCGCTGTGTGAAACCCCCCAGAAAGCCCCAAAAACTCACCTCTCCCCGTTCCCACGTGACCGCTGCAGCCAATCCCCGCCGGCGGAGGCAGCGACGGACAAGAGAGCGCGCCCGCCGCCGCCGCCTCCCGCGCGTCACTCTTACAGGGCGCAGGCCCGCGCCGGCCATTCACAAACCGCCAGCGTGGGTGCGCGTCCTGCTAGAGGGACGTGCGGGAGGCGGCGGCGGGCGCCACTGGAACGAGGAGCAGGTAGGGATTTAGGGGTTTCTTATAGATTCCCGGGCCGATCATGGGAGGGTGTTGGTCCATTTTAAGCTTGTCAGAAGCAACCGGTGAGACATGACACGCAATGCAAATATGCTACTGATTCAAGGGCAAGCTGAGACCACCACAGATAAATGTTACCTGGCCACTTTTCAATAGATGCTCATAGTATAATTGATGCCAATTAGCCGACACCTACACAGCAACTAATTTTAATTTCTTCTCCATGTTATATTCTTTGTTGCATGGTTGTCATTTATCCCTCCGATACAAACTGAAAAGTTTGTCTGGAGACGAGCCAAAAACCCATACAGTTTTTGTAGTGCAGTTTTTGTACAACTTAGCTAGAAAATATTCTTATTACAAAATATGTGTGACCCAGCTGTAAAGTAAATGCAAAGTATACAAGAACTTACTGTATTCCGTCTGCAATTTCTTCAACTGATTTCAAGAACATACCCCCCTCCCAAACTGAGAATGAGGGGTCAGACAGCTGAAAGGTGTCTAAAAAGTCTGGACGTTTTGGCAGACATTAGCATGGTTGTTTAACCCTTGTGATTTACCGTATTTGCCGGCTTATAAGATGACTTTTTCCCCCTGTAAAACATGCCTCCAAGTGGGGGGGTCATCTTATACGCTGGGTGCACCTGGGTCACATACATATAAATGTACTTACCTTCACCAAGCTGGGCAGCACAATCGTCCTCCCCCTCCTCCTCCTGCAGAGCGATGCTCTTGCTCAGGCAGCACTAGTTGATCAGAGCAGGGAGAGACTGAGCAGGCCAGCAGGGTGAGCGCCGAGCAGATCAGCTTTCCTGCTCTCAGTGTGGGCAGGCAGGGGGCTGGCTCCTGACATCGCCCTCGCTGCTCTCCACTTCAAAGGGGGCTCTTCAGCATCTGATCTGAGGAGTGATTTATTTAAGATTTATTAAAAAAAAAAAGTTTCTTTGGGGCATCCCCCAGTGTAAAACCCCCAACTGGCCCCTTTCCCAGACCCCACACATTACACACTATGCTATTAGATGAGACACATTCTAAACAACCCAAGCATGTCCCCAGCTATAGGCGAGCAGGGATGTGGCCGCAGTGTAATGTGGTGTGGACTCTGAGAAACGGGGTCATTGGAGGAGTTTACACAGGGGGCACCCCAAATTGGGTGAGTTTACACAGGGGGCACCCCAACTTGGGATGCCCTTCTGGGTTTTGTTCCCTGCATCAGGGGCAGCAAAATGGAATGCCCCCCGTCTGAATCCCCCGTTTGGCCTTTTTCCCAGACTCCACATTACACTGCGGCCACATTCCTGCTCGCCTTTAGTTGGGGCCTGTGCTGGCTATTCAGAATGCGTCCAATCTAAAGGCATAGTAGGGATGTGGCTGCAGTGTAATGTGGTTTGGGCTCTGGGAAAAGGGCCAGTTGGGGGGTTTCACACAGTAGAGGAAACCCAATTTGGCATGCCCCTGGAGTAGGGAACAAACCCACTGGGGCATTCCAATTCAGGATACCCCACTGTAAAACCCTCCCTATTGGCCCTATTCCCAGAACCAACACCACATTACCCTGCAGCTGCATCCCTACTATGCCTTTAGCTGGGACGCATTCTGAATAGCCAGCAAGACACGTCCCCAACTAAAGGCGAGCAGGGATGCAGCTGCAGTGTAATCTGATGTGCGCTCTGGGAAAAAGGCCAGTCGGGGGTATTTCACACAATGGGGCTTCTAAATTTGGGAGGCCCCACTGAGTTTTGTTCCCTACTCCAGGGGTATCCCAAATTGTGATCCTCCACTGTGTGAAACCCCCCATCTGGCCCTTTTCCCAGAGCCCAAACCACATTATACTGCAGCTGCATCCCTACTATGCCTTTAGCTGGGACGCATTCTGAATAGCCAGTGTGGGCACATACCAAACTAAAGGCGAGCAGGGATGCGGCTGCAGTGTAATCTGATGTTCTTTTACGTTTTATTCGGTGTGCGGAAGAGGGAGTAGTCTTATACGGCGAGTATATAACAAACTCTATATTTTGAGTGGAAATGTTGGGGGGTCGTCTTATACACCCAGTCGTCTTATACGCTGGAAAATACGGTATGTTGGTATTGAGGGGCTCTATTTGAACTTCACTAAAGTGCTGTGAGTATTCTAGTTCTGTATAGATTTCTAAATAATGCATTTTTCACTCCATAAGATGTAATTTCCCCCAAAAAGTGGGGAGAAAATGTTGATGCATCTTATGAAGCAATTGTGTAGGGGAGGAGCTAGTAAAGGATAAGTCCATTTACCTTACCCGCGCTCTCATAGCCCTGGTGTGGGTGGATGGGCGTGGCCTGTGTATGGCTGTAGTGAGTGTGTGTGTTTAGGTAGCACTGGACAATGGAGGACAATCGAGCGGACAGGGAGCAAGTGTAACTTCTTCCTGTCCACCCGCCAGTCCTCAATTGTTTGGCGCTCCCTCCTGCATGCTGCCTGTTATGGGGTAATTAGGGCAGCTTCTACACTCTGCTTGTTATGGGGGGATTTTGTACATCCACCATTATGGGGTAATTGGGAGGGGCTACCTGCACCCTGCCGGTGTAAGTGATGGGGATTTTGCAAACTGCCTCTTATGGGGTGATTTGGAGAGCACTCTGTAAGCTGTCTGTTATGGAGGGATTGGAGGTGTTCAGCACACTGATGGTTATGGGGTTCTGGGGGGAGGGGGTTTTGCACACTGCTTGTTATGTGGTTCTATGGGCGGAACCACATAACTGTTATGGGGGGATTGAGCTGCATTCTCCACACTCCCTGTTATGGGGTTCTGCAGGAGAGATTTCGAACATTGGCTGTTATGGGGGGGTTAAAGGGGATTCTCCACACTCCCTCTTTTGGGGTGATTGGGGTGGATTCTCCACATTCCTTGTTCTATTTTGCATGCTGCATATTATGGTGTGATTGGGGGCAGATGATCCTGCATGCTGCCTGTTATGGAGTGATTGGGGTGTAGATTCTATACACTACATGTTTTGAGGGTGGGGGGGGGGCTCTGCACCCTGCCTATTATTGGGTTCTTTGGGGGCAGGATTCTGCAACACTGCCTGCTATTGGGCTCCGGAAGCTGGGTATTTTAGGACAGCATATTTGGTTTAGATTATTTTGTTTTATTTTATTTTCCGCCTCTTGCGCGTGTTATGGTGTGACACATACTGTAACTGTAATTAAAGATTACGAAATGTACAATTTAAAGGATTGCTTGTACAGTCTGACCACATAGTAGATTGACCTTTGCAGAGATCCTAATAGCCTTTAAACATTCCATAGATGAAGACAATGTATATCAGAAAAAAATCTTTGCCAGGGTTTGGCCCATAGGTCACACTACCCAGCACAATAATGCTTTCCTCTGCCCTATATTTACTGGTTCTTGCTCTGGCTGGACTGTCAGGTCTGATGCCAATCTGATTCGGAAAAAAAATTAAAGATTAAAAAAAAAAAAGCTACTGAGGTGCCATTAAATTGAGCAATGTTCCCTACTTATGTTCTAAATGGCATGCGGTACAACTTGATGGAATGCACAGATTTTCAAAGTGAATATTTGGCAGAATATAAAAGAGATACATTTGAAGGGTTAGGTAACAACTGCTCTAAAACTGATTTCCATCTCTCACAAGGCTCGTTGGTTTTGCCGAAAGCAGTAATAAAGTGTTTACTATTTTGTTTTTCATGATAAAGTTCCTGAATTTTCATAAACTGGTTATCAAGATTGATAGAAAATGATCTATGACTAATATGTTTGAGTAGAACCAAAACCCAAAAATGAAGTCCTTCTAATTTGCATTTGCCATCTAAAAATAAACCTTGATCTGGTCCTCACCTGGCTGCTTCGCTGTGTGTGTTTGCCATGCCCACTGGTCTTGAATAGAGATGAGCGAACTTCTTGAAAGTTCGATTCGGGCGATTCGCCGAATTTCCCCAAGAAATTCGGGTTCGCCCGAATCGAACTTTCACGAATCGCTCATCTGAAAAAAAAAAATGCCGGCATGGTGGGAGCGTGGAGGCCGGCGCCGCTCTCAGCTGTCATCAGAGGACGCGTCATCAGAGGGCGCCTGAGAGCGGCGCCGGCCTCCAAGCTCCGACCATGCAGGTAAGTGTTTGCTTTTTAAAAAAATGCCGGCATGGTGGGAGCGGGCAGGCCGGCCGGCTGCGCTGCCCGCTCCCACCATGCCGGCATTTTTTTTTTTTTTTTTTATTTCAGGGAAAATTCGCTCAGCACGAACCAAAAAAAATTCGGGTTCGTGCTGAATCGAATTTTCCCTGAAATTCGGAGCGAATTCCGGTTCGTCCGAACCGGTTTGCTCATCCCTAGTCTTGAATGTCTGCCAATGGGAGTAGCTATGGCATTGATGCCTTGGGGTACACGGTTAAATCTGTCCGGGCAACTCAAAAAACAAAAGGAACACTCACCTTTTGTTGCCTGCAACTGATCAATGCTTCTATTGTAATTGGGATTACCGGATTGCAAAGTAAAGCTCCGTGCCACTCACAGGGCCTCCCTGCTGTGGCATGGTATGGCACATCTCTTCCATTGCAGAGTATGCTGATCTTACTCTGACCGATGGGGGAGGGGCATTCATTATTCAGGCCATTTGCAAATGAGCTTTTAGGGGTTTATTCATCAAGGGATAGCGGCAGACAGCGTCTGGTGAACGCTGGGCGCTGTACGCAGTACCACATTTATGAAGGCGATTCTAGTGAGCGACTCTAACAGCGCCATGTAGCGTACGATTCATCATTACAAGCAGCTCAACGTATAGCGCCGGTGCTCTAGCTTCCAGGGCGCCAGGTATTACCTTGCGCTACCTGTCGCTCTCCCATACATTTCAATAGTTCCTCTGCTTCTGTTTAAACAGGGTTTTGTGTTTATTTTTTTTTCTCTCAAATAATTGTGTGACCTCTCCTGGCCTAGAAATAGTAATTTTAGAAAACTTTTTGGATTTTTTATATTTTTATGCAGAATTGTCATTACAGGTCTGGCATTAAAGTATTAAAGTCACAATTTTACAACAATGTCATTCCATGTGTTTTCGCTTTGTTACTGGTGGATATGTGTTCAAAAACAGACTTTAATCACACAGCATCTGCCGCTCTATGCTATAGCGACCAGATCCAGAGCGCCGACTCTGTGTGTGTTTTTTTGTTGAATATGGTGTGAGTCGCTGAGAGGTAGTCAGGCAGAGACCTAAGATGAGGCTGGCAGTTCCAGGCAGTTGTACATTGGTGGTCAGACAGATGAAGCTTAGGAGGAAAAAAGTAATCACAAAATTATAAAGGGCATACCCAACACATCTTATACTAGCAGAGGGGAGTTTCAACTGGTGTCTGGGGGACTTAAAGGGACAATATAGGCAAAGGGTTAAATCAGCCTGTGTTCTGCTCACCACATGCTGGCTGTGAGGGTCTGTCTCTTTCATTCAGCTAGCTTTATATTTATAGTCCTAGTGAACTTCTGCAGGATCTCCTGTGCAGCAGCGGACGGGTCAATGTGAGTCCCTTCAGAAGTGAATTCATTTTGGGTACTGAAAAAGATGAGTCAGCAGTAAGCAAAAGGGAGCAGGACCGAAAGGTCTTGACAGAGCTCAGACAGAAAAATGCATATAGAGATTACAGTTAAGCATCGGCAACAGCGCCATCGACTGTCATAGCCTGTCATTACTGTAAGCTGCAGTCAATCTGGCAAAAGTCCTAAAATCACATTCAGGGACAAGCAGAAGCCATTTCAAAGTCTTATATCTTCAACAGAATGTATGTGTCCTTAGCTTTGATTATTTTATTTTGCACTGCAAATCTGTGTCATTAATTTGCAGCATCTGTAAATGTGTAGGAGCTAAAAAAATGTTTTTACCCATGTGATCCATCAAAGGTTATACTTAGCAGAAGGGGCAGTGACTTGAGGAAATGACTATTGAGTCCAGATGGGTTTTCTTCCTAAACACTAGAGTCCCCTTAGGTTTAAATTCACATTTTTGATGTTGTTCTCTGCACTCATTTATGATGATATATTTCAATTCTTGTATAGGGTAAAATGTATTCGGCAAGTTTTTTAGTTTATTTTTTATGGTGACTAATTACTGTTCCTTTCCTTCCGAAGCCAGTCGGCGGCCTATATTCCAGCACATTATTGTTAGGGATGAGCGAACCGGTTCGGACGACCTGGAATTCGAACCGAATTTCAGGGAAAATTCGATTCGGCACGAACCCGAATTTTTTTTGGTTCATGACGATCGAATTTTCCCTGAAATAAAAAAAAAAAATGCCTGCATGGTCGGAGCGTGGAGGCCGGCGCCGCTCTCAGATGACGCGTCCTCTGATGACAGCTGAGAGCGGCGCCGGAGCGTGGAGGCCGGCGCCGCTCTCAGCTGTCATCGGAGGGCGCGTCATCAGAGGGCGCCGGCCTCCACGCTCCGACCATGCAGGTAAGTGTTTGCTTTTTAAACAAATGCCGGCATGGTGGGAGCGGGCAGGCCGGCTGCTTCCGCCGCCCACTGACAGTGTAGCCGGCTCCCACCATGCCGGCATTTTTTTTTTTCAGATGAGCGATTCGTGAAAGTTCGATTCGGGCGAACCCGAATTTCTTGGGAAAATTTGGCGAATCGCCCGAATCGAACTTTCAAGAAGTTCGCTCATCTCTAATTATTGTCCTACGTCTCTGATGGTCCCTGGAAGGAATGGTTGGAGAGGGAATGGCGTGCCGACATATAAGGATTTTTGGTTCATTTGTTTATATGATACCTTCCAGCATCAACTTTTAAATCAGCGGGAGCTGATCTGGTTTTATAACAACTGAGGAGTCCGGTGCACTGTGCGGTGAGAGTCACTGTTCCACCCCCTTGTTTGGAAATTTTATGCCTATCTTTATCTTTGTTTGTGAGTGCATTTGCTTTCTTTTATGAGATATTAAATTCAGTTTTAGCGTTATTGCATCTCTGCCCTCTTCCCGCATGCATAATACCCTATGGGAATAATATATTACTCCGACTGAGAGCGTGCCTCAATAACCCTAAAGAAGATCTGATCTGGGATCTGATTGTTTTGTGGAAGAGCAATTTACTGCTGAGGATTCGTTTACCTTATGTATATGTGCAAGTTACCATTCAAACATCTGGTAAGAGTTTGAGCTTACTGGTGGTGGTGTCACTTGGGAATCCATTGATGCATGCACCGTGGGATGTCGCAAAACGGACACTCTAAAGCCAAATTGAAAAGACTGTCAGCTCTGTGTACCTTTACTATTGTTTATTGGTTTTTGATCTATTGGAATTGGGATTCCTATACACGTTGAGCTGAAATCATAGCATTTTATCTTTATAGCGCGGTGTCATATAGATCAGGCTTGTCTGGTACTATATATATCTGTTTGCATATTTGACTTTGCTTGTGTATTTATTGTTGTTGAACTGTATAAATTATGCTTTTAAGTTTGATGTGTCTGCTTATCCTTTCCTCGGCTTCTTCTCTTCTTTCTTTCCGGTTACGAGTCCCATGCATATATCCTAGCTGCCTCTTGGTGAATAGAGGTTTAAAAAGGAAACAAACAAGCTGTGTTAATAAATTTGAAACTTACATATACATATCTAAAAATATCAAACAATATTTTATATTCATTGGCCAGTTGGGATCATTTTATTGTATCTACTTATATTGTTCATATTGATTATCCAGTCTTATTATAATATTTATTTGTACTTTATGCCTTATACAACTATGCCGGCACATGTTTTTGGTCTCTGTGGATTGACGCCTAGGTAGGAGGAGATGTTAGAGCATTGCCATTGTACTGCACGGACCCCATGTTGGGGCGCGTACGTGTAGCCCTCACGTACCGGGGTGTCCGACAAGTGACGGCAGGGAGCAGGTTCTTCTGGGCCCAGGTGTCCGATGTGTGTGTGTGGTGAGTAGGTAAGGATTAGGGTTTCAGGGAAAGGTAAGTACTCACTGGTGCCGCTTGGAAAGATATACAGCAGTCCAACTGTTGAAAGCAGAGTTCCTCTTTATTTTTTCCACAAGCAAACGGCAAACACGGAACAAGTACATCTCTTCCAGTTACATCTCTGGTTCTGTCCAATATCAGGTACAATCATCAGCATTGCTTCCATTTGAGAATAATGTCCTAAGTTGGAACCTCTCCTTTCTCTCTCTCTCTTAGAGTCTGTGCTCCTGCTCCTTACAATTCAAATGGTTAGAACAACAACTGGGTTTGGGTTGGGGGCTTCCCTATATCCCTTCTCACTAGCTTCCAGAACCTTCTATCACATGTTCGGCCTTGTGTCCGACATCTGATAGGATGGTTGGTAAACCCTCTGACCAATCACTAGCTTTCAGTTGTAAGTATGTTACTAGTCTATCTCCTGTTATGACTAACAACCCCTCTGACCTATCCTTCTACAATGTTCCCCAGTCTAGCCTATGGACAATGTTAGTCTATGGCCTAAACCCACTACTGCCATCTTGTGTCTATTTAGATTATGGCACTTCTAATGTACTTAAATGGGTAGAAACCATAAAAGTGAATTAATGTATGGTTAACTCTATTTAAAGGATTCGTATTAGTTGATTGAAGTGTGTCCAGTTATTACCAGGTCCCTACATACGCCTTTTGCACAATCCTTTGAAACGCGTTGCGGTTTTTATTGGCTGTATGTCATGTAATTATTCAGGAGTTCCTTTGAACATTTTAATGGGTTGAATAAACAGAAACCTTTTAATGGACTTTGGAGTGGCAGCCGGCATCCTTTTATCTATATTACAATTAGGCTGTAAGCAAGCCAGCCGCGCTCCTCCAACCTTGGATGTTACGGATTGAGTCAGATAATCACTTTTCCACCTCCTGCACCCACCATCAGACTAGGTTTGAGGAGCCATATCCTACTACTCTTAAAGCGAAATGAAAACCAGGAATTTGACTTTCCCGTGTTTTGTTCCAGTCCCCCGGGGCATCCCAGTTTGGGATGTTCCCCTGTGTGAAACAACCCCAAATGCCGCTTACACTCACTTCTTCCTCGTTCAAATGGTGCATGTGCGGGCTCTCATCCAATGAGAGCAGTCTTCCGTGAATAAGTAATTTAGCAAACAGATCTCATTGACTAGAATGAGGAGTGCACACTGCAGCATCCCTGTGCTCCCGTCTCAGCCTACATGAATGGCTGGCATAGGAACACGCATGCATGCACCCCATTCAACAATGAGAGCCATTTGCCGAATTACATAGTTACAGAAGATGGTTCTCATTGGACGAGAGCTTGTGTATGCACCGCTGGATTGGGGAAAGGTAAGATTTACAGGCACCCCATGGGGGTTTCACACAGAGGGGCATACCAAATTGGGATGCCCTGGGGGTAGGGCCAGCGGCCAGGTGGGTTTTGTTCTGCTTTAAATGGGGCCCATAAGTCTAAATAGAGTTTTGATATGCAAAGCATTATCCTTAGTGGCATTCTAATTTGGGATGCACCTAAGCGTGCCCTGCTTCTGAAACCTAGGGATCATGCTTTGTGGACAAAATTTATAATCATAGTTTTGACTTACTTTATAAAGGTATGAAACCCAGGATATTAAATATCCAGTGTTTTGATCTGTGGCCCGGTGAATCCCAATTTGGGATGCCCCACTCTGTGAAATCCCAGAGTTTTGTGGTATTCTTAGCAGGTGATCCCATGGCGCAGGCTCTCCTCCAATCTGCTTTCAAAGTCACAGCATTGCCATTATTCCACCTCCTTTGTCTGCAATGGAGGGGACGTGCCAACCCATGACAGGATTTGGATCAACGATCTTGTGGATACCTTACTATAGAATTCCTTAGCAACAGGTAACTTTTTACCAATACTACATAGTCTATTATAGGTATTGTTACTATTAAGATCACCATATATCATTTTTTTCTTTGACAGTAAGGTATTCACAGCCTTGACAGAACTACATATCAGATCGAACGGCTGTATCTTTTAGTCTGCTATATTTATATTCAATATACCATGTGCACAGTGTATATAACATACACGGATATGTGTGTATATCGTATATAAATATGTATTACTATTATTTCTTTTGATACTATAAACAAAGAGCAAACTTTGAAAATATTGGTGTGCTTCCTCTTTCTTTAAATTTTTTTGTACCTTACGTTGGGATATATTGAGGAAAGATCCCAGGGGGTGAAGCACCCAACTCAAACGTTCACACTTACCTTTAAATACGGTGTGCCAACCAGTGTATTAACTATTTGTAGGATTTGGATCAAGTACCTTACCTCTGTTTCACATCTGTGATCCTTGATCCAGTTAGTAACTTTAACCCTTCATGCCCTACCCCTCTGTTCCCCACTTAGCCCATTCATTCTGTTTGGGACGCCCTTGTGGGTGTAACCTCTATGATCGCTGGTTCTCTTACCTTGCACCACAAACCCATAGTGCATGAGCAGGCTCCCAGCCAATCAGAATAGATTGACTTGCATATTAATTCCAGGCAACCTATTCAGCATGCAGGGGTGTGCTAAACAGATGAAGGGGTACTAGGGATGCAGTCAGAGGCCGGCACATGCTCCAAGGGAGTGGGGAATGAGGTAAAAAAATATAAGCTAGAGGGTTTCATACATTGGGGCATCCCAAATCAGAATGACCATGGAAAGGATATTTACCAGCCCCAGAGCCTATTGGACTGTGTGCTTAGGGGTTTTGCTCTGCTTTAAATAAGACCAAAACCCATAAATATATGTCTCCCCATTGATCCCCCCCAGGGGCATAGCAACTTTGGGTCCCCTGTGTTGTCAAACTTCTGTGACATATACTCACCTCAGTTTCATTATGCTCCTTATAGGCAACCCACTGTGCATGCTCCACACACCAGGCGGAATCAGATGCCTGCTGGAGGGGCTGTAGGCTGAAGGTTTATCCAATCTGCCCAGACAACAGCTGTGCATGCACTCTGGGATCAAGGTGTATATCCGGGGACGCTGGTGACTTTCCACTGCAGGGCATCATAAATCAATGAGGTGCTGCTGCTGCTAATGGTGAGTGTGATGAATGTGCTGCTATTGCACCATGAGGGAACATGCTGCATCAGTGGTCCCCATCCTCCGCGCCCTCCCAAACAGGGATACCACTCTGTGTAAAACCCCCAGATCACTGGTAAACTCACCTTTACCAGTGGGTTCCATGCTGCTGTCTTTACCAGCAGCTCCAGCTTCCTTGTAGCTGTGGCGCTGGTGGCAGAAATGCTTCCCAGTCTACAAGAAAGCTAGGGATTCGGCCAGCAGGCTAGGTAAAACTCATCCGGCATTCTTGAGATTCAGTGGTTTAAAAAATGCCAGGTGGGTGTTGCCTTAGGAAAAACGTCATTTATTTTCTTTAAACCAGGCCACCACCAAGCCAGCCAAATCACCCAAGTTACTCGGGTAAGTAGGGCTGGTGGGGTGTGGAGGAGCCCAAAGAGTTTTGTGCTGCTTTAAGGCTCCTGCTCTGCAGAAGTTCAAAGCCTAGATCTGTAGATGGCGAGTAGCGTGGTGGCAGCCGAGTGCAGGACAGAGAACCAGGGTGCAGAGGAAAGGGCGAGGAAGCTAATGTGGAGGCTGATTTAACCTTTAGGTGCCAGCCTTCCTAGAATTTTTGTCACCCTTTGTTGCCAGACCACGTTTCACTATTTGGCACTACATATGTTCAACCTTGATTTTTGAAGGGATTTCCAGGGATTTTCCAGGAAAATTATATATTGTTTTTTTCAGCAGAGTCTGAGCTTGGCCATTTTTTAGTGTATTCTCAATACTTTTGGGTGACATATGTGCAAAAAAATTTTTAGTGTTTTTTGTAATAAAAAATGTAAGTTTGTCAATAAAATCTTATTGCGTGTGAATCCCCAATTTTTCCCGGTCACAGCAGTACCACATATGTATTGGTAGACACCCTTTCCTGCCCAGAAGACTCCCCCAAACTGAAACAGCGCTTTAGGAGATTTTCAGATAAAATACAACTATGCTACGTGCCAAGCGCACCTTGCAGTTTTTCCAGAAAAACAACCCTTTACATTTGAAATACGCCCCACAAACTATATATTCTCTGGAAGTACACTCCTCAAGCTTTCTAGGTGTAACAGGCTTGTTTATGTGGGTGTAGTTTTGTGGAAGTAATCCCTCAATCAATTCTTTGGTTGCACAGAGTTTCCCTAAAAAAATAATAAAATAGAAGAATCAAAGCCACATTTTCCTAAAAAAAAAACTATATGCAAACAAGAAAAAACAAGTCAAATCTGAAAAAGAAACATCCCCCGAACAGAACGGTTGCCAAACACCCCAAAGTAAAGCATGGGCATAACGGTAATTTTACTTGAAAATTTCAGCTCTGCAGACAAAGTGCGCACCTTGCAATTTTTCAACCAAAACAACCCTTTACATTTGGAATATCCCCCATAAACCCTATATTCTCTAAAAGTAAACATATTAAGCTTTCTAAGCATACTGAGCTTGTTGTAAAGGGCTCATCTTTCTGGAAGTAATCCCTTGAAGAATTCTTAGGTTGCACAGGGTTTCCCCCAAAAAAATTATAAAAAAGCAGAATAAAAAATATGTTTTCCTAAAATATCAATATGCAAACAAGAAAAAACAAGCTAAATCTGAAAGTGCAAGGTCCCCCGAGCAGAACAATACCCAACATGCATAGGTACTATTAACCCTTTTAATTGCCAGCCTACTTGAAGTTTTGTCACCCTCTGTTGACAGGTCATTTTTCCCCATTTTGCACCATGTTTAACTGTGATTTTTGCCAGAATTTCCAGGAAAATTATATACATAATTTTTGCAGCAGAATTTAGGCTTTAACTTGAAATTTCTTGTTTGTAATTTTTCTACAGTTTTTTCAATATTTTTGCGTAAAAAAACAAAAAAATAAATAAAATTTCCTCCTTAATTTTAAATAAAACATGTGTTTTATTAATGAAAACCATATTGCATGTGATAGCCCCATTTCTCCCAATTACAACGGTACCACATATGTATCGGTAGCCCCCCCATCCTTGCCCAGGAGACCCCCCAAACTGAAAAGAGCACTTTATAACATTCACAAATAAAATACAACTACTATCCACACTATAAACTAAAGGGGCTAATTTAAAAAAAAAAAATGAAATAGGGTCACTCCTCCCAGGGGAGGGGGGCAATTTTGGGGAATTTTAAGGCTTAAAAACCCTTAAAATCCCCAAAAAATTACATGGGTCCCCCCTACCCATCATAACCAGCCCGGGACCAGCTATGGGGGCTTGTAGAACAGGGTGCAGGGGCCTGCTCTGGTGGCCCCCCACCCTGCAGCCTACAAGCCCACATACCCAATGTGGGCCCGGGCTCTTCTGCCCCCCCCCCTGGGCTTTGGGGAAGCAGGTAATTGGGGGTGCCAGGGGTTGAAGCCTTGTGAACTGGTATAGGGGTCTCATGGATCCCTTACCATTCACAAGGGGTTAAATGTAAAAAAAAAACAGACACAAAGAGAAAAAATATTTTATTGAATTTTTTTTTTTTTTTTTTTATACTTACCTCCCATTCATCCTCGGCCACTGTGTCCCACACTGATCACTCTGGCTTCTGCTCTCTTGCTGCTGCTGGAAGCCTTTTATAGCTGCTGGGTGACAGAGCATAAGGGGTAAATTTAAAAAAAACAACATAGGGTCCCCCCTCCAAGGGTTTTTAGGGGTTGACAGGTGTCGGGTCACCGATGACGTCAACCAGCCACGCCCTGGGGCGGGGCTAGCAGCCGCAAACCAGGAAGTGGGGGGGAGAGGGTGATTTCTCGCCCTCTCCTCACCACGGAAGAGCCCAGGGGGCGATCTGAGCCCCCCCCCCCCCTGGTAAAGAGGAGACCCTACAGGAGGGATCGGGGCTTCAGGTGAGTAAATGTCATTTTTCTTTTTTTTTTTTTTTTTGCAGTTTGTGCCAGCGGCTGAAGCGGGGGGGGGGGGGGGCGCTATTTCAGGCACCCTCCTGAAGACAGAAGAGCCCCGCAGGGGGATCCAATGCCCCCCGGGTGAAGAGAAGACCCGGCCTAACATAACGAGGGGTCAGGTGAGTTTTAAACTTTTATATTTTTTTTTACTGTGGAGGTTTAAACTCAGCTACATGAGTCTCACGTAGCTGCCACTAAACAGTAGGAGAGGCGACTACGTGAGACTCACGTAGCTGGCACTAGAAGGGTTAAGACTAGCGTCACATTTTGCCATTTGTGCGTCTATGTAGCGACATTCAGAGCATCCGGAAGTAGGCGCTGCATGGAAAGGGGCTCTGGTGCTGTGACCTAGCTTCACCGTTGGACAAGTAATGCTTGCAGTATCCTGTCCAGCATTGATAAATGTGATGTTTGCAGAGTGCTGTAGAAGCACTCTACCTACTGCACACTGAGCGTACCAATGCTGCTATTGTTTCATGTAACTCCCCGAGAGAAACCTGCGCAAGGTGACGCTACATATAACAGGACAACCCTGCAGCGCCAGTGAAGAGCACCGAAGCCCATATTTAAAACTAAGAAACACAAAGCCAGCGTCGGCTCTCTAAAATTATACACCTGACGCTATTCAAAATAGTCTGTTTCTCACAAAAAAAACACCAGCCACAGAGCACACATGGAATGACATTGTTAACACACTGGAGTACTAGAATTGCAATGACGGAACTCAAAATACAATTCTGCAACCTAAAGTGCGAGGAACAACGCTTTTGTTGCCGTCCAGGAGCCAACACACTCATTTTATGTGAAAAAATTCTGAAAAATGTAATCTAAATGTGATCTCTACACAACCAAAATATACACCATTGAATTGCATGGGAGAGCGCAACTGAGCGACAGGTGCTACGCGGCACTGCCGAACATCGCTTTTCACTGAGCTACTGCTAGTGATAGATGTGACGCTACATGGCGCTATTAGAGGCACTTACCAGATTGACTTTCAAACATGTGGTTTTCACATACTGCGCCCAGCATTCACCTGGCGTTACCTGCTACTACATGGCATTAGCGCTTCTTAATAAGCGCTAGGAAGAGGGAGGTTGCGATGCCGTTGTATAGAGCCCTGGTAAGGCCACAGCTAGAATACTGTGTGCAGTTCTGGAGACCTTACCTGCAAAAAGACATTATTCAAATAGAACGTGTCCAAAGGCCGGCAACGAAAATGGTGGAAGGACTTAAACTTATCAGGAGAGACTTAAAGAACTTAATTTGTACAGTCTGGAGGAAAGAAGGGAGAGGGGGGACATGATTGAGACCTTTAAATATGTGAAAGGATTGAATAAGGTTCAGGAGGGAATTGTTTTTAAGAAGAAGCTTAATGATAGAACAAGGGGCACAACCTGAAGCTAGTCGGGGGGAAGATCAGGAGCAATGTTAGAAAATATTATTTTACAGAAAGAGTAGTAGATGCTTGGAACAAACTTCCAGCAGAGGTAGTTGAAAAATCAACAGTCACTGAATTTAAACATGCCTGGGATAAGCACACATCTATCCTAAGATAAAGAGTACATACAGTATACACATAAGGGCAGACTAGATGGACCGTATGGTCTCCTTCTGCCGTCAACCTTCTATGTTTCTATGTTTCTATGTTTCCAAATGTGAGTAGATCTTGCTGTTTATGCTTGCGAGACACCATGTGTTACCCACCTGTCTAGTGACAGTATAACATAAGGAGGCCCACTATGAGTTTTGATATGGGGCCCTGTGAAGCCTATGTACGGCCCTGGATAAACCAGAAGAAAATACTGCACTTGTAAGATTTACACAATGCTTTTTTACTTACTCAAAAAAATGATAGAAGTGTGCCTTTTAAATGGGTTTCTCCTTTTGCGTTATTTAAAGGGCGACCATTTTATTATTTTTAAATGCTTTTTTGTTGTAAAAGTGATTTCAATTTGCTTTAAAAATACATGATTTGCCTATTAGAAATATCTGCAGGCAAAGGTTATTGTTACACCATTGTATCAGGCTACATTTGGCACTGTCCTAAAATGTTTTACATTTTTAAATTGAAACAGAAGTCGGTGAGATGTCGAGGTTTACAGTTTCAATTTATGATTTCTCTTCTGAAAAAAGTGGGCGTGGCCCTTGGATCTGTGATACTGCATAATATTCAGCAATGTGATGAATCTGGAGGTGGAGGTGGAGTGGGGTGGAGGGAGGGGTGGGTGGAAGGAGAGACAAGCCTTTCTGTCCCACTATACTGAGCTGATTGGGGGACGAGATGAAAAAGAGAAGGTAATTGGCTGAACCTGTAAACCTCAATATCTCAGCCATTTCTGTTTCAATTTAAAAACGGAAAACAGTTTAGGACAATGTAAAATGTAGCCTGACGCAATGGTGTAACATTTGCCTTTGTCTGCAGTATCACTAAGTTCCTTCTTAGCCCCAGGGCATGCATAGTTGGCAGAAAATTACATTGTGCTAAGTAAATTGTGACAGGTCAAACAATAAAAACTACAAATAAAGCTAACAGACTGAAACATTCTGGACACAAAACAAAAACCATAAGTAATAAAGAAAGGAATTGTGCAAATTTTAACCTTCCATATGCATTAATACATTGTTAACGCTTCTTCTTTTGGAATGCTTCATAAAGTTTGGAAGTTTATTTTCTTTTATTAAACTCTAAGATAGCCAAATCAAACATATCTGGTTGGTTATGTGGGGTTAAGTGTAGGGACTAGACACAGGGCAAGAAACGGAGCTCTGATTTCGTGGTGAACAAGGTCACCCTGCTTCAATGGAATTGGCAAAGGAGACTATCATTGAGAACCCAACACTCAACCCAGATCCTGGAGTCTAAGGGCAACCCTTGTCTTTATTGTAGCCCCCCGCCCCCAACAACTGTGACTGAAGGAAGGCCCATGTGATGCAACTAGGGAACAGGGTGTCTTGACAGAAAGTGATAACCCTATAACCAATTGTCTAGGCAGACCCGCTTGGCAGGAAGCTTGTAGAAAATTGTGATTGAGCAAGTTCAAGTCCATAAGCCAGAGGAATGGGCAGGCTCTGTTTCCTGGTCTGTATCCAAGCAAATGACTGGGGCAGGCAACAAGCAAGGTTTGCTGTCAAGTAAACATAGCGAGGATCAGTCATGAGGCTGACAGCTTGCTCCAGTATTTGAGTGTCCACTATTAATTGTACATCTATGGTGGAAGCTCATGTGGTGGATCTCTTGGTGCCCAAAATGAGGGAATCTGTTTTCTTGAAACTTGAAGCAGTGGTGAGCGCCAAGGCCTGTTGGAAAGTACAACTGTCAGCACTGGGGCAAGGCTGCAGCTCACAGTCCTCTGTAGGATGCAGCCTGTGAGCATTCAGTAAAGTAATGTTTTTTTTTACATGACTGTATAATCCCTTTAAGCAATTCTCTTAATTAAGTAACCTTAGATTTGTTAAGCCTTGTATTTCTTGTCGGCATCAAACACAATGATAAAAGTTTTTTTTTTACTTAAAGTGGACCAACACCCTCCTTGATTGGCCTAGGAATCTATAAGATTCCCAGGCCAATCCGATCCCTCCCTGCGGAGCATCCAAAATCAGGATGCCCCGCTGTGTGAAACTCCCCAGGACGCCCCATTCACATTACCTTACTCCCGGTCCAATGGCACATGCGTGGGCCGCAGCCGCATCTTGCGCTTCTCTCTAGCAGGGCGCGTGCCCGCGCCGGCCATTTGTGAATGGCTGGTGTGGACGCTCTCCCTGTTAGAGGGAAGCGCGAGAAGCAGGGGATTTGACATTCTTGGGTTTTGTTCCATTTCCAAGGGGCTTCCTGAATTGGGAAACCCTCAGAGCGCCAGTATTCACTCACCCTTTTCTGGGTACAACAGCGCATTTATGGGCTCTCATCCAATGAAAGATGTTTGCAATGTCATTCGGCAAACAACTTTCATTGACTTTAATGGGGAATGCAAGCAGCTGCATCCCCAGCAGCAGGTGCACTCATGGCCCAGCATATCTGAATGGCTGGGCCGGAGAGGGTGCACTGCCTAAGGATTTAGGGGATAAGGCCGCTCTCACTCCCCATTGAAAACAATGAGAGATGGCTGCTGAATGATGTATGTTTGTGAATAAAAAACATTCATACATAATCCTCACTGCCAACCCTTTTACTACTCCATTACTGCTGCAAAAAGTCTAAGATCAGAGGAAAAGATACTGTCTAGGCTCCTATAACTGCACCAGGAGGAATAAACCTTCCTATATATTTTCCATGTAACAAGCATTTAGAAGAATATTGATTACCTTGTCTGAGCAGTCTTTGGTCTTCAGCAATCTCCATCCAGATGTTAGGCTGTTAACAGAAAGCTTGATGGTTCTGGATGAGTAAGAGGGCCCTGAGTCCAAAGATCTGGTCTCTTTGAAAAATGCCAGGATTTCACTGCAAATGGCAATGAGATTGTGAACCTGGCTTCTTCTGGGCCAAAAGGGCATGATCAATTTTACTGAGGCCCTGTACTCCTAAAGTTTCCTGAGGGCTAAGGGAATGAGGCAAAAATTAGGAAATGTGACAGCCTGGTTACTACTGGCCAAAATGAATTTAATATATGTTACAAGAACTGAGGGGTATGGAAAAAAAAAAAGAAAAAAAAATTAGATAATGTGTACCGAAGATCGTCCATCCAGGGGCGTCAATTCCCAATTCCCCCGATGCTTATCTTCCTGTTATCTTTGTCAGCATATAAATCTATATAAGGAAAGCTCAGATTCATACAAATTTGATGTCCCTGTCATGGACTATTCTGAATAAAATTTCTGCTCAAGTAATCTGCTGCAATGTTATCCTACTCCCTTAGAGCTGAGGGGACAGGGATGGGTAGGGTAGAGCTGGGGGGACAGAAATGGATGGGGACGGGGTGGGTGGAGCAAAGCTGGGGGGCAGGAATGGATGGGGAAAAGCTGGGGGAACAGGAATGAATGGGGTTGAGCAGGGGGAACTGTGATGGATGGGGCAGAGATGTCAGGACAGGAATGGATGGGGCAAAGCTGGGGGAACAGGAATGAATAGGTTTGAGCAGGGGGAACTGTGATGGATGGGGCAGAGACGGCAGGACAGGGATGGATGGGGCAGAAATGGTAGGACAAGAATGGATGGGGCTGAGCTGGGCTGGGGGGACAAGATTGGATGGGGCAAAGAGACTGAAAAATTAAGTTTATGTGTAACTTGCAATGCCGCTTCCCGCCCAGTAGTTCATCTTGCCAAGCTAGAATCATGACACTGACAGAGATACTAAGCACTGCATCACTGATCAAATAAAGGGAGGCCACTCAGCATGGCAACACAGAAGCAACTAAGTGTAGGGCTGTCAGAGCAGGAGTCCAGAAATCTGGTTCCGAGGTCCGCATTCAGACCCTGTTCCGCCAGTTGAGTACTACTAGTCTAAAGGATAGGAGGTGGAGACAAATGGGCAAGGAGCAAAAATGGTAGAGCTTGATTTTGGTGGTATGTGCCGTGTAAAGGTTATCAAAGTTGCTTAAGCCAAGTTATATACTTATCTAAGGAGATGAGTTTGTAGACAAATAGTGTGCCAGTTCTGAGTGGACATGCAGTTCAAGAAGTTTGGATAAGAAAGAAAGCAGCGATAACTGTGGAGGACAGAGGGTTTTTTTGATAAGTGGAGTAATAATAGCACACTTACAGGAGAACGGAAAGGTACCAGAAATTATTCTGGTAATAGAAGGTTACTGATGGTGTAGATGTGATCCATGCTTGTTTAAACATTTGAGAATTAGCATCATACAAACTGCCCCTGAAGCCTTTCAAACATGAAAAATCTGGGGAAAAAAAAATTTTCTGTTCCTTTTACGGAATCAACTTCAAGACTTGTTTTGATAGTAACAGATAGTAACAGATTTACCTTCTGTCTTAATGTTTCCCCTGTGGGCCCACTGGCATAAAACAGGCAGGAACCCACAGGACATTTATTCTCAGAAACAGTCACAAATTTTGGTTTAGCATTGAATCAAACGTCCACCAAACAAATAATGCTTTCTTCAGCAACAAGGAAATCACAAATCACCCAGAGCTCACCCAGTAACAGTCTTTTCAGGCAGACTTCTGTTCTCTCCAGCTCACAACATAGCAGCAGGCTTAGCTCTCTCCTGCTGCTTACTTCACATGTCTTTTTCTCTCAGACATTCAGCTGTTATTAGCTCAGGTTCACACCTGAGTATTTAGCCAGCAACTTGTGAATCCTGAACTGGAATATGGGAATGGCCATCCCACCCAGACTCTACAGCCACTCCTAAATCCTGGACCCAGAAATCCAGTTTTAAAAAACTGCTTGACAACTTAACTGTTGTAAGCCAGTAACTTTATCCGCCTCAGCCTCAGTGTCACATACCCCCCATCCAGGAACAACCCTGCTGATTGCTTACAGCCCTATAATAAACCAGGAAACCATATTCCAGGCTGTGTGAAATTGTGACATTCGGCCCCCTACTTCAAATTCTTTGTCATTGAGAGGTTTTAGGAGGACCATTTTTGGCTTTCTCAGCCCTTGAGTATATTCCAGTTGGTCTCTAAACTGAGGATGAGCTCCTGATAGTAATTGCTTGTTCTTTAAGTTAGAAATTAGGTATTAGCACCTGAAAACAGGAAAATGATATGGCTAGTGGGTGCAATTGAACCAGAGGTGTCCTACCCCCAGTCACCTCCACAATAACACTAGAACCAATAGTAAGGAGGAATGCACACCACACAACATACTGTAAAGTTTTATGTGCATGAATATGGTGTGTGTATTAGTATTCCTACACATCAGAATAACAAGTCTATAAAAAAAGGATGTCAAAGGTGTAGAGAAGCACCAGGAGGATCATACAAAGACTGTATATAAATAGTAAAATATTACCAGAAGTCCAAGAGGTTAAAGTCTGACACTCTTGTGAGTATAAAGTCTGATGCTGACCAGAAATAAAAGTTAAGGAAAAAATGACACCATAATGAATATACAATTGCAGTATATCAGATACATTGTCTGGTCATTTCAGTAATATGCTCAGACAGGTGTATCACTTTTAATAGCTTTCCATTTTGGATAATGGAAACAAGAAACTTTTACTTCCTCCTCTTCCTTCTTCTTTTCTCTTTCTGTGGAACTCAAATGCAGCCGAGCTTGAGATAAAGGTGGGCCTGGGCTAGCTGAAAGGTAGAAAACCAGTGCAGGAGTGGGCTCTTTAGACTGAGAATTAACTTCCCAAAAGGACTGAATAGTGGACACCTAAACAAGTCCATTGTGTCTTTAACTGAAAATGTAGCATCGGTTGAGAACCCTTTAGAAAAGGTCATCACAAAAATGCTTATGCCAACCTGAGGGCAGATAACAAGCACAATAGCCACACTTCTTGTATGGTTTCTTCGTCTAGTTCCCTTGGTCTTGCTCAGACGTTTGAGTTCTTGCAGACTTTTCCTTGATCTTGACAGGCTGCATATTAGCACCTTCAGTGACAGCTTCTGTTCCCGAGGACAGAGTTTTCTTTTGCTTGGTGTCCCCAGGAGGTAAGGTAAGCTGAAGTTTGGACATCTCGAGTAGGTGGCATTGAAAGCCGGGAGACACCGTGGCCCCTCAATAAGCCCTCCTAAATTAGAGAGGGAGATAGAGCTGTTTCTCCTTCTCTCTGCCCACACGTCTTTGGGTACAGCCCTGTTTATGATGAATGGAAAGCAAGGCCGGAAACCTGTGATGATGCAGTTCATGTGCGAGGACCTATCGATCCCTCATCACTTGTGCACGGTACATCAGAGCACCTGGATGCTTCTGCCAGATTACCCTCATAGCGAGGCTAAACTCTCAAGCTTGACCTAGTGACTGCAGGACTTGTGGTAAGGCTTTACACCATCTTGCGGTGGGGCGTGCCTGCCCACCCACTTTCCCCGGGAACCCTCCCTATGCAAAACTTACTGGACAGTGCACCCTGACTAACCATGAGGCATCGTTGTCTGTACAAAAAGGGGAAGGGATTCATTAAAATTTTAAAAATGTCATAGCCAAATTGCAACCACCGCTTCCCCGGGAACCCTCCCTATGCAAAACTTACTGGACAGTGCACCCTCACTAACC
Source organism: Gastrophryne carolinensis (assembly GCA_027917425.1). NCBI lineage: Eukaryota > Metazoa > Chordata > Amphibia > Anura > Microhylidae > Gastrophryne > Gastrophryne carolinensis. Next base: position 177,818,242 of record CM051241.1, on the reverse strand, counting down.
TTGAGGCCTTGTTGTCTGTACAAATAGGGAAAGGGGTTCATCAAAATGAAAAAGACTGTCATAGCCAAATCCCAACCACCGCTTCCCAGGCCCACACTGTGCTAAAGGAAGGGAAAAACAAAGGAAACCACCAAGTAGAGAATGCAGAAAAAGGAAAAACAGGAAAATAATCAAAAGAAACAAATTCTTCCTGAATAGTGACATGGTTTGCTTCCTGTGCAGAAACACAAACAATACTGATGCCCAGGGAGGGAATTTTAATCTGGCATGTTGTTTGTGTTTCCTGAATCAAAAAAAGCTAAAAAATATACATACAACACAAGACATTTAAAACCAATGCACTACCCCCTATAATCTCCACTGGTATCCAATAGTAGGCCCTGCCAACTCAGGCTAATAATGAACCTCAATAGGCGATAAATATACCCTGATTATTGCAACACCCTAAATATATATAATTCACCCAAAAATAAATAGATATTAAATACAACATATAAATATTACATAACACAGCAAACTTCATATCAATAGATGCCAATAAAGTGTTAGCGTGATTGTCAAATAAAGTGCAACAATATAATGAATTTAAATAAAGTGTCTATTACATAAAAATCATGATCCCACAATTCACACTATACTATACTATACGGTGTTTGCCTGCATTTCTCCCTCTCCTGCATTCACTCTGTATGTTTATATGCTGGCACATGCACTTTATATACTTCTTATATATATTTCTTTGTCTCTGTTTATCAGTTTGTATTGTTGGCTATTGATTTTCTTGGATAGGTTATTCTGTGCAATATATACTGTATATATATATATATATATATATATATATATATATATATTTAGTATAGTGTGAATTATAGTGTGAATTGTGGGATCATGATTTTTATGCACCAGACACATTGTGTAAATCCATTATATTGTTGCACTTTATATGACAATCACGCTAGCACTTTATTGGCATCTATTGATATGAAGTTTGCTGTGTTATGTAATATTTAAATTAATATGTAATATGTAATATTTATTTATTTATTCATTTTTTGGTGAATTAGTATAGTTTTTTTGTGCCGGCACAAAAATATTTAGGGTGTTGCAATAATCAGGGTATATTTATCGCCTATTGAGGTTCATTATTAGCCTGAGCTGGCAGGGCCTACTATTGGATACCAGTGGAGATTATAGGGGGTAGTGCATTGGTTTTAAATGTCTTGTGTTGTATGTTTATTTTATAGCTTTTTTTGATTAAATAAAATGATTAAATAGGGCCCTTTTCGCCTTGAGAAAGCGACGGGAGTGCGTTGCGCAACGCGTCGGCGGCGATGGAGGGGGACTCTGCTGGCCACAATACTGGATATGTGAGGAATTTAGTTACTTGTTGAATGTCTGTTGCCCCTTTCTTTTCCCTCCTGGCTTGTCCTCATTATTGTTGATGGCACCTTGGCACTATAGCACTTTAGTTTTATGTTTGCACAATTATGGTATAATTAGATTATGTACATAAAACATGCAATTATTATTTAGCACTTTATTTATATCAACCAGGTTAGGATAGGCTCAGGCATCGTTGTTTAAATATCTTTTTTATCATTAGAAATAATAATCCAGCAGCAGTAGGGTGGGTTTTTGCTCCCCCCTTTTCCCCTTCCGTTATAAGGTTTAGCTTGTGTATATGTTTTTTAGAGTTTTTTTAAACAGTACTGTATTCATGTTCTGTGTGGATTTAGTCCTCAATAAAATTTCATATATTTTTCTATACATATGGTGGTGCCACTTATTGTGGGATAGTTTTTTGGGGGTACGTGGGACTATAGTCTTTGTATTTCAGAGGTATATCTATCCCATAGTGTGCACACCTGTTACAATCATTATTTGGCTAGTGCGGTCCAATACTTCTGTTTCAATAAAATGATTGATGTTTATGACTTGTTTTTTATGATTTGTGTTTATTGATCTGGTGCTTCTCATTGGGAGGGAGGTGTGGTTGGTCCATGTCCACTCCATTTTTGTTGTCTGGATATATGGAGTGAGCACAAATGTGGTTATTGATAGGTGGTGCACCCCTTGGTATTCATTGTTTGTCTTTCCTGTTGGAGGAGGATATCATCATCTCAGTCATCACCAGACCAAAGGGTGACTAGGGAAAATAGGGTTGACAAAAACTTTATTCACTATCCATAGAGACTTAAAGGAGCTGCAGCACTCAACCCTGTTAGCTTGCAGACCAACCTATAATCTGTCTGCACCACCTCGCCAAGGTGCCTCTATGGGTGCAGTCCTAACTAATCTATGAGAGCCCCATTTGGGACATACAATGCAAGAGATAAAATGGGAGCAGCTTACCTGAGGTTGCCCTAAACCTCATGTGCAAGCCATGGGGTGGAAGGGTCAAGACCTTGCAATACAGCCTAGACCCCACACCCCATGTGCTTGCACAAATTCAAAGTGAACAAAAGCAGTGGTCTGAGCAGCTGCCACTCCCCTTTTGTTCTCTATCCATAGAGCATAACAACCTGACCAATGCAGCTCACAGGAATCAGTGGGATCGAGTTTGTGGCAGGTAAGTGAATTATTAACTTGCCAGGACCGACACTTTTGATGGCCTTTTTGTGTACATTTTTCATCTGACAAAATGATTCCCTTAACCTCCCTGGCGTTATGATTATGTCTGGAATTTTGTACCAAAAGCGTTACCATTTGTTTGTATGGAAATTTGGTGTTATGTATTGTAGGCCTGCAATTCTTAGCAATTACTTACTTAAACCTGACCATAGAAGACTCTAGTAGACCTCTCAGATGTGATCACTTGACTTTGTGTGTGTGTTTCACTTTTACATTTGAATCTGCCGCCCAGTTCCACCCCCATGAGCCTCTGCGGCTCACAGAGACGGAACCAGGAAGTCAGAGGGACGCATCTGCCGGGGCTCTCACCTGCGATCACAGCGGGGACATCGCTGGATCGCAAGGAAAAGGTAAGGAGACTCCGCTGCCAGACTCTGCTCCTCTGCCTAATCTACCCCGAGCGTGACTCGGGGTTACCGCTACTTGCAGCGAAAATTAACCCCGAGTCACGCTCGGGAACACCGCGAGGGAGGTTAAGGTGCTGAGTGTATCTAGTATTTTGTTTTCTAATGTTAGCAAATATGTGTTTTATGGATGCAGTTTTCACTATCTGCAACTATTGCCAAACAAATACCAAGATCTAGAGGAAGAGAGGAGTGAGCTTTGTACAAATACAATGCCGCTGCTGAGCATATGTAGGGCTGATTGAGTTCCCCACCTCAGCAGCGGTCTTAGCATCCAAAGTATATTTTTCCTTTAAAGCAGGACAAAAGTTTAAAAAAAAGCAAGTTCAGTAAATTGCATCTGTAAAGCCCCCCTCTGGCAATCAGTGACATAAACTATTTGAGAGGGCTTAACTTCATGCAGATGTTATGGAAGAGCAGGCAGATTCTATGCTGCATAACTGCATGCCAGTGCCCATCATGCCAGCTTCTGAAAACCCCAGTCCCACAGTCAAAATTGCTGCACAATCAATATCAGTGCAATCCTCCTCTATTTCTAGTAGAAAGCCATCAGCTGTGATGACTCATTGCTATGCTGCACAGCTGACAGAATTGTATCATTTTATGAGATACATAGTGTTTACACTGGCTGAATAGATTCTAGAGTCCGCAGTGAACAGTAATAAAGAAACATTGTTGCAACTCTCCCCTCACAGGCTCACACACACACACACACACACACACGCACACATACACTCCCTTTAGCAGCTGATTATTCAGTGTGTGTGTGTGTGTGTGTTTATTTAACATATTATATTGTATATTACACATATTACATATTATATTATTTAACAATACACAAGCTGACCATGCTTCTGAGGCATTTATCTCTCTGTTTGGTGTGGGCTGCTGCTCGTACAGCTCTCCTCTCATGTTGTGTGTGTGTTACAATATGGTCGCTCACATCCACTGCAGCAAAGAATTGGCACGTTAATCCAGAACATCTACATAGAGTTAAACCCTCTCAAATAGTTTTTCCCAGAGGGAGGCTTCCGGGGAGCAATTTAATAAACTTTCTTTTTTTTTTACTTTTGGTCTTCTTTAAGGCAAACTAGGCTTGCACACTCTTAAGGTATCCGAAACATAGGCCCTTATATAAGAATGGATAGCGTCAGGTAGTGGCTGGTTAATGAGAGGTAGCGACAAGTAGCAACTGGTGAACGCCGGACACAGCACACAATTACACATTTATCAAGCAGAATCTGGGATAGCGCCATGTAGCGTCTGATTCATAATTTTCACATCCTCAGTGAACAGCGCCGGCGTTCAGCCTTGCACAGCGCCAGGTATGACCTCTTGCTACCTGTCGCTCTCCCATTCAATGGACGAACCTTTTCTTCTCTTTAAACGGGGTTTTTGTTTTTTTTGTTTTTTTCAAAAAATCTCAAATAATTCTGTGACCTCTTCTGGCATTGAAAAAGCAGTTTTTTGACAAATGTTTCATGTATTTCTTCAGAAATGACATTACAGGTCTGCCATTAAAGTGTTCATGTTACAATGTTGCTACAATGTAATTCCATATGTTTTCGCTTTGTTACTAGTGGATAGATGCTGAAAAACAGACTTTAAACACACAGCCTCCTGCGCTCTGGACTTCAAACAAGCATTTTTCAGCGTCAGAGATTTAGGAGGCTGTTTTTTTGCAGAATATGCTGTGAGTCGGTCGCTATGACCAGTCGCTAACATGCGCTCCCATACAACGCTGTACTGGTCAAATTGCGACTCCTCACAATGTATTCAACATTACTGCACAGCGACTGAGTCGCTATGAAGTAGCGACCCACGGCCGAGCACTGCGACTACTAGCGGGCGCTCAGAAAATGCCTGCTACAGACGCTCATCTGTCGCTACCTGGCGCTAATGATGAATCAGCCTGCCCATTCGCGAGTTCAGTCAAATTATGTTTTATGTTGACAGCCGTCAGCCATATTACTAGTCATATCCAGGGAATATAATTTATTTTATCTAAGATCACAAAAAGCAAGCACATTAAATGCTACAGTGCAAGCGCAAAGGCAACTGTTCATATCTTTTTTTAAAATGGCTTAACCCAGTTTGCTAACACTTTAATGCATCTGTAATATTTAACTGATGAAATGAATGCCTCTATTTGTTTAAGCACCAAGCCTTATATTGTTAACTTTATCTTGCATTTTTTTTATAATGTATTTTTCCCAAATACATTTATTAACCAAGACTGGGCTAATGTAGATAAATTAACAATGAAACCTTCAGTATTACCTTTGTAGATGGTAAAATAGTAAGTTGTGTTTATGTTTAAGGATGGTTTGGAAAAATCGTTTTCCTTGCCTCCTTCGGTAAACTGTTCAACTGTCCTTGTAATCGCAAGTGCACTCGTGGGTGGAGCTTGTTAATATGACCCCTGCCCTGAAGCTTGGTGATACCCTAGAATATCCCCCAATACACTGAAACTATTTTCATTGTCATCAGAACAAATTTAATGCTAGCACAATGTGGGTCATGCTAAAGATTTAGGCCCTTATTTATGAAGGAATAGCGACAGGTAGCGACTGGTGAGCGACCGGTAATGACGGGCACCGCCACGAGAACGCCGGCTCCCCACCACAATCACACATTTATCAAGCCGATCCTGCTTAGCGACTGAGATAGCGCCATATAGCCGCTTATTCATCATTATTTCAGCCTCAGCCCACAGCGCCAGCGTCCGACCTTGAACAGCGACAGGTATGACCTCTCGCTACCTGGCGCTCTCCAATGCATTTCAATGGAACAATCTTTAAATGTTCATAATTATTTGTTATTAATGTTTTGTTTTGTTTTGTTTTTTTTTTTAATGTGAAAAATTCTGTGACCACTTCTGCCATGTTAGATAATTTTTTTAAGGTAAAAAAAAAAATAAAAATTTGTGCAGAATTGATATTACAGGTCTGATATTATTGTATTCATATTACTAAATTCTTAAAAAATTTTTTTTTTTTTTTTGGTTTCCAAAAATATGGTGGTTTGGGGGTTAAAAAACTACTTTTAACACATCGCCGCCAGCGCTCTGGCGTTTAAACATGCATTTCACAGCGCAAGAATTTTTTGAGCGTGATTTTTTGATGAATATGGTGGGAGCCGGTCGCTCCGACCAGTCGCTATCATGCGCACCCATACATCGCGGAACCTGTCAAATAGCGACTCGTCACCCCGTATTCAACATTACTGCACACCGACTCAGTCGCTATCAACAACCGAACAACGGCCAAGCACAGCGACTACTAGCGGGCGCTCTGAAAATGCTGCTACAGTCGCTCAACTGTCGCTACCTGCCGCTATTAATGAATCTGCCTCTTATTTAAAAGAGCACTATCGCGAAATTGTGTAATATTAAAAATCCATATAAACACTTTAGCTAATAAGGGGAGGGGTCACTTATGCACCCAAACTGAATAAAATTCCCGCCAAGTTCGTGGTTTTCTTCCCCTGGTAGGAATAAAATCCTGGAGTTACAGGTTTAGTCTATGAGGGGTGACAGAGCCTGTCACCCGAGATGTCCTCTTCCTTCCAATAAAGTAAAAAAAATAAACCTGGATGTTTCTTTATAGCAGGTGTATAAGTCACCCCTCCTCCCTCCATCCAGCATATTTATATAGATTTTTATCATTGGGCCATTTTTTCACGATAGTGCTCCTTTAAGAAGCGCTAGTGCCACGTAGTGCCAGATGAGCATCAGCATCAGATGAGCTGTTTTGCTATGCATTTTTTGCACTTTTGTGGTGCTCTGTAAACTTGTGATTTGGGCCATGCAAAACCTGTGACATGTCTTTCATGTGTCCCCAATGCAATTCTCGTTTTTTTTATTTTTATTTTATTGTGTTGCCATAACCCCCCCATAAAATCGGGGATTGCAACAGGCGCTGTATGCCTGGAATCCCCTCTTGACAGCGCCCATATGGGCACTGTGTTTTCACTGATGAAAGTGTAAGTTTTCCAGCGCTGCCAGCCAGCGCTAGGGATTGCTAGTGCATTGGCTTTTAAAAGCTTTGCGCTAGTGTCCAGCGGCTGGAGTGAGCGAACGCAGAGCACTGTCGGTCGGAAAAAAACATAAATAAGGCTCCCAGTGAGGCAATTTCAACTCTGGGTGCGCATTTGGGTGCGAATTGCCTCCTGCATCTTGGCCTTTTATCACAAAGAAAATTGCAATAAAAATATTTGTTCTATATTCCTTAAAACATATCACCTGAACCCATGAAGGAGCATTTTTTTTAAAGGTTAGGGGCATTCTTTTTCCAATGTGGTAAGAATATTTGTTCTAATTTTTCAGAAGAAAATTACCTACACTATTGAAAACTGTTCCAAAAATCAGAAGCTACTGGCCTATCATATCCTGACAGGTGCAAAACAGGTGATAGCAGGTTCATGGAAAACTTCTGACCTAAAGTTGAGGTTACTTATTAATAAGGTGAATTTTATTATGTCTATGGATACGCTCTCCGCAATTCAGTGTGGGGACTTGGAAGGATTTCGGGAACTGTGGACTCCTTGGATACGGACCTTTGGTCCTAGGAATTTTGATGAGACTTTGTTATGGGTGTAATAAGGTAGTTATTCTAGTCTATGTTTACGTTTGTGTGTTTTTTTTTTTTTTTTTCTTCTCCTTTCCTCTCTTCCCAACCCATTTGCCCTCCCCCTTCCCTTATTTCACGGTTTAAACCCCTTCCTGCTCCAATGGGTAAGGGCTTATTCTATAATGTTTAGGATCCTAATATGTGTAGAGAATTGGTTGCTTGGATCGACTTCGTTTTTTTCGGCGTGGGACTTCCCGTGCTAGGAACGCGGTCTTCTGAGTTACATGTAACGCAACGGCTTTGTATATCGGATGAAACTTTATTTTGCATTCAGACTATTGTGATAAGTAGAGATGAGTGAACTTCTCAAAAATTCGATTCGGGCGATTCGCCGAATTTCTCAGAGAAATTCGGGTTCGTCCGAATCGAACTTTATCGAATCGCTCATCTCTTGTGGGAGCGGGGAGGCCGTCTGCGCTGTCAGCGGGCGGCGGAAGCCGGCTTCCGCCGCCCGCTGACAGCGCAGCTGGCCTCCCCGCTCCCACCAAGCCCTGAAATGATAAAAAGAAATGCCGGCATGGTGGGAGCGGGGAGGCCGACTGCACTGTCAGCTGACAGCGCAGCCGGCCTCCCTGCTCCCACTATACAGCAAACACTTACCCGGCTTCCACCGCCCGCTGACAGCGCAGCCGGCCTCCCCGCTCCCACCATGCCGGCATTTTTTTTTTTTATTTCGGGAAAAATTCGGTCAGCACGAGCCACTAAAAATTCGGGTTCGCGCTGAATCGAATTTTCCCTGAAATTCGGAGCGAATTCAGGTTCGTTAGAACCAATTCGCTCATCCCTAGTGATAAGTTTCTCCGTGTTGGAGAATATTGTCTGATCTGTAACTTTGATACGATCTTTTCAATAAAAATCTATTGAAATATAAAATATTACATGATGAAGAAAATTACCTACACATGTGATAAGGCATTTTTACAGGTGAGGCACATCATTTTCCCAGTGAGGTATGATTATTTTTTTTTAGGTTTAGAAACAACAGCTCCCTACGGGTTATGCAGAACAAAATAAAACATACTTTTGCATACCCCAGAGGGTGCTGTTTCCAAACTTTCCAAAAATATCCTTACCTCATTGGAAAAATGATGTACCTCACCTGTAAAACAGCGCCTGCGTTCAGCCTTGCACAGCGCCAGGTATGATCTCTCGCTACCTGTCACTCTCCCATACATTTCAATGGACGATCCTTTTCTTCTCTTTTAATGGGGTTTTTTTAATTTTTTTTCAAAAAATCTCAAATAATGCTGTGACCTCTTCTGGCATTGAATAAGCAGTTTTTTGACAATTTTTTTCATTTTTCATATATTTCTGCAGTAATGACATTACAGGTCTGCTATTAAAGTGTTCATGTTACAATGTAATTCCATATGTTTCGCTTTGTTACTAGTGGATAGATGCTTGAAAACAGACTTTAAACACACCGCCTCCTGCGCTCTGGGCTTCACAGAAGCATTTTTCAGCGCCAGAGATTTGTGAGGCTGTTTTTTGCTGAATATGGTGTGAGTCGGTCGCTATGAGCAGTCGCTAACATGCGCTCCCATACAGCGCTGTACTGGTCAAATAGCGACTCGTCACAATGTATTCAACATTACTGCACAGCGACCCACGGGCGAGCACTGCGACTACTAGCGAGCGCTCAGAAAATGCCTGCTACAGACGCTCATCTGTCGCTACCTGGCGTAAGTGATGAATCAGCCTGCCCGTGTTATGGGCAGCGTCTGGTGAACACTGGGCGCTGTACGCAAAACCACATTTATGGTGAGCGACTCTAACAGCGCCATGTAGCGTACGATTCACCATTACAGGCAGCTCAGCATATAGGTATTACCTGTCGCTCTCCCATACATTTTAATGGGCGTTCCTTTTCTTCAGTTTAAACAGGGTTTTTTGTTTTTGTTTTTATTTTATTTTTTGCTCAAATCATTGGGTGACCTCTCCTGGCCTAGAAAAAGTCATTTTTGAAAACTTTTATTATTTATATTTGTATGCAGAATTGTCATTACAGGTCTGGCATTAAAGTGTTAATGTCACAATGTTACAACAATGTCATTCCATGTGTTTTTGCTTTGTTACTGCTTTGTGTATGTGTGTTCAAAAACAGACTTTTATCACACAGCATCTGACGCTCTATTCTATAGCGACCAGATCCAGAGCGCCGACGCTGTGTGTGTTTTTTTATTGAATATGGTGTGAGTCGCTGAGAGTCGGTCGCAATGAGCTGGGGCTACCTTTCACTCGCTGCAACGCTGTACTGGTGTTAGAAAGCCCAACATACATTTCATTCATCAATGCCGGCCAGGTTACTACAGCGACCTAGGTGCTCTGTTACAGCGCCCTATAGCCGATCACAGCGCATACTAAGCGACGCTCATCTGCCGATACCTGGCGCTAGTAATGGATCAGCCTCCCCGTGGCATACTTGATTGAATTTATGTGAAGGCTTTAATGGTATATATGCTCAAATATGTCATTCAGGTAGATTTTAATGTAACAGTTTATAAATCATACTATTATGCCTAAAGCTAGGAAAGGTGAAGCACAAACACACACACAAACACACGTTGAAGTCCTGCCAACACACCTTGGTTTGGCAGATATCCCATTTTATAAGTGCATACAAATTCAGTTTGTTTAGTGTCTTTTAAAGTGTGGAATGAAGCTGTAAAAATATTTAGCAAAGCAAACCACACGGAAATAAGGGCATGCAAGTTGTCTATTGTCTAAACGATAGAAGTCATGGTGCTAAAGATAATACAACACGTTATGCTTACAGGTAACAATTTTAAGAAAATAAGGGACAGGGACACCTTTTATACGTTTTTTTTGTTGCCTTTATGTTTGAGGAAGAATCTAGGGATATTAATTTATACGTTTATACACTTACTCTTCAGACATTTGCTTAAAGTGGACCTAAACCTCTATAAGATGCTAGGTCTGGTTAGACAACCACTCCTGAGTGTGGTTAAGATTCCATACATTGTGGGATATTGGGGGGCGAACGGTAGTGACACAGACAACAGTTCTCTCTCGGCAAAGCAGATTTATTTCAGAAAAAATTAAAGTATTCAAATAAAATAATACTTCTCCATTCATAGGTTGCAGCGTCAATGCAGAAAATCAAAACAGATGGTTACATCACCAAATAAAGGTAAATCCAGGGCTGGGGATTCCAGCAAGCTGTGGGTCAAAGGAAAGTCCAATCCAGATTGCAGGGCAAACCAGCCCGCCGCTTCTCACCCCCAACGGTCCAAGAGTGGGGCGCAGAAGCCAAGTCCTCCGGCTTAATAGTCCAGTATTGTTATTTATACAACATGCAGTTCAGCCTGAGCTTCCTCCATCAGGCTGGTCAAAGACAAATGACTGGCTCAGTGGGAGCCTTTTATTCAGGCTCCTTCCTGAAATCAATCTAACCAGGTGTGCAAGGCCTGAGATCAGAAGAAACCTAGGAGTGGGGAATGTGACCAGGGTTCTGAAATCCAGGCATGGATCGTGCTCTATACAGCACTGTAGGGGAAAAATATACTCCATCCAGGACTTCTCCACACACTTTACCACAACAGCTTATCTGGCAGAAACTGATTGGAGAAGAGTCAGGCTTGGCGGGGGGTAATTGGAAAGGTAAGAAGAGCAGACAACTGATGGGATGCTCCTATGGGACTGACTAAGGGGGTTATTTAGGAAACGCTAACGTCGCATAGTACCACGTAGTGTCAGGTGAACGCCGGGCGCAGTATGTGAAAACCATATATATGAAAGTCAATCTGGTGAGCCTCTCTAATAGCATCAAGTAGCGTCACATGTATCACTAGCGGCGGCTCAGTGTAAAGCGCCGGCGCTCTGTGTTTAGCCATGTAGCACGTGTCGCTCAGTAGCGCTCTCCCATACATTTCAATTCTGTTTTATTTGGTTGTGTATAAATTGCATTTTCCTAAAGTAATGTTCTAAATGTTTGGTTCAAATGATTGTGTGGCCTCTCCTGCCTGGCAACCAAACACTTTTATTGTGTTTAATTTTTTATTTTTATGCAGAATTGTATGTGCAGGTCGGCCATTGCAGTGTCATTGTCACAGTGTTAAAACAATGTCATTCCATATGGTTTCGCTCTGGTGCTGGGGGATATATGTTGAGAAACAGACTTTTTGCACATAGCATCTGGCACTCAATGCTAGAGCGCCCAGTTTTAGAACGCTGATGCTGGTTGTGTGTAGTTTTTTCTTATATATGGGCTTTAGCTCTGAGTGCTGGAAGAATTTAACTGATGCTACCTATCATTCGCTGGTGCTTTGTTCTATTGTTAGATGTAGCGTCATATTGGGCGCTTTGACCTCAGGACACCACCTAGTGTTCTCGATTGGCTCTGCAGTGAATCAGGGAGAGCACTTCTACAGCGCCCTTCAGACATCAGATTTATCACTGCTTGACAGGATACTACAGTGTCACTTGTCTCTCCACCACACTAGGCTATAGCGCCAGACACCCGCTTGCAGCTGACACTCTAAGCTCCGCTACATAGACGCTCAAATGGCAATACATGGCGCTAGTCTTAAATTAGCCTTTACGTAATAGGATAGTATAAATTCTGGAATTTGGTCCACTTTAAAACCCAGCTTCTTCACCAACAATGATCAGCTAGGCTTCCCCACATGCTCCATTGCTGATTTGCTTGTTGATTGCTCCTTCCCTTACTTGTGAGGGACCGGGCTCCTCTATTGTTTGCAGGTGAGTGCACTATACCTGACAGTGTTAGATCCCATCAAGGTAATGTTACTAGTCAAAGAGAGGTGATGTCTGCAGTAAAGAGCAGTGGAGCCTAGCCTAGAGATGAAACAAAGCTGATGGACAATTGGCTTGATGCAGAGCCTCCCCGTTCAGCTATCCCGTGCGTTTTCCCGTTGGTTTTGGGCTTTGATCGGGTCAGGAAAGGGTGCTACGTTGATTTTAGTGTGCGTTTATGCGCTCAGGTGTGCACTCAGCCGCCTTTCCGATTGTCGGCTCGCACGAGGCTGTTTGCCGGGAAAACGGACGCCTCGTTCATTGGTCCGTTTTTTTAAGTAATGCAGAGCCTTGATTTCCGATTGAAATCACCCTAATAAAACAGGGCCGCCGAGCCTTCACTTACGGGCAGTCTGACCAGCCGTATTGGAGCTCCGTGCTTTTTGGGAATGCATTCCTCTGTGGGCCAACATCAAAGGCGCCAGCTACGCCGTCTGGTACTTCTGAGCATGGCAGAAACCAGGCTGCACCGCACGCCTTTGGACATCGATTGCATGAGTGACGTTGACCTATTCGAGCTCACCCGCCTTAACCGTGTTTCTCTCCATGCCTTGTATAGCGAGCTGCGGCCATGGTTAGCCCCCACCACCAGAAAGGGGCATGCAATTGCAGGTATGACCAAACTGGTTGGCTGCTTGCAATTTTTGGCGAATGGCTCGTTCCAGAGACTGGGTGCCTTCTCCGTGGGGATGTCCCAGTCTACGCTGAGCCGCAGCCTAACCAAGTTTTTGGATGGCATGGCTACCCTGGCACAGAATTACATTTTTTCCCTCAAACAGGGGATGCCTGGAATGCGGTTAAGCTGGGCTTTTATAACATAGCCGACATGCCCAACGTCATTGGTGCAATCAATTGCACACATGTATCGCTCATCCCCCCTGCGGACCAGGAATATCTGTTCAGGTATGTGGTTTGGTTCTGCTTCTTTTTGCTTGTTCTCAAACATTTTTTAAGTCTCACACTAATTCCACTTTTTGTTGGCTTGGTGCAGGAACAGGAAGATGGGCCATTCCATCAATGTTCAGGCAGTGGCGGGCCCTGATCTTCAATTTTTCAGTCTGTTTGCTGGCTTTCCTGGGTCCACGCATGACGCGCACATTTTGAGGAACTCCAGCCTCTATCAACGGTTTCAATCTGGAGATCTTTCTGGAGGATGGTTACTGAGTATGTGTCTTAAAGTTGTAGTTGTTGGCCCCCATGTTTGAATTTGGATTTGCCAGTACACCACTAATCTGTGAGACATTTCCATGAAACTTGCAAATGCTTTTTGTTTTTTTTTTTTAATTAATGGGTGAAGGTTTTCACCACTATTGTGTTATGTTCTGGCCCTCTTATCTAAGTAGCATTCCGCAGACATTTTTAATGAGTGTACAGGTTGGATGTGTTTGTAGGCTCATTAAAAATTCCTCAACCCATACCTAGCTCACCTATTTGTCCCTGTGTAATAATGTTTCTATGCACACCTAAACCTTATTTTTTGCATCCACCTTATGTTTGTATTTTGGATTTTTGCAGGTGACTCAGGCTATCCCTTGTTACCATGGCTGCTCACACCCATCTTCCCAGGCACAGTAGCGCTACAACACAGCCCATAGGAGGTCTCGCTCTGTGGTGGAACGTGCCTTTGGGTTGTGGAAGATGCGTTTCCGATGTCTGGATCAGAGTGGGGGTGCCCTTCAGTATCAGCCTGGCAAGGTTATCAACATAATTATTGCTTGTGGGGTCCTGCACAACCTTGCCATTAGAAGCAGGATTGCTCGATATACTGACCTGGGTGCAGAACCTTTACCTATTTCTGACGAGCAAACCCCTCCTTACTCTGGTACACAAAGTGGGCCAGCACACACAATACGTGCTGAACTTGTGGCCAATGTATTTTCTTGAAACCCCCCCCTGTCTGCAGGCTGGGGAAGATTAAATCACACCTAATAAGTGTTACATGCTGGTCCCAATGCGACTCTAAATGCATTTGGGCTTTACCTCTGCTGCCGGCGCATGTCCATTTTTTTACAACTATATGATTTCAGGTCCCCAAATGTCCGCTTGATTTGTTCTATATCTCGACGGACAGAACCCCATAATGTACCCAAACAGCATTGGCAACAGCCATGGTTTGTGCATCGCAAAAACGGGCTGTTAGGGACCCACGGCGTAGTTGTCGGCCACATGGGTGTGTGGTGTCCCCTGCATCACTTGAAATAGATGGTTGGCTATCTGGGGAGTCGTGTGTGGTTTTTGGGCTTAGAGGGGAGGGTGATGTTGTGTATATGCTGCTCTGGGTTAATGTCTGGGTTCCTGGTGAGCTATCAGATGTTGAGCTGCATGTGTTATCTGAGGTACTGGAATTGGGAGAACCAGAGGGTTGAGGTGGAGGGGTGGGTGACCTTGGTGGGGTGGTGGGTTTGGCAATACGCTTACCCTTGCTGATGTGTTTGGTTTTGTGGGTATGCTTGGTGTGTTGAGGTTGAGGATGCTGCAGGCACCCTTGTGTGGTCGTGTTTTTTTTGGCAGGTGGTGGTGAATAGGTTAATGTCTCCTTGGTCCTGCATTTTTTGGAATTTGCCTGTGTCTGTGGAGTATCCACCGTTTTAGTTGGGGCATGTTCTGCATGTGTCTTGTGCCTGCTCTTCTGAATTTTTTAGGATGAGGCATGTGTGCGGCTGCTATGTGCCTCGGGCCTTGGTTGGCTCTTTTTGCTCCCTTTAGGTCTGGCCATATTGATATGGTATCCCACACGAGCTGAGTGCCTTGTGCTTTAAATATGTTTCCCGTGTGGGCGTGTTCAACAGCGGGTGTGCACCTGCGCGCACGCACGCATGTCACCTTAGTTTAACACATGTACGCAGCTACAAACTAGGCTAGATGCAGATAGAAGAACTAGGGCAATGTAAGGCAGCAAGAGGTTAAAAAAGTGACTTTGGTTAGGCCAGGAAACTTGTTAATGTATTTTGTGGATTAATGGTGGGTCCTTGTATCTTTTTATAACAGATGATGCTGAGGAATCGCTACGACTTCCTGCCGTCAGATTATGACAAGCGGACGTTGGCCCTGGCGGTGGTGGACGCGATCGCACGACGATCGCAAACCACCTATACCTTCACCCAGATCGCCCAACACTGGTCTGATTTGAAGAGAAGGCATAAGCCCCGGGTGAGGCGGTACTTCGCCAAACATTTCCCATGTAAGTGTGGAAAATGTAAATGCACCTGTAACCCTGGCATCGCCTGGGCGTGGTTTTATGATTGTGTTTGTATTTCAGCACATGAATGGAATATGCGCTTCCACCCCACCCGGACCAGGACACGCAGCCCAGTGTTGGGCGAAACAGGTGAAGGTGTAGGTGGTCCACCGCCAGTGTCAACGGCCACCCCCTCCTCTGCAAGTGAGTATGAGGAGCCTCTTGACCTCAGCATGCAGGGGAGGGGGGAATCTGACGGCAGGGAGTCGAGCATAAATGACCCTCAACCTGACTCCTGTAAGGGAAATATAGTTAGATATGTGCTAATACATGCATTAAATACAGATACTCATGTGCACTATTGTTAGTTGTAGATTCAGACGTCGCAAGAACATCCCAAGGGATGAGCGAGGAAGGGGGCGACGAGGAAGTGGTGGCTGGGGAAGGTGAGTAAATTGATACCTAGAAGCCTAACTTAATATGATATTCATGATACAACAACAGTCTCTAATATCAGTGTGTTTGTCATCCAAACAGATTCACAGCAGCAACCCAGGGAGGAAGAAAGGAGACTCCGCCCCCGACGCAATGTGGCCAAAAAACATTGTAAGTGGTGTTTTTGTTTAGCAAAGTAATTGAACTAACAATTCCATTGCCAAAAAAAAACAAAAAGAAACATTTAACTAAAGACTTTCTAAAAAAAACCCTTAAAAAGGGCCCAAAAAAAACCACTACAAAACAAAACATAAAAACAATGCTAAAATAATGTTGTTTTTCATTCACAGATCCAAGAAAATGACAGGCGCAACAACCGGAGGCCTAATGTTTCGCATTTCTGTTGCCAAGTTTTAAAGTTTAATTTTTGCCCAGAGCAAATTTAGTTCGAAGAACCCCCCCAAAAAAAAACAAAGTTTAAAAAAAGGTTTGAAATAAATATACATAAAAAGATTTGGTGTGTTGTCTTTCCTGTAAATGTGCAATCACACAACATAATCACACATTTACATGACACAAAAGGTTTAGATATGGGACAATAAATCAAAAAAAAGAAAAAAAGAAAAACTTAAGGTATGCATTAAAGGCAAGGAAGAAGGAACACCAAAGAGATTAAGGTATGCATTGAAGGCAAGGAAGAAGGAACACCAAAGAGATTAAGGTATGCATTAAAGGCAAGGAAGAAGGAACACCAAAGAGATTAAGGTAAGCATTAAAGGCAAGGAAGAAGGAACACAAAGGAGATTAAGGTATGCATTAAAGGCAAGGAAGAAGGAACACAAAGGAGATTAAGGTATGCATTAAAGGCAAGGAAGAAGGAACACCAAAGCGATTAAGGTAAGCATTAAAGGCAAGGAAGAAGGAACACCAAAAATTATATTTGACAATATATATATATGTTATATGTGTCAAATTGGCAGTTGGTGCCATATGTATATTGCAATGGAGGTTTAGGGATGTGCGCTTGCGTGTAGCCAGATTGGCAACTGAAGAGCCATGGAGATGTAAGTATACTTGTAAAACCCTAAAAAATGGAAGGTCAAATACGACGGAAGGCAAGCAGGTACGTTCAAAAACCAAGGAAAAAGCAGGGAAAAACGGGACGCCCGTGTGAACGTGAACGGAAGCCCCGATCAAATTGAAGGCACCCGAGAGAGCAAAAAAAACTTCCCGAGTGAAGACAAATTTACGGATCAGTTAGGGAGCCATTCCGACGGTGGCTCTGCATCACATTTGAGCCACGATTCAAACGGGAGCCCCGGACAATTGGAAGGTTTTAAGGTCAGTTCAGGGGAGGCTCTGCATCAGGCCAAATGTTTCTTAGGATTAAAAGTTCAGGAGGAAAGATTATTTTTTTATATGCCCATTAATATTCTTTTACACATCTATGTTTTGAGATGATAACTATAAAACCTTACTTTCCAGTATAAGAAGAATGTGGCATTGTTATTTTGCTCTTTCTTAATCTTGTTGTTTAGCCCAACATTTGGCCAACAAGAAAAGAAGAAAATTACAGACAAATGGAATTCTGTTTAATAAAAGTAAATTTATCATGCACCTACACTTCTTAGGGCTACTGCGCCTAGATATGGAGCATGATAGGAGCATAAGACTTCCCTGGTTACCTGCATCTGCTCCATTTCTACCCCTCTCCTAAAGCCACTGCAGATATTGCTATCCCCATCCACTCAAATAGGATACATAGAATGCATGCAGATTCCTCCCTCGGCTCCCAGAATGTAAAAAAGGTTCTCCTGAATAAATTAGACCCACATTAGTCCCCAGCTCCAAGAGGTTAGGTGGCAGACAAGAAACCATGTTGGCTCACCTTTCTTGGCAGTTTCCAGCACTGCACAGTGTTCTAGCTTCAATTCTCCACATGGCCCAGTACAGTGAGACAAGTGTGGGAAGGCCAAGACAGAAAAAACAACATGGTTCTCCACCTGACGGACTTTACATAAGCTGCCTTTCAGAGGGACAAATCTGGGATGCTTACATTTTGACAGCTTAACAAACTGGTTCAATTTCAATAGCGACAGTATAGGTTACACCTCATACACTATTGAAAATTAACCTAGCGATTTGTTAAGCTGTCAAAATGTAAGTCTACCAAATTAGTGAGCTTACATTAACCCCATGCACAACAATGAAAAGGCCCAGACCCAAACCGGCAGTGTGCTAGACCTCTGCAGGAAACACAAGGCAGGGGTCTGTGGGATGACATACAGTACAAAGAATTCAGAGAACACAATAACACACAATAACAAAAAACATGAAAGGAAACACTCTGGGACATAAAATGGAAAAAAAGGATATGTAAGCATGCATGCAAACCGTTTAATTGTATTTATTATAATTATATTATATTTCTCAATAATTAATTAATTTGGGAAACAGAAATTTAAAAAATATATATTATCATTTACATTTTTTTTCTGGAGTTAGATTTTGCTCTGAATTACAGTAAAAAATCGATTCAGCACAAAACCACTTTTTCTTGTGATTTCCCTGAAACCATTAAAAAAATAAACACTTTCTGAAAGCCTCTGCCCCATTGCCTGCACCCCCAAAGGCCATGAGAGGACAGAAGAGCTTGGTGACTGTGTGGGCTATGTGGGCTGGTAGCCTTCAGGACCGGGGCCCAGCTGCTCAGCCTCCGAACCCTGAGCTACATAGCTAGTGTCTGGGCTGCTTTTGCTGGACACGACAGATCTCTTTTTTTTATATTTTTAAGGGTTTAACAACATAGGGTTCCCCTCTTCGTGGGGTGGGGGGGTGAATATAATGTCAGAGAAACTTTTTTTTTAACATTTTTGGTGTATGGTAGTTGCAATACTGTTATAGTGAAAAGGAGTGTCCCAGCATCTTGTGCAAACAGCACTGTTAAAACTTTTAACTTTTAATTTACCTCAGTGCCCGACAGTATATGCATGAACACTTTGACAACCTGCAATGTTACCCCTAAATCCTCCTTGGGGGTTTTAGTTCTGCCTTTAATGCCATCAGGCTGAACCAGCTAGTAGATATGATGGTGCAACTGGATATCCCTCCCTATGTATGTGCCTGCATTGGCCGCTTTGTGACAGGCAGGACTTAACAGGTCAAGCTTGGCTCCTTCATCTCCAGCACTAGGACCACGAGTGTTGGTGCCCCCTAAGGTTGTGTCCTGTCACCGATTCACTTCTTTCTATACACCAATGATTACATCTCCTTAGCCAAATCTAAACATTTGCCGCTGCTACTGCAGTCATAGGCCTGATTATAACATTGGGTAGAGGAAGCACATCAGATCAAAATTGCAGAGCATGCAGAACATGATAGATGGTATGTCATGACTGGCCTTGTGATCAACCGCTTCATAACAGTGAAGATAATCATAGACTTCTGACACGCTCCGATGACTACCCCAGCAATATCCATAAGTGGGAAGGAGATACGGAGGGTGAAATCCTATGTGTCAATATATTGGAAAACCTTAAATAAAATTAAAGTATATACAAAGTACATCTAAGTAATCTCTGTGAACTCCTGACATCTTACAAACAGTTATTATTAATATTAGGCAGTGACTTACGTAAGGCATGATACAATGTTTATATATATATATGATACTTTATTCTTTATTCTTATTCAAATTCCTACTGGCCAGGGGTAGAATCAGTTTAAGTGGTGGACTGTTTAGCAGTTGGGGCTCTATATCTGCAATCTAAGGGCTATAGCCTGAAAAAGAAAAAAAATGGGTGGCATGGATCCTTGGTTATTGTCTTGGGTGGCATGGATCCTTGGTTATTGTCTTGGGTGGCATGGGTCCTTGGTTATTGTCTTGGGTGGCATGGGTCCTTGGTTATTGTCTTGGGTGGCATGGGTCCTTGGTTATTGTCTTGGGTGGCATGGGTCCTTGGTTATTGTCTTGGGTGGCATGGGTCCTTGGTTATTGTCTTGGGTGGCATGGGTCCTTGGTTAAGCCTGCAATCAAAATGAATTTCTAGTGAGGGGAGAGGTAAGCCAATTATTCATCCTGTTGTTCTAGTTATCTTCCTTAGCTGATATTTGTCCTTGGTGGTAGCACCTCCATACCAGACAAGGCAGGGTGAGCTCAGAATAGAACCGATGGCCGCATTGCAGAATGTGAACAGAATATTAGCTGCTTTGTCATATTTCCTGGTTGGTGTAGGAAGTCTTTGGGAGTTTTTGCTGTGCTTTTCTTGAGAGATTTAAGTGCCCAGGAATTAAGCATAAAGTACTTACCTCTTCTTCACTGATGCAGATGGGTTGTGGTTCTGGGTTAGTACATCTGTAATAAATTACAATAGCAAAAGTTTCTTGATATTTAGAATCAAGTTGTTGATTTTGAAAATAAATTTGCCTTTCTAAGAGGATCCTTAGTGCATCTTACAAGTCATCAGTTCATCAGCCCCATACTGTGTTCCTACCTCTCCGGCTGGTTTGCAGGCACAAGCAAGAGAGACAAGATCAGACTACAGCATTTTGTAAAAACTGCAGAAAGGATTATCAATGCTCCTCTTTCACGGGTCGCAAATTTGTACAAAAAGAGTGTTGTGTCGGAAACTGTTTGTGTCCCTTCCATCACCTTCCAGCCTTGATAAAGTTCAACAGAACGAAACGCATTGATGCTACAACTGGCATTTCTATATGAAATATCTAAACCTCCTCTAACCTGACTGCTGCAGGCAGTGGGTTTAATCGTTGCTTTGGATATTTTTGTGAGTGCATTATGTTTTCATTTATTAATTATGCTATGTGCCTTTTATAACTTCTACTCAAACACCCTTTGGGGTGAGGCATAAAAACTATAATTATTTGAAAACCCTATAACCCCTATTATGTGGCTAATAATCTAAAAGCGTTGCATAACCACACAGCATATGGCCAAGTCACACTATAGGGTTGATTCAACACCATATTTATTTTACTCACAATTAGTGATGGCCAAACCCTAACTTTGTGAGGATTCCCATACCCGACCATAGACTTCAGCCAGAAGTCTGTGTACGACTATGTTGTCCGTCCCTAACGCGGAAAAGCCATCGTTCCCATGAGTGAGGACACTCCTAGTGGCCATTTTTCTGTGGCTCCGTCCATGGACTATTTCAAAGGATCGCAGCCACTAACAGGAAGGGGTTCACCAGGCTCAGGTAAGTTTTACAGCAGTGCTTCCTGCTGCACACTCTGCGCCCCCCACCCTCTGCCATCACAATTTTTGGATTTCCCAGATTCTGCCCTCCAAAGTTTGGGTTCCCATTGATTCCAATGGGGACCGGGTTCGCCAAAGCCAAACTTTTTAGACCTAACTTGCTGGACCCGAACTCCGCTCATGGCGCTGGAAGAGGAACTAATGTACCGTATATACTCGAGTATAGGCCGACCCGACTATAAGCCGAGGCACCAAATTTTACCACAAAAAAATGGAACAAGTTATTGACTCGAGTATAAGCCGAGGCGGCTTTTTTCAATTGGAATTGGAGTTGACACACAGAAAGAGAGAGACACACAGAAAGGGACACACACACAGAAAGAGACACACACACAGGGACACACACACAGAAAGAGACACACACACAGAAAAAGACACAGACACACACACACACAGAAAGAGACACACACACACACACACACACACACTGTGGGTACCTGCTGCTGCTGCCGCCGCCGCTCTCAGATGCGCAGGTGTCGGGGGTCAGGGTTTGGCCGAGGTTACCCTGCAGAGGGGCAGAGGGGCAGCGGGGTCCCCCTCCCCTCCTCCTCCTGCCGCCTGTCGCTCCATTCAGCTCCGCCTGGCAGCCGCCAGCCGCCGCCACTCTGACACTTGGACCAGTGACAGCAGTCGATTGATCGGGTCTGAGGTCAGCGTTCTCATCCACTTAGCGGGCTTCGATTGATCATGGCTGCGCTGTGCGTGTGTCTCCTGTAGGTGGCACTGGAGCCTGCGTCGCCGGCACTATGATGACATAGGCTTTCCCTTTCCTCAATCAGCAGCGAGGTAAGGAGATGGGGGCTTTACAGTTTACTTTACTAGTGGACTCGAGTATAAGCCGAGGTGGCTTTTTTCAGCCCAAAAAGTGGGCTGAAAAACTCGGCTTATACTCAAGTATATACGGTAAGCTTATTTTTTTACTATTTTAAGGGCAAGTTCATTAAAGGTTCAATTCGGAGAAATTGAGTGTAAATTTTGCTAATCACCCAAATAAACCTTTTAAAAAGTTTGCTTATCTCTACTTGCTATGATACCTCCATCAATGTTGCAACAGATGATACAAACATCACTAACACCATCTATAGAGTACAATCCATAATTCTGACATGCTTTAAAATCATCATTGTGCCTGTTAAAAAAAATCAACCTTTCTGTCTGCATGACTATGGCCAGTAGCTTTCACTTCTGTGGCAATTAAGTGCTTCAAGAAGCTTGTAAAAGATCACATGACCTCGGCAATGGACCCCTAAAATTCACTCAATATCCTTACTAGACAATGGATCATGTCTCACCTTATGTCTATCACACTGTCATATCTGAAATCTGGACCACAGGAGGGTAAAATATTCTAGATCTCTGCTTATCTACTACAGCTCAGTATATTGTATGACACCCCTCCAGGTTCCCAAACAATAAGGATCTTCTTGGAATAATGCCTTCCATGTGCAACTGGATATCACAACAGACAGATCTCAGTAAAAGGGGGGAACTGTGTTCAAAACCCCTCACCCTCAGCAAAGGAGTCCCTCAGGGGTGTGTTGAGCCTGCTGTTGTACTACACACATACACGTGATTCCACCACTATCATTAAATTTGCAGATAACACTGTTATGGTAGACCTAATCTCTGACAACATTTAGAAGGCTTACCTTGAGGAAATGGAAAGCCTAAGAAACTGGTGTCAAAAGAACAACCTCTACCTCAACATCTGCAAAATCTAAGAAATTATAGTGGGCTTAAGCAAAATGCAGAAAGTAACTTTCATGTATTAATGATCAACGGGGCACCAGCGGAAAGAGTGAGCAATTTCAGATACCCTGGAATATGGCACAGGACCTCTCATGGTCCTACCACACCAATACCATGGAAAAGAAGACCTACCACCACCTCTGGTGCCTAAAGCTATTTCAACTGCTGGCTATGGTGTTAAAGAACTGTTACTCCACCATTGGACATGCTCCACAGAGAGTATCTTGAGTAGTGTCACAGTCTGGTACAGTAACACCATCAGGCAGCTCTTTAGAGGGTAGTGAGCACTGCCAAATGCACTATCCGAACAAAACTCCCTGATCTGCAGAACATCTATGGGAACTTACAGTGGTAGTAAAGACATTAAATTATGTTTACTTATTGTGTAATTTTTACTTTCAAATGAATATGTTGTGTTTGTATTTATTATTGCATTTTACAAATGCATTCACAGGAAACCTTTCACTGCATATCATACTGTCTATGACTGTGTAAGAATAAACTTGGCGTGGTATTTAGCAACGGATAGCACCAGGTAGTGCTTCGTAGCAGCAGGCAGTGTCTGGTGAACACCACAATTAAAAAAAACGAATCTGGTAAGCGCCTTCAACAGCACCAGAGGCGGCTCAGCGTATAGTGCCGGCGCTCTAGGCTCAGGAGCGCCATGTAGTACCCGTCGCTCTGTAGCGCTTTCCCATACATTTCAATGGGGCTTCATTAGTTGTGTATAAATAGCGTGTTTGGCGATTTACATTTTTTGTTTGCTCAAATCATTATGTGACCTCTCCTGGCTGAAAACAAACAGTTTTATAAATTTTTGGGACTTTTTATACAGAATTGTCACTAAAGTGTTATTGTCCCAGTGTTAAAACAACGTCATTCCATGTGTTTTCGCTTTGTTACTGGTGTATATGTGTTCAAAAACAGACTTTAACTCGCACAGTGTCTGGCGCTCTTTGCTACAGCGCCCAGCTTTACAGCGCTGATGCTTTGCGTGTGTAGTTTTTTGTTAAATATGGTGTGGAGAGCCGAGTGCCGGATGCACTGAGCTGGCCCTACCTGTTGCTCGCTGCAGCCCTGTACTGGTGTTAGAGCGCCCAACACAAATCACATTTATCAATGACAGCCAGGTTACTAGAGCGACTGAGATACTCTGTAACAGCGCCCGATACCCGCTTACAGTGTCTACCATCGGTCGCTGTAAGGGCCGCTATGCAGACGCTCAACTGGCAATACCTAGCGCTAGTAGTGAATATGCCTCTTGACTTGTTGTGGATAATTATTTGGAACAGTGCATTTTGAGCATTTAATTAAATTTTTTATTGTTCAATTAAAAATCATTTATATTCTAAAGTGGCCATGCACATCCACCATTATGGCTTCTAATACCAGGACTGTTGGTGAGAGATGTTCAGTGCAGGAGTAGGTGGCATGTAAGTGGTCTTATCTGGGGTATGGTCTGCTTCCCCGACCTAGCTCTCGCAACCCACCCCCATTTCCCAGGCCTCATTTCTGGCAGTGTTTAAGCATACTGGCTTACGTTATTTCCTTTGGGTGTACACACCCTCAGACTTTACATGGCCCTTTTGATTGACCCTAGTTTCTTTAGTATGTGCGCCTTGTCATAGACAGTGGGGCAGGATTCTTGCATGGCGGGAGTCTTCACAACTATTTGAAGAGTCCACTTTCAATGAGATTTTTGTGCTAATAGATATCCTCATGGTGCTAAACTCATCTAGTATTTTTTTACATTTTTTTCCTATGGTATTAAATGTGTGTTTTATGGAAGCAGTTTTTACTACCTGCATTCTGTTACTATTGGCAGCGTACACTATGGCCTTGATTCATTAAGGCCCTTATTTCAGAAGGGATAGCGTCAGGTAGTGGCTGGTTAATGAGAGGTAGCGACTGGTGAATGCCGGACACGGCACGCAATTACACATTTATCAAGCAGAATCTGTTTAGCGACTGCGATAGCGCCATGTAGCGTCTGATTCATAATTTTCACAGCCTCAGCGAACTGCGCCGGCGTTCAGCCTTGCACAGCGCCAGGTATGGTAGCAGAGAATGCAGTGGATCCGCACTTCCTTAAACGATAGGTACTTTATTCCAAAAAATATTTAAAATCATCAGTGTCTCCAAGACAAGTCAGAACATCCAAAGCAAGATAAAATCATTGTAGATTTGGGCAGAGAAAAGGAGTGGGGCCCTCTGACGCGTTTCGGGTCTTTCAACGGCCCTTAATCATAGATCAAGCGCCAGGTATGACCTCTCGCTACCTGTCGCTCTCCCATACATTTCAATGGACGATCCTTTTCTTCTCTTTAAATGGGGTTTTTGTTTATTTTTTTTTTTTCAAAAAATCACAAATTATTCTGTGACCTCTTCTGGCATTGAAAAAGCAGTTTTTCCACAATTTTTTCATTTTTTTATATATTTCTTCAGAAATGACATTACAGGTCTGCCATTAAAGTGTTCATGTTACAATATTGCTACAATGTAATTCCATATGTTTTCGCTTTGTTACTAGTGGATAGATGCTGAAAAACAGACTTTAAACACACCGCCTCCTGCGCTCTGGGCTTCAAACAAGCATTTTTCAGCGCCAGAGATTTGTGAGGCTGTTTTTTTTCTGAATATGGTGTGAGTCGGTCGCTATGAGCAGTCGCTAACATGCGCTCCCATACAGCACTGTACTGGTCAAATAGCGACTCCTCACAATGTATTCAACATTACTGCACAGCGACTGAGTCGCTATGAAGTGGCGACCCACGGCTGAGCACAGTGACTACTAGCGGGCGCTCTGAAAATGCCTGCTACAGACGCTCATCTCCGTTAGTGATGAATCAGCCTGCCCGAGTTGAAAAAAAAGTTCATGGTTGTAAAAAATTCATGAGAAAAAAAGCCTGAGAATTTCACTGTTAGTGAATCACCAGATAGGAAGCCAATAAAGGTCAATAGTCTCATGAATTGAATTTTTTACTACCATGAATTTTTTTGTTCAACTCTTAGTGAATCAAGGCCTAAGTCTGTACACCAAGAAGAGAGCCCTGTACACACAAACACTGCTGCTCTGGCCGCTGCTGGGGTGAAAAAGCTCACTCAAGAGTAGACTTATTTTTTAAACTTTCACTGTTTTTGTTTTTTAAACTGTTCGTTTATATGTGCTACATGAAGCCAAAATGTGTTGTGCAGTCTTGACCCTTATACCTCCACACGGTAATGGATATTTTTAACTATTTTTAATAAATATTATGTTTGTATGCAACTCTACGAGCTGGATCCTTTTACTCCTGATCTGGAGTCTAAAAGACTCCAGGGCTGGGAAATTCCCAGATATAAAATGATTTTCTTTTAACTGTCTAACCCTTTACATCTCTTCAGTTAGGTAACAGACAAAATCCATAATTTATAATTGGTTTTAACCTTTTCTGACCCTGTCCAAACATTATTCAACTTCTAATCAAGTACCGTCATCAAGCACCTTCATTTGACTTCTCAAATATGAAGTTAATATTTAACATCTCATATATTTTATCAGCTCAGAGTTTCCTTGATTCATGAATACGCGGTGCAACAGATAACATCTTTATTTTTAAAAAAAGGTAAAGTATGAATTCGACCCCTCTGCAATTCCCAATCCTGCTACTTCCCTTGTGTCTAGTTTACTATTAAATTGGAAGCCCGGTTTATGAAGTGATCAGCTTATCAGATTATGATCAGCGCCACATAGCGCCGCTTTTTTGGCTTAGCGGCTCCCAGGGTAAGATTTAACAACTAAAATAATGCTAACGCCGATGTGGACGCCGCCTAGCACCTTAGGGCCTGATTTATCAAGCATGCCAGACAGTGCCACATCGGTGCAAATTAGATTAGTGAAAAATATAATTTTTTTTTTTTTCACACTTGCGCATGTTGCTGAACTGCAAGAAACACATTTACTAAAACATTAGTGGTTCAGCAACATGCTGGGAAATTTAGAAATTATATTTTGCACTACTTTAATTTGCACTGAAATGGCATTGGCTGGCTTTAGTGCTTTATAAATCAGGTCCTTATCTAACAGTAGTGCCGAAAAGGTTGCAGCACTGGGCACTCTGGTTGAAGCAGAGTCAGATGAAACCAAGATCCCGTAGAACACAATGGGCAGAACTGGATTAAAGTGTTTAATGCTTATGACTGATATTAAACACATTTGTTTGAACAAAACTTGCATTGTCACTTGTCAATAATTGAAACGCAGAAGCTAGATGGTCCAAATTTTTTTGTTGTTGTGGGTAATTAAACTTGATTTTAATGGCTTCTTTTGCTTAACAACGTGTAATCTTGACACCAACAACTAAACACAGCCAAAATGTACTGTTAAGTTTGTCCCCTTTGTCCCCAGCAGTGATTTCATGTAACTGGAAAGAGAAAAGTCAACCAGCAACATGATAATATAGCACCAAAGATGTTGAGCTCCAGAATTACGGCAGTACAAAATGGTGCTCACTGGTGCTGGGATAATTGGCCCACGGGTCCAATGGGCGCTGACATAGGCTGGCCAATTTCTAAGTGCCACAATCAAAGATAATTAGTAGTATTCGGCGCAGCGACTGCTAGTGCCAATGTAGTTCACAGGACAGCGCCAGATAAGACGGTAATGCCGGCGCTCCAAAGCTGATTAGTTTGGCAATGCTGGTTGCCAAGCTGCATGGATTCAGGTGATCCTAATGTTTATAGTCAACTATACCCAGTTTTGCCAGACAGAAGAAACACATCTGCATCTTTTTTTGTTTCAATATGTCTTTATTGAAATTTTACAATTTATGAAGAAGGGTATATAGAGACAATAACAACAATAGCAAAGAGGATCACAGGGTAAGAACGACACGGCAGCCAAAAATAAACAATACTTTCTCGGTCTGCCTAGGAGAGCTCGAGCTTACCACGCTCCATTCGGAGCATACTAAAGGGTCAAACACAGGGTATCAGCAAACATCAGCCAACTACACTCACAGCATCCCCGGGATCACGGTCATGTGACGTGCGAACCCGTCCCTCTGGCTTTTCCAGTATTAAGCAACCGTGCCCATCCCCCCCAGCGATCCTAGAGACTAGAGATGAGCGAACTTTTGAAAAGTTCGATTCGGCCGATTCGCCGAATTTCACAAAGAAATTCGGGTTCGGCCGATTCGAACTTTTACGAAGTTCCCCATCAAAAATGCCGGCATGGTGGGAGCGGGCCGCTGTCAGCGGGCCGGCCCGCTCCCACCATGCCGGCATTTAAAAAACAAAAAAAAAAAAAGCATTTTTGCCGGCATGGTGGGAGCGGGCCGTCCGGCTCCGCTGTCAGCGGAACCGGCCGGCCCGCTCCCACCATGCCGGCATTTGAGAAAAAAGGCAAACACTTACCTGCAGGTCCGGAGCGTGGAGGCCGGCGCCGCTCTCAGCTGTCATCTGAGGCCGCTCCCACCATGCCGGCAAAAATGCTTTTTTTTCTTTTTTTTGTTTTTTAAATGCCGGCATGGTGTCAGCGGAACCGGCCGGCCCGCTCCCACCATGCCGGCATTTTTTTTTTTTTATTTCAGGAAAAATTAGATCGGCACGAACCACAAAATATTCGGGTTCGTGCCAAATCGAATATTTCCTGAAATTCGGAGCGAATTCCGGTTCATCCGAACCGGTTCGCTCATCTCTACTAGAGACCAAAGTGGTTGTAGAAAGAAAGAGAGGAAAGACAGAGAAAAGAGAAGGACGGGAGTAGAGAAAAAGGGAAAGAGAGATAGAGGGAACAAATCTGCATCTTTTTTTAATGGTTGTGTTTTATTAATTGTTAAGTTAATCATTTCTTTCTTGATTAAAATTTTATTTTTGGATTAAATTTTAAAAAAACAGCAACATTTTGTTGTCCATTTAAGAGATGATTTAATGCACTTTCACTCCTCACAAATTGATATATTCAGGCCTTTTTACTCAGACGCCACATGCTTCCTTTTCACTGGTGCCAATTCATTCTTCTTCCCCCCAGTCATGAGGAACAAGGCTCCCTTCCTTAATGGGGGGGGTCCACACTCCTGATCAACCTTGAGTGCTCTGTAAAGGAATTGGAACTAGAATTAAAGTAAATGCATGTATATATACTAGGAATTTTCTCTGCCAATATCTCAGTAGACACAAATCAAACAATTCATGGCCTAAAGGTAAGGAAGGTAACCTTGAAACTAGAGGGTTGCAGGTTCAATTCCTGGCCATGGGACATAAACTGAAGTGTTCTTAACACCCCAACTGCTCCTTGGGTGCCATAATTAGGGCAGCCCATACCAGAAAAAATAAATCCACATAACAAACTGAAGTGCAAGAATTCCTAACTAACCTTGAGCCACAGAACATGCATGCTAGGATTGCAGGAAACCCTTGTCCTTCCTACCTTATGCTTTACCTGGCAAATGCTAGAAATAGAAAGGGTTAATTAAAACACAAAATCAGTCACTTAGGTTCATAACTGCAAATCACATGTTGCAAAAGAAAAATAATAATGGGACCCATCCATCAGAAAAAAATATACTAAGTCATATTCCAGGGATAGTCAAGTTCACTTATTGTGTAGGGCTATACGTAGCAATGTTACCAACTTTTTTTCTGTTTTAAAACATCTCAAAATCCTTGTGGTGGGGCATGGAAAGAAGGAACCAGAGCCAGCTGCTCGGTTGCACCCAGGGAATCCATAATAAGGATGGCCTGCTGTATGAAGTTGCTTATAAACTCACCTTAACCGGAAGCTGTATTCCCTCCTTTCCTGTAGCACGCTTCGGTGTCTAGCCATTCATAGCTGGGGGTGTAAGCGCTTTGCCATGACTACAGGGAGCTGGGGATGCCATCAGCAGATTCAGCCCATTGGCAATCTCAAAAAAGCCATAGGGGCGGGGGAGCCCCATATGGGTTTTGTGCCACTTTAAAGAAACTGTAAACCCATAGGCAATAATAGTGCAGCAAGCGCTATGTGCTTCTCCTCCATTTCCTGTGATGCTGAGTAGAAGCTGTAGCAAAGCTCCAAAGTTTGCCACTTCTTTCAATTTCATTCCACCAGAATCATGGGTACTATTCTTGTTGTTATCTGACTTGTTTTCTCAATTTATACTGTACGTACTGTAAGTACTAAAAGGTTTAAGAAAATCATTCACAGCCTTATCTAAATTGGCCAAATAGCAGCCACATGGACTGCTTAGTGGTAGCGTGAACCCCTGAGCCCCTTTGTAGGTAGCGCCAGCTTGTTCCTTCCAGCTTCAGCCTAAATTGGAAGGTTGAGTAGGTTGCCAGTCTGGGGGTGGAGGTTCCAACAGGGAAGCCTTTAGGGAACTCAGTTTAGAAGTGTTGTCTGGGTGATGTGGGGACTCTTTTGTCTACAGATTCACTTGCAGTGAATGGTTATTGACCGGGAAAGTGTGGGAATTTGCTTCTTTTTTTACTTCCCTCCGAACAGTTATCACTGCATCACAGACGACAGGGAGTGACCGCATAGTAGCATAATCCATCAGATCTTTTGCATTTGTCATTTGTTTGCTCTTCCCAGCACTGCATGTTTCTTCTTATGACTAAGAAGGACTGCAAGCGTCATTTCACATCCCGGCGCAGCCCAGAAAGCTAGCAAGCAATGGCAGGTTGCACAAGGCATCCAACAGTGCCAACACTTCCAAACCTCATTACACTTTTCTAATCTCTCTTTTGTGAAGTGCGATGTGCCAAGGATTGTGTACAACAGGGCTGGGTACTTGCAACCAGACTTGCTTAAATCTGGACAGGTAGTGGCCGCGTGTGTAACCACAAGTCATAACCTTTAACAATACACCACGTATTTATTTGAATAAACAGAGCAGGAGATTCAGAGATTATTCCTAAAATACGGAGGGGTTTTCCAACTCACTAAATAACTTCTTCTTCCTCAACTGAAAAAATAAAAGTTTGGAGAATATATTATTTATTATGTAATGACCTTCCCAGGTATGAACACTGCCAGTAACCTTTAGCTGCTGGAAGACAAGATTGTGATTAGAGATGAGTGAACTTTTCAAAAGTTCAGTTCGCCAAACTATTCCGAAAAAGTTTGGTGTGGACCGAGTTAGTTTTGACCAAACTAGCCTAAATGAATTGAAAACACTGTCCTAAAAATCATGTATAACTGATGTATATCTGACTGTCAGCTTTAGGAATAAATATATCCCAAGAAGACCCTGCAGGACTCAAAAAACAGTGTTCATATAACCCACAGGTGCTCCTAAATCTTCACTCTTGTGCAATACCACCACCATTAGCACAAAAAAACTTACCAGAAATCACTTGGGGGTATAGCTTTTAGTAGCCCACAGAATTTGACTCCTCTTTGATCTCCTCTTATTTTTCCGCATTCAAAGGCTCATTCTCCAAGTTAGATAGGTTTCAAACATTCAACATTTATTAGCCAATTCCATGCAAGTAAAAAAGAGACCGCAATAGCGTAATATCATCTGTGCAAAATGGATCACACCCCACCACTTTAAGCCGCTTACCAACTATAAAAACCAATTCGCTTTACATCAGATAAAACTGAGAGATAGGCTGGGCATCAAAAATCCTCTGTTATCAATGTAAAAGCATAAACCGCTTCTCACAACACAAAACACTATTAGCCATTTCCCCAACCGCAGGTCCCGACAGCGCTCATCCTCACTCACAGTCACGTGATCCGCCCAACACATTTCGTCAGATGTGACTTAGTCATGTACTACCCAGAGCTATCGCTGGATCCATTATATATGTTTGGCAGGCCACCTGACTACCTATCTGAGATCACCTGTATTAACATATTTTTTGTGTGCTTATTTGCATTTGAATAGCCAGCAGTCGTGCTTGTTTGGGTGATAGTTTAAAGCACACATTAAAAAATAATACATTTAGAAATGAAGTCACAGGATTAGCATCCTGGAAATGTATTTGAAGAAGAAACGATGGCTTTATGGAGGAGTAGCAACAGGGTTGGCTTTCCTGGAAACTGAAGAAGAAGCAATGGCGGTTTACACGCCCTCAAAATATTATCCCATTTTTCTTGGGGAAGCAACAGGATTGGCTTCCTGGAAGGTGAAAAAGTGCGTTTTGATTGTCCCACGCAGGCCCGTGATGCTGCACCAGGTGCCTATGTAAAGCCATAGATTTGTGCCCTGGCTACGGGTACCTTCCTGGTTGCAGATCATGCACTTTTTAAGGTTTTGTTCCTCTGGGAAGGTAGAAAAGAATTGCCATCTGGCAGAGCACCGTAAAGCAGTATATCTAGCATTTCCACCATCACCACCCAACTTTACTCTGCAGATCTAGCCCTGTGATGTTTTACAGAGGATCTGACCCTACCTTGGCTCAGCTCTTTGTCACTAACAGTGCCACAACTACCCACCTGCTCCGATGATGATGTGTCCATGTTGTCTGGTTCCCAGATCCTGTCCAAAACTACACCATCATAATCCTCCTCCTCGTGATCCCCAGTATTTGAAGTCTCATGGTCTACACCATAACAACCTTTATTACTGTCAGTATGTCCATGGCTACCACCACCAGCTATGCGTCTCGAACACTGCTTCAACCCCAAGGCTGACTGTCCTTAAACAAATTTTCCTTATCACAATCCAATTCCTTAACAACCGGGGTGCTGTCTCTTTGGAGAGAAGGCGGTGCCCCACTTGGAGGGGGCAGTGAAGAGAAAGATAATGGAAGGGAAAGGCCAGAAAGAGTTATTTACTGGGCCAATTAATTGTAGTGTACTGAACTAACATGCCCAATGGAGGAGAGATGGATGACTTGCTGCTGCTACTTCACCACGTATATTGCTGCTGCTACTATCACCGTGTACATTGCTGCTGCTGCTACTACTGGAACTGGGGCTGGGCAAATGGTGCTCCTAATATTATGGCTGGGCCTGGGCAAACAGGTGGTGCTAGATTTACTGGTCCTGGGCACATGGCTCCTGCATCCCTGTTACTTTTTGGCCCCGTGCGCAATCACTAGCGCATGTGGAAATGTACTAATGGGTGCATGATTCAGGGATGCATGCGCCACCATAACATATGTGTGCCCAAGCCATGAGTACATTCACGAGTTGTAAATGACTTAATTGATAAAACCACATTGGAATAGACAGCATGGTTTTTAAATTAAAATGACAGCCAGCAGTTTTTATGTTTTGTTTTTTCTTAACTCATTTTTTTTTTTTTTTTAATTTAAAAAAAAAATTAAAAATTAGTTAAGAAAAAACAAAACATAAAAAATGCTGGCTGTCATTTTAATTTAAAAACCATGCTGTCTATTGCAATGTGGTTTTATCAATTAAATCATTTTTTATGTTTTGTTTTTTCTTAACTAGAGTCATATAATAAAAAAAAATCTACATAAGGGTTGGTAACCCAGGACTCGCCGCGTTGGCTGGCAGCTAGCCATGTCAGTGTACCAGCCCTTATGCTCTTTGTTATGAGCTTGGGGTTCTTCCAGGGGTGCCATGGGCCCCTCTGCAAAAACCCTGTGCCCGTACCATTGGGCACTTGGCTCTTCATCACCCCCAGCATCCCAAATGCCAGCAGGTGACACCCCAAGTGTATGAAAGTAAACACCACACAAAATAAATGTATTATTCTAAATTTAACTACTTACTAGTCCCCGTCTTCTTTCTTCTGTCTCCCGTCAGGTGCCGTCCAGCATTGGCGGTTGTCCTTCATCCAGTGTTTAGTTGGCCTCTGTCCTGCTCTGAACTTCTAGGGTCTTCTGCAACCCTCCACCATCTTCTTTCACTGATGGTAAGCAGCAAATGCTGATGCCTGTCACCGCTACTTGTAGATCGAGGTCCCTCCTACTTTCATCCTGGTTCCCAAGCAGAGACTGCTTTTTTCCCCAGGAAACTCCCCCCCCCCCCCCCTTGATGTATGTAGTCACATTCGGGAGATCCCAGAGAGTCTCCACCTCTGTGTAAAAAAGGTTGCTCCCCTGCCCTACATGCAGTCCCTGGAAGCAGAGCTACAAAAGAA
This sequence comes from Gastrophryne carolinensis, assembly GCA_027917425.1. NCBI lineage: Eukaryota > Metazoa > Chordata > Amphibia > Anura > Microhylidae > Gastrophryne > Gastrophryne carolinensis. Next base: position 177,784,142 of record CM051241.1, on the reverse strand, counting down.
TCAAAGAGAATACAGTACCAGATCCAAGAATGTTACCAGTCAGAAATCAGCACATAAAGTGACAAGTGGGGAGGAGGCTCAGGGGCAGCAGGAGTTCAGGACACCTGCGCTTCGCGGCAAACCAAGCCGCTTCTTGCTAGGGTGCCTCACAAGCAGCGACAGGTGTTTTCTGTGAGCGCCAGCAGCAAGTCATATTTATAAAGCAAAAAGATGTTTAGCACCTCTCCTTGCGCCATGTAGCATTCCATGTATCAAGATTTCCGGGTGCTTTGTTAGCACTGGTGCTTTGTTCCCTACAGCGCCACATCACATCAGGCCCTCAGTGACATCTGACATTCCAGTCCCATTCATTTTGGTGATTTCTGGTTAGCGTATTTTAATTTTTTTGTGCTCACATAAAAGACACGGGATCCCTGGTCTGTTCAAATTTTTTTTTTCATTCATTTCTGTACCTAGGTTACCTGCGGCTAACTTGCGTTTTTGTGCCTGCCAATCATCTGTCGTGTCATTTGTATATCTCCAATGTCATTCCATGTGTTTTCGCCAATTGGTCACTGTGCAGCCATCCCCAGTTAAAGCCCTTTTTTGCATTGCACATGGTGATGTATGCCTGAGTATCTGTGGTCTCAGAGTGCAAAGTTTGGGTTCGGGGCCTGAACTTTGGGGGGGGGGGGCATTTTGCCTCTGGGGGCCAAAAGGCAAAATCGGGGCTATATAAAAATATTTAATGGTGAATGTTAGGGGGGCACAAAGTGTATAGCAGGAAGTGTCTTGAACTTACCTGAGCCCCGATCCAGTTGGCTATTTCGCTATCAAATAACCCTCGGCCAGGGCTACTGAAAGATGGTCACAACTCCCATGAGCGAGGACACTCACAGTGCCAGCTGAGGGACCAGATCAGGGCTCAGGTAAGTTAAAGACACTCTATTCATAGGTAAGCTAGGTTGAAGGGCTGCTTAACCAGCTTTTCATTTTTCAGGCTAAACTTGAACATGGATTTGTGCTTAAAGTCTTTCAGGTTTCTTTTTTTGTCTGGCTGCAGGTCTTTACATAGCCCAGCTCCTGGTGCCTTCTACATCTGGTCCACGCCAACAGCAGCTCCTGGTCCAGGCCTCCTTATGGCAAAAACTGGACTGGGTTACTTGGCCAACAGAACTTACCCAGCTTCCCATACTGGCCACATGCCAGGGTCCTATAGAGCATCTTACCAGCAGCCCCTTAAAGGACCAGTAACACTGGACATGGCACTCTTTCCTAGAGTCCTTTATATATTTTTGTGTAGTGTGTATTGCTTTCACTAGGTGTAAGTGTAGGCCCTACAGGAATGAACAGGTAAAGGTACTGGATGAAATGGATTCCAATACTATATTGGGCTAAAATATTTTGAGTTGTCTCTGTGATAGCAGGTTTTTCAGCCAGTAGGGATCCTTGGGTGGCATTGCTAAATAAACCTCTGCATTAAGGTGCAGCAACAATTGCAAGTTTTGTTAAAGTATATGCAGGGCTATGTGTATAGAAAGAAAGTGTACCTTTTAATGTTGATGATCTGCGCTTGGTGGTCGCAGCGACCAGTAGGTAGTCAGCTCGTATCCAGGGGTTAGTAACTGCCTCCAGACTCCCCCCCAGGGGTAGCCCGCAATGTTGGTTATGCGGGCGCTGAGATACTTACCCGCCGCCGCGCCAGCAACGCTTCTTATGCGCTCCATTGCTTGGTGCGCGTCTGACTTCCTATCCTCCTTCCGCCGGATATGAAGTCATGCGTTGCTGGTCTGGCCCACATGTCTCCATCGGCGGCGACATTTTCCTGAAGACCCACCATTTTGTTAGTAACATCTTTATATTCTGTTACGGCGCCCTTTTGTTGGAGATCCACCATTTTGTTGGTGGCAAGTTTCTATTATAATCCGGCGCTAATATGCCAGCCGTCAATCCTTTGTCCCTCCCTGTGGGCTAATATGAAAAAGGGCCACACTACCCTAAAATTGATTATGATCGTGTGTCTTTTACAGGGCTGCATGCAATGCTTTAAGCTGCACCAACCCTCACTATGTTATACAATTTTGGTGTGCCTGGCTGGCTGTAAACCATACACTCAAAAGATTGTGGGATCCCACATATCCCACCCCATGCAACCTGCCCAAAATTATGGCACCACTATGTTTATTCCAATACAAATATACTCATTTTATTGTTAATTGTCCAATACAAAAAATATTAAAAACCATTAAAAACAACTACATGCGGGGGCGCTATGGATACAGTGTAATCTTATTCAAATCATATATACACCATGAATTGTGTTAATTAATTAAACAGCACGTGCTCCTATATAAACATTACACAAAAAAAAACTGATTCTAAATATTCTATATACAATCTATCACTCTATTATATAATGCAGTGCCAATTGCTCCTAAGGACACACCAAGGAAGGAACAAGTGAACCAATGATCAAAAATAATTGTACTATATACATCACCGTGAGAACACACTGTAGTCACACGCTGTACCCCGCCCCAGCCAACGCGTTTCGTAACGGTCTCCCCGTTACTTCATCTGGGCAAGAAGATAAGTGCGGCTGTCCCCCGTGTGTCTGCTTAAATCCCCTCACTAATGAATCCATTATCATCAGCTTGTAGCCCGGCGCTTCCGATCCCGGAAGTGCGTCAGCAAACTGAACCGAAACTGAGGGTTGGAGCGCACTGACGCACTCCGGCCGGAAGTGCGTCAGCGGCCCATCCTCCGTCTCACATCTAGATTATGTTGCTGAGCGGAATACGCTCAGTAGCCAGGCGCGCGCCACCGGCCAGTGTTAGTACCGGGATATGTCCCGGTGGCCCCAGCATTGTAAACAGAGCGGGCAAGGTAAGTAACACACAGATGGGCAGCCGCAATCCACTAACAAAAACCCTTAACTGAACTTCTTCATCCCTAAAGACTACCTATAAATACCATAATGTATAATGCATTATCTAGATTTGTACACAACGGAGACTATCTGTAACTGCAAAGATAATTCTAATGGGCCCAAACCAAGTAAAACAGGGGACCCAAAAAAGGTTATATAGACACAGAACCCTCCTAGTATTGGCGCCCGGACTCAGATACTTATTATGGGCCCAAATCATATATTCAAGGGCACCCACTCAAGGCTATAAAAGCAGAAATCCCTCCTAATATAAGCGCACGGGATCAAATGACCCATGCCACATCCTTAAAGGTAAGCATCATATAATGTCCCATTCCCCTACAGAACATTCCATAATGGAGGTGAAACGGGGTCTGCTATGTTCTCTATACGAGGCAGGCAGCATTAAATACCCACCTTTACCCCTTAATAACTCGCACTTCCTACACCATATCTACAATCATAGAAAGTCCTACCCAAACAAGTAGGAAAGGAATGCTCTCCCCAACATGCGATCAAAACCCATCCAAAACAAAAGACGGGGGAAGGGAAACAGATGGGAAAAAAGGGAAAAGGGGGGAGGGGGGAGGAAGGGGAGGCGAGAAAGAGACCAAGGGAAAGCAAGGGGGGGGGGACAAGGGGACAGACAAGCAGCAATTGGAAACAACAGCAACAAGATGTCACAAGGAGCTAAACGGTGACTGTCAGGCTCTTTGCTGTATATCCTCTCAGGTTGTTGGCTGGGGCGGGTACAGCGTGTGGCTACAGTGTGTTCTCACGGTGATGTATATAGCACAATTATTTTTGATCATTGGTTCACTTGTTCCTTCCTTGGTGTGCCCTTAGGAGCAATTGGCACTGCATTATATAATAGAGTGATAGATTGTATATAGAATATTTAGAATCAGTTGTTTTTGTGTAATGTGTATATAGGAGCACGTGCTGTTTAATTAATTAACACAATTCATGGTGTATATATGATTTGAATAAGATTACACTGTATCCATAGCGCCCCCGCATGTAGTTGTTTTTAATGGTTTTTAATATTTTTTGTATTGGACAATTAACAATAAAATGAGTATATTTGTATTGGAATAAACGTGGTGGTGCCATAATTTTGGGCAGGTTGCATGGGGTGGGATATGTGGGATCCCACAATCTTTTGAGTGTCTTTTACAGGGCATTAAGGATTGTTATTATATGAGTGCTTAGATCTAAAGTCTATTTGCCTTAGTGTATAATGCATTTATGTCAGGGCCAGAACACACCAGGCGCAGTGTCAAGATCCATATATCTATTGATATTGATGTATCAATTTTTATCTTAACAGTAAGTAATGGGGTGATATCCCACCATCTCTCCCCGGGTTTACAGTTCGCATCCTTACTATTATTTACAACTGTTGTACATAAACAGGTATCTTGGCTATTGTTTACAGCTATTATGCATAAACCGGTACCATAGTGTTTGCATATATCCATGATTATATACACAATTCCTCCCTTTAGATCATTGCAATACTGTGAACTGGGCCTAATATTATCTATATTTTTATAATCTCCTCTTTTTATTTTTTTATTTTTTGTGATTTGTTTACCAATGTCCCACTATCTATTCCTAATTCGCATTATTGTTATTTATCTTTCCAAGAGGGGATATCTAGCCACTCTTCCCTCTTGGTCGATTAAAGATAGGAGGCGAAGCTTAGGGTCTCATTGAGGCCAGGATAGCGATGTGCACCCAGTCTATATATCCACCTCATTTCTAATTGGAGAGTTATCTTCTCGATATTTCCACCCCGAGTGGAGGGGTGTATCCTGTCTATTCCTTGTATCCGTAGGCAGCTTGGATCTTTATTGTGGTGTTTGAGAAAGTGTCGGCCTATTGGGGTCTTTATTGATCCTGTCCTTATGTTGTACTGATGCTCATAGGTTCTTTTTTTCAAGGAACGATTAGTTTTACCAACATAGCAACAACCACAAGTACAAGTCAGGAGATAGATTACATGGGCCGTGTTACAATTAATAAAATTACGTAATTCATAAGTGCCCCGATGTTCTTTTGTCACAGTTGGACCTACTTTGACATACCTGCACATGTTACATCCCCCACACCGATATGTGCCTTTAATTTTACAACGTTCTCTTTTTTGGCTCTGTTCAAAATGACTATGTACAAGAGTGTCCTTGAGGTTTTTGGACCGTCTGTAGATAACTTTCGGTGCCTTGGGTAGGAAAGTGTGCAGGTGTTGGTCATTTAGTAGTATGGGCCAGTGGGTTCACAGTATTTGTTGTACTTTGTTATGAGCCTCAGTGTATGTCATAATAAAGGCAGGTCCTGAGTGATTCTTATTTTTTCTAGGTCTATATAGGAGTTCCTGCCTTTCTATGTTTTTTGCCTTTCTGTAAGCAAATTTTAGGTACTTGGCCATTTCGTCCTCATCCCACAACCCCCTCTCCCACCATCCCAGATACAGGTTCGCGAACGATGGGGCACATGTCGTCCCCATCGCCGTCTCCTGCACCTGGTGGTATAGTTGGCCCTTAAATAGGAAGAGGTTGTGGGTGAGGACGAAGTTGAGGAGCCGAAGCAGGAAAAGGTTGTGGTTGTGTTGGGAAATGTCTTTTTCATGCGGGATGCTCGAGTAAAGGGCCTCCACGTCCAGAGTCACCAGGATGGCGTCCGGACTTACCCAGAGCTCGTCAAGGATTCTCAAGATGTGACCCGAGTCCTTGACATAAGATGGTAAACCAGTCACGAGTGGCTGGAGGTGACAATCCACATAGCGGCTAGCATTTTCCATCAGAGCTCCCATGCCCGACACTATTGGACGCCCCGGTGGAGTCGTGAGCGACTTATGCACCTTTGGAAGTGCATAAAAAGTGGGGATCTTCGGGCATGGGGACTCCAGGAAGCCAGCCACATGCGGGTCGATCACCCCTTCCCCCCGAGCCTGGTGGATCAACTGGTGATAGTCTTTGTCATCCCTGGCGAGTCTGAACATGGAGACCCTGGCATACCACTCCCTGTTGTTCAAAATGTCCATACACATTCCCTCGTATTGCTCTGTAGACATGACCACAATGTTGCCACCCTTGTCCGCTGGTTTAATCACCAAGTCATGGTTATCCTCTAGTTCTTATATTGCTCTTGTCAGTGATTCATTGATGTTTGATTGGTATCCCATACGGTTCGACAATCGTTCCAGATCAGCCGTTATTAAGTCTACAAAGGTGGCAACATTGTGGTTCATGCTCAGAGCTGGAAAGAAAGTGAAGGGTTTCCTAAATTTGGTTTCAGTAGTACTACTCACAACAAACCCTGCCACTTCCATACCCAATTCTTCCATATCTCTCTCTAACTGTTCAATATTCAGGGGATCAGTTTCCTTTGTAATTCTTGCTTCCCCCCCTTTAATCCATGAGATGGTACTTACACAGAACTTTCCGTGCAAACATATGGACGTCTTTCACCACCTCAAAGATATCAAGTTTCTTTGATGGGCAAAAGTTCAAACCTAGTTTTAGTAATTCCTGTTGATCGTCCGTTAATGTATAGTGGGATAAATTTATGATGTCATTTTGTGATGGGACACTAGTTCCTATATCCCCATCTAACGCCCTCACTTCTATGGAAATAGTGTGATAGTGAAATACGTGAGACTCACATAGCTGGCACTAGAAGGGTTAAACAGCGTGTTTGACATTTTTATTTTTATTTTCCAAGAATTTAAAAACCGGGTGAATTACTCTATGGCAATAGAAAAGATTACTGCAATAAATTGAGATTGAAAATCTGGTCTCCCTGGTTCAGTAAATTTCTATCTCCAACTTTTGATAAAACACTTCTAGGGATATGGCCAATTAAATATTAGGAAAGTTTGACTCTTATATGGGTCGGGCACCTCTTCTGGAGGAGATCGATGCCTTTTTCCCTATTTTTTTCTCTTTTTCTTTCCTTTAATGCCAGTTATATAGCTAACCTAATTTAGGGTGGTCTTCAATGTGAGGGTTTGTGCAAGGTTTGCTGTTGAACCTCAGGAAGATAATAACTGGGTACTTAGAATTACAGATAATTTAAGCACAGTGTTGCAAATAAAAGGGCAGGCTGATTCATCACTAACACCAGGTAGCGACAGACGAGCGTAGCAGGCATTTTCAGAGTGCCCGCTAGTAGTCACTGTGCTCGGCAGTGGGTCGCTAGTTTATAGCGACTCGGTCGCTGTGCAGTAATGTTGAATACATTGTGACGAGTCGCTATTTGACCAGTACAGCGCTTTATGGGAGCGCATGGTAGCGACTGCTCATAGCAACCGACTCACAACATATTCAAGAAAAAAAAGCCTCACAAATCTCTGGCGCTGAAAAATGCTTGTTTGAAGCCCAGAGCGCAGGAGGTGGTGTGTTTAAAGTCTGTTTTTTAGCATCTGTCAACTAGTAACAACTAGTAACAAAGCAAAAACATATGGAATTACATTGTAACATGAACACTTTAATGGCAGACCTGTAATGTCATTTCTGAAGAAATATATAAAAAATGAAAAAATTGTGAAACAGCTGCTTTTTCAATGCCAGAAGAGGTCACAGAATTTGTATTGTGATTTTTAGAAAAAAAAATACCCCATTTAACCCTTTGAGGGCCAGCCTTCCTGGAGATTTTGTCATCCTTTGTTGGCAGACCATTTTGCACTATTTTGCGCTCCCCATGTTCAACTGTGATTTTTGAAGGGATTTCCAGGGATTTCCCAGGAAAATGATACATTGTTTTTTTTCAGCAGAGCCTGGGCTTTAACATGAAATGTCTTGTTTGTCATTTTCTAAGTGTATTCCTAATATTTTGGGGTGAAAATTGTGCAAAAAAATAAAAAAAAACAATTTTTTACAATTTGTAGTGTTTTTTTGTAATAAAAAATGTAAGTTTGTCAATAAAATCTTATTTTGTGTGAAACCCCAATTTTTCCCGATTCCAGCGGTACCACATATGTATAGGTAGACACCCTTTCCTGCCCAGTAGACTCCCCCAAACTGAAACAACGCTTTAGGAGATTTTGAGATAAAATACAACTATGCTATGCAATATGCGTACCTTGCAGTTTTTCAAGAAACACAACCCTTTGCATTTGAAATACCCCGACAAACTATATATTCCCTAGAAGTATACACCTCAGGCTTTCTAGGCGTACCAGGCTTGTTGACATAGGTGCCATTTTCTGGAATTAATCCCTCAATGTATTCTTTGGTTACACAGGGTTTCCCTAAAAATTAATAAAAAGCAGAATCAAAACCACATTTTCCTAAAAAAAAACTATATGCAAACCATAAAAAAACTGAAAATCTGAAAAAGCAACATCCCCCAAACAGAACAATACCCAACATGCATAGGTTCTGTCAAGGAGAGAGTTGCCAAACATTTTCAAACACACCAAAGTAAAGCATGCGCATAATGGTAATTTTACTTCAAAATTTCAGCTCTGCAAACAAAGTGTGCACCTTGTGCTTTTTCTACCAAAACAACCCTTTACATTTGGAATATCCCTGATAAACCATATATTCCCTGAAAGTACACATGTTAAGCTTTCTAAGAGTACCCAGCTTGTTGTAGTGGGCTCATCTTTCTGGGAGTAAAATCTCGAAGAATTCTTAGGTTGCACAGGGTTTCACAAAAAATTGTATAAAAAAGCAGAATAAAAAACACCTTTTCCTAAAATATCAATATGCAAATAAGAAAAAACAAGCTAAATCTGAATGCGCAAGGTCCACCGAGCAGAACAATACCTAACATGCATAGGTACCTGTAACCTTTTAACTGCCAGCCTACTTGAGATTTTGTCACCCTCTGCTGACAGGATATTTTTCACCATTTTGCGTGATGTTTAACTGTGATTTTTGCAGGAATTTCCAAGAAAATGGCATATTTTCTTTTTGTGGCAGAGTTTAGACTTTAACATGAAATGTCTTGTTTGTATTTTTTCTACTTTTTTTTATATATTTTTTTTACTTTTTTTTATATATTTTTAAGTAAATAAGTAAAAAAAAATAAAAATATATATATATTTTTTTAAATTGTCTCCTTTATTTTAACAAAAACATTTATTTTATTAAAGAAAACCATATTGCACGTGAAAGCCCCATTTCTCCCGATTACAATGATGCCACATATGTATCGGTAGCCCCCCGTTCCTGTCCAGGTGATCCCCTAAACTTAGAAGAGCACTTAATAACATTTACAAATAAAATACAAGTACTATCCACATAATAAAGGGTTAAAAAAAAACATTTCTTGGGGGAATATAAGGGTTTTTTTGGGAGGCAGGTAATGGGGGGTCTAGGGGTTAATGGCAAGGGGTCACATGGACCCCTTACCGGTTCACAAAGGGTTAAAAGTAAGAAAAACACAAAGACACACTTTTTAAAAATAACTTTATTAAAAAAAAATATTTTTCTTTTAATACTTACCTCCCATCCATCCCTGTGTCCCACGCTGATCACTTAGGCTTCTGCTCTCCTGCTGCTGCTGGGAGCCTTTTATACCTACTGGGTTACAGGTAACATAGGGTTAATTTAAAAAAAAATGACATAGGGTCCCCCCTCCCAGGGAGGGGAACCCCATTTTTTGGGGGATTTTTAAGGGTTAAAACCTTTAAAAATAAAAAAAAAAATGGCGTGGGGTCCCCCCTACCCAGCATAACCAGCCTGTGACCAGCTATGGGGGCTTGTAGAACAGGGCGCAGGGGCCAGCTTTAGTGGCCCCTGGCCCTGCGGCTACAAGCCGTCATAGCCTAGGGCCACGGCTCTTCTGCCCCCCCTGGGCTTTGGGGAGGCAGGTAATTTGGGGGGCCAGGGGTTAATGGCAAGTCACCCGCTTGCCGCAGGTGACTTGCCAGACCCCCGAGCCCTGTGAACTGGTATAAGGGGTCTCATGGACCCCTTACCGGTTCACAAAGGGTTAACAGTATAAAAAATAAAGACACACACATGCTGTTTAAAAAGTTTATTTAAAAAAAAAAAAAACATTTTACCTTTACTCACCTCCGATCTTCAGATGCAGTGTCCCGCGGGGATCTGATGCAGGTGACAGCTGGGCAGAGAAGGGGGGAGGCAGGCTACCTCCCTCCTTCTCTGCCCAGCCATCACCGGCATCTGACAGTAGAACTGCCGGGTGCCCCGATGACACCCGGCAGTGACGAAGGGGCGGGGCTAAAATCCAAGATGGCGGCCGCCATCGGAAGCTGCGGCGGAGGGAGGGCTGTTATGCCCCCCCTCCAGAAGACAGAAGAGCCGGGGGGGGGTGATTGGAGCCCCCCCCCCATGAAGAGGAGAGGCGGCGGGAGCCGGCGGGAGCGGAGGTGAGTAACTGTGAGTAACTAATTTTTATTTTTATTTTTTTTTATTATTTTGCAGGCAATCTCGGCGGCTGCTGAAACGGGGGAGGGCACCCTATTCCGGGCCCTCCCCTGCAGCCGGAGGAGCCCCAATCGGTGATCGGAACCCCGCTGGCTGAAGAGGAGACCCGGCCGGATCAAACAAGGGGTCAGGTAAGTGCCTTTTTTTAAACTTTTTTTACTGTGATTGGGGAAAATCAGGCACGTAAAATTTACGTGGCTGGCACTTAAGTGGCGGAGAGGCAACCACGTAAATTTTACGTGGCTGGCATTTAAAGGGTTAAAGAGAAGAAAAGGATCGTCCATTGAAATGTATGGGAGAACGACAGGTAGCGAGAGGTCATACATGGTGCTGTGCAAGGCTGAACGCCGGCGCTGTTCGCTGAGGCTGGGAAAATGATGAATCAGACGCTACATGGCACTATCCCAGTCGCTAAACAGATTCTGCTTGATAAATGTGCAATTGCGTACCGTGTCCGGCGTTCACCAGTCGCTACCTGTAACTACCTCTCATTAACCAGCCACTACCTGACGCTATCCCTTCTTAAATAAGGGCCTAAGTTGCATGAAGCTGTCTTGTTAACTTTTGTTAATCTTTGTTTCCTCTTGTAATGAAACAATTGTGATTGTATTACAACTTATTTCCCTTTTAGTGTAACAGTTTATCATTTTTTATAAGCTGTGTCATGTTGAAGCATAAAATCAATAAAGACTTGTTAATAGATTTCAATAAAGGACCTCAGCGGTGAATACCCACATCAATCTACAGTATCTGAAAAAGTCCAAAGGCTTAAGCTATTACACAAACACCTCCAGCATGATAATGCCAATTAATCCTATGAGTTACTTTACTTGCTAATACAGGAAGTTTAGTCCATATCACTTTCAAAATCATTATCATTCGCTAATCCTATCATCTGCTATGGATTAACATACAGTTTAAGGTTTCAACACATTGGATAGTGGATCATTCATGTGATGCATTGTTGTCAGGCTATGCACTAATACTTTACCCGTAAAATGTTATTATATGGTTAATTTTAACAACACAAAAATGTGTAACATAAATAAAAAAAAATATCAAATAAATAACCAGGGAAACCCCAAACTACACTGGCTGTAATCAAACACATGATATGATTGATTAAAAATAGAGATACATTAAACTATGGTATCTATCAGCGCCTCTGTGTATGGGTAACTTCCAAATGTGTCAAGTAATGATGCCTGTGTAGGAAGCATGAGTATGGCTTTTTTATGCTCATTAAAGCAGACCAAAAGCTTGGCACAGCTGGAAAAGAAAGGAAGCGGCCATTTTCGAGCTTCCTCTCCCAGCATCTCAGCCATGCTGTTCCGTGGAGTCAACTGACATAACTGACGATGCACAGTAACAGGAAGCCCAGCAGCACTTCCTGTTTACAGGTGGCCTGAAAACATAAGGCACCATTTTGGTTCTAAAATTTACTACAGCAGGTGTTGGATCTACAGCAGGATCTAAATTGCCCTGAAGAGGAATGCATATGAGCACTGTTTGTTGTGTTGGTCTGGTTTAAGTCATTTTTGAGTGGGTAGGGACAACAGAAGGATTGGAGGCAATTTTATGAATTTGTGGGTCTTTCCAATCAGAATGAAAATAATGTGAACTTTACAGTTTATTATAGTGAAAGTACAGCTTTCCTGTCCCTTGTTTCTTCCAAAATAATAAAGGAGATGGCCTATAGACTATTTTAAAATGAAACCGCCTTAAATAAAACTTTAGGGCAACAGTAGTATCCATCCAAACACACTGGGGCTGATTCAGAGCCTGCCTGTGAATGCTGTTTTTTTTTTCAGGAACTGATCTCGGAAACCGGGGAATCGCAAACGTTCGTATCATTCACAGCTGCATTCAGAGAAAAGTTTGCTCCTGCGTAAGTGGCCATATTTGTCCTCTTATCATGTGTGTTGGGCTTGAAGTAATACCTTTGTTCTATAAATGTCTTCCAGCAACAGATATGCATAGTTAACTCATGTCCTCTGGGTCTCGTTTAGCTCCACATCATGCCCCTGCCCCTTTAAGTAATTTTCTAGGAGAGTAAAAGCCTCCAAGCCTTGTATACACTAGTGTATGCCAATGCAACCTAATCCAGCTCGCCCATCCCAAAGTAGTAACGGATTGCAAGCCCAAAAGGCGTGCCTAACTCTCCACTCCGTCATACTGTCAGGGCTCGCAGGCCCTGGCCAGTAACAAGGCTAATCCAGCTCTCCCATCCCACAGTAGTTGTGGATTTCAAGCGCAGGTGCACTTAGGCCAAAAGGTGCGCCCATCTCTCCACTCCACTATTCCTGTTGCATAGGGCTCACTGACCCCAGCCAGCAACAAGGCGAAGCAAGCTTTCCCACCCCACAGTGGTAACGGATTGCAAGTACAGACGAACTTAGGCCAAAAGGCGCGCCTAACTCTCCACTCTGCTACTTCTGTCGGATAGGGCTTGCTGACCCTGGCCAGCAACAAGGCAAAGCCAACTCTCCCATCCCACAGTATAGCTAATTACATAGAAATTTAAAACATAAATCTCTTACGCACCCCTGCATTGCATACAAACATGCCAGAGTGGTCCATGTGACAGTGGCAGCAAAGTGCTGGTGGCCTGTAACTTTGGAAGGCCAGGCCTCTGCCAATAATGTGGCGCCATGTGCCTTTGCTCATATTTTGTGGCCACTTTGTCACCTGTTTGCAGCTTGGCAGGAGTGTAATGCAGCACACATGCGTATGCAAATGCCATGAAAGTGTGACTTACCATCAAAATGTCCTCCTTCTGCTAACAGGTGAACATTGTGGGTGCCATGTTGGACCTTTGGATATCGTATATGTGACAGAACCTGTGCCCTGAGGTGCCCTGGCAGACCCTGCAGTGTGCTTGCGTTCTTACGCTCATGTAGCCTATAGGTTGCTGGCGCCTGTGATAGCCTGTTAAATAAACCAAAGTGTTTCCACCACAATTTCCCACCCAATTTGGTATAAAAGAAAACAGCTGAGGCTGAAATTTTCTTGCCACTGCTGACTTAGGAGCGGGAGGTAGAAAACCAGGGCTCCTGGGGCTTCCGCCACAGCCCACCACAGACCAACCAATAGTCAGGGCCCTGGAGGACAATGCGGACCCCAGGGTGGACCCCAGTGTGGGCCCCACTGCAGATTCCACATCAGAGCCAACATGGGAGCCAAAGGCTGAGCAGTGTTGCCACTGCCAAGCCTGCTCTTCCCCCCCCCCCCCAGTAGCCTAGAATCCATCTGTTCTGGGCCTGGGAAATGGCAGCGGGACTCCCCCTTCAGCCAAGACACCACCTAGCAGACCAGAGCATTGGCCATTCACCATGGGTGCAAACCAACAAGGGGCATGTTGAGTGGATAATTGAATGATGTGCAGCTGGAGGTTCTGCTGGATGGTGTTAACCAAAATTATGATCGACTGGCTGACTCTTGGCCCTGCTCGACCCCCAAAGCATTGTGGGAGGAGTTATGGTTGGAGATTGCCCACAACATGATGGGGGCAGGGCCAGAACCTAAGTATGGTGCCCAGGCCAAGAAAAAGTGGGACAACCTGAAATGGGTGGAAACTCAGCACCAGATGGGGTAAGTGGTGAACAACCAGAGGGCTGCTTGTACAGGAAACATTTGACAACTGACTAAAGCCACCCTTCTCTTTGTTTGAATCTAGCTTGCAAACTGGTTGGGGTCTCCCCAAAACTCTACAGTTTACCCATGCTGAGAAGCAGGTGTTGGGCATGTGTCCACCAGTGGTAAGACTTTTTTTGCAAATTGTAGCTTGGCACAGGGGGGAGTAGGCCAGCCAAACATCACACCCACCAACCTGAGTGCCCACATGTACATCCAACTTTGAGGGCTTGCCTGCCCAGCAAATGTTGTCCGACATGACACACCAAGGGTATTTTTCAGTTTTTACATGTAATTTGGAGGCCCAGGTTGATGCGGGACCCAGTGTGTAGCCCTTGTAAGGATGTTAAAGTAGCACTTATACTGGAGGAAACTACCAGTTCGTTTACCTTGACTTTGCAGTAACAGCAGCACCTTACCCACAAGACCCGCCACCTGCAGCCACAGCTGGCCCGTCTGGTTTGCCTACCATCAAGACAACATCAAGGTCGGGCCCACCCACCAGTCAGACACAAAGGGAGTCCAGACAGTGATGAGGTAAAAAATTGAGCCTAATAGACATAGGGCAAGGGGTAGGGTGGAGGAGGAGGGTGTTTCCCGGGTGAAGTTTGGTGCCCTGAAGCTGTGTGGTAAAAACTAACACTAATGTTGACCTTTCTCCACCTCTCATGGCTGAAATTAATGAGCTGAAGGAAGGGCAATCTGAACATCTGGATGAAACCCCCAATATCATCTGGACACCTCAACCAGCTGCTGGCACCATGGACACTGGCCATCACCACTCCTTGCTGCAGCTACAGCTTCATTCCGCCAGTAGCAGCCTCACCAACACAAAATGCAAATAGGTATTTTAAAGTGGTACGATGGACTGCAAGTTTGCTCCATGAAGACGTGGCTGCAGTGGTTGTGGAGCAGCAGTGCCACCACTAGCAGATGGAGACACTGGTTGGGGCCCAGGTGGAGGCCAACCAGGTTGCCCTTCAAAGGCTGGAGAAGCGGGAGGCCAACCAGGCTGCCCTTCAAAGACTGGAGAGGCTGGAGGCACAGCAAGCTGCAAACACCCGAATCCAGGCAATATCCCCTAACCTGCCATGCTGGACTTGTTGTGGGGGGTCCCCAAGCTTTAGGTATGCTGGGCAGGCACATTTTCTGTGATCAATTTTCTGTTGACCTGCATCCACAGTTGTGCCATAACCCAACAACTTATGACAATTAACAAAGTAGAGAAAAAAAGGAACCAAAAACCTGAACTTTGTTTGGTTGTGATTTAATCACACACAGACAAGGTAAGGGACAGAATTAATCACAGTTGACATAAGTGCACAAAAATGAAATAAATCAGGAGAAAGAGAAGTCCACCAAATTCTGGTGAATGCTTTGGCCTGCACGGCTCTGGGTGCCAGCATACAGATGCCCTGGAATATCTGGAGCAAAGCAGGGGTTGTCACCTCCAAATATGCTGCCACCTTCTCCTTCAGGAGAAAATTATGAAGGCTGATGCACACCTCATTCCAGGCTGTCAGGAAAAGAGATGTATTTTTCTTGCCGGACAGCCATGAATCACTTGCAAGCACCCATAAAATTATGGATGCATTGACATCTTGAGCTGTAATTATGCGGCTAACACTCATACTGTAATTTCCTACAAAAAAAGGACAACCCAGCCAAATAAACAAGGCTCAGAATCACCCGACATGGAAAAGAGATGAAATACGGTCCTTTGACACCGTTCCTGCTGCGGGTATTGCATACGAGAGAGGCTTTGAATACCAATAGATGAATACCGAAGAATAAGAAGGATTTGCACTTGTGATGATTATCATACAAATGAGACTTCTATATAAACTGATTAAAAGCAAGAGAATATAGTAATGTCTGAAAGATGCAAAAGAACAGGAAAGACAAATGCTGCTAAATAAGACAGGTGAACAAAAAAGAAACGAAAAGATGCAGCGGAAGAACATTTTACTCATAACAACTTATGCCTAACAGCAGAGGGAAATGCAGTCAATTAATTTTAAAGAAACAGTGGCATATATTATAATGAGAGCATGTATCTGAAGATCATGGGATATGGTAACCATGGTGACCAGCAAAAGTTATAGGGCTTTTGTGTCATGGGTCATATTTACACCCATGTTTTTTATGATAGATCTGTTTAATAGGTTCACAGCAACATTAACTTAGAAATGGCCATAGCCCTGATTCAGAGCCTCTCTCACACACATTCCCGAATGCGGGCATGATGTTTTCTGTGTCTGGTGACCCCGGGCCCATTTTTTGCCCGAGTTGCCTTTTTTGCTTGAATTTACAGTACATGTATTCCCAGTAGCATAACTAAATTTAAAATGAGGTTGAGAGTGGTCCAATGTGGGAGGCACAAAAATGACTCTGGTCCATCATCACTTACCGCTCAGCCCGTCTGGAGTTGATTTTCCACTGGACTACTACTTTCATGTCGTCCCACTTTTTGGGGGTAGAGCGGGACCAGAACCCAGCCAGCTGGTCAAAATTTTCAGAGAGGTGAGTTAGCACCCAGTCTGGTTGGCTGATGCTGGGGCCTCATGGGTGGTGTACTGGGTAGAGGTGCAGCCCTGGGTTCGGCTCTGCTGTTCTACCTTTGGCTCCACCATTCGTTTTGTTGGAGGCTCCATTGTGAACTCTGCACTGGGGCCAACACAGGGCTCCCGTGTCCAGACCAGTGAGGGGAACCTGGTGGGCTATGCCAGGATCCCCGGGAGCCCTGGGTGTGGGTCTCACACTACTGCTGCCTCACTCTTCGAGTGCGTAGTGTGGGTGGCAGCAGAGAAGTGCTTGCAGGATGAATGGCTGTGCCTTGGGCTTGGGCTGTGGTACCTTTGCTGGCCATGCCTGTTTTCCAGGCGCTGGGGGCTGCTATTATGCCTGTGTTTGGGCATCTTGAGACCCCAAGTAAGCACTGCCATGAAAGTCTTGTGGTCAGATGTGTTCTTTTACACATAGGTGGGCAGTTCATTTCAAATCAATTGGATTTATTTTAAAGGCCAGCACAGGTGCATTCAACCTATAGGCTACATCATTGGCATATGGATGCAAGCACACTTTTGGGTCCACTGGGATGCGTCGGACAACATGGCACCAACTGTCTACACCCTGGAGAAGCAGAAATACATCATTATGGTCACCATGCTATTAAGGCCATTCGGCCACGCTTGTGTGTCACTGTACAATCCAGAAAAGGTGCAGACCGGTGACAGACTGGCCGCTGGAGCAGGGACATACAAGCGAAGCCACATGGTGGGGCACACAGTAAATGCAGAGGCTTGGTATTCCAAGACATGAAACAGGCCAACATTATGGTGCAAACGCACATGTGAGGCATATGCCATCATTGTCACATCTTCCGCTCTGGGGTGTTTGTATGCAATGCTGGGGTTGGGAGGTGGGTTTAACCTGTTGTAGGGTCAAACAGTATAGAGACCACAGTCTTTACAAACAACAAGTAATGGTGTAGGGGAGATTGAAGAGCTGGGTCCGCCATGTTGCAGAGGGGGGTCATTGAGCACTATCTGACAGTACTAGCAGAGGGGAGAGCTGGTTAAGCCTATGCACACACTGGCCTATGCACACACTGATGTAGACATGCATTTGCTGCTTGCAATGTAAGTGACCAGTTTTTACAGGGGCATGTGCGTGTATGTGGACATAAAGTAGAACAGAGAAGCACAGAACCTAACAGTGTTTTTTTCTTTGCAGACTTTTATCCAAGAATGCTACAACTTCAAGCCCAACACCCAGTAAAAGAGGACATTGGCAGAGGAAGTGGAAGCCCATCTGAGTGGGCAGGGCACTTTGGCTTACACCCACACCCAAATTATGCAACACTGGTAGGACCTCAAATGATGAAAGTGGCCCCGGGTGTGCTGGTCCTACAATGAGAACTTCCCAGGTAAATGCATGTACTAGAGAGGAGGTGAGCAATCAGCTGAACTTTGTATGTGACTTTTGTAGCTGGGGAGGTCTGACTGCACATAAAGGCCACTCGAAGGTGAGGTGTACAACAAGTGCCGCAAACAAGATGGGGTGTGGGTGTAAGATGGCGGCCAACATCCTCTTCCTTCTCTACAGCCTCCCCACCACCAGCCTCAGAACATGCTGAAGAGAAGGGGGTGCTGGGCTTGGAGTCGATCACAGTCCAGCAGCAGTCTGGTAGGCCAATAGAAAAAAAACAGGTTGGGTGAAGGGTTTTGTATTTACAGGTGATATGTTGGTCCCAGGAAATGTGTCTTGCCTGAACTTACTGTTGGATCCGGATGTTTGCGTAGTAAATTAGCTAATGCACTAATAAACATAATAAATCACCAGTGACCTGTGTTTGCTTCAGTCTTGGTTCACACCAAGGTCACCCCTGCCTTTAGAAATTTCAGGGAGTGCTCACTAAACTTAATCTCGTCTGTTTTTTTCCTAATAGTAGGAACTATGAATATTATGCAGATTAACTCTTTTACTGGGAAAAATATTTAAGAAAATTTAAGAAATATGTGTGAAAAAAAGGTGTGAAGTTTGCCTCCCGGCTATGACCATGGACAGGTAGACTTCTGAACTCCAAAATCAAATCCGAGTTCAGGGCCTGGTGGCAAAAGGCAATGTCCAAAAAACAAATCCGAGTTAAAACCATGTAATCCGTCCAAGAGCTAATCCAAGAGCAGGCCATGTCAATCCAGGAAATCAATCAGGAAATTTAGAAAATGCAAGAACAGGGATAACGGAATCCCGGAACTTAGCTGATAACACAGCAATGCAAACAGGCCAGTTGTCCTTTTAAATAGAGCTGTCAATAAAACAGGGAGGGATGTCTCAAAGCAGGAGTGATGTCACTTCCTGTCCACTGTGATCAAGAAAACAAGGAAGTAAAAGCAAGCCCAAGAGCTTACGCTCTAGGCTTTGTGCACTTGTGGTGCGCTGGACACCAGGTGGCGCTGTTGAGCAGGGAAGAGGATGAAGAGCCAGGTTGTGTGCACTCACCTGAGCATGTATGCCCGCGACTGTTCACAGACAGCGATGGCGATCCGACGGCACACCAGATAGAGGAGCGAAAAAGGCAGAAAAGACAGACAGTTTGGAGTCACAGTAAGCCTTACCCTCTTCTGTCACTCATATGCCAAGGATCCTACTCTAACTACACCACTTAAAGGAGCAGTATCGCAAATTTTTCTTGGTGACTTATATTTAAATGGTACTTTGAATGTAGGTAAGTGTTGGAGTAAGAATTACAAATTTAGAAAAAAATGATGTCTGTGTTGAGCAGCTGGAGACTGATAGCTCATGATTATGTCTTCTGAGTGTCGGAGCCCGACATTCTGGCCTGTTCCATGCTGAGGAGAGGGGTAAACAATGTATCAAAGTATCAGCTGTTCAGTGCTGGCAGCCGTCCAGCATAAGATAACAACATTGCAACATTGCCTGGCCAGAACTTATATATCTAAAACAGAGAGAAAAGCTCTAGAAGTCATTTAGCTGATTTTGACAGTTTTCCCTTCATGTTGGCTCTGCTGCAGAATCTCTCAGTTTACCATTTTCTCTTTCATATTCTTATTTTTCATTTTTCCATATGATCTTTCTTTCAGCTTTGTGTGTTTTGAGCAAAGCCCAACCCAGGATTTTCACTATCTGGAGTTGTGTTTTGTGCCCCTAGGGGCATCCCGACTTGGGATGCCCTGATATGTGAAATCCCCAAGTTCGCCTGTGAAAACGTACCTTTCCCTGTCCCACAGCGCATGCACGGGCTCTCATCCAATCAGCGCTGTTTGCACGCAGATGGGGAGCCTGAGCAGTAACCTTCCTGGCCGCCCGGCCTGTCTAAATGACTATCTGCGTGAGCGCGCCAGAAAAATGGGGGGATCTGTGGTTATCCAGGGGTCGTTTCACACAGCGGGCATCCCGATTTAGAATGCCCAAGGGGGAAGGTCAATGGCCGGGTCTTATAGACTTCAGGGTCGGCCACTCAGGGTTTTGTTCCACTTTAATACCTTTAGATTTTCCTGCACAGTTATTCAAAGAAGAATTTCAGTCGTTTTCAGTCAGTTTAGTTTATTTTGTATAGATTTTACACATTTGAGTCACCTGGTCTCATAACAAAAGCAGCACCTCACACACACACACAGCCGTTACCACTGATTACAGTGTCAGCCTCTGAGGTAAAGTGTTGCTAGGAGACCAGTGGGCTAAATGAAGCAGCTCACTAAATACAAGCCAGCAGATCCCCCTGTTCAGCAAATGGACTGAGCCATTGTCATTATACAATTTAAAAGAGAGGCATATATTTTTTCCTTTTTCTATCGCCAGATTATTTATACACATGTTAGAAGCTATTGTGTGGCTATTTAATTATTTATCTTTTTTAATGCAAATTACGCGATACTGCTCCTTTAACACCCAATCCTGAATCCTGAAATCATATTCTAGCATTCTGGAACCTTGACACCAATGCCTCCACACAGCCCTGCTTCTTCTAAAGCAATAGAAATTTGAAGTATTTCAATCAATACTGCATATTATTCTGTTAATTACACATTCATAAAACAAAGCAATACATTTACAAAATCTCTGCCTAATGAAAAAATATTGTCTGCCCCTCCTATAGAACTGCTTCATTTTATTAACTAATCAGATGCAGGAGCTTTTTTTTTGTCATTCAACTGAGTGTTGAATTGAAACGGCTCTCCAGACTCAAAATATAAATATTGTGACTGAGCCATAAGCATTGACCTAGCCACTGGTTCAAGAATTACGGTGTCTCAATTAGTATGGATGCAGAAAAAAAATCACAGAAAGCAAACTCAGACATTGCAGAAAGCTGTGTGTCAGCTGTGAGAACTTTACATTTTAAAAACAGGCTTGTGGTTGACATGCAATGTATCACAGCGAGTGTAGTTCTTGTTACAATTGTTACACAACAGGGAGGCTGCTGTTACGTGGATTCATTACTAATGCCAGTTATCAGCAGATGAGCGTCTGTATAGCGGCGCTTAGAGCGACCGCTAGTAGATTCTGTAAGCGGGTATCGAGCACCTTATTCGCTGTAGTAACCCGCATTAATGAATGTTATGTATTTTGGGCGCTCTAACACCAGTACAGCCTTGTAGGGAGCGAAAGGTAGCGCCAGCTCAGTGCCACTGACTCTCATCGCTCCGCACCATGCTTATCAAAAAACTGCACACATACAGCGTCGGCGCTCTAACAGGCTGATTCATCATTAGCGGCAGGTAGCGACAGATGAGCGACAGTAGCGGTATTTTCACAGCGCACGCTAGTATTCGCTGTGCTTGGCCGTTGTTCGGTTGTTGACAGCGACTCAGTCGGTGTGCGGTAATGTTGAATACGGGGTCTAGGAGTCGCTGTTTGACAGGTTCCGCGCTGTATGGGAGCGCATGACAGCGAATGGCCATAGCGAACGGCTCCCAGCATATTCATTAACAAATCACGCTCAAAAAATTCTCGCACTGTGAAATGCATGTTTAAACCCCAGAGCGCTGGCGGCGATGGGTTAAAAGTAGTTTTTTAACCCCCAAACCACCATATTTTTGTAAAAAAAAACTAGTTTTTACAAACATTTTGTAATATGAATACATTAATATCAGACCTGTAATATCAATTCTGCACAAATTTTTTTTTTTTTTTACCTTAAAAAAAATATCTAACATTGCAGAAGTGGTCACAGAATTTTTGACATTTAAAAAAAAAAAAAAAAAAAAAAAAAAAACATTAATAACAATTAATTATGAATATTTAAAGATTGTTCCATTGAAATGCATTGGAGAGCGCCAGGTAGCGAGAGGTCATACCTGTCGCTGTTCAAGGTCGCTCGCTGGCACTGTGGGGTGAGGCTGGAATAATGATGAATGATTCGCTATCTGGCGCTCTGTCAGTCGCTAAGCAGGATCGGCTTGATAAATGTGTGATTGCGGAGGGGAGCCGGCGTTCTCGTGGCGGTGCCCGTCATTACCGTTCGCTCACCATTCGCTACCTGGCGCTATCCCTTGTTAAATAAGGGCCTATATCTGGTCGCTTTAGCATAGAGCGTCAGCCGCTGTGTGATTAAAGTCTGTTTTTGAACACATATCCACCAGTAACACATTTCAGTGGGCTTTCATTTGGTTGTGTTAAAATAGTATGTTTGGCAATTATTTTTATTGCTCAAATCATTGTGTCTCCTGGTTGCAAACAAACACTTTTATACATTTTTTTGACTTTTTATGCAGAATTGTCATTACAGGTCTGGCACTTAAGTGTTAATGTCACAGTGCTATAACAATGTCATTCCATGTGTTTTTGCTTTGTTACTGGTGGATATGTGTTCAAAAACAGACTTTAATCACACAGCATCTGGCACTCTATGCTAGAGCTCCCAGCTTTAGAGCGCTGATGCTGTGTATGTGTAGTTTTTTGTTAAATATGGTGTGGAGCACCGAGTGCCGGACCTAGTGAGCTGGCACTACCTCTCGCTCACTCGCTGCAGCATTTTGCTGTTGTTAGAGCACCCAACACATCATATTCATCAATGCCGGCCAGGTTACTACAACGACCGAGACGCTAGGGCCCTTATTTAACAAGGGATAGCGCCAGGTAGCGAATGGTGAGCAAACGGTAATGACGCTCACCGCCACGAGAACGCCGGCTCCCCTCCGCAATCACACATTTATCAAGCCGATCCTGCTTAGCGACTGACAGAGTGCCAGATAGCGAATCATTCATCATTATTCCAGCCTCACCCCACAGCGCCAGCGAGCGACCTTGAACAGCGACAGGTATGACCTCTCGCTACCTGGCGCTCTCCAATGCATTTCAATGGAGCAATCTTTAAATATTCATAATTAATTGCTATTATTTTTTTTTTTTTTTTTAAATGTCAAAAATTCTGTGACCACTTCTGCAATGTTAGATATTTTTTTTAAGGTAAAAAAAAAAAAAAAAAAAAATTTGTGCAGAATTGATAATACAGGTCTGATATTAATGTATTCATATTACAAAATGTTTTGAAAAACATTTTTTTTTTTTTCTAAAAATATGGTTGATTGGGGGTTAAAACACTACTTTTAACCCATCGCCGCCAGCGCTCTGGGGTTTAAACAAGCATTTCACAGCGCGAGAATTTTTGGAGCGTGATTTGTTAATGAATATGCTGGGAGCCGTTCGCTATGGCCGTTCGCTGTCATGCGCTCCCATACAGCGCGGAACCTGTCAAACAGCGACTCCTAACCCCGTATTCCACATTACCGCACACCGACTGAGTCGTTGTCAACAGCCGAACAAAGGCCAAGCACAGCGAATACTAGCGGGCGCTGTGAAAATAACGCTACTGGCGCTCATCTGTCGCTACCTGGCACTATTAATGAATCGGCACCCGATACCCCCTTACAGCGTCTATTAGCGGTCGCTCTAAGCGCTCATCTGCCAATACGTGCCGCTAGTAGTGATTCAGCCTCCAAGTTATTCAATATACATCCGTATTCTGTTGTAGTCACTGTGACTGCACCATTCTAATGCTTTTTGTTCCTACATAAATCTAGTTTGTTTAACACAGCATTGTATCTTTTTTTTCCGTCAGCTATCACTAATCGCCTCACCATTCTCTTTGCTCTCTTTATTTACTTTGAGCTTTACATGCCAAAAATAAATCCTAAGTTAATACGCATATGCTTAAAAATCTCTTTTACAGTTGTTAGCAGTGTTTTAGCTTAATGATTTTATAAAGTAAAGGTTCACATTTCCAAATAACCCGTGGTCTGGCCCTTCTCATGTAAGAGCAAGTATCCACCTTCTTGAGTTACTATGTTCTCGGGCAGGTTGATTCATCATTAGCGGCAGGTAGCGAAAGATGAGCGTCTGTAGCAGGCATTTTCAGAGCGCCCGCTAGTAGTCGCAGTGCTCGGCCGTGAGTCGCTAGTTTATAGTCGCTGTTCAGTAATGTTGAAAACATTGTGAGGAGTCGCTATTTGACCAGTACAGCGCTGTATGGGAGCGCATGTTAGCGACTGCTCATAGCGACCGACTCACATCATATTCAGGAAAAAAACAGCCTCACAAATCTCTGGCACTGAAAAATGCTTGTCTGTAGCCCAGAGCGCAGGAGGCGGTGTGTTTAAAGTCTGTTTTTCAGCATCTATCCACTAGTAACAAAGCGAAAACATATGGAATTACATTGTAACAACATTGTAACATGAACACTTTAATGGCAGACCTGTAATGTCATTTCTGAAGAATTTTTTTAAAAATTCAAAAAACTGCTTATTCAATGCCAGAAGAGGTCACAGAATTATTTGTGAATTTTTTGCAAAAAAAAAAAAAAAAAAAAACACGGTTTAAAGAGAAGAAAAGGAACATCCATTGAAATGTATTGGAGAGCGACAGGTAGCGAGAGGTCATACCTGGCGCTGTGCAAGGCTGAACGCTAGCGCTGTTCGCTGAGGCTGTGAAAATGATGAATCAGACGCTACATGGCGCTATCCCAGTCGCTAAACAGATTCTGCTTGATAAATGTGGAATTGCGTGCCATGTCCGGCGTCCACCAGTCGCTATCTGTCGCTACTTCTCATTAACCAGGCGCTACCTGACGCTATCCTTTCATAAATAAGGGCCTAAGAGAAAAATGTAGTAAAGATAGACTTTCAAAACGCACATTTTAAACATTCCTATTGGCCTGGGGGGGGCACTTTAAGATGCTTGGCACCCCTACTTTAATTTGGCATTAAATGGTAATTTAGGGAGTTATTTCAGAACTGCTAAGGCCACGTAGTGCCAGGTAGTGCCAGATGAATGTCAGGTACCAGTGAAA
This sequence comes from Gastrophryne carolinensis, assembly GCA_027917425.1. NCBI lineage: Eukaryota > Metazoa > Chordata > Amphibia > Anura > Microhylidae > Gastrophryne > Gastrophryne carolinensis. The sequence continues at coordinate 177,759,385 of CM051241.1, read as the reverse complement.
ATGGTGTATTTATCAAATCAAAAATTCAGAGTGCCAGGTAGTGTCTAGGGATGAGCGAATCGATCCGGACGAACCCGGATTCGATCCGAATTTCAGGAAAAATTCGATTCGGATCGAATCCGAATTTCCCCGCGATTCGATCACTCGAAGTTTTCCTTTAACATCCATTCATTTACATTACAGGCATTCTAAGATGGCGGGCGGGACATGTCTGGACATGTATCCCGCGCCAGTGCAAGCTGGGGCAGTCACATGCAGCCTATCAGCAGCCAGCAAGCCCGGTGACGTCACACAGCGGTATTTAACGGCGGCCATCTTGCTTTTCCTCATTTCTCTATTGCATTCGTGACAGACAGACAGAACGCTGTGTAGCTGAGGCAGTTAGACAGGCTGGAGACAGGCTGGAGACAGGGACAGACAGGGACAGGCTGGAGACAGGCAGGAGACAGACAGGAGACAGACAGAAAGCCAGGGAAAGGTAGGAAAAACGGAGCTGGCTGACAGGGAGATTTTTTTTTTTTCATCCAGCCTTTGTTAGCGTTTTCAGGCTGCTTATAGTAACTAACTGTGCATATATACTGAACTGATCTTAAGTCTGCTGTGAGGCATCCCATTCTGTGACTAAAGCAGCCTCTATTTAATAGCATAATAAACATTTGCACTTATTCTCATAGAAATCAGGCCTGATAAAGACACTTTTGCTGTGCATGCTCTCTGGTTTTTGTGGCACTGGCATCCCATTCTGTGACTAAAGCAGCCTCTATTTAATAGCATAATAAACATTTGCACTTATTCTCATAGAAATCAGGCCTGATAAAGACACTTTTGCTGTGCATGCTCTCTGGTTTTTGTGGCACTGGCATCCCATTCTGTGACTAAAGCAGCCTCTATTTAATAGCATAATAAACATTTGCACTTATTCTCATAGAAATCAGGCCTGATAAAGACACTTTTGCTGTGCATGCTCTCTGGTTTTTGTGGCACTGGCATCCCATTCTGTGACTAAAGCAGCCTCTATTTAATAGCATAATAAACATTTGCACTTATTCTCATAGAAATCAGGCCTGATAAAGACACTTTTGCTGTGCATGCTCTCTGGTTTTTGTGGCACTGGCATCCCATTCTGTGACTAAAGCAGCCTCTATTTAATAGCATAATAAACATTTGCACTTATTCTCATAGAAATCAGGCCTGATAAAGACACTTTTGCTGTGCATGCTCTCTGGTTTTTGTGGCACTGGCATCCCATTCTGTGACTAAAGCAGCCTCTATTTAATAGCATAATAAACATTTGCACTTATTCTCATAGAAATCAGGCCTGATAAAGACACTTTTGCTGTGCATGCTCTCTGGTTTTTGTGGCACTGGCATCCCATTCTGTGACTAAAGCAGCCTCTATTTAATAGCATAATAAACATTTGCACTTATTCTCATAGAAATCAGGCCTGATAAAGACACTTTTGCTGTGCATGCTCTCTGGTTTTTGTGGCACTGGCATCCCATTCTGTGACTAAAGCAGCCTCTATTTAATAGCATAATAAACATTTGCACTTATTCTCATAGAAATCAGGCCTGATAAAGACACTTTTGCTGTGCATGCTCTCTGGTTTTTGTGGCACTGGCATCCCATTCTGTGACTAAAGCAGCCTCTATTTAATAGCATAATAAACATTTGCACTTATTCTCATAGAAATCAGGCCTGATAAAGACACTTTTGCTGTGCATGCTCTCTGGTTTTTGTGGCACTGGCATCCCATTCTGTGACTAAAGCAGCCTCTATTTAATAGCATAATAAACATTTGCACTTATTCTCATAGAAATCAGGCCTGATAAAGACACTTTTGCTGTGCATGCTCTCTGGTTTTTGTGGCACTGGCATCCCATTCTGTGACTAAAGCAGCCTCTATTTAATAGCATAATAAACATTTGCACTTATTCTCATAGAAATCAGGCCTGATAAAGACACTTTTGCTGTGCATGCTCTCTGGTTTTTGTGGCACTGGCATCCCATTCTGTGACTAAAGCAGCCTCTATTTAATAGCATAATAAACATTTGCACTTATTCTCATAGAAATCAGGCCTGATAAAGACACTTTTGCTGTGCATGCTCTCTGGTTTTTGTGGCACTGGCATCCCATTCTGTGACTAAAGCAGCCTCTATTTAATAGCATAATAAACATTTGCACTTATTCTCATAGAAATCAGGCCTGATAAAGACACTTTTGCTGGCCAAAGCCCTACTGGACCCTGCCAGGTCGATTCCTGCCCGGGGCATCCCATTCTGTGACTACAGCAGCCTCTGTTTAAGACCATATAAGCATTTGCTCTTATCATATTTGAAATTAGCCTGATAAAGACACTTTTGCTGGCCAAAGCCCTACTGGACCCTGCCAGGTCCATTCCTGCCCAGGGCATCCCATTCTGTGACTAAAGCAGCCTCTGTTTAAGACCATATAAGCATTTGCTCTTATTATATTTATATTATAAGACACTTTTGCTGGGCATAGGCTTACTGCTGCCTGCCAGGTGCACTTCTGTTGAGGCATCCCATTCTGTAACATAGCATACCCCTCTTTATTTACACTAAGCAGCTCTCTTATTTACACTAAGCAGGCCTGTTGGAGGCTGAGTGTTACTGCTCACTTTTGGTGTGCATTATATTCTGTTTTATATAGACCCACTGCTGCCTGGGGGTTCTTAAAATATCACCTACTACCACGCCAGTTAGACTATGTCGGGCAGACAAGTGCCTGGAAGTGAAAAGAGGAGTGGCAGAGGCCAAGATTCCGCAGGCAGAGCTCGCATCAGACTGGGGGCCAGTAGCAGCAGGAGTCACGCTGAGAGACCTAATCTGCCAGTATCTGCTAGCGGTCGGGTCTCCACCAGTAACGCATCTGCCGTGGTAGATTGGCTGACGCGCTCATCAACAACATCATCACAACTTACATCTGAGACCCCCAGTCTAGGGTCGGTAGGTTCCTCTGACACAACCCTGAGTTGGCATGCCCCGAGAGCAGTCCCTGTCCTCCCATTGCCTCTGTCCTACGCCGTTCCCTCCCCCAGCGACGTATCCTATGCTTTGGGTTCAGCTCCACTCTTTAGTGAGGAGGACGATCAGATACAGGAGGACAGTCAGCAGCTACTGCCCAGCCAAGAAATGGAGGTGGCTTTTTTAGCTAGGCAGACAAATAGTGATGTGGACAGTGTCGTGGGTGCTGCGAGCGTTCCAGCTCCTGCGCCAGACACTGTTGACGAATCCACGAACATCAGTGACGTACAGCCACAACCCGGTGATGATGATGATGATGACGATGAAGCCGATCGCACTTGGGAGCCGGGTGATGAAGGGGCTTCATCGTCATCATCAGGAGAAGAGGGGCGCAGGTTGCCCCGGAGTCAGCAGCTGAGGCAGCAAGGTGGTAGCAGTCAGCATGGGGGCACAATTCCAAAGGCTGGAGCCGGCCGGGGCCGGGGCCGGGGTAGAGCACCTGCTGTGCGGCAGTCTACCTTATCGGGAGGTAGTTGAGCAGGGGTTCCTGGAGTTGGCAACAGCAGCAGTGAATCAGTGAGGCCAGGGGGTGGGAAAAGTAGCTACTCGGCAGTGTGGCAGTTTTTCCTGAGGCATCCGCAGGAGGGTAACATGGCCACATGCAAGATATGTAGGCAAAAGGTGAAGCGTGGCCAGGGTCCAAATGTTGGCACCACGGCCCTGCGTCAACATATGATGCGTCACCATAAAACGACCTGGGAGAACCGAGGCTCCCAAGGGGTGGTCCAGTCTGCTTCCTCACCAAGTGAGCTCCCAATTTCTGCCAGCCAAGGCTCCAGCACCTCAGCCGAAGGCAGCTGTGCGTCACACCCATCCTCTGTCACTCCTGCTCCTCCTCCTCCTCCTCCAAGTCATGCATCCCGCCAGCAATCCATCAGCGAAGCCATGTCCAAGAGACAGCAGTATGCGCCCACTCATCCTACGGCGCAGAAGCTGAATGTGCTCCTGTCCAAGTTGCTGGTGCTGCAGTCGCTCCCTTTTCAGGTGGTGGAATCTGCACCTTTCAGAGAACTGATGGCTTGTGCCGAGCCGAGGTGGAGAGTCCCAAGCCGTCATTTCTTTGCCAAGAAGGCAGTACCAGCGCTGCACACTTTTGTTGAACAGAAGGTGGGCCAGTCCTTGAGCCTGTCGGTGTGTAGCAAAATACATGGCAGCGCCGACATCTGGAGCTGTAACTACGGTCAGGGGCAGTACATGTCGTTTACGGCCCACTGGGTGAATGTGGTCCCTTTGCAGCAGCAACTTGGACAGGTCACGCCGCTTCGGCCTCCGCGCTCTCTGCCCATTGGGCCTGTGACACCGTGCGACTCGGCCTCCTCATCCTCCGCCATCTCCTCACCCTCCACTGTAGGCTCAAGTCTCAGTGCCCCTCCAGTCTACCATGTGTGCAGGGCACGGAGGTGTCACGCAGTGCTTCACATGGTTTGTCTTGGCGAACGGAGTCACACAGGGGAGGAACTGCTTAAATGTATTCATCAGGAAATCCAAACATGGCTTACTCCGAGAAAACTTAAAATGGGAATCATGGTTACCGACAATGGGAAGAACATTTTGTCTGCGCTGCGCCAAGGAAGCCTGACCCATGCCCCCTGCATGGCTCACGTCTTCAATCTGGTTGTCAAGCGGTTTCTGAAGTGTTCCCCCCATCTGCAGGACATCCTAACAACTTCACGGAAACTTTGCATGCACTTCAGCCACTCCTACACCGCCAAACACACCTTCTTGAGCTACAGCGTCAGAATGGTATCCCCCAACATAGTCTGATTTGCGATGTTTCCACCCGTTGGAATTCCACCCTTCACATGTTGGACCGATTATATGAACAGAGAAAAGCCATCACGGATTTCCTGATGATCCAAGCAGATAGGGGGACTCCCCTGTGTAACTTCAATGTCAACCAGTGGCAGCTCATACGTGACACCTGCCGTTTGCTCAGGCCCTTTGAGGAAGCCACTTTATTTGTCAGTCGGCAGGATTACGGGATGAACGACGTGATTCCACTGCTTCATGTACTACAGCACATGTTGGAAACCATGGCTGGTCAGGGCACTGGAGACATGGCGTTTACATCTTACGGCCACATGAACCCCGTTGGAGCTGAACTGGAGGAGGAGGAGGAGGAAGAGGAGGAGGAGGAGTTGCCCAGCGAAACACAGTTTAGGCTTGGCGAAATGGCTGGTTTATCTAGTCAGCGGACAGGAGAGGAGGAGCAGGAGCAGCCAGAGGAGCTAGAGGTTTTTGAGGAAGGAGAGACAGAGGACCCGGGCACACCGTGGCAGTATGCAGTGGAGATGGAGACAGGTAGTCCATCCGAGTCACTTGCGCAAATGGCACGAAGCATGCTCACATGCTTGCGTAGTGACCCCAGAATTGTTTCCATCTGTCGGCGGGATGACTTCTGGCTGTCCACCTTATTGGACCCTCGCTTCCGGCACAAAATGGGGGCATTTTTTAAACCCACCGAGAGGGAGGACAAACTCAACTACTACAAAGACATTCTACGTAGGCAGTTGGCCGATGCCTATCTGCGCCATGGTCCATACTCTCGCAGGTCTGACTCGAGGGGACCTCTGCGCTCACCTTCCACTGCCATGGCCGCTGGGGGGGTTGGCAGCAGCAGCAGCAGAAGCTCCATCAGCAGCAGCAGCCTCAGTCTTCAGTCGCTAATGAGTAGCTTTCTACACCCGCATAGTGAGGCTACTCATGAGCAGCAGGAAGACCTGGAGCAGGACCTGAACCAGCAGGTCATGTCATACTTTGACATGACCATGCCAACACACCTTGAGGATCCGCTGGACTTCTGGGCAGCCAAACTTGATTTGTGGCCGCAACTAGCAGAGTTTGCCCTGGAAAAGCTGTCCTGCCCGGCAAGTAGCGTGCCATCTGAGCGGGTGTTTAGTGCGGCGGGGGCCATAGTTACGGCGAGGAGAACTCGTCTGTCAACTAAAAATGTGGAGAGACTCACCTTTGTCAAAATGAATCAGGGATGGATCAGCCAGGATTTCCACCCACCAATGCCTGATGCATGCGACTAGATTCAGCATGGTGCCACGTTTTACACTTTACAAATGGTGCAAAACATATTTATGTCTTTAGGCCATTTTTTGGGCTCCTGCTGCTGCTACTGCCAACTTCTGCCAACTCCAGGGTGTGATTCATCCAATTTTTGGGCTCCTGAAGCCAACTCCAGTGTATATTTGGGCTCCTGCTGCTGCTACTGCCAACTTCTGCCAACTCCAGGGTGTGATTCATCCAATTTTTGGGCTCCTGAAGCCAACTCCAGTGTATATTTGGGCTCCTGCTGCTACTACTGTCAACTCCTGCCAACTCCAGGGTGTGATTCATCCAATTTTTGGGCTCCTGAGGCCAACTCCAGTGTATATTTGGGCTCCTGCTGCTGCTACTGTCAACTCCTGCCAACTCCAGGGTGTGATTCATCCAATTTTTGGGCTCCTGAAGCCAACTCCAGTGTATATTTGGGCTCCTGCTGCTACTACTGCCAACTTCTGCCAACTCCAGGGTGTGATTCATCCAATTTTTGGGCTCCTGAAGCCAACTCCAGTGTATATTTGGGCTCCTGCTGCTGCTACTGTCAACTCCTGCCAACTCCAGGGTGTGATTCATCCAATTTTTGGGCTCCTGAAGCCAACTCCAGTGTATATTTGGGCTCCTGCTGCTGCTACTGCCAACTTCTGCCAACTCCAGGGTGTGATTCATCCAATTTTTGGGCTCCTGAAGCCAACTCCAGTGTATATTTGGGCTCCTGCTGCTACTACTGCCAACTTCTGCCAACTCCAGGGTGTGATTCATCCAATTTTTGGCCTCCTGAAGCCAACTCCAGTGTATATTTGGGCTCCTGCTGCTGCTACTGTCAACTCCTGCCAACTCCAGGGTGTGATTCATCCAATTTTTGGGCTCCTGAAGCCAACTCCAGTGTATATTTGGGCTCCTGCTGCTGCTACTGCCAACTTCTGCCAACTCCAGGGTGTGATTCATCCAATTTTTGGGCTCCTGAAGCCAACTCCAGTGTATATTTGGGCTCCTGCTGCTGCTGCTGCTGCCAACTTCTGCCAACTCCAGGGTGTGATTCATCCAATTTTTGGGCTCCTGAAGCCAACTCCAGTGTATATTTGGGCTCCTGCTGCTGCTGCTGCTGCCAACTTCTGCCAACTCCAGGGTGTGATTCATCCAATTTTTGGGCTCCTGAAGCCAACTCCAGTGTATATTTGGGCTCCTGCTGCTACTACTGCCAACTTCTGCCAACTCCAGGGTGTGATTCATCCAATTTTTGGGCTCCTGAGGCCAACTCCAGTGTATATTTGGGCTCCTGCTGCTGCTACTGCCAACTTCTGCCAACTCCAGGGTGTGATTCATCCAATTTTTGGGCTCCTGAAGCCAACTCCAGTGTATATTTGGGCTCCTGCTGCTACTACTGCCAACTTCTGCCAACTCCAGGGTGTGATTCATCCAATTTTTGGGCTCCTGAGGCCAACTCCAGTGTATATTTGGGCTCCTGCTGCTGCTGCTGCCAACTTCTGCCAACTCCAGGGTGTGATTCATCCAATTTTTGGGCTCCTGAAGCCAACTCCAGTGTATATTTGGGCTCCTGCTGCTACTACTGTCAACTCCTGCCAACTCCAGGGTGTGATTCATCCAATTTTTGGGCTCCTGAGGCCAACTCCAGTGTATATTTGGGCTCCTGCTGCTGCTGCTGCCAACTTCTGCCAACTCCAGGGTGTGATTCATCCAATTTTTGGGCTCCTGAGGCCAACTCCAGTGTATATTTGGGCTCCTGCTCCTGCTGCTGCCAACTTCTGCCAACTCCAGGGTGTGATTCATCCAATTTTTGGGCTCCTGAAGCCAACTCCAGTGTATATTTGGGCTCCTGCTGCTGCTGCTGCTGCCAACTTCTGCCAACTCCAGGGTGTGATTCATCCAATTTTTGGGCTCCTGAAGCCAACTCCAGTGTATATTTGGGCTCCTGCTGCTACTACTGCCAACTTCTGCCAACTCCAGGGTGTGATTCATCCAATTTTTGGGCTCCTGAGGCCAACTCCAGTGTATATTTGGGCTCCTGCTGCTGCTGCTGCCAACTTCTGCCAACTCCAGGGTGTGATTCATCCAATTTTTGGGCTCCTGAAGCCAACTCCAGTGTATATTTGGGCTCCTGCTGCTACTACTGTCAACTCCTGCCAACTCCAGGGTGTGATTCATCCAATTTTTGGGCTCCTGAGGCCAACTCCAGTGTATATTTGGGCTCCTGCTGCTGCTGCTGCCAACTTCTGCCAACTCCAGGGTGTGATTCATCCAATTTTTGGGCTCCTGAGGCCAACTCCAGTGTATATTTGGGCTCCTGCTGCTGCTGCTGCCAACTTCTGCCAACTCCAGGGTGTGATTCATCCAATTTTTGGGCTCCTGAGGCCAACTCCAGTGTATATTTGGGCTCCTGCTCCTGCTGCTGCCAACTTCTGCCAACTCCAGGGTGTGATTCATCCAATTTTTGGGCTCCTGAAGCCAACTCCAGTGTATATTTGGGCTCCTGCTGCTGCTGCCAACTTCTGCCAACTCCAGGGTGTGATTCATCCAATTTTTGGGCTCCTGAGGCCAACTCCAGTGTATATTTGGGCTCCTTCTGCCCCTCATAGTGATGCCACTTCAACTCTCTGCAATTGTGCCGCTCTGCGATTCTATTAGCGATGCCTCTGATCTGCATGTGATATTTCTTCAAAGTATTATTTAACAAACCCAGCACGCATCCTGTGCGTGTTACAGCAAGGCTGAATGGTTTACAACCCTATTGAGGCTGTAGGAGGCTCAGAAATAGCCGTTTTTAATAGCGATTCGTCGCGAATTTATTCGGGTCGAAACGATTTTTGTCGGAAAATTCGGCGAATCAGTCGAATCGAATTTTTCAAAAGTTCGCTCATCTCTAGTAGTGTCCCATCTATCAACAGCGCCAGTGATGGGATGCTCTCTACAGTGCCAGATAAGACCAGGCGCTAACCCTGCACTGTGTGGTCTTATCCAATATATTCAATGGGCTGGAATGGTTTTATTTCTTTGTGTTTTTGTGCTTATTCATTGGATTTTAAATAGGAGGGTTTTTGACTATTTTTGATAATACAATTAGTCCCTGCTTCCTAGGATACCCTTGTATATAGTTTTAATTTATTTTAAATGTATGTATCTTTCATGTATCAATTGACCTTGGTGTAAATAAATAAATATTTAGGCCCTTATTTAACAAGGGATAGCGACAGGTAGCGCCTGGTGAGCGACCGGTAATGACGGGCACCGCCACGAGAACGCCGGCTCCCCACCACAATCACACATTTATCAAGCCGATCCTGCTTAGCGACTGAGATAGCGCCAGATAGCCACTCATTCATCATTATTCCAGCCTCAGCCCACAGCGCCAGCGTCCGACCTTGAACAGCGACAGGTATGACCTCTCGCTACCTGGCGCTCTCCAATGCATTTCAACGGAACAATCTTTAAATATTCATAATTAATTCATATTTATGTTTTTTTTTTTTGAAAAATTCTGTGACCACTTCTGCCATGTTATATTTTTTTTAAAGGTAAAAAAAAAAAAAAACAACTTTGTGCAGAATTGATATTACAGGTCTGATATTAATATATTAATATTACAAAATGTTATTAAAAACTAGCTTTTTTTGGTTTCCAAAAATATGGTTGTTTGGGTGTTAAAAAACTACTTTTAACCCATCGCCGCCAGCGCTCTGGGGTTTAAACATGCATTCTACAGCGCGAGATATTTTGAGCGTGATTTGTTAATGAATATGGTGGGATCTGGTCGCTATGGCCAGTCGTTATCATGCGCTCCCATACAGCGCGGAACCTGTCAAATAGCGACTCCTCACCCAATATTCAACATTACTGCATAGGGATGAGCGAACCGGTTTGGAAGAACCGGAATTCGCTCCGAATTTCAGGGAAAATTTGATTCGGCACGAACCCGAATTTTTTTGGGTTCGTGCCGATCGAATTTTCCCTGAAATAAAAAAAAAAATGCCGGCATGGTGGGAGCGTGGAGGCCGGCGCCGCTCTCAGGCGCCCTCTGATGACGTGCCGTCTGATGACGCGTCCTCTGATGACGCGTCCTCTGATGACAGCTGAGAGCGGCGCCGGCCTCCACGTTCCGACCATGCAGGTAAGTGTTTGCTTTTTAAAAAAATGCCGGCATGGTGGGAGCGGGCAGGCCGGCTACCCGCTCCCACCATGCCGGCATTTTTTTTTTTTCAGATGAGCGATTCGTGAAAGTTCGATTCGGGCGAACCCGAATTTCTTGGGGAAATTCGGCGAATCGCTCGAATCAAACTTTCAAGAAGTTCGCTCATCTCTATTACTGCACACCGACTGAGTCGCTGTCAACAACCGAACAACGGCCAAGCACAGCGACTACTAGCGGGCGCTGTGAAAATACTGCTACAGTCGCTCAACTGTCGCTACCTGCCGCTATTAATGAATCGGCCTCCCTGTTTATTTTTACATAATTCTTCGGGGTGCGGCTGTATATTGTGATAGAGCCATTTTTGGGGTTGATCTGGCGCCCTCCCCCCTTCTTGAGTTGTGTATTTGGGATGACACTTCCGTGTCTTGACTCTGTCTACAACCAGCACCCAATTAATCACATTAGTTAGGTTACTAGCTGTGCTGAGCCCCATATGTGTGTTCTTTGTGTTTTTTTATTAAATATTTTTTTGTTTTGGACTGGTGCATGTGCCACGGGATCTCTGGGCTGGTTGGGATTATTTTTGGATGAATTTTTGGGAATTTTTGTGTTGCGCTGGAAATTAGTGATTTGGACGTGAGAAAGCTATGTCATGACCCTAGAGTCCCTAATGCAATTCCCATTTTTATAACAAAAAAAAAATAATTCCAGGACCCTAAAAAATTTCAAATTGGGATTCCAACGGGCTCTGTGTGCTTGAAATCCAATTTATGAGCGCCTCTTGGAGCGCTATGTATTTTTTAAATAAATATATTCAGCTTGTGGCGCTCCCGGCCGATGCTAGGTCTTGCTAGCGCATAGGCATATAAAAGCTGTGTGCTGCAGACACTGCCTGGCTGGGAGCGCTACAGCTGACAGCAACCGCCAGCCTGTTGCGATGCGGGTGCTGCTGAGCGTCTTGGACGTGGCGTTGAAGCGCCGCCCGCACCTGTAATAAAAGACAAAAGAGGAAAAGAGACCGCACCAGTAGTGCACTACCAAACTAACCGCACAGATAAGGAGTCCCACACTCCCTAATCCATCCTCTATTTAAATGGCACCACTCAAAATGCGAGTTTGATTATATACTTCTTTATTTCTCAAAAGATATTATGTACATATATACACATTAAAATTTTAATTAAAATACATATATACACACAACACCCCTTACACAAAAAGGGGGACAGATGTCATGAGCCACAAATAAACTAATTAGAGATGAGCGAACTTCTTGAAAGTTCGATTCGGGCGATTCGCCGAATTTCCCCAAGAAATTCGGGTTCGCCCGAATCGAACTTTCACGAATCGCTCATCTGAAAAACAAAATGCCGGCATGGTGGGAGTGGGCAGGCCGGCTACGCCTGTCAGCGGGCCGCCGCCGGCCCGCTGACAGCGTAGCCGGCCTGCTCGCTCCCACCATGCCGGCAAAAATGCATGCGGGCAGGCCGGCTACGCTGCATGCGGGCAGGCCGGGCAGGCTGACAGCGAAGCCGGCCTGCCCGCTCCCACCATGCCGGCATTTGTTTAAAAAGCAAACACGGAGCGTGGAGGCCGGCGCCGCTCTCAGGCGCCCTCTGATGACGCGCCCTCTGATGATGCGTCCTCTGATGACAGCTGAGAGCGGCGCCGGTCTCCACGCTCCCACCATGCCGGCATTTTTTTTTTATTTCAGGGAAAATTCAATCGGCACGAACCGAAAAAAAATTGGGTTCGTGGCGAATCGAATTTTCCCTGAAATTCGGAGTGAATTCCGGTACGTCCGAACCGGTTCGCTCATCCCTAAAACTAATAATACACCAATCTACTGTTTACTTCCTAATAAACCCGTCTGTCACTGCCTATAAACATATAAATCAATTACTCAATATCACTTACTAACAAATTATTCTAAAGTGCAAAGTGCACACCTGTAATAACTAATTAGCCTCCCCATATATCTGCTACACCTTATGGTTCAATATTGTCAGGGCAATTATCCTTTCAATTTTCTTTCAAACTGAATATTTATACTACATAGTCTATTTATTCAAACTTTAATTAGATTAGACCAGTGATAGTCCTTTGCTTACAGATTTTTTAAACATTGCATCCATGTGAAATTTGTTAATGATCCTCTTCAGATGATCAGTTAATCATTAAAAAACAAAGCATATATTAAAGTGGACCAACACCCAGGATTTTCACTATCCTGGGTTTTGGTCCACTTCCGCGGGGCACCCCCTGCGTGAAACCCCCCAGATCGCCCTAAATAACTCACCCCGCTCCTACGCAAGCGCTCGTCCAATCAGAGCGCTCAGAGACGCTGTGGTATGTACGGACAAGCGACGGACAACCATAGCGGCTCTGAGCATGCTGGAGGCCGCATCTCGCGCTTCCCTCTAACAGGGAGCACACCAGCGCCGGCCATTCACAAACGGCCGGCGCGGGTGCGCCCTGCTAGAGAGAAGCGCGAGATACGGCCGCGGCTCGCACATGCGCCATTGGAACAGGGATAAGGTAAGGTTTCTGGGCGTCCTGGGGGGGTTCTGAGGGATCTGATCGGCTCGAGAATCTTATAGATTCCCGGCCCGATCTCCCCTGGGTGTTGGTCCACTTTAAATCTAATTTTGTCCATGGCTCTTGATAAGATGCGGATAATGTTTTTCTAACTTCTCTTTAAATGATTTATTTTACATCTGTTATGTCTGTCAGATTTGTAACCTATAAAACATTATTATTTTTTTCATATCAGAGCCGCTGTGGTATGTACGGACAAGCGACGGACAACCACAGCGGCTCTGAGCGCTGGAGGCCGCATCTCGTGCTTCCTTCTAACAGGGAGCGCGCCAGCGCCGGCCATTCACAAACGGCCGGCGCGGATCCGCGCCCGGCTAGAGAGATGCGCGAGATGCGGCCGCGGCTTGCGCATGCGCCATTGGAACGGGGATAAGGTAAGGTTTACCGGTGTCCTGCGGGGTTTTACACAGCGGGGCATCCCAAATTCGGATGCCCCGCGGGGAGGGATCTGGTTGGCTGATCACCCCTGGGTGTTGGTCCACTTTAATGCAAAAACAAATACAAATCAAATATTTAACCAAAAATGCATACAAAACACACTGCACCCCCAGTTTAATTTATTTATTTTGGTATTTACGCAAGAGTTGTGTTCTTAAAGCAAGGCATTTCACTGTAATTGAAACTATTGTTTTTTGTTGTCTTTTTAAATGGTGGGTGTCACAGTTGTGTTCCAAAAGGATAATTTTAGCTTATTACTTATTATTATTACTTAATAACTTACTTACTTTGGAAGAGATATTGTGAGCCGTTTTGCTGTTCAAATAATTAATTCAGTAAATTCACAACTCACAACACAATGTGACTACTAATCACTTTAATGGCACAGTGTATAGAGTAGCTTGATTGGCAGGGTACAATACTTTACAGGCTGTAAACTACAACAAAAGTGGGGTGCAGGGGGTTTTCATGGAGTAACACTATGGGGGTTATTTATCAAGCCATAGCACCAGGTAGCGACTGGCAGGTAGCGAGCGGTGAACGCGGGGCACTGTACGCAATACCACATTTATCAAAGCGATTCCAGTGAGCAACTCTAACAGCGCCATGTAGCATCTGATTCATTCCACAATAATTTGGAGTGGGCGTGCAAAAAACACACCAATCTCCCAAAGGAAGCACCACTACAATCAACAGTATATATTAATGATTTTATTAGTACAAAAAAACAAAGAATTAAAATACATACACCACAAGACAAATTTAAAAACAACCAGTATGGCCAAATGTATCTATATCAATGTATATGGCCCCTAAGGGCCGCTTAAATAACTGCCCTATGGGTGAATAATATTGATTATCCTAGAAAAGTCATAACCCATCCTTTTTGTGCCGGCACAAAAAATCCTAACCACATGTAAATATATGTGCAAATTCATGAAACCAATACTACAAAAATATTAATAATATATATGGCAAAAATATGTGCACAAACAGTGAATATACAATAAAAAATCAATATATAAAGTGCAAATACATGAAAAACACATAAGCCTAAAACACTACCTAATATTGCACAAGGAAACCCATACCAATAAGACTTTAAAGTGCAGACAATAACAATATATGATATAAATGCAAGTGCCAGCAGAGAGAAAATAAATGGTTAAATCTCACGTCATAAGATAACACCCAGGGCAACAGTCAGGCCAACCTCAGTGAAAAATGTCTGCGCACGCAGCCCCCATGCTGCTTCAAGGACAAGGGTCTAGCATCTGATTCATCATCACAGACAGCTCAGCTTATACAGCCTGCTGTCTCCTCTGGGACAAAGGACACAAATCCTCAAAGTGCTCCCCCCGTTCGCTTACTCTTGCCTAGGCTCACTCCTTACCTGTACATAGCTCTTCCCTTTGCCGAGGAGCAAGCTGCCAGGAACCCAGCACAGGACAGAAAATCTGTGTCCTCTGTCCAGCTGAAGACACCGGTGGCCCACAGGAGGATGAGGACATTACCTGGTGCTGGAACATGGACGGAGGTGAGCTTATTTATTTATTTATTTTTAAATTCAACTCAGATGAACGAGAATTTCTTAGGGAAATTTGTAGAATTGGCCATATCAAATTGTGTTACCTGGACACATTCATATTCATACAACAACTCTTCACTTGCCAGGTATCGGCAGATGATTGTCTGTATAGCAGCACTTAGAGCGACCACTAGTAGACGCTGTAAGCGGGTATCGTGCACTGTAACAGAGCGCCTCAGTCGCTGTAGTAACCTGGCCGGCATTGATGAATTTTATGTGTGTTGGGCGCTCTAACACCAGTACAGCGCTGCAGGGAGCGAGAGGTAGCGGCAGCTCGGCGCTCCACAACATACTTATCAAAAAAGGACACACACACAGCGTCGGCGCTCTAAATCTGGGCGCTATAGCATAGAGCGCCAGATGCTGTGTCATTAAAGTGTGTTTTTGAACTTATATACATGAGTAACAAAGCAAAAACACATGGAATGACATTGTTTTAACACTGTGACATCAATACTTTAGTGCCAGACCTGTAATGACAATTTTGCATAAAAATATAAAAAGTCTAAAAAGTTTGTAAAAGTGTTTATTTGCAGCCAGGAGAGGTCACACAATGATTGGAGCAAAAAAAAAAAAATGTCAAACACGTTGTTTAAACACAAGCAAATGAACGGCCATTGAAATGTATGGGAGAGCGACACTGAGCGAAAGGTAATACCTGGCGCTCTGGAAGCTAGAGCACCGGCGCTATACCCTGAGCCGCCTGTAATAATACATGTGGCGCTACATGGCACTGTTAGAGTTGCTCACTAGATTAGCTTTTACAAATGTGGTTTTGCGTACAGCGCCCAGCATTCACCAGACGCTGCCTGCCACTACGAGGCGCTACCCCTTCTTAAATAACCCCCACAGTATAATAATCTTCACATTTATTTTAAATATATATTTCATGTCAAATGATGAGTTTCATAAATGCAATTTCATGTTGCATTTCCTACAAAAAGGATTTAGAAACACAGTCCCTTTATTTGTTTGGGCCCTCATGCTGAAGTTGGGCAGATTACCACTCTCAGTGTCTTCCTCAAGACCAACTTCTATTAGTGTTCCTGATCTGTTTCACTGTATCTGGCTTCTGCAGGAGAACAAGAAGGGAATTCGAACTAAAAACAACATGAGTATAATCCCTTACTTTATCCCATTTTCAACACGTTGAGTCATATCATTTTATGCACTTACAAAGTATCTTTTATCCAAGTGAAACTTTGTTGTTATTTCTCTATTGTTATAGAGGCATTCGGAGAATGAATGTTTCTTTTCATGACTTTTTTTGCATGTGTTTCTAAAACCTTTTGTAGGAAATGGACAGCTCTATTTCATGGATACCAATGCAGGGTTTTCAGGGTGACAGCGCAAATATTACATAACATTACAAGTGCAGTCTGAAGCTTTCCTTTACCCCCATTTCAAATCAGCTATTTTGTAACATTTAAACATCACTTAATTTTTAAGGTGGCTTTGGATATACAGTCATGGCCGTAATTGTTGGCACCCCCTGACTTTTTTCGAAAATTAGGAATATTGATAAAAAACATTTGTAAGCTGCTTTTGCAGTATATTTTTATATTTTTTGACTTCCTTTTTTTTACAGTGTTCATATTTTGCACCTACAGTAGGAACTCAAAAAATATAAAAATATACTTCAAAAGCTGCTTACAAATGTTCTATAGAAATATTTCTAAAGTGCTTTAAAAACACACACAGCCAAATACTATAAAGTTTTAGCTGGACTTGGTATCCAGGTTCTCAGGGTTCTCTTGAAGTCTTGAAAGTAGATTAATTGCTTTCTTGTACCGTGTGCCGTGAAACAATAACAGTAGCATTAAATTATTTGCAATAAAGGAAGATGGGCAAACACAGATAGTTAAACACGCAAAGCAACAAATCTTTAGAAATAGGAATTATTTAGGCTTAAGAGAACTGAAACCTCTGTTGATCTTTCCATGTCGCTGGTGTTGATTCTTAGGGTGACATTTTACTAGACAACCTCGAAAACTAACAAGATGATTTGGTGTGCTGTATGAGTAGCCAGGTACAAGATGAAGCTGCAATTATTAAAATAAAAGAAGAAAAATGCTCTCGGATCACATGGCGTGAGATCAGGCACAAAAGGGTGTACTTTAAGAAGATAGCAATGACCCTTGCTTACATAATCCCAGGATAATATTAGGCTTGGCAGTATCACACAAGGTGTTGGTTGCTGATGTTAAATAGATTTAGTAACGGGCATAGCCAATCTACCAATACATGTGTCACCTTCCAGGGTCAATGGTCATTAGTGTGAACACAGTTATTTGCAAATATTTTTCCCAGAAAAATGTATCTAAATATCTGAGTTGTTTGTTCCAGATTCTTTCATAATGAGACTTTTTGTATTGCTTTGTAGAAATAATAGCAATTCTTATGGAGCCTTCCAACAGAAGTCCTGCTGTTTCCACTGCCTCACTGCAAAATCGTAGCCCTATAGAAGTCTATGAGACCACAAAACAGGTAAGGCAAAAAGTGCTGCTCTTTAGTTGCATTGTGGTGAACTAGGAACTTCTGGGCTTGCTTCAAGGAGGTCCTTGTCAGGAAATTTTGATCTGATGATTGGCATTTCCCCATCTCTACTTCCTGGTTTTCAACCAGAGGCTAAATGTATAGCTCTGTAGGAGGGGGCATTTTTTTGTATTTCAAGGAGTTGCCTTGAAGTCACATTTTACATTACTGTTGCACCAAGTGGTAAAGGATAAGCCTCCACTCCGGCGGTGGTATTTTCAGAACCTGACACATGGGACCTGTTGTTCATTGTCTTAATTAACTGATAAGAAACAACTTCAAGCAAGCCCAAAAGATGCTGTGATGCATTCTAGAATTGTATTGTATTGGAACCTTGGTAAACAATGTTGGGGGCCTGGGTTTTAAACTGTTGTTATAATACTAATGCCATGGTTAGGAGGACTACTATAACAGTTCGGCTGCGCTGTCAGGGGGTGGCGGAAGCCGGCTTCCGCCGCCCGCTGACAGCGCAGCCGGCCTCCCTGCTCCCACCATGCAGGAATTTCAGGGAAAATTCGGTCAGCACGAACCACCAAAAATTCGGGTTCGTGCTGAATCGAATTTTTCCTGAAATTCGGTGCGAATTCAGGTTCGTTAGACCTTGAACAGGTATGACCTCTCGCTACCTGGCGCTCTCCAATGCATTTCAATGGAACAATCCTTAAATATTCATAATTAATTGTTATTAATTTTTTTTTTTTTTTTTTAAATGTGAAAAATTCTGTGACCACTTTTGCCATTTTAAATATTTTTTTTAAGGTAAAAAAAACAATGTACAGAATTGATATTACAGGTCTGATATTAATGTATTCATATTACAAAATTATTTAAAAAACTTGTTTTTTTTGGTTTCCAAAAATATGGTTGTTTGGGGGTTAAAAAAAACTACATTTAACCCATCGCCGCCAGCGCTCTGGGGTTTATACATGCATTTTACAGCGCGAGAATTTTTGGAGCGTGATTTGTTAATGAATATGGTGGGAGCCGGTCGCTATGGCTAGTCGCTATCATGCGCTCCCATACAGCACGGAACCTGTCAAATAGCGACTCCTCACCCAATATTCAACATTATGGCAAACCGACTGAGTCGCTATCAACTACCGAACAACGGCCAAGCACAGCGACTACTAGCGGGCGCTCTGAAAATGCTGCTACAGTCGCTCAATTGTCGCTACCTGCCACCGTTAATGAATCGGCCTCTTAGAGTTGAAAAAAAATTCTCATGGTAGTAAAAAATTCAATTCATGAGAAAAAAGCCTGAGATTTTCACTGTTAGTGAATCACCAGATAGGAAGACAATGAAAGTCAATGGCACTTTTTTACTCTTGAAAAAAGTATTGAACTTTTTACCTGTAGTAAAAAGTGCCATTGACTTCCATTGTCTTCCTATCTGGTGATTCACTAACAGTGAAAATCTCAGGCTTTTTTCTCATGCATTTTTTACTACCATGAGAGTTTTTTTCAACTCTTTGTGAATCGAGGCCCTGGTGCCTTAGTTGATTTCCAGAGACAAGAACTGTGGTTTTTTTTTGTGAAGTTTTTTGAATTGGTATCTTTTCATAAAGACCAGTCCAGCAGGATTTTCAAGTCATAAAGGTAATACCTGGAGCTCTGGAACCTAGAGCGCCGGCGCTATACGCTTAGCCATCTGTGATAATACATCGGACGCTACATGGCGCTGTTAGAGTCGCTCACCAGATTCGCTTTCATAAATGTGGTTTTGCGTACAGCTCCCGCGTTCACCAGACGCTGCCTGCCGCTATGAAGCACTACCTGGTGCTATCCCTTGATGAATAACCCCCTAAATTCTCTCAGGTGCGGTGTGAGGCCACGTCAGTTCTGTACAGGAGCAAGGTGGTTTGAGATGGAGCAGAATCAGCAGATTGGCACCTTTACTTACAGAAGTTTTAGTAACTCACTTTTAAGTTACCAATACATGTCCATTTAGAGGGGTTCCAAAGTGTGATTCCGGTTCTACCCTACCCTGCTGCTGCAAGGTACTGCACCCCACTCAAGGATAAATGGGGGATGAACTTTCTACCCCAGGAACTTCACCACTTGCTGGTCCACCATTTGATAACAAGAGCAACAATTTCAGCCCCTGTGACTTGGCAGGGTGTGAGGCTACGTCAGCATTGCATAGTAGCAAGGTGGTGTGAAGAGAAGCCGCATCAGCTTATTGGCACCTCTACTTGAGCAGGGGCTGATCTGAGGTCTAAAGGAATGAAACTGGCTGTGTCTGGGTGGACTTGCAGCTACAATGACTTGCAGTAGACCCTTACAAGACATTCTGGACAGAAGGTCTCCACCACACTTAACCCTTTAAATGCCAGCCACGTAAAATTTACGTGGTTGCCTCTCCGTCACTTAAGTGCCAGCCACGTAAAATTTACGTGCCTGGCATTTACCCCTGCTAGTGGGCCAAAAAAAATTAAAAAAATTACTCACCTGACCCCTCGTTGGATCCGGCCGGGTCTCCTCTTTAATTTGGTGCCATCCGATCCCCCGTGGGGGGTCGGATGGCTCCAGGAGAGCCCCCGGAATAGGCCACCCCCCCCCCGCTTCTGCAGTAGCAGCTGCTAACTGTAAAAAAAAAAAAATAAATAAAAATGACATTCACTTACCTGTGTGTGCGCTGGCTCCCGCTGTCCCTCCGCTTCACCTGGGGGGCCTCCGATCCCCCCCCAGGACTTACCGATCTTCAGGAGAGAGCCCGGGAGGCTCTCTCCTCTCTCCTCCTCGATGGCGGCCGCCATCTTGCCGCTAAGCCCCGCCCCCTTATTTTTTTAATAAAATACTTTTGTGTGGTGTTTTTTTTCATTTAACCCTTTGTGAACTGGTAAGGGGTCCATGAGACCCCTTATACCAGTTCACAAGGCTCTGGGTATGGCAGGTCACCTGCGGCATGCGGGTGACTTGTCATAACCCCCAGCCCACCATTACCTGCCTCCCCAATGGCCGGGGGGGGGGGCAGAAGGGCCCGGGCCACTTAGTGTCTATGTGGGCTAGTAGCCTGCAGGGCCAGGGGCCACCAACGCTGGCCCCTGCGCCCTGTTCTACAAGCCCCCATAGCTGGCCCGGGTCGGTAATGCTGGGTAGGGGGGACCCTACGTCATTTTTTTGGGGGATTTTTAAGGGTTTTTAACCCTTAAAATTCCAAAAAAAATGGGGTCCCCCCCTAGGAGGGGGAACCCTATGTCATTTTTTTTTTTATTAACCCTTTTGTTTTCTGTCATCCAGCAGCTATAAAAGGCTGAAAGAGTGCTCCACTATGGATGGGAGGTAAGTATTAAAAAAAAAATAATAAAATATTTTTTCTCTTTGTGTGTCTGTGTTTTTTTTTTTACATTTAACCCCTTGTGAACTGGTAAGGGGTCCATGACCCCTATACCAGTTCACAAGGCTGGGGGAGGTGGCAAGTCACCTGCGGTAGCCGGTGACTTGCCATTAACCCCCGGCACCCCCATTACCTGCCTCCCCAAAGCCCAGGGGGGGGCAGAAGAGCCCGGGCCCACTGGCTATGCGGGCTTGTAGCCTGCAGGGCCAGGGGCCACAAAAGCTGGCCCCTGCGCCCTGTTCCTCCAAACCCTGCATAGCTGGTCCCGGGCTGGTTAGTTTGGGTAAGGGGGGGGCCCATGTCATTTTTTTTTTTTTTTAAGGATTTTTAACCCTTAAAAATCCCCCCAAAACATGGGGGGAGGGGGGACCCTATGTCATTTTTTTTTCTTGATTTAACCCTTTGTAGTGTGGATGGTAGTTGTATTTTATTTGTAAATGTTAAAAATTACTTGTTTCAGTTAGAGGGGTCTCCTGGGCAGGAACAGGGGGCTACCGATAAATATGTGGTACCGTTCTAATCGGTAGAAATGGGGCTTTCACATGCAATATGGTTTTCCCTAATCAAATACATTTTTTATTTAAAATAAAGGAGGCAATTTTCTAAAAAAAAATTTTTTTTTTTTTTTTTACTTAATAATAAATAAAATTAATAATAAATAAAATTTACAAACAAGACATTTCATGTTAAAGCCTAAACTCTGCTGCAAAAAATATATATATAATTTTCCTGAAAATTCCAGCAAAAATGACGCAAAACATGGCGCAAAACATGGCGCAAAATGGGGAAAAATTACCTGTCAACAGAGGGTGACAAAATCTCAAGTAAGCTGGCAATTAAAAGGGTTAATAGTACCTCTGCATGTTGGGTATTGTTCTGTTCGGGGGACCTTGCGCTTTCAGATTTAGCTTGTTTTTTCTTGTTTGCATATTTATATTTTAGGAAAAGGTGTTTTTTATTCAGCTTTTTTATACATTTTTTAGGGAAACTCTGCGCAACCAAAGAGTTCTTTGAGGGATTAATTCCAGAAAGATGAGCCCACTACAACAAGCTGGGTATGCTTAGAAAGCTTAACATGTGTACTTTCAGGGAATATATGGTTTATGGGGGATATTCCAAATGTAAAGGGTTGTTTTGGTTGAAAAATCGCAAGGTGCGCACTTTGTCTGCAGAGCTGAAATTTTCAAGTACAATTACCGTTATGCTCATGCTTTACTTTGGGGTGTTTGGCAACTCTTCCCTTGACAGTAGCAATGCATGTTGGGTATTGTTCTGTTCGGGGGATGTTGCTTTTTCAGATTATACTTGTTTTTTCTTGTTTGTATATAGTTTTTTTAGGAAAATGTGGCTTTGATTCTGCTTTTTTATCCTTTTTTTAGGGAAACTCTTTGCAACCAAAGAATACATTGAGGGATTACTTCTAGAAAACTGTGGCCACATCAACAAGCCTGGTACAAATAGAAAGCCTGAGGTGTGTACTTCCAGAGAATATATAGTTTGTTGGGGGTATTTCAAATGTAAAGGGTTGTTTTTCTGGAAAAACTGCAAGGTGCGCATAGCCCATATCACAGTTGTATTTTTTCTGAAAATCCCCTAAAGCTCTGTTTCAGTTTGGGGGAGTCTCCTGGGCAGGAAAAGGTGTCCACCTATATATATGTGGTATCGCTGTAACTGTGAGAAATTGGGGTTTCACACGCAATAAGATATTATTGACAAACTTACATTTTTTATTACAAAAAAACACTACAAATTGTAAAAAATAGATTTTTTTAATTTTTTTGCACATATTTCGCCAAAAAATATTGAGAATACACCTAAAAAATGACAAACAAGACATTTCATGTTAAAGCTCAGACTCTGCTGAAAAAAAACAATATATCATTTTCCTGGGAAATCCCTGGAAATCCCTTCAAAAATCACATTTGAACATGGAGAGTGCAAAATAGTGCAAAATGGTCTGGCAACAGAGGGTGACAAAAACTTCAGGTAGGCTGGCACTTAAAGGGTTAATCCAACCTTAATCTGACAGCTTACAGAATATATGAATATTTGTCTATTTAATTTATTACAAGAGAGTCAGATTTGCTGCCTCCCAGCAACCTGCCATGTTGCTGCTTGCAGCTTTCATCATCGAGCATCCAGCTTTGTTGTGGTCTCCTTCAAGTTAAAAATAGGTGATATTTTCCTCTGGATTACATCAGGTAACCCACTACCTTCCTCTTCTACATTTGGAGTATGATAGGCTATTAGAAATCTAAAGATATGAGGGCTTCATTTCCTGTCTCCTTGTAGAAGACATTATCCTGGCTCAAATGTTAATAAAACAGAACTAACATAAAGAAAAAGTGTTGGTTCGCAGTCTCCTAAAGTGAATGTCTAGGCAATATTGATTGGTTGATTGGTTCTCCTTAGGTGCTCAGCAATTCACTGGATCAAGTCCAACACCTTCTGGGCCAGATATCCTGTCACTAGCTCCTCTGTGTCAAACAGCCACCCCCACCATCAGTCACAGTCATGCTAGAATTTCCCCTCTATTTAGTGCTGACCAAGGCCAAGGTCAAGGCCTGACAGTAGGTGTATTTTTGAAATAGAGATCTATAATTATCTATTAACTTGGATATAGCCCTCATGTTTTCCTCGATTATTTACACTATTCATGAATTGTATCTATAATTTTATAGCGTGTCCTGAGGAAGTGACGCGTGATGTCACGTAACGCATTGACAGAGAGTCTAATGGGGCAAACACTGGTCTGGTTCATCTGCTCTTAGTAAGATCTGTCTATTTTTTGTTATGTGTGTATCATGTTTTTGGATTTGTCTGCCCTGGCTGGTCCTTTTACTTATGCTTAGCACATAGAGGTTTTTCCTATTTACATCGCACTTAGCACTTTGATATTGCACATATATATATTAATAATCAATTGATTATTTTTTACTTTGTTATGGGGTAATTATATACACATTTTGCACAGTTTTATATATATTCTTGGGGCTTTAACGAGTATAGGCATATTCATATTTTATTTGTATGATCAGGGTACATTCCAAGGGGCAGGTAGAGCCGGTTTTATGGATTTAGCAAGTGACTGGGTTACATGTGACTGATGTTATTGAATTAAGCTAATATAGTGCATCATTTTGTCCCAGTGTTTAGCATTTTGATAATATCCCCCCCCCCCTCCTCCTTCCTAAAGACTGTTCTTGTTATATGTTTTTTAGTGGATTTTTTAAGATGTCTTATGTATATATGTAGTTGTAAATAGTGCAAATTAAATAAAGATTACTATTTTTGCATACCCTCAGTGGTGCTATTTTTGCTCTGGGGTGGTGTGATGTATCTGGGGTTTGTGGGACCCCGGCTTTGTTATTATTTGATTATAATTTTATAGAATGTATAAATTAAAGGGATGGAGCTGCCAGTACCGCTCCCTAGGTCCCCCACCTGTCACAGACAGATATGCCGCTCAACAGAATGTTATAATTACAAATTTATTAGAAGCCAAGATAATAGACATACATATGACATACATTTA
Organism: Gastrophryne carolinensis; assembly: GCA_027917425.1. Lineage (NCBI taxonomy): Eukaryota > Metazoa > Chordata > Amphibia > Anura > Microhylidae > Gastrophryne > Gastrophryne carolinensis. The sequence continues at coordinate 177,735,110 of CM051241.1, read as the reverse complement.
AGACATAATTAAAAGCAATTAGGCAGGGGATCTATTCGGACTGTAGAACAAAATCACATCAATATAGTTATTGGCCAAGGGAACCTCCAATGGCAAATATCAAATAGAAAACAATGGGTAAGTACACCAGCCTATATTATGCAATGCAATAAAATTATCTATATATATACCGATCAAATGTCACAGGAACCCCTTAATGAAAAGTGCTATAGTGCTAGTGCAAAGAGTGCAAATTATGTGCAAATCATGCAAAAAGAGTATAGAAACAGTAATGCTAGTGCAAATGAGAGAGATAGGAACAAAACAGAAATGAGGGACAAAGGTCCCTAAAATCGCAATATAAATAGATGCACCAAAAGGTACAAGAGCTGTGCAAAGAAATAGTAACGTGTAAAAGAGGGGTATATTTCCTGGACATATGTCACAATAGTATTGGCACTTAATCCTAAATGCCTCCACTGGTATTCCACATGGATAGTACAATAATATCAAAAAGGCAATAAAACGGTGTACATTACCGGATGTTTAAGGTCCTGATCCACCTGCGCTTAGCATGCCCAACCTGACGCGTTGCGTGGCCAGTGATTAGGCCACTTCATCAGAGTATGGTGGCACCTGGTCTCCCCCAGTTAAATAGTCCCAAAGTCCCCTCAAAAATCAAGGCTGCATCCTAAAAACCGCCAAATCCGTGTGTTCAATTAAGGGCGGAAGTAGGGGCGGAAGTGGGTAGATGCATGCTGTGTTTGCCCTTACTCGCATGGAAAAGATCTTCAATAGAGATAGAAAGATTGATGCTGGTAATGATGAGACTGCCAGTCCTATGCGGTCAAGAGGCAGAGTAATATGTAATGGGCCACAAGCAATGCCTATATCCACTGCCGATCAAAAGTACCTGTATGGTAGCGCTGGAGCCGCCCCTCCGTCGCGGGTACGCGCGCGCCTCGCATCCACCGCGTCACCCGGCCCGCCGCGCACAGCGCGTGCACGGGCCCAGGGGCAGGTCAGAGCGCACGCGCGCCCGCCGCGGATACGGCAGCCAGCAGCAGCTGGACGGCGAAAGGGGAGAGAGAGGGGAAAGGGGGAGGGGAACATCAGGAGCCTAACCAAACGGGGCAGCACAAAGATGCAAATCAGAAACATAATAAAACAAACATAACAATAAAACTAATTCTGACTGTGGCTATTATTTCAAAGTTGTACATATATATATGATTTATAGTGTATAATTTATGGTTGGGGCTGCATGATGCCTCCTGGCATGTTTGCTGTATCTATAAATAAGTGATAAAGGAGAAACCTCGTCTTGGATAAATGGGTATAACACTTCATCACATATGTCACAACCCTCTGTGTCCTAATACGATCACAGGGGGCATCTGGATCATTCCAAATTATATTTTTCCTTTTGCCACACTTGATTCCTGGGACAGATGACAAATGAGCGGGCTCAATGCTACTGTGGGGTCGTCCTGCTGTTGATCCTGATCCAATATCAGTCCAAGGTCCTCTGCTTTGAGGTAATCACAGGGGACATTATTAATTACATGTCCTTGGCAGCAAATGGTCCATAGGACAGACAACACATTGGGCATGTGGACTCATGCCCTAAGAGATCGTTCTGCTAGTGGTTCAGATCCAATTGGCACTGCTCCTATGTGTGATCCGTCCTTGGATGTTCCTCGATATGGTCCAATCACAAGGTCCATATAGTGGAGCAGGGTGGTGCAAGGTCATAGCCATCTCATCGTTTACTCCCATCAAAAATAGGTTCAAAATGGATCCTTGCAGCGGCCATTCCATTGATTTTTGTAATACATAATTTCTAATTTCTCCAGATCCCATCATCACGAAGATCTTTCCAACACATCCAAATGGTCCCTCCAACTGCCTCCCAGGGATGGCAGGGTGAAACGAGATGCTTGCACTAAGATCTATAAAGTAACAAACAAAAATAGGGTGAACAGGCGTGAGAAACAGACATTTGCTATTCTTGAGGCAGAACGTGTTTTCTTTAAGGACAAGGGTAAAGAAGGAAGGGAGGGGGGAGGAAAGGGGAAGAAAAATAGTGGTGGAAGAGAATGAGTATCCACACTCGTGCGTGCCTGAGTAGGCACCAACAAGGATCTCAAAACTATCCTTTGTCTGAGTGCTGGTATGATGGAATATAGAATCTACTGACGTCCCAGAAAGGGTGCGAACGAAAACTCCTCATTCATTCCCTGAGGTGTCCTAGTGTCCAACTTAAAGATCCACTCCAACTCACGCTGTTGGAGTTTCTTTTTTATATCACCCCCCCTACCTCCCAGGTTAACCCTGTCTATGAATGTAATGGTGAGTTCTTTGTGTTGACCGTTATGAAATCGGAGGAAATGGGCAGCCACTGGTGAGATATTCTTGCCCATCTCGTAGTCCCTCTTGGCTAATTTGATGTTTGAGAGATGTCCTTGCATCCTAATGACCGCTTTATTTTTTGTTTCCCCAACGTACTGTTTATGGCACCCACATTCAAGTACATAGATCACGCCCTCCGTTTGACATGTGAGGGTCTCCCTAATTTTGTAGGTCATCTTCGTGCTTGTACTAGTAATCTTATCTGTTTTGCATACTAGTGAGCATATGTTGCAACGTCCACAGGGCTTGCTGCCCTTTGTGGTGATTTGTGCCAGCCAGGTTTGAGGGCCCTTGTAGTGGCTCTGACATAGCTTGTCGCGCAAACTAGGAGCGCGACGTGCTGTCATTTTAGGGCCCTTTTTAACCCATTTCTTTAGGGCCGGGTCTGTTTCTAGAACTCGCCAATGGGTCTTCATAATCCTCCTAAGATTTTGCCAGTCACTACTATATTGCGTAAAGAACCTCACCTCCTCTTTCGTATTGTTTTTACTGTTCGGTCGTCCTTTGTAGTGTAACAGGTCCTCTCTAGCGGTCCGAGATGCTCTACTAATCGCTTGTTGGATTATCCTATTGGGGTATCCACGTTTTCTGAAGCGTTTCCCCATTTCTCTGGTTTCCTTTCTGAAGTCATCATCCCTAGAGCAATTCCTCCTGGCGCGTAGCATCTGGCCTACTGGGATACCCTCCTTACACCTTTGCGTATGGAAACTGGAGTAGTGCAGTACACTGTTTGTAGCTGTCTGTTTACGAAATAATTTGGTGGTGATCTCCCCAGTGGTTTCGATGGTTACATCCAAATCCAAGAAGGTGGCCTGAGATGAAGATAGCGAATAGGTCAGATAAATATTATGGGGGTTCTTGTTCAATTTTTCCAAGAATTCGACCGCCCTCTCTGTGCTGCCTTCCCAGAGTATTATGATGTCATCAATATATCTGTGGTAACTTAGTATATGTGCATGGTATTCGCTGTTCTCTTCCTGCCAAACCACCTCCCTCTCCCACCAACCTAAAAAAAGGTTCGCTATAGAGGGGGCGCATCTGGCACCCATTGCCACACCCCTGATTTGGCGATAAATCGCCTTGTCAAAGGTGAAGATATTGTGAGAAAGAATAAACCTGAGAAGTGCCAATTGGAATTTATGTTCATTGATTTTTTCTATAGATTCCATTTCTAAGAAGTATTTTACCACATGTAAGGCCATGTTATGTGAGATACACGTGTATAATGACTCCACATCGCAAGTTATAATTAAAGTGCCCACCGATACATACATTGCATTGAATCGGCTAAGAATGTCGGTGGAGTCTTTAATGTACGAATCCAAGGTCAATACATGTGGTTGAAGGATGGAATCAAGGTATACACAAGCGAATTCGGTAAGCCCTCCAATGCCCGATACTATGGGCCTGCCCGGAGGGTTTGTGGAGTTTTTATGTATCTTCGGTAGGGTATAGAACGTGGGGGTTCTGGGGAACTCAACCCCCAGGAAATCATACAGGGTTCGTGTGATGACTCCTTCATCTAATGCCTGTTTCAAAATATTGTCAAATTCAACTTTGTACTCTTTCATGGGGTTGTGTGTTAGTTTTTCATATGTGTTGCGGTCCATTAGTTGTCGTTGTATCTCTTTACAATAATACTCTCGAGAGAGTATGACCACATTTCCCCCCTTATCTGCCTCCTTAATGACTATCCCCTCTTCCTTCTCTAGGGAACGGAGGGCTTCCCATTCACTTGTGTTTAAATTGCCAGCACATTTATTAGGAGTCAACTTTTTGATGTCATCACTTACCAAGGAAACCATATGAGAACAGATATCATGGGGAATCAAATAGCTCCATCCGTCACTCCTCATTTAGCAGTCTAAATTCAGACCGCTTTATTCAGGAACATTTTTTAGACCCAAACCGGGAAAGAGAAGAACCAGGAGAGGAAAGAAAGAAAACAAAAACAAAAAGAGGCACACAGCAGGTGGAGCAAAGGAATCAGGAGATATGGGAACACAGGCGGCTCAGATCACAAGAAAACAGACAGCAGAGACAGTCATCACCAAGGAGGCCCAGAGCCCGTCCCCAATTAAGAAATTAAACCATGGGGAACTAGAAGTAATCAATCTATCAGGCATCCAACTTACAGAAACGCAGCTCTCACTGTTGAAAAAGGGTTTGAGTTTTGCACCTACTAACAAACTCAATAAGTTTCTCACTATTAAAGATACATATCTATTTTGTAGACAGCTGGCTCTAAAGAAATTTTTTGACAATCCTCACCCTATTCCAACACCATCCGATTTGAATGACAAGGATGCACAAGCCCTGACAGACCTTATCGACTTATTGGATGAACAAGACCCACTACAAGATATACAGAGGAGACAGATCTTGAGAAAACCCTCGACCTTCTCCCCACCATGGAATAACAGCCCTGCAATTCAAACATTTTTCACCTTGGTAAGTGATGACATCAAAAAGTTGACTCCTAATAAATGTGCTGGCAATTTAAACACAAGTGAATGGGAAGCCCTCCGTTCCCTAGAGAAGGAAGAGGGGATAGTCATTAAGGAGGCAGATAAGGGGGGAAATGTGGTCATACTCTCTCGAGAGTATTATTGTAAAGAGATACAACGACAACTAATGGACCGCAACACATATGAAAAACTAACACACAACCCCATGAAAGAGTACAAAGTTGAATTTGACAATATTTTGAAACAGGCATTAGATGAAGGAGTCATCACACGAACCCTGTATGATTTCCTGGGGGTTGAGTTCCCCAGAACCCCCACGTTCTATACCCTACCGAAGATACATAAAAACTCCACAAACCCTCCGGGCAGGCCCATAGTATCGGGCATTGGAGGGCTTACCGAATTCGCTTGTGTATACCTTGATTCCATCCTTCAACCACATGTATTGACCTTGGATTCGTACATTAAAGACTCCACCGACATTCTTAGCCGATTCAATGCAATGTATGTATCGGTGGGCACTTTAATTATAACTTGCAATGTGGAGTCATTATACACGTGTATCTCACATAACATGGCCTTACATGTGGTAAAATACTTCTTAGAAATGGAATCTATAGAAAAAATCAATGAACATAAATTCCAATTGGCACTTCTCAGGTTTATTCTTTCTCACAATATCTTCACCTTTGACAAGGCGATTTATCGCCAAATCAGGGGTGTGGCAATGGGTGCCAGATGCGCCCCCTCTATAGCGAACCTTTTTTTAGGTTGGTGGGAGAGGGAGGTGGTTTGGCAGGAAGAGAACAGCGAATACCATGCACATATACTAAGTTACCACAGATATATTGATGACATCATAATACTCTGGGAAGGCAGCACAGAGAGGGCGGTCGAATTCTTGGAAAAATTGAACAAGAACCCCCATAATATTTATCTGACCTATTCGCTATCTTCATCTCAGGCCACCTTCTTGGATTTGGATGTAACCATCGAAACCACTGGGGAGATCACCACCAAATTATTTCGTAAACAGACAGCTACAAACAGTGTACTGCACTACTCCAGTTTCCATACGCAAAGGTGTAAGGAGGGTATCCCAGTAGGCCAGATGCTACGCGCCAGGAGGAATTGCTCTAGGGATGATGACTTCAGAAAGGAAACCAGAGAAATGGGGAAACGCTTCAGAAAACGTGGATACCCCAATAGGATAATCCAACAAGCGATTAGTAGAGCATCTCGGACCGCTAGAGAGGACCTGTTACACTACAAAGGACGACCGAACAGTAAAAACAATACGAAAGAGGAGGTGAGGTTCTTTACGCAATATAGTAGTGACTGGCAAAATCTTAGGAGGATTATGAAGACCCATTGGCGAGTTCTAGAAACAGACCCGGCCCTAAAGAAATGGGTTAAAAAGGGCCCTAAAATGACAGCACGTCGCGCTCCTAGTTTGCGCGACAAGCTATGTCAGAGCCACTACAAGGGCCCTCAAACCTGGCTGGCACAAATCACCACAAAGGGCAGCAAGCCCTGTGGACGTTGCAACATATGCTCACTAGTATGCAAAACAGATAAGATTACTAGTACAAGCACGAAGATGACCTACAAAATTAGGGAGACCCTCACATGTCAAACGGAGGGCGTGATCTATGTACTTGAATGTGGGTGCCATAAACAGTACGTTGGGGAAACAAAAAATAAAGCGGTCATTAGGATGCAAGGACATCTCTCAAACATCAAATTAGCCAAGAGGGACTACGAGATGGGCAAGAATATCTCACCAGTGGCTGCCCATTTCCTCCGATTTCATAACGGTCAACACAAAGAACTCACCATTACATTCATAGACAGGGTTAACCTGGGAGGTAGGGGGGGTGATATAAAAAAGAAACTCCAACAGCATGAGTTGGAGTGGATCTTTAAGTTGGACACTAGGACACCTCAGGGAATGAATGAGGAGTTTTCGTTCGCACCCTTTCTGGGACGTCAGTAGATTCTATATTCCATCATACCAGCACTCAGACAAAGGATAGTTTTGAGATCCTTGTTGGTGCCTACTCAGGCACGCACGAGTGTGGATACTCATTCTCTTCCACCACTATTTTTCTTCCCCTTTCCTCCCCCCTCCCTTCCTTCTTTACCCTTGTCCTTAAAGAAAACACGTTCTGCCTCAAGAATAGCAAATGTCTGTTTCTCACGCCTGTTCACCCTATTTTTGTTTGTTACTTTATAGATCTTAGTGCAAGCATCTCGTTTCACCCTGCCATCCCTGGGAGGCAGTTGGAGGGACCATTTGGATGTGTTGGAAAGATCTTCGTGATGATGGGATCTGGAGAAATTAGAAATTATGTATTACAAAAATCAATGGAATGGCCGCTGCAAGGATCCATTTTGAACCTATTTTTGATGGGAGTAAACGATGAGATGGCTATGACCTTGCACCACCCTGCTCCACTATATGGACCTTGTGATTGGACCATATCGAGGAACATCCAAGGACGGATCACACATAGGAGCAGTGCCAATTGGATCTGAACCACTAGCAGAACGATCTCTTAGGGCATGAGTCCACATGCCCAATGTGTTGTCTGTCCTATGGACCATTTGCTGCCAAGGACATGTAATTAATAATGTCCCCTGTGATTACCTCAAAGCAGAGGACCTTGGACTGATATTGGATCAGGATCAACAGCAGGACGACCCCACAGTAGCATTGAGCCCGCTCATTTGTCATCTGTCCCAGGAATCAAGTGTGGCAAAAGGAAAAATATAATTTGGAATGATCCAGATGCCCCCTGTGATCGTATTAGGACACAGAGGGTTGTGACATATGTGATGAAGTGTTATACCCATTTATCCAAGACGAGGTTTCTCCTTTATCACTTATTTATAGATACAGCAAACATGCCAGGAGGCATCATGCAGCCCCAACCATAAATTATACACTATAAATCATATATATATGTACAACTTTGAAATAATAGCCACAGTCAGAATTAGTTTTATTGTTATGTTTGTTTTATTATGTTTCTGATTTGCATCTTTGTGCTGCCCCGTTTGGTTAGGCTCCTGATGTTCCCCTCCCCCTTTCCCCTCTCTCTCCCCTTTCGCCGTCCAGCTGCTGCTGGCTGCCGTATCCGCGGCGGGCGCGCGTGCGCTCTGACCTGCCCCTGGGCCCGTGCACGCGCTGTGCGCGGCGGGCCGGGTGACGCGGTGGATGCGAGGCGCGCGCGTACCCGCGACGGAGGGGCGGCTCCAGCGCTACCATACAGGTACTTTTGATCGGCAGTGGATATAGGCATTGCTTGTGGCCCATTACATATTACTCTGCCTCTTGACCGCATAGGACTGGCAGTCTCATCATTACCAGCATCAATCTTTCTATCTCTATTGAAGATCTTTTCCATGCGAGTAAGGGCAAACACAGCATGCATCTACCCACTTCCGCCCCTACTTCCGCCCTTAATTGAACACACGGATTTGGCGGTTTTTAGGATGCAGCCTTGATTTTTGAGGGGACTTTGGGACTATTTAACTGGGGGAGACCAGGTGCCACCATACTCTGATGAAGTGGCCTAATCACTGGCCACGCAACGCGTCAGGTTGGGCATGCTAAGCGCAGGTGGATCAGGACCTTAAACATCCGGTAATGTACACAGTTTTATTGCCTTTTTGATATTATTGTACTATCCATGTGGAATACCAGTGGAGGCATTTAGGATTAAGTGCCAATACTATTGTGACATATGTCCAGGAAATATACCCCTCTTTTACACGTTACTATTTCTTTGCACAGCTCTTGTACCTTTTGGTGCATCTATTTATATTGCGATTTTAGGGACCTTTGTCCCTCATTTCTGTTTTGTTCCTATCTCTCTCATTTGCACTAGCATTACTGTTTCTATACTCTTTTTGCATGATTTGCACATAATTTGCACTCTTTGCACTAGCACTATAGCACTTTTCATTAAGGGGTTCCTGTGACATTTGATCGGTATATATATAGATAATTTTATTGCATTGCATAATATAGGCTGGTGTACTTACCCATTGTTTTCTATTTGATATTTGCCATTGGAGGTTCCCTTGGCCAATAACTATATTGATGTGATTTTGTTCTACAGTCCGAATAGATCCCCTGCCTAATTGCTTTTAATTATGTCTTAAATGTATGTCATATGTATGTCTATTATCTTGGCTTCTAATAAATTTGTAATTATAACATTCTGTTGAGCGGCATATCTGTCTGTGACAGGTGGGGGACCTAGGGAGCGGTACTGGCAGCTCCATCCCTTTAATTTAGTGACATACCCCGCATGTGGGGCTCAGGTTCACCCCCAGCCTGCATCCAGAAGTTGATATAGTAGTCCGGACAGTGCGGGATTTCCTTCCCTTTCTTTATAGAATGTATAGTTTAGGGGTGAGGCTACAATATATTTTGAGTAATTTTGAAACCATATTTAAAATACTGTAACAACTGTGTTTTTTTAGATGTATGAGGGTACATGGTATACATGGAGTGTATGGGCGTGGAAAGTAGGGTGGATATGGACACTCGATCAGGTGAGAATGAATAGTGTTGGTGGGGGGAATGTAGAGGAGAGGGAGTTTGCAGTGTTCTAGAAGGAGAAAGTGGAGGACTGAATGCAGTGGCGTACATAGCTCTGCTGGATCCCCATAGCAGAGCTCCATTTTGGGATCCCATAGCAAAGCCCCTTTGCAGGCCCCCAAAAGCACCTCCTCTCTGAGGACACTAACCATCCCAGTCATGGTGGGGCCAAACATCATTGGGGTGTGCACACGGCTAGCGCAAGATACAAGATGCTGATGGGTCATTAGAAGAAGAAGACAGCATGGAAGTTTGATAAGGGGCAGGGGTGTTTCTAGGGAAGGGTGAGCAGGGTGATAGCCTTGGGGGCGAAAAGGCCATTAGAATCACCTTTACCCCAGCCATCCTGTTTTATGCAGATGGGTCAGGGCTAATTTTAGAAGTGCAGACCATAAGACAGGCTCCTCATCCCCCCATATTGGGCTCATTCATGGGAAGGGAGCATTGCCTGCTGCTAAGGTAGAGACACATCATGGCAGATACTGGTATGGGACAGCAGCAGCACCAAACAATGGGGCAACATTTTCTCCCTCTACTCTGATAAATGGAAGATTGAGGAAGTAGATGGCATTATGGCATTACTTGCCGCAAGGGGCATAAGGGCCAGGGTTATTCAGGGTGGTTGAACTCCCACAGAGGTCTTTTCCAGGGAGACAAGGTATTGCCATTTAGTGGAGGTATTGCCATTTAGTAGACTAATCTTGTAACTACATCTACAACTAATTGCAATCTATGTTCACTGTTCAATTTTCATGCTGCAGGCCCCCAACATCTCATCAATAAATTCTTTCAACCTGATTTGCTGTCGCTGGCACCGGATGGCGTAAAGACTATAGAGACAGTGAAGGCAGCTTCAGCCCAGGCTGCCTTCAGGGCCAGCTGCCTTCGATGCCTCTATGGTATTAAGTGTACTCCCCTGACTGAGTGTGAGTATAATTGGGTCAGGATATTGGTATGGAGATGAATGTGTGCGGGATATTTATACAATATGAATGTTTGGGTCTTGTATATGGTGTGGTGAGTATATGCTAGTTATAGAACTTGAGAAGACTAAAGAGTGGTATCAATTTGATTTTCATCACGCAAGTAAACAAGTATAACAACCCATTTAGTGACATGGTTTATTGTTGGTCAGTTGTACCTTTTGACCGTTAAAACCAGCACATCTATTCATATAATATGAAAGGCTAAATAAAGACAATAGTCCATCAAGTTCAGTCTGATTTGTCTTTTAAGCTGTACTTCTGTCTGTTCAGCAGACCCCCCCCCCCGACTCTGAGCCATTATGGGGGTTAGCGCCAGGTAGTGCCTCGTAGCGGCAGGCAGCGTCTGGTGAAAGCAGGGTGCTCTACGCAAAACCACATTTATGAAAGCGAATCCAGTGAGCGACTCTAACAGCGCCATGTAGCGTCCAATATATTATTACAGGTGGCTCAGTGTATAGCGCCAGCGCTCTAGCTCAGTGTCGCTCTCGCATACATTTCTCCCATACATTTCAATAGCTGTTCATTTGTTTGTGTTTAATCAGCGTGTTTGACATTTTTTTTTCTCAAATCATTGTGTGACATCTCCTGACTGCAAACAAACACTTTTAGAAACTTTTTATATTTTTATGCAGAATTGTCATTATAGGTCTGGCACTAAAGTGTTAATGTCACAGTGTTCTAAAAATTCCATGTGTTTTCACTTTGTTACTGGTGGATATGTGTTCAAAAACAGACTTTAATCACACAGCGTCTGGCGCTCTATGCTATAGCGACCAGATTTAGAGCGCCAACGTTGTGTGTGTCCTTTTTTGATAAGTATGGTGTGGAGCGCTGAAAGTCGGTCGGACTGTACTGGCGCTACCTCTTGCTCCCTGCTACGCTGTACTGGTGTTAGAGCGCCCAACATACATCATATTCATCAATGCTGGCCAGGTTACTAGAGCGGTACCTGCTTACAGCATCTACTAGCGGTCGCTCTAAGCACCGATACCTGGCGTTAATAATGAATCAGCCATTATATCCATGTCTCACACATGCAGCAACTCTCCATAAGCATACACACACATACTATATGTGTAGGGACTAGAAAAATGTATTGCCCTGCATGAGTAACAATTTTACAAAAACTGTGGTATTATCAGGAATGACCTAGCTATTGAAAAAATTGCCAATTTATATTCTTCTGCCTCAAGGGTAAGGGCATAGGATAGCAGCTGGCTGAAATATAAATGACTAACAACATTTGATAACAATTTCTAACAAAGGAAACTAAGAGGCCGATTCATTAATAGCGACATGTAGCGACAGTTGAGCGACTGTAGCAGTATTTTCACAGCGCCCGCTAGTAGTCGCTGTGCTTGGCCGTTGTTCGGTTGTTGACAGCGACTCAGTCGGTGTGCAGTAATGTTGAATACGGGGTGAGGAGTCGCTATTTGACAGGTTCCGCGATGTATGGGTGCGCATGATAGCGACTGGTCAGAGCGACCGGCTCCCACCATATTCATCAAAAAATCACGCTCAAAAAATTCTCGCGCTGTGAAATGCATGTTTAAACCCCAGAGCGCTGGCGGCGATGTGTTAAAAGTAGTTTGTTTTTTAACCCCCAAACAACCATATTTTTGGAAACCAAAAAAAAATTAATAAAGAATTTAGTAATATAAATACAATAATATCAGACCTGTAATATCAATTCTGCACAATTTTTTTTTTTTTTACCTTAAAAAAATTATCTAACATGGCAGAAGTGGTCACAGAATTTTTCACATTTAAAAAAAAAAATTAATAACAATTATGAATATTTAAAGATTGTTCCATTGAAATGCATTGGAGAGCGCCAGGTAGCGAGAGGTCATACCTGTCGCTGTTCAAGGTCGGACGCTGGTGCTGTGGGCTGAGGCTGGAATAATGATGAATGAGTCGCTATATGGCGCTATCTCAGTCGCTAAGCAGGATTGGCTTGATAAATGTGTGATTGTGGTGGGGAGCCGGCGTTCTCGTGGCGGTGCCCGTCATTACCGGCCGCTCACCAGTCGCTACCTGTCGCTATCCCTTCATAAATAAGGGCCTTCGTTCTCTCGAAAGCTTACCTTAAATATACACAATAAGCCTTTTTTCTTTACTTTCTCATGATTACAAATGTAAATATTTTGCTAAAGGTACATGTATATGTTTGAATATCTGTTTCCTGTACAAGTAAATAAAAGGAAATGGCAAGGTGAATTAAATAGGTAGTGTGGGAGGCCTCAACGTGGGCCCACCCATTAGTCTCATATAAGTATTAAGCACCAAGCATGTCTAGCTATGAGGAAAGACAGAGGTTTGGTCGCATATATCTGCAGATACATGTTGAAGCCACACCGCCCCGACAAGGCTCTCAGTGTTTAGTGTGGTCCCTGCTCTATATATATGGGCCCCATAATAGGGACATGTACTGCAGCTAGTAAAATACAGAGCTACTCCCATTCGGTGCACTATATAGGGAAAGGGTCACAGCCTGTGTCGGGTAGACCTCAGCCCCCATGAGTGCACCTGGCTACATACAAATGAAAGGAAATAGCAAGCTGCTCTGAGAATTAAATAGATAGTGTGGGAGGCCCCAATGGCCTTGTCAGAGTGGTGTGGCTTCAACATGTATCTGCAGATATATGCAACCAAAACTCTGTCTTTCCACATAGGCCCTTATTTAAGAAGGGATAGCGTCAGGTAGTGGCTGGTTAATGACAGGTAGCGACAGGTAGCGACTGGTGAACGCCAGACACGGCACGCAATTACACATTTATCAAGCAGAATCTGTTGAGCGACTGGGATAGCGCCATGTAGCGTCTGATTCATCATTTTCATAGCCTCAGCGAACAGCGCCGGCGTTCAGCCTTGCACAGCGCCAGGTATGACCTCTCGCTACCTGGCGCTCTCCCATACATTTCAGTGGACGATTCTTTTCTTCTCTTTAAACAGGTTTTTTTTTTTTTTTTCAAAAAAATCACAAATTATTCTGTGACCTCTTCTGGCATTGAAATAGCAGTTTTCATAATTTTTTCATTTTTTATATATTTCCTCAGAAATGACATTACAGGTCTGCCATTAAAGTGTTCATGTTACAATGTTGCTACAATGTAATTCCATATGTTTTCGCTTTGTTACTAGTGGATAGATGCTGGAAAACAGACTTTAAACACACCGCCTCCTGCGCTTTGGGCTTCAAACAAACATTTTTCAGCGCCAGAGATTTGTGAGGCTGTTTTTTTCCTGAATATGTTGTGAGTCGGTCGCACTGACCAGTCACTAACATGCGCTCCCATACAGCGCTATACTGGTCAAATAGCGACTCCTCACAATGTATTCAATATATAAAGTAGCGACTCACGGCCGAGCACTGCGACTACTAGCGGGCGCTCTGAAAATGCCTGCTACAGACTCTCATCTGTCGCTACCTGGCGCTAATGATGAATCAGCCTGTTAGATCAGACTGATGGGTGGGCCCACTTTGGGGCCTCCCACATTACCTATTTAATGCTCAGAGCAGCTTGCCATTTTTCTTTCCTGTACAAGTAACCATTACTAAAGTCAATAAAGCTTAATCTTTGTGCCATACAAGTAAAACATACAATTGTACTAATTTAGCCAGAGCTTTTATTTTTCCGTACATTGAAGCTGGTGTATCTATGTTATACTAGTGACACCTAGAGTCTAAATTGTATTACTAATGCTCGCAACATTTTTAGACTGTTCTTTTTGCTTGCTTTGCACCACCTATAAGTAAAGTGTCATGTGAGCCATAAAGAATAACAATAAAACCAAAGTAACCCTCCAGCACATTTTGATAGGCTATGGCTTCTCTTTTTTGCTCTTAATAGACATATTATACACTAGGAAAAACTATGACCCTTTAACATAATTTCTATCTTTCAGTGTATTTCCCCTCTACCAGAATCCTTTAATACACCTGGTGACCATTAAACCAAGTAAGGTCAAAAGATGATTCCTTTTATAGGCTGATTTTATTTTAGGGTGAGCTTGAAATACTTAGGGAGTTATTTAAGAAAGGATAGCGTCAGGTAGCGCCTGGTTAATGAGAGGTAGCGACAGGTAGCGACTGGTCAACGCCGGACACAACACGCAATTCCACATTTATCAAGCAGAATCTGTTGAGCGACTGGGATAGCGCGATGTAGCGTCTGATTCATCATTTTCAAAGCCCCTGCGAATAGCACCAGCCTTGCACAGCTCCAGGTATGACCTCTCGCTATCTGTCGCTCCCCCATACATTTCAATGGACGAACCTTTTCTTCACTTTAAACAGGTTTTTTTTTTTTAAATTTTTCCCAAAAATCACAAATAATTCTGTGACCTCTTCTACCATTGAAAAAGCTGTTTTTTCAAATTTTTTACATCTTTTACATATTTCTTTAGAAATGACATTACAGGTCTGCCATTAAAGTGTTCATGTTACAATGTTGCTACAATGTAATTCCATAGGTTTTTGCTTTGTTACTAGTTGATAGATGCTTGGAAACAGACTTTAAACACACCGCCTCCTGCACTCTGGGCTACAAACAAGTATTTTTCAGCGCCAGAGATTTGTGAGGCTGTTTTTTTGCTGAATATGGTGTGAGTCGGTCGCTATGAGCAGTCGCTAACATGCGCTCCCATACAGCGCTGTACTGGTCAAATAGCGACTCCTCACAATGTATTCAACATTACTGAACAGCGACTGAGTCGCTATAAAGTAGCGACTCACGGCCGAGCACTGCGACTACTAGCGGGCGCTCTGAAAAAGCCTGCTACAGACGCTCATCTGTCGCTACCTGCCGCTAATGATGAATCAGCCTCCCCGTTGGTCAAATCCAGGCAGCAGCACAGCTGGGAATCTGGGAAAGGAAGCCTCAGAGTGGCCACACCCAGGAGAAAATCGGTGAGGCAGTTTTTTTTAGCTTTGAGTGGTTGCAGGAGCAAATGTAAGTGCTGAGAATGATTCAGTATTATGCATGTAGATGGGGCAAGTGAATTTTGGGGAGTTTTTTTTACAGTACAAGGCAGTTTAAGGTCCTCTTTAAGATGTGCTGTTGCTGCCTGAGTAACAGTTAAGAAATGGAGAGTATTGGGGGTCTGAAAAGTGTGGGTAATGCCTCATCAGTCAGGCTGACAACTTTGTAAATCTTTTTAACTAAAGATAAAAGTCATAAATTTAATGAATATTTGGAAAAGAGAAGCCTGCATTCATATACCTGTCTACCTGAATGCATCTCCTGCTTCAGTAAGTCCCCACTTATAAATATGTACCTCTCATTGATAGCCTTTCAAAGCTTGAACCTATGCTAACAAGGGTTAGAGAACAAGGTGCAAAATATGTACTGTCCAGCACTCAGGTATATCTAAAACATAGAGGCCGATTCATTAATAGCGCCAGGTAGCGACAGATGAGCGACAGTTTCACAACGCACGCTAGTATTCGCTGTGCTTGGCCGTTGTTCGGCTGTTGACAGCGACTCAGTCGGTGTGCGGTAATGTTGAATACGGGCTTAGGAGTCGCTGTTTGACAGGTTCCGCGCTGTATGGGAGCGCATGACAGCGAATGGCCATAGCGAACGGCTCCCAGCATATTCATTAACAAATCCCGCTCCAAAAATTCTCGCGCTGTGAAATGCTTGTTTAAACCCCAGAGCGCTGGCGGCGATGGGTTAAAAGTAGTTTTTTAACCCCCAAACAACCATATTTTTTGAAAAAAAAACAAAAAACATGTTTTTCAAAACATTTAGTAATATGAATACATTAATATCAGACCTGTAATATCAATTCTGCACAATTTTTTTTTTTTTTTTTTTAACCTTAAAAAAAATATCTAACATTGCAGAAGTGGTCACAGAATTTTTGACATTTAAAAAAAAAAAAAAAAATTAATAGCAATTAATTATGAATATTTAAGGATTGTTCCATTGAAATGCATTGGAGAGCGCCAGGTAGCGAGAGGTCATACCTGACGCTGTTCAAGGTCGCTCGCTGGCGCTGTGGGGTGAGGCTGGAATAATGATGAATGATTCGCTATCTGGCGCTCTGTCAGTCGCTAAGCAGGATCGGCTTGATAAATGTGTGATTGCGGAGGGGAGCCGGCGTACTCGTGGTGGTGACTGTCATTACCGTTCGCTCACCATTCGCTACCTGGCGCTATCCCTTGTTAAATAAGGGCCATAATGTTTATTACGTCCATTATAAGTACACAGGTTCAAACGTTATGTTTTAGACCTGAGTGCTGGATGGTACATATCTATTGACTGTGGCTTTGCAAGCCTGTCCTAGCCTTGGTTATCTGAGACTACAAGAAGGATTGAGCTGGTCAATCAATCTCTTTCTGCAGAACATCTGTATAACTGTAGTCTTAATAAAAAGAAAGTCCAGGCTTTTTGTAACCATGCACTTATGTCTCCCTTTAGTTTGAAGCTCAGTTTGGGTGTTAAATCATAAAACAATTCACCTGATATTGCTGTAATCCTCCCCTGATATAGTAGAGCTATGCATAAGAGTTGTGGACTATAGTCACTCAAGGTCCCAGCTTCAGCTTCTGTGTTTATTGCCTAATCTAATTTCCCTGGTGGAGAGTTCCACTAGGAGAACTCTCTGGCCAGACATTGGGTTTCTTTGCTGAAGGGTACAGTAGGACCAGCATGGGGGGGTAATGGGGAAGACTAGGCAGGTGGGTATTAGATGTCTATGTTTGAAGTATCAGCTGAACCTGCCAAAAGGCATAGGTCCCCCTATGGCCAGTCTTCCCCTGGCTGCAATGAAGCTTCAATTTATTAGAACAGGAGTGTGTAAACTATGCTGGGATGTGGAAAAACTACCCCCTCCATCCGTGATTGGGACACCCCGCCTGTCTAAACCTAGTAAGGAACTGGTCTGACAGGATCAAATGCCCAATGGTAGGCAATTATTCAAATGTCTGAAAAAGCTATGTTCTTGTAATATAGGTCTTAGAAAAAGAAACATTTTGCTAATATACTTAATTTAAAAAATCTTTCCTTCTGTACTTTTTTTCCCCACTTGAAAGTCATGAAACAGCAGAATTACCTATAAATAGTATGAACAGAACTTGCACTTATGATAGGTGAGGGATTGCAATGTGGGTGTCTAAAGATATAGCACTGTGCTTGAAATTATTGTGAATTTCAAGTAGGAAAAATGTACAGAAGGAAAGATTTATTATTATTATTATTATTTAGTATTATTAAGTATATTGTTGAAATGCATCTTTTTTAAGTCGTGACTGGCCACAGACATCCTTTTGCCGGACTTCCGGCCAGAGTGCGCCGTCCCTCACACAGATTGGGGCCGGGCGCGGGGGCGGTCGGGCGGGTATGTATTTAAGGGGGGGTTTGAACACCCTGTCCCCAGCCTCTTTGAGCAGCATATACTGGCCGTGAGCAAGAGTCCAATTAGGACTCGAAACGCGTTGGTTCCAGTCCAGGGGGGGCCGCCTACTGATTGATCTGATTTGTTGTCTGTGTCTGCTCTCCTACCCTGAGTGGCTTTCATGATTTTGCACAGGTTCTATTTGTGATGGAAGCACTGACACTTTAATAGATTTAAGTTAGGATATAATAGTTGTTATATTAATTTATTAGCATAACATTATATTAATTTATAGTTAGGGTAAGTTGTGTACATAATATGTATTTTTAGTAAGGTTCACCAAATCACTGCAGACTATATTTTTGTATTACACTGTATTGATTATAAGGAAGTGCGCCCCCTGGTGGTTAATCATGCATATGGCTCAGTAATATTGTTTTTAATTTGGTTTTAACATATATTACAATAACATGAATTTGTAAATTAACCTTTTGAGTGCAAGAGTAAGTCTCTGTATGGGTAAAAGATAGGGTGTTCAGAGGTCACCCTACATAATAAATTGTGTATCTTTGGGCAATAACCCACAGAGCAGTGCACCTATATATACACTGGTCGGTGCCGCCCACATCTTTTTGCCCTTGCCCAACGGGCGTGTATTAGCGGCTATAATAAAAGAATATAACATTTTCAGAGGTTTCAGAAGACCGATGTCTTTTAAAACAATCAAGGACTTGGGTATAAATGATGCTTTTTCTCTCAGCCTCATTTTATTAATGGTTTAAAGTTAGTAAGAAAAAGAACAACACAATTTTAAAATGCTTAAGATTTTTTTTTATTGAAATTGAATTGCTTTATACACATACACACACACTGTAAACACATTGTCCTTTAACTCTAGTGACCTGTAAGAAAGATCTTCAGTACATTTTATGAATCTCCAAACAAATAAATGGAGAAAAATGTTAATTCAAAAAAGTTGAAATACAGTTATTTTCACTTGTTAAGCTATCGGACTAGATTTTACTAATTACTTTGTAAACAGAACTGCAACAGTATTTTAACAATATCAGTGCACTCGCCTTCTTTACATGAAATGAATAAATGGACCTTTTGTAATTTGAGCTTATGGCTTTCTAGCTACTGATAAAGCATTTTATGTTTTGAAAAACACAATCAGTTTTAAGTGCAAGCACGCCCAGAAACAACCAAAAGAGCTCTATCATTAATAAAAAGAATTGAAGAAACATTGGTGGTAAAAAAAAAAGAAAAGCAGAGCCTAGCGGTAGAATGCTCTATAGACAATGATGATTTCATTCATATTTATCATTCATATTTAACATTTTAAACCATCAAAATCCAGATATCTATAACTGTGACATCATTCAGATGTGTCACTATTTAATTATTGGCTATGGTTCTATTATTTGAGTTCTGCTTTTCTGTTATTGTGGTGTAGATTTCTAAGGACTATTCGGGCATTCAGTGCTGGTACAGCCACATTCTTCAGCATAGAGATAAGTGTAGACAGTGCTGGTTCCATCTAGACACTGTAAGGTCACTTCCCTCTGGCTAGTTCTCTTCTCCTGACAACAGCTGCACGTGTGCTCCATTACGTTAGATTCAGCAGAGTAGCTAGAAAAAAAGATTTAAAAAAAGATAAATTTAACTTTAGTGTGAGAGTTAGACTCTCAAAAAGTATGGCTAATATGTGCCAGCCTTATATGCGAAAGATCATGGGTTGACATATACCATAAAAATGGATACTCCCCTTACCATCACTACAGCTTATGATCCCAGGTCAATCTTTAAAAAATATAGAAGAAGGGGGGGGGGGTTATTCCTCGGGCCCACCTGGTTCACCCCGACACTCAACGTTAATAGTTCGTCGGTTGTCTGGGTGGGAGCTGGTGGGTCTCGCACTCGTCTTATTCAAGTGAGAATATTTATTCTAAAATTATTTGTAGAGAGTGCAATCATTTATTAGATTCATACATGATATTTTCAAAAATGTACTCTTTTTCTATACAATGTCCTGTTGTGGGGAGACAAACCCTTTAATGGTCCTTTAATTGTTCTTAGAGTGCTCCTAGTTGGAGAACCATTCTTTAAGTGTCCCTTCAGTTTGTAGTGGGTTGGGCTTTCAATCCACGGTTTGTAGCAAGTTGTGGCTTGGTGTATTGTGCCGAGTGTTGGTACTCCATCACAAACGCGTTTCGCCTATGCTTCTTCAGTGTTTGAAGGGACACTTAAAGAATGGATCTCAAACTAGGAGCACTCTAAGAACAATTAAAGGACCATTAACGGGTTTGTCTCCCCACAACAGGACATTTTAGAATAAATATTCTCACTTGAATAAGACAGTGCGTGACTTAGAGGCAATTTTTTTGTCCGAAGACCCACCAGCTCCCACCCAGACAACCGACGAACTATTAACGTTGAGTGTCGCCTTTAGAAGTGCCCTTGAGGCCACACCTCTACACCACTGAAAATCATCCACCTACCATATAAGGTAACACCCCCCATAATTTTCCCTCCCCCCCCTACCCAAAATTAAAAAATATACCCTTCCTGTAGGTAATGGATTGTTTTTTTCCTGTGGGTAGTGGCTTAGAAAAGCCACCTTCTTGATCTTTCAGTTTGGGCAACCATGCTGGTGTCACAGCTTTATACACTGTGTGCAAATTACATGGCAGACGTTGCCTTGGCATGCTGCCTTTCTGTTGTGACTGTAGCTGCACCTGAAGATCAGTGATCTTCAATATAAGCAGGTTTTGAAGCACTGGAATTGGAATCATTTGTTGCTTGCACACATCGGATATTCAATAAATCAGCCAGCAGTTAGCTTGCTTATACTATTAGCGACATTTTTTTTATTTATAAAGACTAATACTAATGCAAATGTGGAGTAAAATTCAAATAGTTGCCTAAAACAAACACTATGATTCCTGTTTTTCCTAAAGTGGATGTTTGTTTCAAATTTGTAGAATATTCTTCACCCTATCTGGAGAATGTCTTCACCCTAAAATCCAATCAAGTATGGGGAATTTAGAAGAAGGTGTGTTTGGCCAACTATGATAGAGCTCACAATATATGACCCCCTTGTTATTTTCAGTAAACACAGGGTGTACAAACTGTACTCTGCACAGGACCCCATACAGGTGCACACCTGTAATGAGGCCATGTGAGGAAGCTATTGATGGACCTCTTTTGATTACTATTATTATTATCATTAATATTATTATTATTATTATAAATAATAATAATAATAATAATACTTGTTTTACTCATATACTTCTATTTCATTAGTGGTTACACTGGAAACGGGGATGCTGCTGCATGCTGTAATTTTTTTTCAGTCAATAATTAGAGGCTCAGTGGCTGCGGCTCCACCTCCTACTCACAGAGTCAGCATGGTCATGTGCGGTCTGGAAGTGTGCCTTGCTATAGTGTGACAGCTGAGAGGCTATATTCACCGCTGGCCCCATAGCAAAAGTCATAGTGACACCCTTCAAGAAATACTACAGACTGTTGTGGGGCCCTGGTTGGCAGCAGAGGGGCCCAGTATGGCCCATTTTTTGTACTTTGTCCCTTCCGGTAGGCAGTGTTGGGGCATGCTCTGCAGAGAGTTTAAAGATTTAGGGCAGCAAGTTGCACAGAATAAGATGCAAGCACTTTGGTTCCCCCAGCACTCTATACACACATGTGGGAAGCAACTCTAATTCTGTGCAATCTACCGCCTGACCACTAACATTCCCTGCAGAGAGTGTGCCAACACTGCACACTACAGTAGCACCCCAGACAAGAAACTGCGTGGGTCACAGGTGGGATGAGGCAGGGAAAGACAGCTTGCACTGGGTCCTTTTCTGATAAAGGCCTGGTAGCAGCTGCCTCCCATACCTCTAAGGTATGCATGCCCCTGAATAAACACCATGTGAAACAATATTGCTCCAGGCTCTGGTTATTGGAGGTTATGAAAAGTTTCATCAAGACTTTAAGATATGTTCTAACCATCTTCTGGTTCAGCCAAGCATGTTCCTCCTTTCCCTCTATACTAGATTGCTAGATTATTTTGTCCAGTTAATTTTATTTTTAAATCAATGATCTTGTTAGAGCTTACAGTATGTTGATACTATATGTGGTAGAATTCCTATGCTCTGGGCCCCCTGTTAACCACAGACATATTTTGAAGTCTAGAAACTCTTGTTTGTGTAGATACGAACTATTTTGTGTGTTTTTTAGAATTAAAAATGATAAGTGTATCTTACATTGATGATGTCATGCAGCCTCCGTCACAATATGAAAGCTCTATGACTTGATCTGATTCACAAGTGCCAGACTTGATGATACGAGATTGCTTCTGAATTTGACATCCTGATAGGATAGCTGAAAATAACATGACAAAATTTTTAATTATGTTGCAAATATGAATCTATGTAAGGATTAGATCATATGAAACATTATTTTACATAACACATTATTATTCCCTCTTCGTATATGTCACTGTCCTAGCTGTTTTCAGCACAAGTGATTTGGAAATGGGCAGCTAGTAAATGTATACATTCTTTAGTGGAGATGAGAAGCAAGCACTCATGTTGGTCCAGTTTGCTGTGGTCTGAGGATTGTAGAATCATGTTGTCCTAAATCAGAGTCAGCTTGCTTTCCTGAGCAATATGACCCTTTTCTGAAGTCTTACTTCAATGTGTTTGGGCAGCAACATTGTGTTCTTCTTGATGACAGTGGGGAAGCAAAAAGTCTACATGTAACCTATTTGTACAAACATCCAAAAGGAATCGCACAGCCAATAAACACAAAAGGGATGCTAATCCTAAATTTTACTGAGAAAAACCGTAGCCACCGAAAACACTGGCTACATTAGAGAGAAGCACGCCCAAGTAAAGATCAATATCCAAAATGTATTACTAGGCAAACAACATACTACCACAAAGTGCAGGACAAAATTAAAACCTAGAGAGGGCTAGAAACCCCTCAAAGAGTAACCTATTTTTACACTTCTGTGGAATTTAAAATATCCATACAAGTCACATGGAGGAATGCTGGAGGTTAAATACCATGTAGGGTAGACAGTGCTGTAATCTATCTAAAAGGCAACAAGCTAGCTATTGCAATATAGAAGGAGGCACAAAAGGACCAACTTGCCAATCCCTAATCTTGATAGCTCCAACTACACAACAGGAAATTGTTCTCTGATTCTCATCTGTTTAGAGGACACTGTTAGGCTTTGTGCCATACTGTATGTCAAGGTAAGGTAGTATGCATGTTGCATTGGCTGTGTATATATACTATAAAAGCCCTAATGTGACTCAGTAGCTTGACAGTATGGGGGTTATTTACCTACTGTACAACCACTTTTATTTATTTACATAATTGTACCTTTCTGTAAAGCGTTTGCTCCTCCCCCAGACATTTTCTGTATATATTAAAAGCCAATCAGATGAGATACTGATAATCATTTTGCTGTACTCATTTCTCTATGGGGCTCTAATTATGGATCACCTTCATTTTCCTTCTGAGTCTACTTTATACATATTCATATAGTTATGCAAGTGTCTAATAAAGAAAATTAACTTACGATCACAGGTCTTGCAGCAACCATCTTCTGTGCTTCTGATTGTGCCCTGCATGGTAAAAAAAAATGGTAAGCATCTGTGGTCTGAGTGGGCTATTACTGTAATACATTTAATACAATTAGACAGTGCAAATTATGTGAACACAAACCTCCGCACATTCTTCAGGGTTGAATACAGGGCATGCCTTGCTTGCGCCAACAATATCATAGGTGGTGGTACATTCATAAGAGACGCACTTATCTTCTGGTGGTGTATGCACCTCTCCAGGCTAAAATTTATACAAATGATATCATTAAAAGTAAAGAAGATTGTACTTTCTCGTTTTAGGTATAGATATGTTAATGAGCTACCACTCAAACTAGCTTTGCATGTCAAAATGAAAAATTGAAATATTCTTGTCTGCCTTTGTATGTGGTGAAAAATTTGAATTAAAAAAAAACCTGTGGAATACTGATGATATTTGGCCACTCTACTTGATTAATAATGAACCTAATAAATGTTACCCCATACAATCTAGAATTTGCTCCAAATTTTTAATGACACAGCCCCCCCCCCCCCCCACACACACACACAAACATAACAGCACTATGACAACTTCAGTCTTACCACAAGGACAACTGTTGAGCTGTCTGGCATTGTCATGACACAAGCAACCTTTACGCATTTGCCGCAGCACTCGCCTTCTTTCTTCTGGTATTCATAGCCCTGCAAATAACAACAGTAAAATGTAGATTTCACAATTCTTCCAGCATATTAAAATATAGGCCTTGAATTACTAAAGCTATGCTAGAATATGTCAGTCTGATGTACATACAACTTAAGAGATACCAATGTTAAAACCATAAATTACATTGTTTATTGTTATAAGTTTATTTGGTATTTACTATGAGCTGCCTTATGTGTACTGTGTGCCAACCTAAGCTTCACTATGCCTGAATTAGACTTCACTTCTACACAGGCTGGCCAGCAACACTGTGGCTTTATCTCCTTGTGTCCATCTAGTAAATCAGGCCCGTAGTAAAATCTATGCTACCCTGTCTCCCCAGTATTCAAGTGTACATGTTAAAATATCATAGGATTTGAAGAAAATTAACTTAGATGTGAACATACCACTTCACATGCTTCAATAAGGCAGGTTCCTACAACCTCCACAGGAACAAATTGGTCTCCAATTTTGTTACATTGATACTTAAGACAGAGTTCATCAGGTGGGCTCCATGTTTCACCAGGCTAAAATAAAATGCAAAAAAAAACACAAATTAGAAAGTAGGTTAGAATTTGTTGTTCTTTGGGAGAGAGGACATAGCACTACTAATTGCTCATCCAGTAGGAGTTGCTGCTTGTCGCATTGTGAGCATCCAGTAAAGAGAGCACTTGAGGTTGGATTGGGAAAACCTGGGTTATGGGCAGGGTTTTTTTCCTAGTGTTCAACGAGAAAAGACCTTTCCTCTTAAAATAATGTTTGGTCCACTTTTAACCAAATCTTGCTTTCATTCTTCAGATACGCTTTCAATTTAATAACAATTGCAAAAAAAGTTACATAAAAAAATAGCACCTGCAAAATCTTGGTGGTGCCATCCTTCAGTGTCATTGAGCAAGTATCCTGTACACAAGTGCCACAGCATGCCCCTTCAACTTTCTTGTAGCTGGATCCCTAAAAATGCAATACAGACCATAAAGTGATCAATATTAAGTCAATGGAATCATAAACAAAGTATTTTACCGGGAAATGTTCTTACCAATGCACAGTCTGCATCACTAGAGACTAAGCAGCTCTTGGTTATGCTGCTAGTGACAAAGTGGTTATTAAACTGTTGGCAATCATAGTGAGTACATTGGTCAAGTGGAGAAGACCAGGTCTCACCAGGCTGAAAGACAAATGAAAAGTATTCACCAACTGTTCCTATGTGATCTAATTTACAACTTTCTAGTGTTGATATTATTACAGCTCACAATCAACAGCTTGATTATCTCTACAACCAACGCAATAACATCTCAGTCCACACTCATTTTAAAATGTGCACAAAAATCTTTTTAAGGAATGATTAGAGTGGAAATAATTATAAAATAGGTTTAAAGGTTCTGATTAAACAAATGTTCATTTGGGTTGTTGGGGTTGTACGAAAAATAGAAAAAGCTTCTACCTGTAAGGTAATGATGTCACCATTATCCATCGTCATTATGCACTTGACCTGTACACATTCACCACAGCATTTACCCGGTATGTCCCTGTACTGGAAGCCCTGCGTGAGAGATAGTTAACAATTAGGGACACTGTAATTCAATCCCATTTAGATCTCATATTTGTTGTGTTCAGTAAAGAAGATAACCTGGGCACACTCCTTGTTGCAGAAGGTTGTTGAACATTGAACCAAATAGAATTTTGTAACTGGATCTTTGTTTAGTGAGCACATACAGTTCTGGCATAAATCTGAAGATGGTGGCATTTGTTGTCCAGCCTACGATTTGACAAGAAAAATGTTAGAAGTCATATTCTATACAAACAGTTTAAGATAATAATATGTAAGATGCCTTCTCTTCTCACAACTCAACTGTGATTAAAATACTGCACTATGTCGACCATGCAGGTTTACAAAGCATGTTTTTTTTCTTCTTGCTGCTAGTAATCTATCATCAGAATAGCGATATATTTGTATTTGTATTAATATTGTATCGGCTTGAATCAGTAAATGTTATCTCAGTCAGTATTGATAGCCTCCTTGTCATGAAAAATGACAAGGGGGCTGGGATTGAGCTGCCCGAACCCACATAATTAACAACCTCGTTTCCCGTAAACTGCATATATCACCTTATTACAGTATTATAATAAGAATTATGTAAATTCTTACCTGATAGGTTACACCATCGACAACACAGACGGGCAGTTTTACTGTGTTACAGAAAACAAATAATAATATATTAATACTATTAAAATGATATTGTGCTAAAACATTTTAGTACCATTCACTGCCAACTGCTTTAAAGTACATTAATCTGACTTTGATGCAAATGCCCCAGCAAAACAAAACTTAGTTGTTGATCCTTTGCTTAACTTAACCTCTTCTACTTCTGGATTTAATGTACATCACAAGTACCACTGTCCTAACTTTACCATTTTTGGGGTCCCCCAAGTGGGACAGTCTAAACTTCTTTGTCGGTGATAGACGTGGTAGGGGAGAATTTTAGCATGTGGCTTAATTATGGGTCAAATGCCCTAGGAATATTTGGTCCATAAAGGATGTTGGTGATTGATATGGTATACATCTATCTATCTATCTATCTATCTATCTATCTATCTATCTATCTATCTTATCTTTATTATTAATGCTATTTTTTATGTATAACCCATTTGGAGTGTAGTTTTAAATGCATGTGATCGTGATATAAATTGCCTGCCAATTAATGTTATTTATACTTTTATTTTCAATAATTCTATCATTCATACAAACTAGCATACTATTTAATATTTAGGCATTGATTCAGTAATCTTTTTTAGAAACATCTCTAAAAAATAAAAGCAGTTACTGTACATGCATTAAACAGTCTTTATTTACTAAAAAAGTACTTACCGCATGTATGTGCTGGACAACAGGCCCCCTTCACAATTGTTGAGACAAGACGGTATCCAATGTCACATACCAATGGTGGGTATGTGCAGAGGCTCATGTCACAAACTATTAAGGAATAGATCAACAATTAGATTCTATAATGGCTGGTGGGAAATCTTATAGAGTACCAGACAAGATGGCCACTTACTACACTTTTTCTGAGGGCAGCAAGGCTGGATAGGGTTTGCTACAGTCACAAGTGCAAAGCCATCTTCACTTTTACAGATAACATCATTCTGTGAGGGGCATGAAAATGCTTGGCACTGTACAGTGCGAGAATTTGCTTCACAGGTACATGTCATGCAGTCACTGGTCCAGGTCTCTCCAGCCTGTAATTATATTTAATAACATTGAATTGGTCAAGTCATTTATTAAGAAACATTTTAAGATCATCTGTCTTGCCAACATTGTAGCTGAACCATGCAGTAAACATTAAGCACCTATGTTTTATGGACTACACTACAGAACACAATATTGCTCTTGGAAAATACTGAGCCGTTAGTTTGATCTTTATGTTGGGCTATGAGGTAGTCATCAAAGTGTAATTTTTATTGTTAGTGACAGTTTCTACCCGAAAATAGGGTCTGATAATAATTCACAAAAGAAAATTTAGTGACATGTAGAAAATTACTTTTTTTTTGGTTCCTAGCATCTAATTGGATTTTTTGGATGTTTTTCCATCTAAGAATTCTCTTCTTAACATCTTACCCGAAAAATGAGGCCTACAATAACCACAATTCTACTTAGATGTTTTGCAGATCAAACCCCACTGGTGGTAATTGAGCTTCCCTCTTGTGGTACTCAAGCCCAGTTGGGGGGCCAGAAGCACTGCTGACAAGCTAATTCTCCAATAGGATGTCCCGGATGGCCAGATCAATTAGCTGTATGCATGGAGCATTTTGGGATGACTGCATTGTTGGCATAAGAGTTTACATTGTTGGGCCAGTATAGGTCCCTCATCCTCCCAGGGAAGTCTGTATTAGGGGTGGCAGTGGAGATACTTGAGATCATTGCAAAATGAGAGGTGTTACTCCATGAAAATCATCTGGGAAACCCCAGATGCCCTTTGGACATCTTAATTTAGGATGCCTTGCTGTGTGAAATACCCCAGTTTTTCCAGTACTCACCTCGAATCCAACAATCCAACCATGCCTGGCGGCATCCCCAGCACCCCTCCATCCGCTGCGTGAGGGTTAAAATCCTGTTTTCTACACTAATAAAGTAGTGTCTGGAGCTATAC
Source organism: Gastrophryne carolinensis (assembly GCA_027917425.1). Taxonomy (NCBI): domain Eukaryota; kingdom Metazoa; phylum Chordata; class Amphibia; order Anura; family Microhylidae; genus Gastrophryne; species Gastrophryne carolinensis. Next base: position 177,706,873 of record CM051241.1, on the reverse strand, counting down.
CAGCCTCATGTCATCTGACTTGAAGTTGAACCATGATTTTCACTTGCAATAGATCATTTAGACTTTCATGATGTTTGAGTTTCAGAAAATACTGAGCTGATTGGCTTTTGTACAGAAAATTAGAAAATATGAATCTGAATATAATTCATTTTGTTGCAGCAATTAACCTTTGGAAACAAATGATTTCAGCATTTCTATTGAAGGTTTTTACTAACTTACCGATCTGGGCTTGCCATCGGGTCCAACACAGCCTGAGAAAAATAAAGAAGATAATGTTTTAATTTACAATTAATTTCGTATATGTCAATCATTTGAAATTTTATATATATATATATATATATATATATATATATATCCTATTTTATGTTTTGTTTATCTGCAAGTTAATTGTTCAATTGTTAATATATTGTACTTACCACATCCGTCTACACAGGTACCAGAGTAATCATTAAAAAGAATAGTTCCTGGTGGACAGAAGCAGCCTTCAATTTGCCCGCTGGTGACACTATCCGAGATTCTGTAATATGAAACCAATAGTATTTACCTTTTGTAAATCATAATAAGACCTGTATGTTCAATTTAATTCTATGTGACCCCACTAGGCCTGTACCCAAAGCTCAAGAGCCAACTGTGCTGGCTGTTTATCAGAGGGTAAGGCTAGGATAGATATGGGAGGGGTTATATTCAATAAGATGACTATAAACTGTCATATATAGAGATATACTGTACATAAAGTAAAAACTTCAAATGTTGCTTACCTGTTTTCACAGGTACTGACATAAATTGGTCCACATGGGTCATACACCTTTCCAGCAGGACAGTTATATGCTATAATGTGTGGAGTCAGAAAAGGACATAATTGGTGACCTGTTTCTTTCATGGAGAAATAAATCATGATACATGACTACTAAAACTCGGTAAAATATCAATACTTACGGCAACTACCGCCAGTCTTTGTCCTCCAGTCAACACAAATTCCATTGACAGTGCACAAGGTGGCATAGACCTCAATGCTGGAACATTCCAGTGATTTGTTCTGAATACGACAAGCATCGTACATGCAGCCTTCATAATAAGACTGGGGAGGAATGATTGCATGGCATGCTGCAAAGAGGCTTCAAAAAAAAAAAAAAGGAGATTAAAATGGTGCTTTCATGCATCAGAAAAAGCTCAAATCTAGCACAGCATATGAAGCAATCTGGTGTCGAATCATCTGGTGTCTGCACATATGTTGCACACAGATTATTAACCTTCACTATCTCATAGGATACTGGTGCCAGGAGTTGTCAGAAGACAACTACCATGCTATGTTTGATGCGCATAACAATAAGTCAAGGAGGTCTCCATATGTGCTTTTGATATTGGAAATCAACCTGCTATCTGATTGCGCTGAGCTGCAATCCCAGTAATAACGCTGGACTCCGCCAATTAAGGAACTAAAGTTATAGTAACTCCCTGTTATCCATGGGAGCCATTAATGATGCTGAAAAACCACCCAAAACTTCCCAAAGTTGTGTCTTAACAAGAGTAAACTGACTTAAAGTGGACCAACAGTCAAAAAGACTTAAACCAGACCAACACAGCAAACAGTGCTCATATGCATCCCTCCCTTGCTGCAAATAAAATTAATTTACCTTTTTTTTAACTTCTGCTGGGGTCAATTTTAAAAATCAAGATGGCGGCTCATGCATTTGCAGGCTACCTGCAAACCGGAAGTGCTGCTGGGCTTCCTGTTACGGTGCATTGTCAGTTATGTCAGTTGGGATTGGAAGCTCCAAAATGGCCACTACCTTTCTTTTCCAACTGTGCCAGGCTGTAGGTCCAGTTTAAATACCAAACAACACTTCAAAGAAAAGTTCACAAAAACTGTAGCAAAATGGGCCACTTTTTACTATTAATCTAAATTGAAGGCTTTAGATTGTTCTTTGAAGTTGTACTTCAAATGAGGGTAATAAAATGTTTTGTCCAGTATTATAATTTGTGTCATAAATACACAGTACCTCTCCCTTCTGTAGCTGCATATAAATACTGGTTACTAAATTAAAGAATACAAATACCTGCTCGCTTAAGATCAGTTTACACAAGGCTGGAGGTTGACAAATATGGGGTGTAGTGGTTGTAGATGGAGTGGTTTCACATAGTCTGGTATCCAAAATAGGGATGCCCCAGGGGCAGGAACAAAACTGGGGTTTTGTTCTACTTTAATGACTTGTAAAGCATTTAGGTGTTCTAGCAACCGAAGCATTGCTTGTAGTGGCACAAAGAACATGGTAGAGCAAGTTGAATAATTATGGAACTAAGATCATTAAATTCAATTTTCCTAATATACAGATTCTGACCACAGTTGAAAAAACACATACTCGCTTAAGATAAGTTCACACAGAGGTGAAGATGGACAAGCGGTAGTAGTTGTAACAGTTGTAGTGGTTGTAGGTGGTGGAGTAGTTGTAGGTGGTGGGGGTTCACATGTTCCTCTTATGCCTTCTACCCTCCAGTATGGAGCCATAGAAGAGCAATCAGTTGCAATACTGCCATCTGGCATTCTGCATTCTTCAGTGACATCATTAGAGCAAGTACCTTTAAAAGAAACATATTTGAATCACATATTTCATCCTAAAACTAGTGAAGAAACAAATTATGAGCCTAAGAAGGGCTTGGCATGAACAGGAAACAATGTATAGACAGGGTTTAGAAGCTCTTTTGCACTACCTGCCCACGTATTTATCTGAGATGGGTTGTAGATGGATTGTGCCTGTCTTTATTATTTGCATGATTTGTCAGCAGTTGCTTACATGTTAACTAAATAATTTAAAAATCTTTATACATAGTTATTCCTTCCCATAATAATTTCATTCTTCAACCTACAGCTATAAAGTCATAAAAAGGGAGCGTTCATGATCTTTTGGTTAAGGAATCTAGCTTGTGACTGAAGGGTTGCAGCTTCGATTCATGGCCGGGACATGACTCAAGTGCAAGGTGCCTAAACCCCTCAACTGCTCACCGGGCATCGTGGTTAGGGCAGCCCTCCACGCCAGGAATTTGTACTCACTGCTTGTGTTTTTACTCACTGTACAGATGAGTTAAACGCGGAGGAAGTTTTCTCATAAGAATAAGAAAGCAAATAAGACACAACTTCGACAGGTAGCGACTGGTGAGCGGCCAGCAATGACGGGCACCGCCACGAGAACGCCGGCTCCCCACCACAATCACACATTTATCAAGCCGATCCTGCTTAGCGACTGAGATAGCGCCATATAGCCACTCATTCATCATTATTCCAGCCTCAGCCCACAGCGCCAGCGTCCGACCTTGAACAGCGACAGGTATGACCTCTCGCTACCTGGCGCTCTCCAATGCATTTCAATGGAACAATCTTTAAATATTCATAATTAATTGTTATTAATTTTTTTTTCTTTTTTTTTTTAAATGTGACATATTCTGTGACCCCTTCTGCCATGTTAGATAATTTTTTTAAGGGAAAAAAAAAAAAAATTAGTGTAGAATTGATATTACAGGTCTGATATTATTGTATTCATATTACTAAATTATTTAAAAATATTTTTTTTTTTGGTTCCCAAAAATATGGTGGTTTGGGGGTTAAAAAAACTACTTTTAACACATCGCCGCCAGCGCTCTGGGGTTTAAACATGCATTTCACAGCGCTTGAATTTTTTGAGCTTGATTTTTTGATGAATATGGTGGGAGCCGGTCGCTCTGACCAGTCGCTATCATGCGCACCCATACATCGCGGAACCTGTCAAATAGCAACTCGTCACCTTGTATTCAACATTACTGCACACCGACTGAGTCGCTGTCAACAACCGAACAACGGCCAAGCACAGCGACTACTAGCGGGCGCAGTGAAAATACCGCTACAGTCGCTCAACTGTCGCTACCTGCCGCTATTAATAAATCGGCCTCCCCATTTATTTAGGTATCTCACATCCCTTGGAACCCTCTGCAAAAAGCAAGCAGATGATGCAACATCTGCTTTTATTCTCAGGGCTGATGGTTGGTGTTTTTACGGTCCCTTTAAGGAGTAATTATATTATCTTAGAGTTGTATCTAACCCTTTTATCCCTGTTTTGATTCTGACAAACTTGAAGACTAAAAAAATATGCGCACTTCTTGTACTAAAAAACATTTTTTTTCCATGTTTGTGAGAGTGATTATCTGGGCGGTATCATTGTTTGAAACTGTGCCACTTTAGTCTCTTACTTTTAGAATGTACAAGGCTGGGCCTCCTATGTATTGGGAGACCATCTGAACATAGAGTATGTTTACTGTGACCATTCTAGATGCTTCTGTGTATTACAGATATTGCAGCTTTACTACTATGATGAGCGGCAATGTCCTTTTGACAGTATCAACTGCTGATTCATTTTCAGCCACATTTTATCTTCATTAGCTTTGTACTAATACTAAAGTACATGTTTCTTACACAAATTTCCATTTCCCATGCTATTTAATTTAATAATTTATTACAAGTTATTGACTTACCACACTGTCCTTGTGTGTTGTAGGAGAATTTACTAAATGGCAGTTCAATGTAAAAAATGAGTCCACTGAATGAGATGAAAGCCTCTAATTCTTCAATTTCCACATTCATGTTGATACCAACACTGGTGATGGTAATGCCATCCTTGGTGAAACCAGGAGTGACCCACTCATTGTTCAACCGAACCTGTAATAGGTTTAGAGTATATGGTGCTGTCAGTCCCAAAATGGTGAATGCATATAAACAACTGACTACACAGCATTGCTACAAAAGATCTGGTTGGCCCTACTAGTTTATGTTTTCAGAGCTGTTTTCCAAATTAAATGTAAATCACAAAAACCAATAGTGGTTACCTAAACCCATTGGTAGCTTGCCAATTTCCAACCCCTAATCAAAATATTTTGTAAATTACAAAATGTAAGGAAAATTGGTATTATATGAAAAGAAAATTACTCAAGAAACATGCCCATATTATAGGTATATAATGTAGTTGATAACCCCGTGAGAAGCATTTTACAAGCAACATCATTAAATGCTATAGGCCTTATATATCTTACTTTCTTTTACAATACTGCTCTAGGAACTGGGGTTAATATGATTGAAGCTACAGCATACTGTAGTTATTTCCTAACATAATAGCTTGAAGTGAAAAAATATCTTTACCATGCTTTGGATATCTCCATTATACATCATTCGTGTCAACACAATCTCGTTGGATTTATAGTAAATTAGGATAGACTGTGGACAGGACAGGCCATCAGCAGCATCACAGAAATAGTTGTCAACAAGGACCCGGAAGTTTTCAAACTTGGGAGTGATCTCCTCTACAAGAACATATGTGCAGTTGTCTAGGAAAGTGTAGTAGACTCCATCAAAGGTAATGTAATGAGGATCACCCCATCCAGTGCAGACACCTGTATGATAGAAAGTGTTTATAATGTGTTTAGAATCAGAAATAGCAAATAAGTATTTTAGAGTCAAATTCAGTTACTATATATTTTAATATGACTTCTATTCAACTGCAATAGATAACTTACACTGGCATTCATAGTGGTAGCAGCAACTATCTGCTTTCTTCTTTAAGACGGGAGAGAGTCCGTTAATACAGGTTGGTGGCGCTTCTTCTTGGCAGGTCACTGGTGTGTGAGTAGTGACATTGTTTTCAAGGCACTTAATTACTTCACAGCCGTCAATTATTGTCTCACCAATCTGCAGAATGTCAGTGGTATACAATTACTATTTAACATTTACAAACATATTATACACACAGAGACTTACATTAAAATGATCATTTTACTAAAGAATACATTATACATATCAGTTAACATTTAGCTTTATTTGTTTTTGTGGCTAAGTTATAGGCACAAGTTACATCTAGGCCTGATTTATCAGCACTTCTGCCAGATTTCGCTACATTGGTGCAAATTTAATTGGTGCTAAATATATAAATATATATATATATATATATATTTCAGCATGTTGCTGCACCACTAATGTTAAGCAAATGTGTTTTTTGAGGTGCAGCAACATGTACCAGTGTAAAAAAATTTTTACATTCAATTATGCACCAATGTGCCGTAGTCTGCCAGAAATGCTTGATAAATCAGGCCCCTAATTCTTAGGTGTTATGCTCACTGAACCTTGTTACCTGCCAGTCTGAAGGTTTTAGGTGTTAATAAGCAATATACAACTACTTTTAATATTTCTAAATTAAAATGTTCATGATTTCAACTTGTGCCTTATTCTGAAATAAAGCATGAACACAACTCTGATTTTTATGAGATATATTAAAGCAGCACTATGGTCAAGGCAGCCAACATCCTCTGTTATTGTATGGATGCTAATAACTGGACTGTCGAGTTTACCAAGTAGGCTTGCACATCAAATTTATGGGCTTTTTTCATGTAACATATCAAGCAACAACTATTCTTGGCTAAAATTTTACATCTGAGCTCTCTCTCCGATGGGGCCTATCCCAAACACAGTTGGGAATACTATAGCTCATTGTTGACGGCTATTCATATAGTGTCCTGATAACAAACATTTTAAGTATTTGTTTAAACTGAATAAAAAGTTACCAAAAGTGAAAATGCTTGATTACAGAGCCTTGTACAAAATTCATTAACTCTTACCTGATAAACTACATTGTTGATCACGCAGACATTAGGTTCTATTTTTGGGAGAAAAAAAATGTAAAATAGTTTTGGATTACTATATTGTACTATATATAAGAGTGTAACATGTTCTAAACGCTGCTATTAGTTCTTAAGTGTTACATACTGTATTATTTATGATATTATCTGTGCACACAGATTATAAAAAATAAGTAAGAAAAGCCAGCTAAAATCCACATCAGTAAAACTGGGACTTCCTCCTCAACACAGCCAGGAAAGATGCTTGCCCTCCAGGGCAAATAACAAATACATAGGCCAGTAAGGTCTGTAAAAACAATGCCAGCCTTATTTCAAATAGGTTAAAAACACGCTGTTAAAATATGATGGGGAGGTGCAAAAACACATTGCTGATGTTTCGTTGTTGTGTTGCTTTACTTGGACACCTGGATTCATGTTTTTATTGTGAGCTAGGACTATGTTTTTAAACCATTTGAAATAATGGCGGTATTTTGTGAACAGACCTCGCTGGCCTATATACTTACAAGACGGATTATGATTGCTGGTATGTTTTTCTTATGCATGGTAGAATCACTGTTGGCCTTATTTAAGAAACACTAGCACCATGTAGCGGCATGTCTATTTCTGCTGTGGCCAACGTCATCCATATTTATAGCACCATATAGCTTCCCATGTATCAACAGTGCCAGGGATTATTTTAATGCCAGCGCTGTGTTCCCGAAAATGTCGCATCACATCATGCGCACGTGGGGCGATCTTTGTCATTCTCCTATAGGCTTCAATTAGGCTTTCTATTTACGTAATTTTTGGTAACTTCTAATTAGCGTTTTTAAAAACGGTTGTGCGCATGCATGTGACATGAAATCCCTGGCCTGTTTGCAATGTTTTTTAAATCATTTTCTGCAATTAGGTTTTGCACTGCTAACTGTTATTCATGTGTCCCCAATGTCTTTCCATGTGTTTGCGCATTGTCACTGTGCTGCCATCCTCTTAAAATGGCTTTTTTTCCATTGCATCTAAGCATCTAACTCTATATGCCTGAGTGTCCTGGTTTTATGGCGAAATTGCAGGTGCTATGATTTTTTATGTTAGATATAATGGTTTCAGGTCCCCCCCCCCCCCCCCCCCCCCGGTGCTCCATGGCAGAAAGAAAAACCACTACAGGCATTGCCTTCAGCACCAAACGCCAGAGCACCTGCCATTGTGGCACGAGAGATGCTCAAGTGGCGCTAAGTGCCACTATTATTAAATTAGGCTCCCTGATTCCCCTTTTAGCAAAATCTTTCAAGCTGATTATGCAATATGTTTAGAATTTTTCCTGTAAAATATTTATTCAGTTATGGCCCTCAAACCCTCTTTAGGTACTTACGACAATCATATTTAGGACAACAAGCTTCAACTGGAAGCACTGGAACAGGCTGTGATCCTGGAGGACAGACCATTTCTTTGACCGCACAGGTGCTCCTGTCACATTCTTTGGGCCAACAAAAAAGAGGTTAGCAGCCATGTTAAAGTTACAACATCAATAATCAGCAATTAATTATATAAAATAAATGTCCCTTACGACATGTATTCTTCATGCAGCATGGCTGATCTGGATCTGTCACAGCGACAACAACGAATCCTTCTTCACAGATAACAGGTTCCAGTATTGGACATACCATCAGCTGGCAGTGTACACTGAGTGAGTCTGGTTGACAGATACATGCCTTGCATTCGCTGATCCAGATCTCTCCAGGCTGTAGATATTTTGCATTTTTTGAAAGACATAAAATAATTCAAAAGGGTTACATGCTGAACTAAAAATACAGATGTATGCTTAAAGTTTCTGTCTTTATTTCATACATTGGTTGACTTCTTGTTGTGAACGTAGGTGTAGGCTTTAATGAATAATATTGATATGTTCATGAAAGGAATAATATAGAAAACTCAAAAAGATTTTGAGAACTTCAGCTTTTAATAAAGACTTGCACACTATGGGCTTGATTCACTAAGGGATAAAAAAAATTCTCATGGTAGTAAAAAAATCAGTTCATGAGAAAAAAGCATGTTCACTTCTAGTGAATCACCAAATACAATACAAATACAAATACAACGAAAGTCAATGGCACTCTTTTACTCCTGAAAAAAGTAGTACAAACTGTAGTAAAAAGTGCCATTGACTTTCAATGCCTTCCTATCAAGTGATTCAGTAAACAGTTAAATTCTAAGGCTTTTTTCTCATGAATTCAATTTTTTACTATCATGAGAATTTCTTTCGACTCTTAGTGAATCGAGGCCTAGGTTTGGAGAATCTTTCAACTCAAAAATAAAAAAGGCAAAGAAAATGTATTTTTTATTTAAACAATAAGCTATATAATTGGAAAAATCCTGTACATCACTAGCAGACCTGTTTTACTGCAATACGCAATCAGGTTGCAGAAGACTTTATTGCCCCTTATTATGTGATTTTCAGTGATAGAGAGGCAGTGATAGATTGTGACAGTTTTCTCTTACTATGCACATTATAAAATGAAATGAAATAAAGATGCATTCTTTTATGGGGCAATTTTACAGGTGCGGTAAATGGAAGATGTTACCAAAGATGTGCAAAATATGAGTTATATTGTATATTTTAATTTAGAAATTACATTAGCCTGTGGGAATGCATCAACTTGTGTTGTTGAATTTGCAGGGGTTGCTCCCATTCTCTAACCTTGTCATATATTCTGGAGAGACTATACAAACTCATTTCGCATGTATATATTTATAAAAGGCTAGAGAGGCTCTAATTTCTTAAGTTACCCTTTCCACCCCCCCAAAAAAAATTATTCATAAGATATTCAAGCAAGTAGTTATTCATCAACAGTAAACTAACCTCAGCATCATTATATTCCTCATATAGATGGCCTGGGCCTGTCTTAATCTAAATTATACTATTAGTATTTTATTGTTATTGTAACAGTTGAGTGATAATATATGAATAAAAGCACCTGTAAAGTCTTGATGGTGGTGTCCCTCAATTCCATTACACAAGTCACCTTCTCACACTTGCCACAGCATTGACCTTCAACTTTCTTGTATTTGGATCCCTAAAATAGACAACACAGCGTTTTAAATTTTCAGAGCAGCAGAATCAAAAATAAAAATATTTCTAGAAAATGATGATTCTTCTTACCAATTCACAGTCTGCATCACTTGAAACTAAGCAGCTCCTGGTTGTGCTGCCAGTGACAAAGTAATCACCGTACTGCATACACTCGTACTGAGTACATACGTCAGATGGAGAAGACCAGGTCTCACCAGGCTAAAAAATACAAATAAAAAGTATTTTTATACCAACTGTACTTAATTTGAACAAGTTTATTAGAAAATTCACATCAACAGCTAGATCATCACCACCCTCAACACAATGATATCTAAGACATTACTCTTTTTTAAAACATGTGCACACAAATCTCTTTCTGAAACTAACATGAATATGGGACTAAAAAACAACAGATGACATAGGTTTTTACCTTTATGGTAACAATCAAGTCGTTATCCATCTTCATTGTGCACTCAACCTGGACACAGTCACCGCAGCACCTATTTGGTACTTCCCTGTACTGGAAGCCCTGTGTGAGAGATGTAACAGTTAGAGACACTGATATTTGCTTTAGAGGACATACTTTGTTTTTAAGTAAAAGAGATTCCAAACCTGGGCACACTCAGTGAAGCAGGGGGTTGTTGAGCATTTAACCAAATTGAATTCTGAAGCTGGATCTTTGTCTTCTGTGCATATACACTCCTGGCATGAACCTGAGGGTGGTGGGACTTGTTGTCCAGGCTATAAAGCAGCAGGAAAACCATTAGAAGTCATATTCTGTACAAATTGTCCAGGTTAACAATATATAAGAAGCCTTTTCCTCTCACGGTAACTAAGAAAGTGCACAAGTCAAAAAACAATAATATGTAGAGATATATTTATACGTGTGTTTATAATAATATTATCAGCAAATTATATAATAAGGGTAACTATGCAGTAAGCAATTCAAGGATGGTCAGCTGAGTCTAAGACATCAGTTGAGATGACAACAGACCAGATTAAAGCCCCTGTCATGGGAAATCAGACAAGGTTGAGTTTCTTTGCCCAGTTTTATACTGGGTTTACAAAAGCAGATCAATTGGCTGTTTGCTCAGTGAGGGACCGACCATACAAATCTCTTCCGATTGAGGCACTATGTTCAGATACCAAAGATTTGTTGGCCAATCAATCGCTAGAGCTCACTCATGTCGCTCATTCTCATAGCGAAACATCGTGTTTTGAGGGCAATTTCTGTTTATACACCAGCCATCAAGACAAGAATGAGACATTTTCGGTCAGTCAAAATGATACGACGGCCGAGCGATTAACCTATTCTCGTCCATTGATTGATCGCAGCAGCTATTTCCACAGATAGATTATCGATAAATTGTGTTCATTTTAGAGATTTCTTGCTTGATAATCACTCCGTGTCAACCCCGCATTATTAACGCAGAACCCACCTGATTCAGCAGCTAGGTCCTAGACCAGGAAATTTACATATACATGGTTTGGGCATGTCAGACGTGTTACCAGTTTGCTTTAAATTGCATAAACGGCCTAATTATAGTATTCTAAATGTAATTTAAGAATATGAATGTAATAATTATGTAAATTCTGCTTACCTGATAGGCTATATCACTGGCAACACAGACAGGCAGTGGTACTGTTTAAGAAAGAACACAAAATAATATTTTAATGCAATCAAAATTGGTTTGGATTGGTTAAGATTTATAACTGAGTAAAATGTCCTATTCATTGTCAGCTGCTTCACCAGGATAAGCAGATTCTCCAGCAAAACAATTTGCAGTTGTTGCCCCTTTGGCTGCCTTCACCTCCTCCACTCCTAGATTTAATGTACTGATAGTGAACCTCGCTAATTTCACTATCTGGCCCTGGGACAGCATTTCTCACTTTAGGTGAGGAAACTACTTATTGAAGGGTTTGGTATAAATGTTTAAGCCGGTAGTGTACATATGTTTAATGAGTTAAACGTAATATATATATATATATATATATATATATATATATATATATATATTTTTTTTTTTTTTTTGAAGAAGAAGAAGAACAAAACTTGGTATTTTCACTATCCTGGGTTTTGATCCTTGCCCTGAGGACACCCCGATATAGGGGAACCCACTAGGAAAAACCCCTGAATCACTCTTATAAACATACCTTTTGCCGTTTAAATGGTGTATTCATGGGCTTTTGTCCAATCAGTGCTGTATGCCTGGCATATGGCTCTGTTTAGACAGAGCTTACCAACAGTGAGTAGGAGTGGCTGCATCTCCAGCTTCCCTTTAGATGAGGACGCACTCCTATACAAATGTACAAATGGCTGGATGTGGGCGCGCGCCTCAGCCCAGAGGTGGTGGGGATGCAGTCAGCAGCAAATTTTTTAAGTTGTCACATTACTCTAGTGAGAGAATTGAGTGCTAAAAATGCTTACACTTTCTCCCTTCACAACCTAATTCAAGTTATGCCTTACTTTGACATTTAAAGCATTATAGGATATATTTTAAGCAAAGGTTTACCTAATCAATGACTATTATGTTGGAGAAAACGCAGCACCAGTATATTTTTTTATTCATGAGTTTACTTAGGTACTTACTGCATCTTAATGTTGCGCAACAGTCACCAATCAAAAGTTCTGAGACAACTTGGTATCCAACTCCACAGGTCTTTTGCGTTGATTCGCAGAGGCTGCTGTCACAACCTATTGGGAATAGATCGACAATTAGTGTCCATATTACTAGGAAATGTCATAAAGTACCAGATAAGAGGTTTATACTTACGACACTCATTTTGCTTGCAGCATGGCTGAGCTGGATTTGTCACAGTCACAGCAATAAATCCTTCCTTTCCACAGGTGATGGGTTCCAGTGCTGGGCATACCATTGGCTGGCAGTATACATTGAGGGAGTCTGGTTGACAGGTACAAGAGTTGCAATCGGTCACCCAGGTCTCTCCAGGCTGTAGGTAAATCCAATATTTTGATTTTTAAAAAGAAATTTACATTAATCAAAATATTTACATGCTGGTTTAAAGGGCTACTATACCAAAAAAAAAAAGCACTCACATTCACTCCTGTGCAGCAGGCCTGTGGCGGTCCAAAGCTCTGAAACCTCCCTCGTAAGCTGTCCCCTCGTGTCAGTTACACAGTGACATCTATTCATTACAATGGGGCTGAGGCGCCTAGTTACCAGCATTATCCGGTGGAAGTCCTGCTCGCTGTTAGTCGAGTCCCCCCACCCCACCACTGCCCCAAGATGCCATTCTCAGAAACTGGGAGGTTTCCAAGTGGCGTACCGGGCTTCAGCTGCTGCATGGGAGCCAATGTTAGTGCCTGTTTGTTTTTTCGGGGGGGTTAGTAATCCTTTAAGTTGATGAATATTTGTGAATGTGAAAGCGCTTTACATATTCTGCCATTATCTATATTAACTTTTTTAGATGGAGATGGTCGCTCCTAGCCCTAGTTTGCAGGATGCCTTACCTGATCATCGATCCTCCGCTGCTTCTTCCTTCTCAATATGGCACCGCCTCTAACATTGAGAGTCATGTCAAGACCTTGCACAACCTCTTCATTGACTGCAATGGAGGGGTTGTTCCGGCATTACAATGACTGATGGTGGGGGCATCAAGAAGCAGGAAGTGCCCGACGATGCGGCCAGGTGGTGCAGGACATGGATCTGTTGATCTGGTAAGGAACCCAGCACTGGCCTACGAAAGGGCACCCAGCACTGGCCTAGGAAAGATCATCTTCAGGGATTAGGTAAGAAAGAATGGCCTTGCAATGCAGGGGAAGAGCATCAACAATTCAGCACTGTGATCAACACCCCATCAACCCCCATCTTTTTAGGAGCTTTTTCAGACCCGTACACTAGGTTAGCCTTCCAAGTTGAAGAGTGAGCATTCTAACACGCAAAACTTTATTTATTTATTTTTTTATAATACACTTTTTATAGTCTAATTCATCACCTTCAGATTACATTCAATGCAAGAAAAAAAAAAGACTATTTATCATTATTAAATCATTGTTTGCACCTTTTAATCTGGAAGGCTCTACATAATCCGTGCATTAACGACTGAAAAGCCTCTAATATTTAACTTATCCCCCCACAGATAATTATTGATGAGATATTAAAGCAAGTAGATTTTCATCAACAGTAGACTGATCTCAGAGACACTATTCTCTTTGAAATGGTTTAAACTAACAAATGCTATTAACCTGTAAATGAGCTTTCAAAAGAATTGAGAGAAAAAAATGCACCTGTAAAGTCTTGATGATGGAGTCCTTCAGTTCCATTACACAATTCACCTTCACACAATCGCCACAGCATTGACCTTCAACTTTCATGTATTTAGATCCCTAAAATAGACAACACAGGCCACACAATTGTAATATTCAGAACAGAAGCTAATCAGAAATAAAAATGTTTGTAGAAAAATAAAAATATTTCTAGAAAAATATTGTTCTTACCAATGCACAGTCTGCATCACTGGAAACCAAACAGCTCCTGGTTATGCTGCTAGTGACAAAATTATCACCATACTGCATACACTCATAATGAGTACAATAGTCAAGTGGAGAGGACCAGGTCTCACCGGGCTAAAAAAAAAAAAAAAAAAAATACAAATTATTTATATATACCAACTGGTCCTAGGTTGGCCAAATCCACCTTGTTTGATTACTACACAGTTCACTGCAACAGCTTGATCATCATCACACTCAACATAATGATGAAAGGATTGAATGAGGAAGTGCACACAAATCTCATCATAAAACAAAATGGATATAGGTCTAACAATACAACATATGATATTGTAATTGACTTAAAGGGAATGTTTTCTTAAAAAGAAAAAACAAAAAGGCTCCTACCTTTATAGTAACAATCAAGTCATTATCCATCTTCATTGTGCACTCAACCTGGACACAGTCACCGCAGCACCTAGTTGGTACTGCCCTGTACTGGAAGCCCTGTGTGAGAGATGGAACAGTTATAGACACCGATATTTGATTCAGAAGACATACTTTGTTTTGAGTAAAAGAAAAAGCAAACCTGGGCACACTCCTTATTGCAGGGGGTTGTCGAACATCGAATTAGATTGAATTCTGAAGCTGGATCTTTGTCTTCTGTGCATACACACTCCTGACATAAATCTGAGGATGGTGGGATTTGTTGTCCAGGCTGCGAGTCAACAGAACAAAACATTAGAAGTCATTCTACTTTGTACAAAGAGTTCAAGGCTATAATATATAATATGCAATTTCTTTCCACGGCAATTAACACAATAAAATATATCATGCTTTACAAGTCTACTTGTCTAAAACAATGGTATTCTTTCCTTCAGCTTCCAGTGAGCAGAAAATAATCATCTGTCCCCGGATATATTTGTATGTGTATTTGTAATTATATTGTTTTGGTGTGAATTAGTAAATTAAATCATTAGGCCAACTATGCAGCAAATTTAAGGTTGGGCAACTGAGCACGATACAGCACTTAAACCGGACCTTCATCCTGAATACGAGCATATCTTATTCATATCATATGTTTCCCAGACCCTGTACATACAGATTGCTCACATTAAAATCATCCTACCTGCATGTTATGAGCTTTTAAACATCCAAGATGGTGGCTCATGGAGCATCAGACAGCCTGCAAACAGGAAGTGTCTTCTGACTGTGCTGGTCTGCATTCTGGGATAGCTGTCCTTTCCCTGACCCCAGCTCTGCTCTGGCTGTGCAAAGCACAGCTTTAATCCCGCCCCCTGCACTTTTGACCCCTCTCCTCAGTATGTGATGCTACTGAGTCAAGATGGTGGCACCCGTATCCTGAACAGAGTTGCAGCCCAGCCCGGGGAAAGAATAAAAAGTAAGTGACTAAAAACTTAAAATATATTAAATTTAGATGCTGGGGAATAGTGTTTTAAGGGTTTGGGCTTTTCATTAAATCATTCTGAAGGTCCGGTTTAAGCTGTCAACTGCAATGAAAATGTAATCTCAATCAATCAATGTAAGATTGATAGCCTCCTTGTCATGGAAAATGTGACTACGTTTGTATTCTTTACCTAATTTCAGCAACCCAGAAATCCTAGACTGAGATTCAATGCGTGGTTTATGCATGTCAAATGCGTTACTGGTTTGCTTTAAACTGCATAAACCATCTACACTACAATAATAACATTATTATAAATATAATATCAAAGTACAATATACAGTAGTATAGCACATTCTGCTTACCTGATAGGCAACATTACTGACAACGCAGACAGGTAGTGGTGCTGTTTTATAGAAAAAATATAAAAATACTGTCAAAATAGGACTGATTTAGACTTAAGGGCATGAGTATAAATTCTAAATTTATATTAATCTTTAGTAATTTAGGCCAAATGAATGTTGATATGCATGCAGGGGGCACAAAAAATATGACCACCGGCAGCCAGGTTTGCGTGCTGGAGAACAAGAAGAAGCCATATGTTGATGGTTATATGTTGCAGGGGTAAATGTGGGGGGCATTAAACTTTAAAAAAAAAAATTGGGGGGGACATCAGCAATCGGGATGCCCACCTGTACTGAACCCATTTGGTCTAAAATGGGTGTCTGTCTGCTTTAATTTAATCTATGCCTGATTTGGAATAAAATCATGGAAGAATCCATATTTTTAGGATGTATTTAAAGGCACATCAAAGCCTGCATTCTACATTAGGAGAACATGCAGCTCTAAAAATTTTTTTTGCATAGAATTACAAGTACTTACTGCAGATTATTGATGGACAGCAGGCACCCTGCAAAAGTTTTGAGACAGCTTTGTATCCAACTTCACAAGTGTCTTGTGTTGCTCTGCAGAGACTGGTGTCGCAACCTATTGAGGGTAGTCAATATTTAGAATCCATAATAGTTGGTGGGCAATCTCAAAATGTACCAGACAAGATGTTCACTTACGACACTCATTTTGCTTGCAGCAAGGCTGGAGTGGGTTTGTTACAGTCACAAGGACAAATCCTTCCTGGTCACAGGTAATAGGATCCAGTGGAGCACATGGCAATGCCTGGCATTGTACACTGACGGAATTGACATCACAGGTACATGTCATGCAGTCGCTGGTCCAGGTCTCTCCAATCTTGAAATAATAGAATAACCTTGACTCAGTTATTATTATTAGATTATTTTTAAGTCATTCTGTAATTTTTGCCAGTTTATACCCTTCACAACATTGTAGTTAAGCACTATCATATGCATTTTAAGCTTAATATGTTACTCGCTTGAAAAATATTGATATAAATTGATGTAAACTACTGCTGTAGGGCAAGTGATAGACCCAACATTTAGTTTCTGTTTCTCCTTTGCTATAAAAGAAAACCTTCAAATGAATGACTATTGCCTTGGTAGTTTTATGACAATGGTAACCCTATAGGTTCCAGCTAATGGGGATCATTTCAACAGAAAATTAGGAACAATCATGACAACAAAGACAACCTGCGCATCAGTATACTGATGTTTCCACTCACACCAGCTTCAGTTCACCTGACTTTGATCAGTAGTGATCAGTTTCTAATACTTGCCCGTAATATGTAATATTTTTCTAGACACAGTATACACAGTTTTTTTCAGTCTCTTGACACTTGCTAGGTTATGTGCTAAAACACGGTACTCTGGTTTATTATTTGAATCTACACTGACTGGCCAGGTGTCTAATACCATGCAACTTTATATCCTCATATCCTTTGGTATATGATAATGCATATGTAAAATGGGATTATTGACTATTAATAATTGCCTTGCCTAGAGTCCCCCCCACCTTCCCTTTTTTATTGTTTTGTGTATATGTTTTTTAACTATGTAATGTCTATTTTGGTCCTTGTTGATCTATTGTTGAATCCAATAAAATTATTTAGGGTGAGTGCGGATAATTCTTGGTGCATGTATGGGGTATACCAGAGTGGCCTTTCCATGTTTTTTATCTGATTGAGTTTCACAAGCACCAGAATTTCTGGCACCCCCTTATTTGATTAATTATATTGGGCTGTGCTTATCCAACAACAGTTTTTGGTTAACGTAATATGTCAAGTGGCTAAAATAAATTAGCCACAAGCAAAAATAAAAAAATGCAATTAACAGCAAAGGAAACTACGAATGTCACCCATGTAGTAGTAACTGTAAAGCTACTCAAATGATATAATTAAATAACAGTTTATTTGAACAGTAGGATTTCAGTGCCACACACATTTTCCAAGGAGGTAACAAGGACTTACCGCTCTGGGCAATCCATCAGGTCCAACACAGGCTGTAAAAAGAAAAATTAGATAATGTTTTAATACAGAATCAATATTTATCCAATTGGCTTTGAAACGTATATTTGTATTTATTAACTAAAAAATGAAAATAATTAAATTAGCCTGACACGTATTACACTTATTCCATGTGAAAGTAAACAAATACACATTTCCTATTCACAGCTGGCAGGCTTTTTAGGCTAAAATATCGCCTGCACTGTAATAGCGGGAAGCTGACTTTAATTTTACGTGTGACTCATCCTGTTTGTTATATTGCACTGAGCAATGTAGAGAGAGAGCAACCGGAGTATTTAAAGTTCCATTGTGGGTTTCATTACTAATGTTGTGTGCCAATTTACTCCCAGTGTCTATTGGCTTATGATTCCTGATTTGTTTAGAGTTTAGAGTGTGCGGCAATGTGTTGTTTTCATGCGCCATATCCCTCCAGCAAAGCAAGCAAGAAATTGCGACTTCATGACTGCTTATTTCATTCATAAAAAAAAAAAAATATATATATATATATATATATATATATATATGTATATATATATATATATATATATATATATATATATATATATATATATTATAGCATATATTATATATATATATATATATATTATATATTATAGCATATATTTTTTTAGAATTTTTTTTTGGAAAAAATTAGAAACCGCTTTCCCCCTGAAGAAGTTCCAAAAAAACGAAACGTCGAGGGTTACTTCCTGGTGCTGTCTGTCTGTAAGATGATATCTTGATTCTCTATTGTATTACCTTATCCACTATTATATGCTAGTTCGACATTGTATTTGAGGAGTCATCATACCCTCAGTAACTGGATCTGGCTTTTTTCACTAAAACCATGTATTGCTTATTATCTATCTGTGTCTCTATACAGTGTGATGTTTAACACTGTCTGCTGCATTACAGCACCATCTAGCGGTCAATTTGGGCTATGCATCCCTCTGTATTTTGAATTTTTATGCTTTGTAAGACTCACTGTATATATTGCAGCACTCAGGTGTTACAACTCCTTATTAAAATTCCTTTGTTTCACTTGCATATAAATTATAGTTGTTCGCCTCTCCTTTCCTTTTTCCTGCATTAATTGCTAACATAGTCAATACTTACGGCATTTGTTGACACAGGTATCACAGTATGAATTAAAAAGAGTTGTTCCTGCTGGACAGAAGCAGCCTTCAGTTTGCCCGGCGCTGACACTTTGCAAAAGTCTGCAATATGAAACCAGTAGCATTGAACATCTGGGTAAATCAACTGGTTAATTTTATATGTATTACGGTTACCCCTTGGTTCTTTTTATCTATAGACCCTTACCATGTTACTGCCCAAAACCTTGAAACACTAACTGTAACCCGCATTTGATCCCTGCCTATTACTATGAATAGGGTTTTCAATACAGTGCACAAAACCTGCCTTTGCACTGGCCAGGCCATGATTAGTCATATTTAGAGACTAATTCTATGTTTTTCAATATTGTTAGACAACCCAGTCATGGTTTTGCTTTCTTTCAGACACATAAACCTGGATCTGAAAAAATGTAATTCAAAAATGCAATTCAAACAACAATCCAAATCCTCTGTCTATATGCGTCTTCTACTTTAACCTGCAGTGTTTTAAATTATATAGATTTCTAAGGGATCAAATAAAAAAAAAGATATTAGCTTTATTTCTTACCTGTTTTCACAGGTAGTGACATACATTGGTCCACATGGATCATACACCTTTCCAGCAGGACAGTTGTATGCTATTATGTTAAAAACAAATATTGATTAATTTTCATTCAAACACAATACATGAATTTTCAACAATAATAAATAACAATACTTACGGCACTGTCCCCCAGTTTTTGATCTCCAGTCAAGACAGATTCCATTGGCAGTGCACAAGGAAGCATAAACTGCAATGCTAGAACACTCCACTGATTTATCTTGAACCCGACATGTATCATATAGGCAGCCTTCATAATAGGCCTGAGGTGGAATGATTCCATGACACTCTGCAAAGATACTTTAAAGAGAAGTATTGGGTTAAAGTGGACCCTTTGAGCTGACTGCATAAAAGCTAAAATAAAGTGTCGTGTTCCACCAACTAAGCTGGTGTCTAATCAGCTATGAGTCTGCATCTCAGTCTTGTATATTTATGTTGTGTAGATTAGAGATGAGCGAACTTCTTGAAAGTTCGATTCGGGCGATTCGCCGAATTTCCCCAAGAAATTCGGGTTCGCCCGAATCGAACTTTCACGAATCGCTCATCTGAAAAAAAAAATGCCCGCATGGTGGCAGCAGGCAGGCCGGCTACGCTGTCAGCGGGCCGCCGCCGGCCCGCTGACAGCGCAGCCGGCCTGCCCGCTCCCACCATGCCGGAATTTTTTTAAAAAGCAAACACTTACCTGCATGGTCGGAGCGTGGAGGCCGGCGCCGCTCTCAGCTGTCATCAGAGGACGTGTCATCAGAGGGCGCCTGAGAGCGGCGCCGGCCTCCACGCTCCGACCATGCAGGTAAGTGTTTGCTTTTTTAAAAAATTCCGGCATGGTGGGAGCGGGCCGGCCGGCTGCGCTGTCAGCGGGCCGGCTTCCGCCGCCCGCTGACAGCGTAGCCGGCCTGCCCGCTCCCACCATGCCGGAATTTTTTTTTTTTATTTCAGGGAAAATTCGATCGGCACGAACCAAAAAAAATTTCGGTTCGTGCCGAGTCGAATTTTCCCTGAAATTTGGAGCGAATTCCGGTTCGTCCGAACCGGTTCGCTCCTCCCTAGTGTAGATCGTCGTCTCACCTGTACCCATAAAATAACACCTGAAACCTCCTGACCTGCTATTTCCCTACATAAATCTAATGTTAACCTTCATGTTGTCATCAGGGACTGTAGAGTACAGTAGCATGTCTGGCATACATGCGGCTTCAACAGTTTTTAAATCTAAAGCCATCCAGAGTGATCCGGGATGTAACCCAACCAATTACTTAACCAAAATGTTGGCAATCAGTGGGTCTTCATAGGTACCAGAAATGTTGCTAAATATTATTCTACTATTCTACTAAACAACGTGAGCATTTTACTTTGTCAAAAAGGGTTTTCTTTTACACAGTACAGGCAAAATTAGATACAGCATATATCAGAGCTACAGACTATATACCTGAATTTAGGAAAAGCACATATCCTCTTCCATAGTGATTCAGTAACCAATTTACAACCTGTAAAATGTTTCCACCCAAAGTCCTCTTTTTACCCTGTCATTCGGCAATGGCCCAGAATACAAAGCATGAGAAATATAAGAATTGTCTACCATTCTTTAAAGCAGAAATAATGCTGTAAATTAATTATGCTTTGTGCTGTAATGCATGTTTTTAACAAAACCTAACAAGGCCAGCCCTGGAATATAAAAATATTTCATGGCCGACTGCTAGTCTTCACCTGGCCTTGCTGTGTAAACCCCACCAGGGTGCCCCAAGACTCACCTTCTTCCTGGTGACCTCAACGATGTAAAAACTGGTGGGCGCAGGTGCTCTACAATGACATGAACAGAGCCATTTGCTGAGCATTACATAAGCAGAGCAAAGGGCTCTGACTGGACTAGAGCCTGAGGACCAGGGTAAGGTGAATTTTACTGGGATGCCTTGGAGGCAGGGAACAAAACACATGATAGTAAAAATCCTGGATTTTGTTTTACTTCAAAGAATATAGGTGTTCTGGGGACTTAGGTACTGCCAATAGTAGTAAACATGGCAGAGCTTCTTATAGTTGTAAGTTCTTTATCATTTTGAATTTTGCACAATGGCTATATTTGTACTCAACTACACTGTTGTTTAGCAGCATACAATTTTCCATAAATACATAGTAACACATCCCATGTGTTTATGTAACTCTTATCAGGCTTTTCAAGTGTTACAAGATCCCTCTTTTTCTAACAGAAGCTGGCCAGCCAACTACATAAATAATAGGTTTAATTAATAAAAAGAAAGTAAAACACCTACTCGCTAAGGATCAGTTCACACAAAGCTGAAGTCTGACAAGACGTTGTTGTCGTAGTTGTAGTGGTTGTAGTGGTTGTAGTGGTGGTTGTAGGTGGTACAGTAGTTGTAGAGGATAAACATTCTGGTGTTGCGGAGCTGTTGACCCTCCATTGAGGAGCCATGGAAGAACAATCATCTGCAACGCTGCCATCTGGCATTCTGCATTCTTCAGTGATGTCATTTGAACAAGTACCTTTGATGGAAACACATTAAAGACATATGAATTATGCTGAAACTAGTGGGGAAACAGCTTTTCATGGACCTAAGAAGGGCTTGTTACATTTAACCAGCTACTGAGGTGACATCTGTAGGCAAGTATTATCCTGCATTCCCCAGAACTCTGAGAAAGCATATGCTACCTGCTGAGTGAAAAAATATCACTGGTATCAGGCTTGGGACAGGCTGTTAAAGAACATTTTTTTAAGATTCCCTTGGATCCGCTGTGCTGTAATGTACTTTTTGGCCTTACCTACAGTTTTTTTTTAATGTACCTTTTTATTCACTACCTGTCAGATTGTAATTAAAGGTAAGCAAACTATAATCAAGTTATATCAAGTGACATAGTTCAATGTCTAAACACGCAATGGCCAGGGTTCTAATCAATATAATGGGGCTAACTGAACCCAAGTATGCACATGTAAAAAACCATATGATTGCATATCAACACTGAAATTAGCAGGTGGAAAAAATTATTTTAGCAAATATTGCCAGGGCTCCACTATAATATGTGGTGGCCCAGCTAGCAGCGTATTGCTACTAAAAGTGGATACAAGTGTATATAGTGGAAGCGTTACAGCTGATAGTGCCGGCAGGCTGAAGCATTGCGGTACGGACGCTGCCGAGCATCTCAGACGAGGCGCTCACCTTTTATAATAAATTAGCCTCCATGTGTACATTCTAGTATGTTAACTTCAGTATGTTAGTTTACTACATAACATATAATAAACACAATCCCTAAAGCCAAATCATTGACTTACCACACTGTCCTTGTGTGTTGTAGGAGAATTTGCTAAATGGCAGTTCGATTAAAAAGATCATTCCACTGAATGAGATCAAAGCGTCTATTTCTGGAATTTCCACATTCATGTTGATGCCAACGCTGCTGATGGTAATGCCGTCTTTGGTGAAACCAGGAGTGACCCAATCATTGTTTAGCCTGACCTGTAATGGGTTTTGAGCATACGATATTGTCATTTCCAAAATGTCAAAATACTAAATGCAATTGATGTGAAATGTCAAATAGGGATACATTACTAGGGATATTATCAGATGATTAGCAAGCTAGAGTCAGGAAGGGCTTTAATGTTATCTGTATGGAAAGAATTGATATGCCTATGAACACTATATGATAAGCAAACAAATGCTCTATAGCCAAATGTTTTCTGAGAAGCTGTCACAATCAACTGGGTGCTATAAGGTTCACATATAATTGGACCTAACTGCACACCTTTGAGTGAAAAGATGACCCTTACCCTGTTTTCCATATTTCCTTCATTCACTACATAAGTCAGCACAATCTCATTGGATTTGTAGTAAATTAGGATTGACTGGGGACAAGACAAGCCATCAGCTGCGTTGCAAAAGTAGTTGTCAACGAGGACCCGGAGGTCATACTTGGGTGTGATCTCCTCTACAAGAACATATGAGCATTTGTCTAGGAAAGTGTAGTAGACTCCATCGAAGGTAATGTAATGTGGATCACCCCATCCAGAGCAAACACCTGTTGAAAATCAGGGGCAAAAAATAAATTTGTGTAACTGTACAATTGCTATTAAACAAACACGATTATTAAAGAGGACCAAAAATAAAAAGGGACCGATTCCCCTCCCCCATTGACCCCTACTTACCTTTTGGATGTCCAGCATCTTTAGGGCCTGATCCTCTGCCCCCCCCCCCCCACCACCAGCTTAGCCATCTGTTAGTGACAGAGTGTGCTCTTTGAAGTCCTGCGTCGCTCAATAAAGTCTCGTGGGATTTAAGGTGGCTCCATTGCATCCCAATTATGGGCACTGTGCAGGCGCAAGATCTGGGCCTGCGCACAGTGCCTGATGGGATGCAAGCTGGCTCTGGCCCTCGGAATCCGAAGGACCCAGAAGAGGTGAGTAAATAGTGGCAAAATGTAAATCCTGGGGAACAGATCTGTGAGGTTTGGGGAAGGTTTTAACCACCTTCAATGTTCCTCTTTAAAATTTTAATTATTACATAGGAGGATTGTCATTCATTTATCCAACTTACATTGGCATTCATAGTGGTAGCAGCAACCATCAGCATTCTTCTTTAAGACTGGTGAGAGGCCATTTACACAGATCAGTGGCTCCAATTCTGGGCATGGCATTGCTGTGTGGGTTGTCACATTGTTTCCAAGGCATGTGATTACTTCGCAACCATCAATTATTGACTCACCGACCTGCAAATTGTCAAGGTTTTTTTTATTAGTCTCATTCCTATTATACATTTCAAACACTATCAAATGTCCAAAGCAAATATGTTATGCCTACTAATACCTTGTATTCAAATTTTAGTTAAGGACCTCTAGTTAAGAAGTATTTGAACTTTAGACTAGAATTTTACAAATGTTCTGTAAACAGTGTATAATGTTTTAGTAGGGCACAATGTATTTTAGATGCATAAAAACCAAGAGGAAATCTGTTTATAAAATGTATTTTAGTATGTTAATTAACAACATTTACAAAAGATTGGAAACTGCCTCATGGCTGCCATTCCAAATCATAATAAAATTGTTCACTGGCATTCAGAAAAAGGGACAAAAAGTTCCTTCACACTAAACCCAGTAACATAGGATAGATATGGTATTGATGTCGTTGGCCAGCTCAATCCATGCAAATTAGATCACCGAGGCTTTGGACATGTTTGCCACGCATAATCAACTCGAATTTCCCAGAAAAGTCAGGCTCTCAAGTGTGTCTAAAAATTTCCTTTTATTGAATCCATTAAAGGATCACTTGAGAGACGGACTTTTCTGGGAACACAGGAGAGAGCTTATTGTTAGGGAGTCTACAAGACGTCTACAAGACATAGAACAATATCCTAAACTTTAACTTGCAGCAACAAAAGCTACACAATTGACTGGGAACAGACAATATTCTGAGTACTTTAAGCAGTTTTACAAGTAAACATTTGCTCATACTCTGTGTTACGTCATTTCGAGCCTCTTACAAACACAAACAATAATTCCACTAGATCTTACCTGATAAATTTCATTGTTCATAACACAGACATCCATCGGTTCTGTTTTATAAATGAAAAAAATATAGTCCTTTTTGAAAAATGAAATATATATACTATATTACTACAGTAAATAAAGTGTTTTAAAAGCTGATTTGAATGCTTATGTGTTAAATACACTAAAACAATGTGTATCTCCTTGCCAAAAAAGCATTCCTTGTCTGTACCCTGTACTTACTTGGCGGTTCAATAAAGTATTGAAGTATTGAAGTATTGAAGTATTGAACAAGTACATACAATAAAACAGCAAATGTAACAAACTAAATCTGTGTGAGAAAAGCTGTTACAATGTATCTCTATTGCACCGGTGACTGCAAAAGCATCCAGTCAGGGAATACAATGTATTTAAAAGATGTCAGCATCTAGTAAGGAAAATGTGAATAATTTTCTTTGACTTCTGTCTAAAAATAAGAGAGTGCACAGAGCTATGAGGCAATTTTAAGGGACTAAGAAGTTTTTCAGAATCAGCTCCTTCATGTGTGGGGCAAGATGGCCGCTGCCATGCATGTTTAAGAGTGCAAAATCTGCCTGCTATTCCAAACATCTGCATGATGTTGATTCCTCTCAATAAGCTTATTTCACTGATTGCTAGAAGCGGAGCTTAGGGGAGCAATGCATTAAGCTTTGATTTTTTTGACTGGGGGCCACTTTAAATGTGAAAGTGGTGCAGTTATTGTGGGTCTCCCTGACCTTATGAGTTCTGCGTGGTAGCTTTCTCTGCTTCCATATAGCTACTTCTTTACATTCACACAGTATTGACTGCTATAGTGACCACACAGAATGCACTATTCATATACTATGAATTTAGTAAATAGATAGTAAAGTAGAAAAAGAATGTAGTTGAAATATGATGTACTGTAGTTGTAGTGTACATAGTTCATCTAAATTCTGTACTGTTGAGATGTATCATTACCACTGTGTACATTTAATGCACTTACTGCACACAAATGTTGAGCAGCAATCCCCATCCAGAAGCACTGGGACAGGCTGCATTCCTAGAGGACAGACCATTTCTTTGGGCACACATCTGCTCCTTTCACATTCTAGAGGCAAATAAAGAACAGGTTAGTCTTTCCATAAAGGTGATGACATCTATAACTGATTTTAAAGGAGACATGGCACTCACGGCATTTATTCTTCATACAGCAGGGCTGATCTGGATCTGTCACAGTCACAGCGATGAATCCTTCCTTTTCACAGGTGAGGGTTTCCAGTACTGGGCATACCATTGGCTGGCATTTTACATTAAGGTCTGCTTGACAGGTACATGACTGGCAGTCGCTGATCAAGGTCTCTCCAGGCTGTGGATATGTAGCATATTTTAATGATAGAAAATGCATTCAATGTATTAGAAGGCTTACATGCTGGTTTAAATGAATTGCATGAAAACAATGTGTATGTATAGGACTTTTTTAGATTATGTTAAAATGGCTTGATACATCAAGAGTTTGATTAAAAAATTCTCATGGTATAAAAAAAAAATTATTTCACGAGAAAATGTCACTGTTGATGAATCACTAGTTAGGAAGACATTGAAAGTCTTTTTTACTTTTTTACTCCTGAGAAATATAGTGAACTTTTTACAATGTAGTGCCATTGACTTTCATTGCCTTTCTATCTATTGATTCATCCACAGTGAAATTCTCAGGCTTTTTTCCCATGAAATACATTTTTTACTACCATGAATTTTTTTTGAGGAATCAAGGCCTATGTAACAAATCAGGAGCAGGAGCTGGTCAGATTTTTGCAGTGTAACAGGGGACTTCATCTCACTTGTTACATTGTACAGCACTGCAGCAACTTTCATTACAATCAGTGCTGCTGATATTTTGCCTCTATAATTTGTTAATCTGGAGCACCTCGCTCGATGGAAATCACAGATATGCCTCAAGGGTTGCAGAAGCTCTCAATGTATTTTGAATCACCCCAGTAAATAACTATTGAGGCATTCAAGCAAGTAATCTTTTATTATGATTGGACTGGCTTCTGCTTTAAACTAAAATATGCTATCACTCTATAAGTGAGCGTTTCCAAACTATTGAGCAGCAAAGGTGTAAAAATAGTAACCTGTAAAGTTCTGATGGTGGCATCCTTCATTTCCATTAGACAATCCACCTTTTGACAATCGCCACAGCATTTTCCTTCAACGTTCTTGTAGACGTGTCCCTAAAAATGCATACCACCCCGTTTTGTTATTTAGGTCATCAGAAACAGAAACACAAATACTTCTTACAACTGTTGTTCTTACCAATGGACAGTCTGCATCACTGTAAACTGAACAGCTCATGGTTATGCTGCCAGTGACAAAATACCCATCATGCTGCATACACTCATAGTAAGTACATTTGTCAAGAGGTGAGGACCAGGTCTCTCCAGGCTGGAAAACAAATACAAAATACTAAATTCTCAAGATACCAACAATTCATAGGATGATCTAAGTTTGTCGACTTAGTATATTCACACAATTTACTTAAAGGTCCATATAAAAGTCCATGATAAAAATCCATATAAATATGCTGGCTGGCAGGAGGGGGGTCATTTATACACCCAGCATCAAGAAATATCCAACTTTTCTTTTTTTTCCTTTTTAATAAAAGAAAGGCGAATTTGTGGTACAGGTTCTGTCCTCCCTGATACATTCAAACCTGGCACCCCCAGATTTTTTCCTACCATGAGAGAATAAAACCACAAGCTTGGTGGGAGTTTTATTCAGTTTGGGTGTATAAGTGACCCATCTTCTCATTAGCCTCATTAACATGTTTATATGTATTTTTAATATTACACAATTTCGCGATACTCCTCCATTAAGTAGAATGAACATCATAAAACCAAAAAAAAATTATAATATTAAAATGTTTAATGAAGCGCATGCAACACGTAATCGAAATACACAAAAAACATAAATCAATATAGGTCTAGGAATACAATGAATACAATTATAAATGGCTAAATTAAAAATCTTCTACCTTTAGGGTAATAACTTCATTATTGTCCATCTTCATTGTGCATTCAACCTGGACACATTCACCACAGCACCTGTTTGGTACATTCTTGTACTGGAATCCCTGCATGAGACAATTAACATTTAGAGACACTGACATTTTTTTTAAATTTTAGGTGACATGTTTTTGCAGTAAAGCAAGAAAGCAAACCTGGGCACAGTCCTTGTTGCAGGAGGTTGTTGAGCATCTAATCAAGTTGAATTCTGAAGCTGGATCTTTGTCTTCTGTACATGCACACGTTTGACATAAATCTGAGGATGGGGTTGGTTGTCCAGGCTGCGAGTCATCAAGATAAACATTAGGGGTCAAATTCATTCGTGATAATAAATGATATGGCTAAAAGACAACAAATGCTATGACTTCAAGTCCATGAGGCTAACTCATCACTTTAAAGCGGCACTATACTCCACTCACCACTTCCTCATTTATGGTGTATGACAGCAAATGGCAATTAATCAGGTGATCAACAGAAATCCTTCAGGTTTGATGTGTAAGCCCACAGGGACACCCAGATTGGTCACTGCCAGCCACTCATGAACGAGGAAGTGGTTAACATATGGGTATAGGATCACTTTAAGTGTCAACATTAAAAATAGTCCATATGAATAGCCTCATTATCATGGAAAGACTAACTGTGTTGAGATTCTTTGACCAGTTGCAGAAGTGGAAAGTCCACATGATTCAGCAACAAGGTCCAAGACCAGGAAGTGCTATTCAGTCATACGTGCAGAACACCATGAAATTGGTAACTGGAAATCATTACTACTTATCATTACTACTGCTGAATAAATGAAGCAGCCATGCTTTAATGTTTGAAAAATGGTTTATGCAACATGCCAAGTGTGTTAACTGCTTTTTTTATATGATATAAATTACTTATGAGAAAAATATTATTTAAATGTTTTAAACATTATTAACATTATTAAATTATTTAAATTTTACTTACTTGATAGGCTACATCACTGACAACACACACGTCCAGAGGAACTGTTTTATAGGAAACAAATAATAATTTAATATATATTATATTATCCTTTATAGAAATATTGCCATTAAAGTGAGAAAGACTTCATTTTGTAATTGTATAGTACATAATAAAGGAGGATCAACTTGCCCAGACCTAATAAAAAGGAATATATACACTAGGAACATACACAATAAATTTGTTATATCTAGAAGGTATATTATGCAATAGCATCAATGCTGACAGTGGGCCAATATTTGATACAATTCCAGGGAACATTATCAACACCATTAATAATGGAATAGCACAATGGAAAAGGAAAATATATAATCTCTATAGATGAAAATGAAATCCTAGGTACCAACTTGTTTTGTTTTTTGGATCATCATTGCTATCTTCACTGTTGGAAATATTAAGGCTGCAATTAAAGGACATGTAGTGCAAACAGTCCTAACTGTATGCAACTAACACTTGAAATTACCTGTCAATGTTAATGTTAATTTCAGTGGAATTTTTATGAAGACTAGTGTTATTCATTTATTATTTATTTTTTTGATTTAAATATCTGCTAAACATTCAGCAAATTTTGACAGATTAAGTAAATGTCAACAAGAATGGGAATCAGAGGATTCTGTGTATGTGACAATAGAGGGGTCCTATTGGAATCAAAGAACTAGTCTTAAAAAAAAATGTTTGGAACATCTATCCAAACATACTGGGTTATGGATGCTTATTTGCAAAAAGAACTAAAATATAAACTATGCAAAAAAAAAAGCAGCAGGAAAAGATTTGAAAATAAAAGGAACTTACTGCACTTAAATGTTGCGCAACAGTCGCCCTCCAAATGTTCTGAGACAAGCTGATATCCAACAGGACAAGATGTTAGTGTGTTTTTGCAGAGGCTGCTTTCACAACCTATAAAGAATAGATCAACAATTAGTGTTCGTAATAGTTGGTGGGAAATCTCATTAAGTACTAGACAAGATGTTCACTTACGACATCCATATTGAGTGCAGCATGGCTGGTCTGGGTTGGTTACAGTCACAGGTATAAATCCCTCTTTCTCACAGATAACTTTCTCTGCTGGGGGGCATGAGAGTGGCTTGCACTGTACACTTCCAGTATTTTCTTCACAGATACATGACAAGCAGTCACTGATCCAGGTCTCCCCAACCTGTAAATATGTTGAATAATGGTAATTAGCCATTAGGGAGATTAAGAAACATTCTTACATTCAACTTGTTTGTAATATAAAGAGTAAACCTTCATATCATTGAAGTCCTGCCATATACATTCTTCCTCTAGTATGTTCTAAATACTAAACTACAAGGGCTGGGTAGATGAATGCTTGGCTTTCCTCCTTTAATACTCATCTTTCTTCCTAACAGCATGTCTGTCCTACTCTGGTTTGATAAAACGTACTCAAGTCACAGTGACGGATAACGCCAACTCTATTCCCTACAATGGAGGAGGCATGCTGAGGCCTTACACGCATCTCCATTGCAGCGAATGGAGTCTGCATGACCAGTTACTGTGACTGAAGGAGGATTCCAGTGAGTGGGGAAGCTGTGATCCTCGATCTCGGCAACCAGTAAGTAATATACAATTGACGTAGGTCTGAAGTACCGCAGGGGACAAAGGGATTTTGAAGTTCTTCACAGTGTAATATATAGCAAACGTTTAAGGTTAAAATCATGTTTATAATATTTTGGTATATTTTAGATACCTATAACTTATATGTAATATTTTTCAACTAAGAAGTCTCTCCTTAGTGGATCCAAGGAAATAGTGCTACAGGTGGGGAAGTTTACTGTATATTTCAAGCTCTAGGCAATCATTCTACAAAAACTGTTTTCAGTTACGATAGCCTCAATTCACCTAGTATCAAGACACCTATTAAAGTAAAGACTTACCTCTCTGGGCATCCCATCAGGTCCAACACAGGCTGAAAAAAGTAGAGGAGATAATGTTTATATTTAGCATTCATTGTTACGAATTGCCCTGAGTCTATATAGAAGTAACAAATAACATTTCATAGCTTCAAATGATTTCGAGAGCCTCTGCAGTTTTCACTTTCAAAATCAAGGGCAAAAATCTTTTTTTTTCCTTTACTATAAGGAAGATATTAGTTTTGACAAAAGTATGAATAACAGCAGTCTTAACAGAATGCAGATATCATGCAATAGAATCCCAACCTTCACCCTCATTTTAACTGTACCCAAGATGAGATGAAAGTTCAAAGTTCTAGCTTAGTAATTTAAAAACTGATATATGCTGTGATTTATATATATATATATATATATATATATATATATATATATATATATATATATCTCAATTACTGATTTCATTGCTAATTTGTTATATACTTACAAACACAGGTTTTGACACAAGTTTCAGTGTAAGCATTAAAGAGAACTGTTCCTGCTGGACAGAAGCAGCCTTCAGTTAGCCCAGAGCTGGCACTTTGTGTGAGCCTGTAATTAGAAACCAACAGTATTGAACTTCAGCTGCCAATGCCCTGCCTCATTTTCTTAATTATATAGAAACCTGTTTGATTTTTTCATCTGAAGTCATTTATCGTGCTTGTAACCAAAACCTGAATGACTACCTGCAACCCAGATTTGGTAACGGCTTAATACTCGGGATAAGGTATTTGCACCTCTCGGCAAATCTCACTTTAGCCCCAGGTGATGCAAGTCATTGTAAGAGATGGTTACCATGTAGTTAGAGATAGTTATAAACTACTACTATACATTGAATTACTTGAGTTGAATTCAGGCCAGCTTTCCTGCAGACAATGCATATGCCACCCTAATCCCAAATATGAATTGTTACTGTTATGTTTCTAAACCAGATTTAGAAAAACCCAAAACTGGATTAAACTGTAATCTAAGCAACAACCCAAATCGTAAAATTCAGAAAACTTAATATCATAATATTAAAGTGTATTGTTTACTAAGTGGGAAAGTAAAAAAAAAACTACAGGATTTACAGCAAATAATAAAATGATTACTTAGACTGTTTTGTTTTACAATATCAAGAGTAGCAAGCCATCCTTGGAAGATAAATTTAAAGTTTTTATGAAGCTGGCCTAAAGAGATAAAATAACCACTACTTAAATAGTTTTAAAGGATATGACAGGCACAAACATGTGCAGAATAACAAGAAAAAACTGACAGGTGTTAAATGACATATAAGATGTACTGTACTATTATAAGAAATGTTGTATGTATTATTTTAATGTCTTACCTGTTTTCACAGGTAGTAACATACATTGGTCCACATGGGTCATACACCTTTTCAGCAGGACAGTTGTATGCTATTGCAAATGAGGATAAAACAAGATAATTAATTAATTTTTCCTAGCTAGGAATAGTTAAAATTTACAATTCTACACCACAATATTAACAAAACTTACGGCACTGTCCTCCGGTCTTGGCTCTCCAGTCAACACAGATTCCGTTGGAAGTGCACAAGGAAGCATACACTTCCAAGCTGGAACATTGCATAGAACTAAGGCGACATGAATCATACATGCAACCTTCATAATAAGGCTGGGGTGGAATGGTTGCATGGCACTCTGCAAAGACACTTTAAAGAAAAATATTGCTTTAAAGGGGGATTTTTTTCTAAGTAAATATTACATTAAGTAGATAGATACTGTAGAATATACAGGCTTCTATTACACTGTTATATATAAAAAATCTTTTAAATTTCTGATTGTATCACAAAATAAATGTATTAAACACTCTACTGTATTGAAAGCAGAACAAAACCCTGTGGAGCCAGCCTCCCCACTGGTGCCTCCCAAATCAGGATGCCTCAAGACTCTTTTTCCTGGCTCCCATTCAGCGGTGGGAGCGCTACCACTGCTAGGAATATGGTCGCCCATGCTCCTGACCATAAAGAGAGCCATTTACCAAGCATTAAATATGCACGGCAAATGGCTCTGATTGGACGAAAGCCCATGCATGTACTGTAGGACCAAGGAAAGGTGAGTTTTTCTGAGTGATTGGGTTTCACACAGTGGGGCAAGCAAAGTAGGGATGCCCCACGGGCAGGATAGTCAAAATCCGGGGTTTTGTTCCACTTTAACTCATTGTAAAGAACGTAGGCGTTCTAGCACCTGAAGCATTGCTTGTAGTGGCACAAAGAACATGATAGAACAAGTTGAATAATTAAGATACTAAGATCATTAAGTTCATTTTTCTTATCTAACATAGAGATTCTGAGTTTCTGACCACAGTTGAAAAAACACATACTCGCTTAAGATAAGTTCACACAAAGGTGAAGATACACAAGCTGTAGTAGTAGTTGTAGTAGTTGTAGTAGTTGTAGTGGTTGTAGGTGGTGGAGTAGTCGTAGGTGGTGGGGGTTCACATCCTACTTTTATGCCACTGACCCGCCATTGAGGCGCCATGGAAGAGCAATCACTTGCAATGCTGCCATCTGGCATTCTGCATTCTTCAGTGATGTCATTTGAGCAAGTACCTGAAGGAAACACATTAAAATCACATCTCCTATCCAAAAGTAGTTAGGAGAAATATTTTTTCCCCATAACAAGAATTCGAAAATACTTAACACAATGTATAATCAGGGTTTGATACATTTGGCTCTACCTGTGTACGTATTAGGAGGGGTGGCAGTATGAAGGGTGGCAGATTTTAGAGACATCTAAATATTAATAATATATATATATATATATATATATATATATATATATATATATATATCAGTTTATTTTTACTTATTTAGATTTGAGCAATTACATAATCTTAGCAATAAATATGTGGACTTTAATTTTCATTTACAAAATTCAGGCGTGTGCATTTCGTAACTGCTACTAAAAAAAGTTTAAGCAAATCCTGTAAACTACCAAGTTGTAGATATTGTTAAAAAGAACAATAGTTTTTTTTGGGGGGGGTCACTTGTTCCCTGCTATGCCTTTTTAGTTACTTGTGACTTCAAGGTATTGGGAGACCATCTAGACATTTCTTTACTATATACTAGATACAGTATATGGTTTATCATACCCAGAAATGATATGTATCTTATTAAAAGCCTTGATTTTATGATCTGGGGGACCAATATTGAAAAGGTGATTGGAAAGCATTTTTTGTATGGCGGTTTTAATTGCAATTGTTTACCTTGATTTCATTCTAGCCCATTTGCTCTTTCTTATTTTCACCAGTTAATATTGTTAACACAATAATTTGAGTTAAGGCATTTACTTACCGCACTGCCCTTGTGTGTTATAGGAGAATTTACTAAATGGAAGGTCGATTAAGAACATCATTCCACTGAATGAGATGAGAGTATCTAAATCTTCGATTTCCACATTCATGTTGATGCCAGAACTGCTTATGGTAATGCCATCCTTGGAGAAGCCAGGAGTGACCCACTCGTTGTTTAGCCTGATCTGTAATAGATTTAGAGAATATGGTCTGATTTATTTTTAAAGGGCAGATAATGTATTCAAGCAATAACATCAAACTATACAATGATGCTAAAGGTGGGATCTTAAGTTTCGGGGACTGTAAACAACAAAGTAGCAATTAGAATAGCTACTTATAATATATATATATTATATATTATATTTTTTAATTTTGGTTTGTGTGAGTGCGGCCTCATTTAAGGTACCTTGTTTGAGCCTGTGCTGGCTGGCTCACTTCTTTGGTATATATATATATATATATATATATATATATATATATATATATATATAATTATAATTAATGTAGTAGTATTTCAAAGTAGCAGCCTGCAATTGACAGTACTCCATTCTCATAATAAAGTAATGTAGATTGCAGAAAGTCATTGTCACTCTACGTAATGTTCAGCTATAAAAACAGATCATACAAAAACATGTTTAAAAAAGTATATCATTTGGAGGGAAACAATTACAAGCAATGTCATTGAGTGCTATAAACTCAAATATATTTTTTCACAGAGAAAACTGTTGAACATCATTAAAGCTACATTTTACGGCTAAACTGCGAACCTTTAAGTGAAAAGGTGATCCTTACCCTGCTTTGCATTTCTCCATTATACATCATTCGTGTCAATACAATCTCATTGGTTTTATAGTAAATCAGGATAGACTGTGGACAGGACAGGCCATCAGCAGCATCGCAGAAATAGTTGTCAACAAGAACTCGGAAGTTGTCATATTTGGGTGTGATCTCCTCTACAAGAACATATGTGCAATTATCTAGGAAAGTGTAGTAGACTCCATCAAAGGTAATGTAATGTGGATCACCCCATCCAGTGCAGACACCTGTATAAAGGAAAGAGTTTAGTGTTATGAAAATGCATGAAATGCATATTAGGTTTGTGTTTGTTTAGGTGTAAACTAGTAATTTTACTTAAAGTCTCTCTCTAGGCAAGTCTCTCTCTAGGCAAGCATTCCATCTCCATAATAAGCCATTTCGAAGCACCTGAAAATATCTGATTGTATGTAAATACTTTGTATATTCTAGGCAAAATTGATTTCTTTGCTTTAATTTTTGGACATAGTGCAGCTTTATGAGTCGAGAGCATGCACTACTGTGGTCAGAGACAGCAGTGGGGCCACTGTGGCTTGCTGTTATTGCTCACACTGAGAGCTTCAAGGGACAGAGTAGATGTAGGACCACTTCTTTGCATGGGACAGGCACCAGGTGAGCTGCTTGCTAACTTATGATTGCCATTGGGTTTAGAGTCTTAGAATCTCTTTAATAATGGTTTTATTATTACCAAGATAATCATAGTGCCAATATAGCAGAATTGTCATTAAAAATGTTCATCAAAATAAACTTACATTGGCATTCATAGTGGTAGCAGCAACCATCTGCATTCTTCTTTAAGACGGGAGAGAGGCCGTTCACACAGGCCAGTGGCTCCAATTCTGGGCATGCCATCGGTGTGTGGGTTGTCACATTGTTTCCAAGGCATGTGATTACTTCACAACCATTGATTATTGTCTCATCCATCTACAGGATATCAAATATATTGCTATTGTTAATGCTTAAACCATATTCACTTAAACAGAGGTCAAATGATCATAAAGCGTTTTACAGAAAAATGATCATTTACACAGTTAACATAAGTTGTTTCAGTTCACTTTCAACTTCAGTAGCTTTAAAGTACTAGTTTGTAGTAGAGGAAGTGCTGCAACTGTGCATTGTGGGTTATGTTAATTAAATCCAGGTAGCAGCACAGCTGGGAAGTTGTTAAAGGAAGTCTCTAGAGTGCTTCAAGATGGCCACTGCCAGGAGGAAATCAGTGAGGAGAAAGCATGCAGGGGCGAATGAAAGTGCTGACAATGATTCACTATCATTCCTGCAGATAGGGCAAGTGAGTTTTGGGGAGTTATTTTGTCCCTCTGGTTTGGTATGTTTAAATTATATTTAAAAAATGGCTTTGGTGGATGCTAGAAAATGTAAACCCTACCAATTTTATGAACTGTACACTAGGAACCTGGCTTATCGACCACCACACCAGACTTTGCCACCGTGGGATGTATCAGTGTACAAAAGCAGTACATCTGCGACACATGCCGGGGAGAGAGGCCAGCAAGCTCAACCTATCTGCGGCCATTTTGTGAGCATTTTTGCACACCGCTGGTATCTATTTCCTACTCGGGGTTTGCTGGAGATTTTGGGGATTTGTTATCATATTTTGTTGTCTATTTGCTGTTCTACTGAGGCATAGCCACAGTTAGTGTCATTCCATCAGCCTGCTGTATGGCTGGTCTCAGCCTATTTAAGTGGTTTGAAATGTATTGTGCTTTCATTATCATTGTGTATGTGTTTGTTTATATATATATATATATATATATATATATATATATATATATATTATTTTTTGTTTATTTTGTCATAGTTGTTGGTGTGTAAGATGTTTCCTAGTTTAGTTGCATTTGTTTGATCTGTTTAGGAGCCTTAGTGTGTAGTATGAGCGTACTTTGGCACACATCAGGCCAGTTCTGTATGCTTGGCTTTTCCAAGCTCTACCATTTTCATGAA
The DNA here is from genome assembly GCA_027917425.1 of Gastrophryne carolinensis. Classification (NCBI taxonomy): domain Eukaryota; kingdom Metazoa; phylum Chordata; class Amphibia; order Anura; family Microhylidae; genus Gastrophryne; species Gastrophryne carolinensis. The sequence goes on along the minus strand of CM051241.1, from coordinate 177,669,674 downwards.
TACCAATAAATATGTTTGGCCAATATGATGCACCTGGGTGTAACCTATACAAAGTCACATGGATTACATGTATAAGCATAACACCAATAAAAGACTAGAGACTTTAAGAATGGATAGAGTCAGGAAGTTCTTCATAGCGCCAGGCAGAGCCTGGTGAATGCCAGGTGCTGTACACAAAACCACATTTAAACAAGCGAATCTGGTGAGCACCTCTAACAGCGGCATGTAGCGTCACATGTATTAATACAGGCTGCTCAGCGTATAGCGCAGGCGTTCTAGGCTCAGGAGCTCCATGTAGTACCTGACGCTCTGTATCGCTCTCCCATTTCAGTGGGGCGTCATTAGTTGTGCTTAAACAGCGTATTTGGCAATTTAATTTTTTTTTTTTTTGCTCAAATCATTGTGTGACATCTCCTGGCTGCAAACAAACATTTTTATAAATTTTTTATATTTTTATGCAGAATTGTATTTATAGGTCTGCCATTAAAGTGTTATTGTTCCAGTATTAAAACAATGTCATTCCATGTGTTTTCACTTTGTTACTGGTGTATATGTGTTCAAAAACAGACTATGATCACACAGTGTCTGGTGCTCTATGCTACAGCTCCCAGCATTAGAGCGTCAATGCTGTGTGTGTAGTTTTTGGTTAAATATGGTGTGGAGCGCTGAGTGCTGGACACACTGAGCTGGCGCTACTTGTCGCTCACTGCAGCGCTGTACTGGTGTTAGAGCGCCCAACACACATCACATTCATCAATGCGGCCAGGTTACTACAGTGACCGAGACGCTCTGTTACAGCACCCTATACCCGCTTACAGCGTCTACTAGCAGACGTTCTAAGCTGCGCTATACATCTGGCAATACGTGGCGCTAGTAGTGAATCAGCCTCCATGACTCCACAACCCAACATTTTTAGACATGCAGATCCTGTATATGAAGTAGCAAAATACCTGCCATGCAAAGTTCTTTGTTGCAAACATGTCAGGGGAGGGCTCATTGTAAAGGGTCACAAGATTTAAAATAAAGAAGTCACTAATTTATTTTAACCTATAGCTAAATGACATCACTCAGTAGCCTGGCAACAATATTATTTTTTAATTATATCTGCAAGTACAATAAATATTTCGTTGTAACATTAGTCACATCATCATTGTAGAACATTTTAAGGCTTCTACAAACAATAAGAAATAACCAACTCTTACCTTATAAACTTCATTATTGAAAATACAGATATCGTGTGGTGGTTCTGTTTTGGGGAGAAAGATTCAGTTTAATCTTAAAATAGTCTTAGCAATAGCAGACAATAATGGCCTCGATTCAATAAAGGTAGAAAAAAATTCTCATGGTAGTAAAAAATTCAATTCATGAGAAAAAAGCCTGAGAATCACTAGATAAAAAGACAATGAAAGTCGATGGTACTTTTTACTACTAAGGAAAAGTAGAGAACTTTTTACACTGTAGTAAAAAGTACCATTGACTTTCATTGTCTTTTTTTCTGGTGATTCAGCAACAGTGAAATTCTCGTGAATTGAATTTTTTACTACCATGAGAATTTTTTTCTACCCTTATTGAATTGAGGTCAATATTTTACATTCTGTGAAATAATAAATATCTAGAGATTCAGCCTTACTTATTTATTCAGCCTTACATACTATGTTACTATTAACATTTCCAGCTATGGCTACTAGATCACTGGAAGGAGTTAAACAGGCTGAACTGGATGGACTAAAGTCTTTATTCAGCCTTACATACTATGTTACTATTAACATTTCCAGCTATGGCTAGAATTATGAACAGTTTATCTAAATCTCGCACTTTTGAGGTATCAGGTGCAATTGTGTGTATTTGAAGTACCTACCGCAAATATAGGTTGGGCAACATTCACCATCCTTCTGCACTGGGACGGGCGTTAATCCTTTAGCACACACCATGTCTTTGACCGAACATGTGTTTTTGTCACATTCTATGGTCCAACAGAAAAAAGATTAGTATCCATATAAAAGTTATTTCTTAATTAGTAATAAGTATGAGGTATTTACTTACTACATTCATTTATCATGCAGCATGACTGATTTGGATCTGTCAGAGTCACAGGAACATATCCATCTTTATCACAGATAATAGGTTCCAGTACTGGGCATTCTAGTGACTGGCACTGCACAGTGACAGAATTTGGTTCACAGACACAATTCATGCAGTTACTGGTCCAGGTCTCTCCAGGCTGTGGATATTTTATTTTATTTATTTTATATTTTTATTTTATTATTTCATGATTTTAAATAACATTATATTAACCAAAGTGCTTTCATAATGGTTTAGACAGTTTCAACCAAAAAAAGTGTGTAATGACCTTCAGATTTTCTGCCCTTTATCCTATGTATTCAGTGCCTTATTACTATGAACAGTGACCTGGACTTCAAAAATTCCATGTAAGGCATTATAAATAGTTGATGGGGCCAACTTCAACTGCTCAAACCTTCCTTTAGGGCTATTATTCTTCTCAAAGTTGATGTAAATTATCTTTTGTAAAAAGTTAGATTATCTAACAAACTAGAGGTTTCCATTATTTGACAGATAACCTCTATGCTTTTTGTTTTGACTCTAGTCAAAATGGGACTTTCAAAATGTTCACTTTAAAATGTACTTCTAAAATAAATTTAAAAAAATATATAAAAAAAAAATTTCATAAGGGAATAGAATGTAAAGTATGATTCAGCACGTGCTTTAGAAACATTATTGTATTTGTGTATACAGTAGGTTAGGTTTATATTATTCCTGCAATAGTGACTTTTTTTAATAAGGCCAACTTACAGATTTGGGCATTCCTTCAGGTCCAACGCAGGCTGGAAAAACATAAAAAAGGACAAATATTTAACGATGAACTGCTTATGATTTATTTAAAATTAAAATTAAATTAATTAGTGAGTTTTCTACATTGAAGTAGCATTTAATTGTATTCTGTATTAACTGCATTAATAATTTAATACAATTATTTACTGTGTATTTAGTTATATTATTTACATACCACATCGCTTAACACAGGTGCCAGTGTAAGCATTAAAAAGTGTTGTTCCTGGTGGACAGAAGCAACCTTCTATTTGGCCGGTACTTGTTAATTCCGAAAGGCTGTGAGAGAAATATATATATATATATGAAGATAATTATTCCGCTACACCACTGTAGATTTTCCAGCTTATATACATAGTGTAAGCAGCAGGGGCTATATGTTGGGTTAAACATTTTGGCTCACTTTATGAATTGTTTTTATGAGTCTGCGTGTATATTAGTCTCTGGCACTTGAAAAGTTTCTAGAACAATGGTAGCAGTTTTGTGTGACATGTAAAAATCAAATTCCCTATGTCTTCCAAGTGGCCTTATACCTTTAAGATCTCTTTGTTTCTAGCAGCTACCTGACATTCCTCTGTGAATGGACAGGACTGGGGCAAAATAGCACCAGCAGAAGTTTGGTCTAATAGACACAGACTGTGCCCTTGCTGTGTCCCCTGTGTCCTCAGAGAACATCATTCCTCTGTACGCAAGGCCAGATTAAGTGTGGTGGTGGCCCCTGGGCACAAAATCTAGTGGAGGAGTCCCTTGTGCCACCCTTGTGCGGGTGGGTGCTGCTCGGGAACTCTTGCTTTGCCATTCTGGGTGGGGGGTAGTGTAGTCGCCCAGTTGGTCCAGCAGCAAACAGCTTCCTGCATTGAGCTGCCAGCGGCTGTGCTTGGTGGCTTATGTGCAGTGACAGCTCTGCACCCATCATTGTAGAGCTGCTGATGGCGGCTTCGCTGCTCCTGACTCTCCGTCCTGCCCTGTGGTGGCTTTGGCTGCAGGTTTGCAAAAACAAAAAATGGCTTGCCCAGGAACAGGGGCCCCCACTGCCACTGATGCTTTGTTGCTGGCCCCGCAGCCCTCAGACCAAAGACTGAAAGGCCTCCAGGACCAGACCGTAACCCAAAGGTTGGTGGAGGCCCCCTTTGCAGGGCAAGCGCACCCCTTGCGGCCCATTCATAATCCGGTCCTGTCGGTAGGGATATTCTCTGCTTATCTTCTACCCCCAGGTGCCAGTTGCTAGGGACCAAAACAACTGCAACTAATGCTTTTATTCTGAGCTAGCAATAAGTGTGTTTTTTATTAACAGTGCTTCCTGCATTCCTCTGGGTGATCTATTTCTCAGCACCAGGTGAGAAAACGCTACTACTTTTTAGGAGATAAAACTGCTATTAATTTTCATTGTCTTACCTTGGGAGTGATTCAGCACCTAGATGTAAATGTTTACCTGGTGCACCTTGAGTTTTCTCACCTAAAAATTTTGAGATTTTTCTCACCTGGTGCTGATTAACTCTACAGCGACAGAGCCTCGAAAGCTACATAAAAAGTGTATGCTACAGTCAGAGACTCTAAATTGAAACACACCAGAATGTTTCTGGTTACAAAGGGTCATTTCCTTTGTGAACAGCTGGTCTCATACACTTGCTTCCAGGCAGGAGTCAGATAAAAGTTAAAATTAGGAAATGCAAGCAGGGTGATGTATCAATCAAAAACTAGGTTGGCTCCGCAAAGCAGGGTATCAGAAAAACAATTAAAGCCCATAAATATGTGGAATGTAGGTGTGCATGCAATTATAATATTCATGAAATAATAAACAATCTTACTTGTTCTCACAGGTGGCAACATATAATGGTCCACATGGGTCATAAACCTTTCCAGCAGGGCAGTCGTATGCTACAAGATGAAGAGATAAAGACCAATGTAGTGTGAGATTGTTATATAAGAGCAATTTTAGTATGGGCATTTTAAAGCAGCAGAAACAAAACTTACGACACTGTCCTCCAGTCTTTGATCTCCAATCAATACAGATTCCATTGCTTGTGCACAAGGAAGCATACACCTCCAAGCTGGAACACTCCACTGATTTATTGCCAACACGACAGGCATCATAAATGCAACCTTCATAGTAGGGCTGAGGAGGTATTACGTCATGGCACTGGGCAAACAGACTTTAAAAACAAAGAAAATATCAAATTATTCAATCCTTGCATTGACTCACAGCACAGAATATTACAGTACAGAATTATATATTATATTATAGCATTTTTGTCACTTGGGGATCTACAAATATGTCTATTCTTACCTTTTCTCATGGTTAATTATATTAAGACATGTGTTTCATAAGATGCCCATCTTTTTTTTATTAGACCCTGTCACAAGATGGCTATCTAATCTATTTTTGTTAAAAGTCTATAGGCGCTCACTTGGTGATTGTATAGAAATGATGTTTTCAGGAAATAAGTTACCCTATATTGATACTGTGTTAAATGCATATATTAAGAAACTGGATGTTTCCTAACTTGAGGTAGGGTAACTATGTGTATGTATATGTACCTGTATATTAAATATTATAAAGTGGGTCCTCATAAGGTCATTTAAAATCTGTCTGATGTGATTAAACTGAAAATATTTACATTTAGTTTTCCATAAGGTTTCACATAAGGTTTTTTAGTCTACACATTCATGAATTACTTACTCGCTCAAAATAATGTTGCACAGAGCAGAAGGTGGGCAGGATGTAGTAGTAGTAGTAGTTGTAGTAGTTGTGGTGGATGTAGTGGTGGTAGGTGGAGCAGTAGTTGTAGGTGGTGGAGGTTCACATGATGGTGTTCCTGGTGTTCCTGGTGTTGAGGAGCTATTGACCCTCCAGTAAAGGGCCATATCAGAACAATCATAAGCGATGCTACCATCTGGCTTTCGGCACTCTTCAGTGATGTCGTTGGAACAAGTACCTATGAAAACAATTCTGTTTTGTAAAATTGTGCAAAACACAAATTGTTTAATAATTGATCAAAGGCTCCAAAGTTATTCACTTACCACATTGACCTTGAGTGTTGTAGGCAAATTTGCTAAATGGCAGTTCAATCATAAATATAAGTCCACTAAATGAGATAAAAGCATTCAATTCTGGAATCTCTACATTCATGTTGATACCAGCGCTGGTGATAGTAGCGCCATCCTTAGTGAAACCAGGAGTGACCCAAACATTGTTAAGTCTTACCTATAAAAAGATTAAGAGTAGAGCCTCAAAATAATACACTAGCACAGTCCTACTTTTTTTTTTTTTTAAAGTCAGTGTTCATGACTTGTTTATACTATTTGTTTTACGAAGAGTCCAGCATAAAATAGTTTTACAAATATCAATATTGCTCTATAAGAGCAATCACCCTTGTCTTTTCTCATCTAAAGCTGCTTTCTCTTCTCTATAACTCTTTTCCTTGGGATGTCTGGGATCTCTGGAATGTTACTCACCATCTATACAAAAACCCCAAAAGCCCTCTGAAAACGATGTTGTTTAGAGTAATAATTTTACTTCAGACTTACACACAGGGATAGTTCCCTTTAATCCCTTTCATAATTAGTAGGGTTCCCTTCCTCATGTGAAAACTGTCTGGACTGGCCAATTTTAGAATAGGACATTTAAGAAATTAACAGTAATTTGTAAATGTATGTATTGAACAGCTAAAAAAGGAAAGAACCTTGACGGCCCAAATCAGGTTTCAGGTGAATGCTACTGTATATCAGTGTAGGTACTTCAGTGCCATTGCTCAGCCTAGAGATTTTCTAAATGACCCTATGCCCCACATCACATTTTGTGACTCAACAGTCTGGCCTTTGTTACAAGTAAATACTGGTAAGCTAGCTACTAAAATATGGTTGTGGATGTAACAGAAATGCCCACAGTTTGTCCTCAATGATGTGATAGACTAAAAAAAATGAAATTGTAATTGGACAGCAAAGAGTGCTAGCTGAAATTTTGAATTTCAGTCAGTAAGATTGCAAAGCAAACCTCCCTACCAAAAGTACTAAATCCAACATCGCTATTTTAACCTAAGGTGTGTCCTCTGTCTCTTTACCTGCTATTTGGACAAGAACTCTGATTTCTCCTGACATGCTTTCGACACAATATCATGATTGAAGGGTTAATTCTCTTTCACTCTCTTTCTTTGACATTATTTCAGACATCTTGCTGCTTTAATATATTTAGACTTAGAGTTTTACTTTAAGCTTTGTGGTGTACATTCTGAGGCTTGGTACAATGAGAGCATTCCATGCACCCAAGGTTAATATAAGTAACTCCCTAATTCCCTAATGCCAACTGCGAGATAACATTATTCTGTGTTATGGGAAAACTATGTTTCTCACGAAGGGAGGGGCAAGCTAAAGCTCTCCTTGGTCTTTAAAAGATACATCCTTCCTTCAATAAAGACAGACTCATGTGTTAAATTGTCCAGCTGTGCATGTCTCTTTTTTAATTTAAACACATGGTTCTCCAACCGGTTGTTAAAGGGTGAACAATACAGAGGTTGAGTCAGAGAGGCCAGGCAAGACTTATCAGGGGGGTCCGAGCCACCCTCTAAGCAAAGATATGCCCTGAAAGGCCTTGATTACATTACAGCCCCCAAAACACCACACATGGTAAGGACAGATATAGCTACTAGCCATAAGACGTTTATAAATCACTGAACAGGGTCAATTCATAATACCTGATATTCCTTTTTCTAAATATATAATTAATTGCCTTATGTAAAACATTTCATACACTTTTATAAACGTTTCCTCCATATAGAATAGGTTACCAACTCACACTGTATCCTGACTGACTGTCTACAACCCAAAAGAAAGACGTGTGCATAGTTATAATTGTAAAAGTGCAGAAAAAAGTGCAGTGAAGGAGAAGCTAAAGGTGCTTCGAAAGCTCACATTTCAATCTAATGAGTTAGCCAATAAATGGAATTACCTTAACCTTGGATTTACTGCACTACAGAACAAACATTATATGTTGTATGACATTTAAAATTGTCACAAGAACTTGAATGGGCTCTAACAGCTTTTCCAAAGATACTGGCTAAAACCATCAATTCTCTCAATAACTTATCTAGAAAGGCTTTTTTATATGTAAAAATTAAAACTTACCATGCTTTGAATTTCTCCTTGGTACATTGTACGTGTCAATACAATCTCATTAGATTTATAGTAAATTATGATAGACTGTGGACAGGACAGGCCATCAGCAGCATCACAGAAATAGTTGTCAATGAGAACCCGGAAGTCATATTTGGGAGTGATCTCCTCTACAAGGACATATGTGCAGTCGTCTAGGAAAGTGTAGTAAACTCCATCAAATGTTATGTAATGTGGATCACCCCATCCAGTGCAGACACCTGTAGAAAGACAAATGTTTAATGTTGTTTTTGTTCAGTCATTATTAACATCATTATTTTCTCTTCAATTGTTGCGGGAAACTGCAGAATTGCAGTGGCCACTTTAAGCCCCCTTTTGAGACCCATTGCGAGATGTAGCCTCATTTTCTGTTTAGTCACTAAAAATGACTCAACCTATGTTATGCAGGTGCTAAATGGTGGTGAAAATATGTGGTTTAGTAGCAGTCACTGGTTCCAATGTCACTCATGGCTCTACTGCTGGATGAACTTTCTGCCCCCCCCCCCCCCTGCGCAACTATGAAATAAGGCTATCTCACAATGGGTGCATTGTCGCTGCAAAATGGGACCCTACACTTACACAACATTGCACAGTGAACGCTTGTCACTTTCTTATTAAACTTACACTGGCATTCATATTCGTCACAGCAACCATCAGCACTCTTTGTTGCAACTGCTGGGAAGCCATTAGCACAGATTGGTGGTTGTGATTGAGCACATGTCATTGGTATGTGGGTTGTAACATTGTATCCAAGACATGTGACCTCTTCGCATTTGTCATTTCTCCATGTCTGATTGGCCTACAAAAGGTGAAAAATGTATTGTCATTAATAAGAATCATTTTAAGAAATGTCCAGCAATGAAAATGACCAATCAGAGCAGAATAATCAAAATACATGTATGTTTTTTTCTTTAGAATGTTCCACACCCTAATGTGCTTTTAGTGTTAAAATAAAAAAAAAAAAAAACTGTGGCCACTTTATTATCAACATATTTACTTTTTTTTGAAAAAGTAAATGCAGTTTTTTTGTTTTGCACATTCTTCACTGATAGTATTTAATAATCATTCAAGCATGTGAATCCTTGATTTACTGTAAATTACTTTAACCATTCCCACTGCTGCCGAATAATCTAAACCTATCCATGCACTTTTTGGACTCTCCACCCTCTTTATTGTATGACTCGGCATCACTGCACTCCAGAATCATGTTAGACTTATGGCACATTCCAGCTTTGCTTTGTTCATGAGAAATGTATCACCGCCAAAAGATGCTTAAGTCATGTACTGTACGCATCTTCAGCAGAACAGAAGCCTTTCACAGTCCTGAAGTCAGTAAGTTCCATTATATATAAGTCTCCCTAGAAGTCAACTTTGGGACTTGATCAATAATTTATGTATCTGCACAAGAGAAACAGTAAACAGTGAAAGGGCGGTTTAGGCACACGTGCAGCTAGAGGCACGGATGGGGATGCGGTGGGGGGGGGGGTCTCACTCCACTCAAATTTCCTTGCTCCATTCAGATTTCAGAAAATCTGAATTGAATGAGTGCTGCTGATTGGCTGAGTGGTGATCTCGGGTGATACACACAGCGGGGCTACCCAAATCGGGAAATGAACCGAACAGGATGAAGGCATTACCATAAATATCGCCATGTACATTGGCTGCTGCCCCCCTCAGATTTTTGACAGGCCAGAGCTTCTTCATGGATCATGCAGAAATGTAACCAATTACTGATTTAATATTATAATATATATAATATTAAATCATATCATATATATATTTATTTGGTTTACCAAAAGTAAGAAACTAAACAGAAATCCCACAGTGTACAGAGAAAATTTAATGTTTCCAGGCAAGTGACACATTTTTGGTATTATGAACTGGTTTTATCATCCAAGATGGTAATTTCCAAAATACAGTTAATTTCATATTTAATTTTAGTACATACCAAGATTTCTGCTTCTTAAACAGAAGTATTAGTGTTAACATGTATTTTAGGAGACATTTGCATAGTCTACTCACCCGATATACTATATCATTGACCACACAGATATCTACGATTTCTGTTTGGAGAGATTAAAATCATTCAGAATATTGAAGGATGTTTAGATGACAGCATAAAATACAATATGAAACAGGTTTTATGTTTTTTTCTTTTTAAAAGTCTGCTTACAGTCACCAACATAGGAATTTATATTAAGTGTTCCAACCCCCAACTCACCTGCTGGCTGCTCCAGCCATGACTCATGGGTGATGTGTTGAGCGGCATCGGGGGTTGATGTGGCTTTGCACCTGCTCAGCCATCATCATCTGGCATTGCAAGGCTAGGTAGGCCAAGCCTTGATGTTGACCCTGTCATGTCTGGCCACATATATTTTGTTCTCCCTGACATTTCCTACAGCTGTATTTTATTGTCTTATGTTTATAACTGCTTACAGTTACCAACATAGGATTTTATATTAACTGTTCCAACCCTCAGCTCAGCTCACCAGTTGGCTGCTCCCGCCATGATTTTCGGGGCTCCCGTGCTAACATTGCTTAGCATCTGCTCAGCCACCATCATCTGCCATTACTTGGCTAGGTTGTCAACTCTGCCAGGTCTTCTGCCAAACCTTGTTGCTTACACTGTTACATCTGGCCACATCTATGCTGTTTTCTGTAACACTCCCTACAGCTGTGTTTTATAGTCTTATACCTTTTTTAGACATATGACACTGGTAAAACTTGTCTTCAGTGTAGGTATGACACCACAGAGCTCAAGTTATAGGCACAAAGATAGCATATGAGAGCATATACTCACTCCCACATCAACAACAGTAGCAAATATTACAGAGATGCTTTAAGGTGGCCTGAATAAGTAAGCTGTAACTGAAAGTTAGGACAGTAGCAATGCAAAAAGTTGCTATGATGACAAAGACATGCAGTGCTAACATGTCAACATGTACGACTCTTAATACCCTGTGTTTCTCGTCCCACCTTCCCGTAATGTATACTTTGTACAGCACCACGGAATATGATGACATTTTATCAATAAAAAAAAACACTACTGTTATGCACTGCCGTGAATAAATATTAACGGGTGCTGGCCTCCCGGGGACCCTGACATGAAATGCCACCTACATGAACTCTAGAACCAATGAGCTGCCAGCACAAACTCAAATATGGACCCCATTAAGCAAGGCCGCACAGACCTAAATAACAAAATATATATCTTTAATATTTGATATAAAAAAAGTAAAAAAGGTACTTTTTTTATATCAAATATTATAGATATATATTTTGTTATTTAGGTCTGTGCGGCCTTGCTTAATGGGGTCCATATTTGAGTTTGTGCTGGCAGCTCATTGGTTCTAGAGGGCATTTTATCAATAAATATGAAAGTACTTACTGCATTCAATTGTTTCACAGCAGTCACCTTCCCGAAGCACCGAGACAGGCTGGTATCCATCTTCACAGATTACATTTTCAGGTACACAGTAGTTTTTGTTACATTCTGTGGTGGATAAAAAGGAGGTCAGTATCCAAAAATAACAAACCATATAGTACTATAAAGAATAGAAATAATGTGTTCACATACGGCATTCATTTTTAAAGCAGCATGGTTGATCTGGGTCTGCAACAGTCACAGAGATTACTCCATTCTTTCCACAGTTCAGAGTTTTAAGTTCAGGACATGCTATTGGCTCGCACTGTACAGTGAGTGAATTTGCCTCACAGATACACTGTTTGCAGCCACTCTCCCAGGTCTCTCCACCCTGAAGACATAGAGAATATAATTTTATAGGTCATTGCTCATTTAAAAATATATCCTTAAATGGCTACACTAGTACAATAAAAAGTGCTCTACTAAGCAAAAATAGACATCAAAGTAACTGAGAACAAAAAAATGCACCATGGTTATGTTGTAAACTCCTGGGGCCTAGTTCACTATTCATTAAGTCACTATGCCACCTAGCTCTGGATTGAGCAAAATGCATTCACATAAGCACATGTCAGTGCAGTGTGAAAAAGTTATTTACTAATCCATCAACGCACAGCAGTGCAGCCCTGTGAGTGTGCCTGTATTTTCTGGAGCACAGCTTGCTAGTCCCATAGAATATAATGATAATGATTAAAAGATTACTCTGCATGTTATTTTACCAGTTTTTGTTTATTGTTTTAAAGTGGACCAACACCCAGGATTTTCACTATCTGGGTTTTGGTCCACTTCCACGGGGCACCCCGATCGGGGGTGCCCCGCTGCGTGAAACCCCCCCGATCGCTCTAAATAACTCACCTCACCCCACTCCTACGAGAGCGCTCGTCCAATCAGAGCGCTCAGAGCCGCTGTGGTATGTACGGACAAGCGATGGACAACCACAGCGGCTCTGAGCACGCCGGAGGCCGCGTCTCGCACTTCCTACTAACAGGGAGCGCGCCCGCGCCGGCCATTCACAAACGGCCGGCGCTGGTGCGCGCCCTGCTAGAAGGAAGCGTGAGATGCAGCCATGGCTCTTGAAACATAAGATGTGCATAATGTTTTTTTAACTTCTCTTTAAATGATTTATTTTACATCTGTTATGTCTGTCAGATTTGTAACCTATAAAACATTATTATTTTTTTTTCATATCTTGTTTTGTCTTTTTAATTAACTAATAAATAGAAAAAGAAAACTTTTTTTCATCAGAAGTGTGTGTTTTGTGTGTGCCAGTCTGAGAATTTAAAAAACATTCAATATAATTGGATTGACTATATCAAAGTACACTAGCTTGCACTGGCACATCCTATGTAGAATCACTATATTCCACACAGTGTAAATAAAAATTCAGAACAATACAGCACACTAGTGCCTACTATGGCTGATGTAGTGGTGTCTAAATGGGTGCAGTGTTGGAATTTTAATAAATCAGGCCCCTGGGGTCCAATAGATGACATGAAGAAACCTAGGTCAATGTTCTGCAAAGAAGGTTAAAGTACATTTTAGAATTTTTTAGCTTTGGAGTGGAACAAATGTTATATTTTAAGTGTTGCTATTCACTTTTTTTTAGTAAGGCATTTTACCTACTTGTTCTATACAGATAGATAAAGGCATACAAATAAAAAAAAAATCAATGATGCACATAACTGGGGAGATAATGTTAATAAAACAGGACCCAGAAGCCCAAGCAGGATCTTCTGTATGTTTTGCTAGTCATTTTGCATTTTTTTTTGTTTGGAAAAAATATAACCATTTATGTCCCGAATACTAGACAGGGAACTTCTGTTAGAGAGTCATTTCTGTATTAAATATTTTAGATTTTAGACTTTTTAGAATGGTGTATATTTTATACCTACTGCAAAAGCAGTTTTCTGTTACTATTAACTGTGTTTTGTCTGCCCATGTTGCTTTAGATGTATTGGACTCTGAGTGTATTGGACTCTGAGGATCAGTTTGAAACAAAAATAAGAAAGTACTTACATAGAGAAATGCTATGTACCAGCTTTGAATTACTTTAGTAAACTGATCTATTGAGTCTTACTGTATGTATATTGGCTTATGTGAATTGCAAGAATTTAGGAGTGTTCAGAGAAATCTATTGGTGGATTCAATCATTATTGTGGGAATTAAAAAAAAAAAAACTAAAAATAACTAATTCTAACTGATCACTGAATATCAGTTTGGAACAAAAATAAGAAAATACTTACATAGAGAAATGCTATGTACCAGCTTTGAATTACTATAGCAAACTGATCTATTTTGTTTTACTGTATGTATATTGGCTTATGTGAATTGCAAGAATTTAGGAGTGTTCAGAGAAATCTGTTGGTGGATTCCATCATTATTGTAGGAATTAAAAAAAAAACTAATTAATTGGGTAGAAAATGTACAACCCTAAACAAATTTAGTATATTTTTAAAATATCCAAGTTGGGCTTTTAAAATACAGTTGCATCGATACAATTCTTAAATCAACTCACAGATTTGGGCATGCCTTCAGAATCAGTACAGCCTGGAAACAAAAAAAAAGACTCATTTTTAAAAAGAATTTGCGATTACCAAATAAGTGTAAAACAATGTATTTTATATTAGAATTATTTTTTCAGCTGGAATTAATTTTTTTTTTTTTTACTTGAGATACCTATTTACAGGGCATTTCATATGGAAGAATTAATTGAAATGTTTAAACAAAATGTATTATTTATTTTGCATTTTTTCCTGCTAATGACTAGATTCAGTAATGACAAGACACACATTTCTATACGTACCACATCTACTGACACAGATATCAGTAAAAGTATTGAAAAGTGTAGTTCCTGCTGGACAGAAGCAGCCTTCGGCTTGGCCAGTAATAGGCATTTCCATGAGTCTGTAAGATATAAGATAAAGTAGATAGCAATTACCTCACAGCAGTACAAATCCTGGTAGACCTAAACTCAGAATCTGGTACACATTGCCACATTTAGAAAAAATCAAATAAATAAACCAGCATAATGCTAATCAGCATGTAAGATATTACTGAAAAAACGGGAGCAAGAAACTACCCACAGGCTAGTCACACAGAAAAAAGTATTTTAAAGCAGTAAGCTTGTAATAGAATATAGCCAACAACATATAGACGCAAGACAAAAGAATAAAGTTCAAACAATATGCTGATAGTAAAATACAATAAGCGAACAAATACCCATGGATCACAAATGCATCAATACTAACTATACTATGACATATGATTTTTCTTTTACAAAGGTTTTTATTGGATATTGGAAGTCATACAACTATATGTTCCAAGTAACATCCACAGTAACATGCAAAGCAAGTGTCAATAACAAAAAAACAACATTCAAACCAAATGGTTTTAGTATAAAAGCAAGTTTCAAACATAGTATATAAAGATGACACCATAATCCTAACATAATGTTAAGGAACCAGATTCTGAAGCAATATTGTTAGTGTACCCAATGTATGACCTGTCTTTACCTGTGTTTATACATGTATGCTATCCTATAATACTACGGGGGGTAGAAAGAAAGTCAGTAGGGTGAGAGATCTAGAAAAGAAGATGGGAGAAAGAAGGGGAAAATAGGGGGTCAGACCCAGTCTTTCAGAACTCTATCAGTCTAGCCTTTCATCCTCACAGCCTATGTCCCTGGTGAGTTCTATATGTGTTTCCCTCTGAGTCAAAGTAGGTAAGTCACTATTCCCAAATCTCCTCAAATATAGAAAGGTAATATATAAATGTTTGATGTTCTTGTTAGCCAACATGCTATATACAAGAGATATAAAGGCCGGTTGTCCCCCTAACTCCCCTTAACTCCTTAAGTGTGTAATGTTCAAAAGGTGTAAGTTTATATGGGGGGCTCCTTTTTTTAATAGGGAGGATACCCAATGCTGGATTTCGAAGAATCTAAAAAACTGTTTAGTGGGGGGAGCATGATTCTAAGGTCATTTAGATAAGTAAAAGTGGCCATTGGCAGGGATAAAATTATAAGCTTTGGTGAATCTATTGGACATCCACCAATGGAAGTCATTTGGGTTCAGCAACCCAGGGGGAAACAGGAAATTTACAAAAATAGGCATAAGGGGTATGGGGGAATTAAGTAGCCTCTCCTTTCTCACTGAGTCCCATATGTGAAGGGTAAAACGTAGGGTAGGGATTATACCCCTAGGACATTCCCTAGCTGGTAACAAAGGTACTGCCCGCAAAATGCAAATGTAACTGTCAATATTAGCCATGTGGGGTGTTTTTCATGTTACTATACTATACTAGCTCATATAAAAATAGCATACACCATATTTCAAATCTATACAAGTGTTAAGTGGTGTTAGTCTCCAGATACATGTCAAAGATAATTCGACCAGTATTTAGCAAATTCCGTTTGGTTCAGCCAAAAGAGAATATTGGCCAAATTCTGTTCCAATTCAAACAGCTCTAAACTTTGGTAGAAAAAAGTTTTTTACAAGAACTGCACCAGGACAGAATGCATGCAGATTTGGGTCATCACTAGTGTTAAGGGGTCTAATAGCAAGAACCAAAAAGTATATAAAAGCCTGTGAACTATAGAAAATAGAACAAGAAAGAATATGATAACACGAATCATGCGTAATTAGCTGAGGGTAACTTTTTCCCAATTTTCAGCTGTAAAATAAGTGTAACTTTAAAAATACTATTCTTAGTATTACCTACATTATGGCCTTGTTTCACTAAGTGTTGAAAAAATTCTCATGATAGTAAAAAATTACATTCTTGAGAAAAAAGCATGAGAATTTCACTGTTACTGAAGTACCAGATAGGAAGACAATGAAAGCCAATGGTACTTTTTACTAAGTAAAAAGGAGTAAACATTTCACTACTTTTCTCAGGAGTAAAAAAGTGCCATAGACTTTCATTGTTTTGCTAGCTGGTGATTTATCAACAGTTACATTTTTTCCATTAATTTTTTTCTCATTCATTAATTGAATTTATTTTACTATCATGATAATATTTTTCAACTGTAAAAAAGCTGCAATTCCAAGGTCAAAATGATAAGGTATAACCTCCCACCTGTCCAATTGCATTGCAGTTCCTCATGTGTTACGTAGGTCTGACACTTTCTAATTCACTAGTAACAGACTTAATCCTGATAAGTGGCTAAGAGTAATGCAAGTCAAGACAAGGAATGTCAGCCATGTTTGTAACATTTTAACAAAGGAGGCATAGATCATGATGCCCAGTAGCCCCCAGTCTTACTTGTTATCACAGGTTTCCATGTACAGTGGTCCACATGGATCATACACCTTTCCAGCTGGGCAGTTATATGCTGCAATATCAAATAGACAAGACAGTTAGGTGGTACTTCTGATGCATATTTTTACATTGTGATTCAACTTATGATCACAACAACCTATAGATTTAAAAGCAGTAAGAGAAAATAACTTACGGCATTGGCCTCCAGTTTTCCCTCTCCAGTCAATACAAATTCCATTGGCAATGCACAAGGAAGCATAGACCTCCAAGCTGGAACATTGCACTGATTCATTGAGAACACGACAGGCATCATACTTGCAACCTTCAAAGTAGGGGTCGGGAGGTATCACTGAATGGCATTCAGCAAAAACGCTGTTAGGATAAAAGAAATCAAGTTAAGGTGGCTGCCAGATACAGCTGATATATCATTCAACAAATAATACCAACTAAAAAATTGGAAATAATCTGTAAGTGTTATTATCTTTTATTATTTTTCACTTAGAAGTCTGTATTTAGCTGTAGAATTTTCCTATTTTGTACTAATCTAGGGGAAATCTATTGATAATTGTAAGCTAAGTGTAAAGTGGGTCTAACTCCCCATGCTATAAAAACATGGCTGGATTTGGACTCATTAAAAACACAAACGTTTCCACTTTAGGCATGGACAATCAAAACAACCAAACCTGCTAAAACTGAAGGTTATCGAACCAGTTGGAAACAAGTAATAAACTTTCCTCTATTACTTAGACTGCTTTGATGTTTCACCAGAATTCAAAAAGGAGGTTTGGAAAACATTTCAGGTATAATTGTTTAGATAAATAGCAGTGTTCGTTGGCATTTAAATTATCCCAGGCATAGGCCTTTTCCCATTAATTGTGGTGGCCAGTGATTAAAGAAACATACATCTGCAAAGCCTGTATCCCTTTAAGTAAATGAGGACTGATATAAAAAGTCTGCAAAATTCTTTTAAGCAACTTAATTAAAAAACTGACAATTGTTATTGATCCCGATGCCATTCACACTAAATGCGTCACAAAGTAATGTAAGAAAACCATCATATTGACTTTGTTATTTAATTTATAATTTGATGAATTTGATCAATATGATCTAATTGATATGAAAATAGTAACAAAACCCTATCAAAAACATTTTGTCTATTTTGAACAATACTATTACTTACTCGCTTAAGATTACGTTGCATAGAGAGAAAGATGAGCAAGTTGGTGGTGTAGTTGTAGTAGTTGTAGTGGTTGTTGTAGTTGTAGTGGTGGTAGGTGGTACAGGAGTTGTAGGTGGTTCACATCTTGGTGTTGAGGTGCTGTTGACCCTCCAGTAGGGAGCCATGGCAGAGCAATCATCTGCAATGCTGCCATCTGGCATTCGGCATTCTTCAGTGACGTCATTGGAGCAAGTACCTTTGTGGAAAATACATCATTGTAGTTTCATTCTTAATCACGGCAGGATATATGCAAAGCTCTGAAATCTCTTTAATTAACAAACTAATTAGAGCAAACACATTACTTACCACACTGTCCCTGTGTGTTGTAGGCAAATTTACTATATGGCAACTCAATGACAAAGATCAGTCCACTGAATGAGATGAAAGTGTCTAAATCTGCAATTTCCACATTCATGTTGATACCAACACTGCTAATGGTAATACCATCCTTGGTGAAACCAGGAGTGACCCATTCGTTGTTCAACCGAACCTGTAAAATGTAAAAGGTACAAAGAATAAAACATTTTCACAAGATTTTTGTTAGCACCAAGCTATGTCGTTAATTATGTTTAAATGGATGACAGTTTAATAAATTCAACATATGGACATCTGTGTCTTAAAGTTTACCAAAACCCATATTTTTAACTAGCATTTCCTGAATTGCTCTTCTCATGAAGAGAATTGGCAATTTTCACTGATCCTGCTTCACTCTACTTTTTGCTACATGTTTTAGCATCCTCAATGTATTGCCACTTTTATGAGTGCCAACAATGTCATCGTGGCACCTATGCATGGACTGATCATTTGCATCTGACAGAGAGGGAGATAAAAAATCAGTGGTGCAGGACAATTCCGTAAGCGAAAATTTCAATTTCTGGTTCTATAACCTAAGAGGAGAGTATGGTAGGTTGGTACATTTTGCCAAATGTATTTCATAGGTTCAGTAGGTTTTTATCCTCTAGCTATGGCTAGTTTAAGCTACATTTTCTTCACAGGTCTCCACCGCTGTTGCTTCAAATGAGAAAAAAATGGCAGAAACTAGCAGAATCTGGTGGAAACCTAAGCAAACTAGTGGAAACTAGAGGACTCATTAAACATTTACACTGTCAACGATTTATAACATTTACCCCCAAAAAGTGTGCACTTTCAGTTTACAAATTAAATGCACAGATAATGCCCTGTAACATGATCAGTACAGCAGCGGACACATCCTATGGGATATAAAGCTACGTGTTAGTGGTCCTGATGTGTTGAATAAAAACAATAACATTACATATTTTAAGATACCTTCACAAATGTGATCTTTTTCAGCTCTGCCCCACAATATGACACTTGACAACATGTTAAATATATCAGATTGGGGTGAAAACTCACTTCTTTTTTTAGGAGAAAACTGCCGTTCACTTACATTGCCTACCGGATGTAGATTTTCACCTGGCTCTGAATTAAACCCAAGATAGACCCCTAGACACATTTATTTTTAAATTAAGAGCAATTAATAAATAGCCTGCCAACTTCAACTACTTACCCTGTTTTGCATTGTTCCTTGGTACAACATATGTGTCAACACAATCTCATTGGATTTATAGTAAATCAGGATAGACTGTGGACAGGACAGGCCATCAGCAGCATCACAGAAATAGTTGTCAATGAGGACTCGGAAGTTGTCATAGTTGGGTGTGATCTCCTCTACAAGAACATATGTGCAGTCATCTAGGAAAGTGTAGTAGACTCCATCAAAGGTAATGTAATGTGGATCACCCCATCCAGTGCAGACACCTGTGCGAGGGCAAGAGTTCAATGTGTTATTTTCCTTAAAGAGATATTTCAAGTCTATTTTAGTGATTTGTCACTATTTTGTATCTACATTTAAATTGTTAATCACTGATAAAGTTGCATTAGCTCTTACACTGGCATTCGTAGTGGCTGCAGCAACCATCCTTTTTCATGACTGCTGGAAAGCCGTTTGCACATGTCAGTGGCTGTGCTTCTGGGCATGTCACTGGCTTGTGGGTTGTAACATTCTTTCCCTCACATGTGATCTCCTCACAGTTGTCATTTGTCCATGTCTGATTGATCTGTTAAAAAAGTTTTGTTTGAATAGTTTTCAGTTTCTTAAAACACTTTTTCCAACACAAACATAAACAAAGGCTGTCATATGTTGGCAGCATTATAAATGTGACTGTCCTGCATGTTTTTTTTATTTTTCCCATTTGGACCACAATAAAGATAATACAAAGCTTGAACTTCTCCCATACACACCTCCAATGTCTGTTCCTGTTTAACTTCCACCTTTGTGCCTCTCTAATATATTGTGTTGCCCTGTTTTTCTTACCTTCATCCTCACTTCCTGGTGAAACTTGGCCCAAAAAGTGAGCTACAGACCATGTAGAGGGAGCAAGGAAAGAGGCAAGAAAAACAGGGGTGGTGTGTCTCCTGTACCGACTGAAGCTGCAAACAACATTTCCATTATGTGTAAAATGGGTGTTGTTTCATAATTCAGTATATTCCATATTAACGATTATATATGGTTCTACTTTTTATTTACGTCTTCTTTTAAATATTAGTCTACACCATAGTGGATGAGATGATGGAAAATAGTAATTGGTAACAGAATTAAAAAAAAAAAAGTCTGCTAGACTTCATTGTTGGAGTTTCTAACCTCCCAGAAGTGAGTGATGTGCTTTATACTATGGCACTTAATCATGGTGAGATGGGGAGCCCTATTATAGAAGCTTCAGCACCACACAGTGCTATGTTTTTGGTCTTAGCGGCATTCAGAGTGGAATATAGGAAAGAAAAAAATGGCAGAACATGTGGTCGCTGGCTACACTAGCGCCAATAACGCTGTGGTTGAAGCAGAGCCAGATGAAACCTGGCGCTATAGCTCAAGATCCCATAGAGCACAATGGCCAGAACTGAATTGAAGTGTCTAATGCTTATAATTAATATTAAGCACATTTTTTTTGTACAGAATATGCATTGGGGCTTGTCAATAATTGAAACGCAGGATCTAGATGGGCCAATTTTTTTTTATTTTGTGGGTTGTTAAAAGTGATTTTAATGGCTTCTTTTGCTTAACAATGTGCAATTTGGACATCAACAACTAAAACACAACCATATTTCTAAAGCTATATTTTAAGATGATCTAACAAACATAACTACGTTGCATGGTTTTAAACAAGCCACTTAATTATTAATCATGTTATGATGCTTTATCAGTTCACTAGCAAATCACTAATTTACTTACCCGGTATACCTGATTATCAATAACACAATCCCTTATTCCTGTTAGAGAGAGAGAGAGATTGAACATATTGTTATATAAAGCTTTAGTAGCTTATTCAAAATCAAACATTACTGTAATTTAACCCTAATATAATTTACATTTTTGAATGATTTGATGATGTTTGTATAATTGTCTTATGATGGAATGGAAGTGTGGTATATTGGAAAGCGAAAACCAAGCCACATTTTCAGTTTTTACAGTGATACAATTCGCACTGTGAGTCACAAGTACCCTTCTATGTGCATTGACTGTAATGATGAGCATATAACAGCAAATGTCAATTCTTCTGATATGTGTACATTCAGAAATAGGGCAACTGTATTCTATGTAGAGATCTTGGATGGAATGCCCTGTGGCCTAAATAGGAATGGCCCGTGAAGGGCAGCATGTTGCACATTGGATACCACAGAAACACTGTCCTTTGGGTGATTAAAAAGGATGGGATATTTAGTATTCCCTTTTTTAACGTTAAATGTTTTATGAAGTGTACATCATTCTTTAAATGTTGCTTGGGGTATTTAGGTTATATGCTACTTTATGCATTATCAATCTTCATTAAGGTTAGGTTATATACCACTTTATGCATTATCAATCTTCATTAAGGTTAGGTTATATACCACTTTATGCATTATCAATCTTAATTAAGTACTTACTGCACTCATAAAATGGACAGCAAACATTATCCATTTGCACTAGGATAGGCTCTAATCCATCAGAACAAGTTATTTCTTCAATTTTACAGGTGCTGACAGTACATTCTAGGGATAAATAAAGATCAGGTTAATAAAAAGCTTAGGCCCTTATTTAACAAGGGATAGCGCCAGGTAGCGAATGGTGAGCGAACGGTAATGACGCTCACCGCCACGAGAACGCCGGCTCCCCTCCGCAATCACACATTTATCAAGCCGATCCTGCTTAGCGACTGACAGAGCGCCAGATAGCGAATCATTCATCATTATTCCAGCCTCACCCCACAGCGCCAGCGAGCGACCTTGAACAGCGACAGGTATGACCTCTCGCTACCTGGCGCTCTCCAATGCATTTCAATGGAGCAATCTTTAAATATTCATAATTAATTGCTATTATTTTTTTATTTTTTTTTTTTTAAATGGCAAAAATTCTGTGACCACTTCTGCAATGTTAGATATTTTTTTTAAGGTAAAAAAAAAAAAAAAATTGTGCAGAATTGATATTACAGGTCTGATATTAATGTATTCATATTACAAAATGTTTGTAAAAACATGTTTTTTTTATTTTCCAAAAATATGGTTGTTTGGGGGTTAAAAAACTACTTTTAACACATCGCCGCCAGCGCTCTGGGGTTTAAACAAGCATTTCACAGCGCAATAATTTTTTGAGCGTGATTTGTTAATGAATATGATGGGAGGCGTTCGCTATGGCCATTCGCTGTCATGCGCTCCCATACAGCGCGGAACCTGTCAAACAGCGACTCCTAACCCCGTATTCAACATTACCGCACACTGACTGAGTCGCTGTCAACAGCCGAACAACGGCCAAGCAAAGCGAATACTAGCGTGCGCTGTGAAAATAACGCTACTGGCGCTCATCTGTCGCTACCTGGCGCTATTAATGAATCGGCCTCTTAGTCAATTATCAAGATATAGAGATGAGGTTTTCACTTACCACATATATTCTTCGAGCAGCATGGCTGTTCTGGATCAGTGACAGTCACGGAAACTAATCCATTCTCATCACAGGATATGTCTTGTGGGCTGGGACAAGCCATATCTGTACACTGTACCTCGAGGGTCATTTGGTTACAACTACATGTCTTGCAGCCAATATTCCAGGTTTCTCCAGCCTATAAAACACACAATTTCTAGAATTATTCTATAATTTTACAAACCTTTTCTAAGGTTTATAGATGTTAAAAACATGGACTACAGATCCAGAGTTTACAGAAAATAACCGCACAGTTCTATGCTATATAGATGTCTTTTTATGGCATATGTGGTGGCACAGTGGAAGAGTGGTTTACAGAGAATGATATACAATATAACTCTTCAGATCACTTCAGGTACAGTAGAGCCAAATGTAGGAAAATTAAACCCTAGCTATCGATATTCCCAGTCTCTCCTTGTGCCACCATTTTTAGACCCCGTCATTTCATAGAGATTATATTGAAAACAGGGAAAAATGAAGGGTAAATACATTTTTTTATCTGAATATTAGACTTTAAACAGGTAGTCCCTATAACAGACATACCTAAAACCCCATTGGCCTCTTGTGCCATGTGGTAATCCAGATAATTTTCAGTCTCATCTGTAATATTGTCCATATACATTTGTTTGAACCTAGCCATGAAGTACATAGCAGACAGATTCTAGCTCATTTTATAAAGCTGAATCTTATAAATGGAAACAAATCGGGTGCTATAAAAATTATTTATTACTATGGTGTTGTTAGGGTTTGGGTCTTTTACTTGAATTAATTGTATTCTTATATTTTTGATGTGCAGTGAATTTGTACATCAATACATAGTCCTTATATTAATCATTTAAAAAAGTCATCTCGTTCTAAGAAGATGTTTTAAAAACAACTTACAACTTTGGGCATTCCATCGGGTCCAACGCAGTCTAGAAATGAAAAAAGATTTATTTAATGGAAGAATTAAAATGAACATTTTCTTATTCTTGTAAAATATGTGAGCACTTTTAATTATAGCCAAACTACAGGAAACATATGTTTATAGAACCCATCCCCATCCTGGTTTGAGTATTTATAATAAATTAAAATGTCCCACTGTTCCAACTATCACTGTGCTATGGTGAAAGTCTCCAATGGAAACATTCCCTTTCAACACTTCCTCCTTTTCTTCTTGTGTCATATGAGTACAGCTTCCTTTGGTACAGCTCCCATTGGACTGAATGGGAGCTGACAGAAGGGGAAGAGCTGCAGAACTTGAGTGACTGCCAGTGATGCAACATGACATGATCTACACACTACATCACTCTTGTGTGGTAGAACAGGCATTACCACAATATAAGGCCAGCCAACTCCCTGCTAACACTGACATGAAGACAGTGCCATCTTAATCCCTCAATGCCACCCAAAATTTGTTTCATGATGTTATTTATGCTTGATTTTCAGCTATCAGTAGACACAGGGTAGTGTTGTGGGGAGCGTGGGCATTCTGGGGGACCTCAAAGGTAGTGAAGAGGGTCCTTGAGTGATATGTGGCACTCTAAATCGTAATAGGGAAACAGCCAGTGCAAGGGGTGAGACAGTGTGTTAAAAGGAGGGACTTGGATTTTTTGGGTGACTCACAGGGTGGCAAAGGGATTCCCAGCATAATGGCTCTTTTTAATGGCATGGTAGAATTGGAGGGTACATAGAAATAAGGCAAGTCACTGGCAGTTTGGCTGTTTGAATGTATGGCCTAGAAATACACAATGGTGGTCCTGTTTATGAGTGCCTTGGCAGGTAGCAGCACAGGCATACTACCTCCAACCTGAACACAATGCCTCTTTACTAAACATCCAGCTCAGCATGGAGCATTTTTTATTATCTTTTATTGAAGGGACTGTAAACCCAATGCCAAGAATAAGATGCCAAGCAGCTCATCTGATGCCTGTTCCACGTGCCTTCCAAAGTTTGCCCCTCCTTTCAATTTCATTTCCAGGACCCTGCAAAAAGTGATCTAACATCCACTTTGTACCTTGGTGCTCTCAATGTGAGCAAGCATGATAAGCCAAAGTGTCCCCACAGCTATCTCTGCCTACAGCAAAGAATACTTATGATTCATATATCTGTACTTACTGTCACATGTGGTGACACAGACATCAGTATAAGTATTGAAAAGTTTAGTTCCTGTTGGACAATAGCAGCCTTCGGTTTTATGAGTGCTGGAACATTGCACAAGTCTGCAATACAGAATTAATAGCAGTACAATTTAGTCCTTTTAAGTACACCTAATGCATATTTGCAATACTTGAAATATCCTAGCACATTGTCATTTAATTTGGTTGATTTAAAAATATGGCATATGCTCTTATAGGACGCTTGAACTCAATATATAATTCAGGAATACATACATTTAAGAAAAAATACCCCATGTATTGTATGTTAGTTGCTTTAAACATGCCTATTCATTTGAAGAAATCAGGTTAAGCCCCGGTTGTGTTTAAAAAACTGGGTATCAAGTGTATCTGCTCTTAGATCTAGTTTTCATAATGTCGCACATTAAGGGCAAAGTTATGAGTTCTGATCATCGTTAAAAGTAAAGTGGAGCCAGGTAGACTAAGCCAATTTGTTTACTAAATGGTAGGACCTTTCCTGTAACCTTTGTGTAATTTGATATGCCTGCAGGGAAATCCTTTTTAGTAGAAATCATTTTATATTTATTGTGGGTTGCCTACCAAACCATTGGCTGTCATTGTTTTCCTAGCTGGTGATTTTTAACTAACATGAGATTTTTCAACTGGCTATGTTGTGAGTTGTGAGTTTTTCACAGAAAAATGTTTTTGTGATTCTTTGTCAAAAGGTAGTTATCTATTATAACCTACTCTACGCCTATACAGTATTTTCCCAGCTGGTGATCTTTACTTTTAGCTATTTTAGTTATCATATTGTGATATTTTGTTGTAACTAACTTCAAAGTTAAACGAAGGTAAATGTAGAGACATTTGATGAGCGATGAGTCGCATGAGATTGAGAGGTCCAAGTATTTTATTGGATTGACACTTAAGTACGAGAGAGAGAGGTATACCTAAGATGATAGCAAGAGAATGTCTTACCTGTTGTCACAGGACTCAATAAACATTGGTCCACAAGGATCATAAACCTTTCCAGCGGGACAGTCATATGCTACAATGTTTGAGACAAAGAAAGTGTTTGAATACAATTGTTCTAACTTGTTATTAATGTCATTATATTTTTCATTTTAAACTAGAATAAAAACTTACGACACTGTCCTCCAGTCTTTGCTCTCCAATCAACACAGATTCCATTGGCAGTACACAATGAAGCATAGATCTCCAAGCTGGAACACAATACTACATTCTCTTGAAAACGGCAGGAATCATACATGCAACCTTCATAGTAAGAATCGGGAGGTATGACATCGTGGCATGCAGCGAAGACACTTTAAAAAGAAAAGCAAGGTTAAAATAACCCTATCACAAACTTTAATTCAGTGAAATACCAGTATGTGCATAACTTTGATAAGACGGATTTACACCAGTGGTTTGCTAATATAATCTTCTTATTGTATTGTATAATTGAAACGGTGGAATCCAGAGTGGCCAGTCTATGATTATTAAACAATTTTAGGCAATATGCTAGATAATTAATGGTTTTAACACTGATAGATGATACAGTCATGTGTGGGTTGCTATGCTTGAAGAAAACCATTAGTGTGTTATATCTGTCTGAAACCATGCTACAGAAAGCCGTATTCTGCCAATCTCATTGCCTGAGTACTGGTGTCTTGCATTGTGGCAGTTAATAAGTTGAATACAGCTCCACTAAACATGCATCCCCTACATAGCTTCTTGATTTTGTTCTACATGCAGTAATCATCTGCATTGTCCCCCAAATAGTGAGGCATACTGTGTGTGATAAATCTTATCCATGGTTTACACATGTACAAGAACAGTGTGCACCTATGTGACATGTACAACCAAGTACAAATATGCTGGGAAAAACAAGGTGGTGTGATATTGAAGATATAGAAGACTCCTTCCTTTACAGCTACGAAATGATTATTGCCTTTCTTATGTACTGTACAGTATTTGTATCTTAACAATTCAACTGTACTTTAATACTCTTATATTTTAATAATATAAACAAAAGAGAAAATGCATGCAAACAGGGAAAAATATAAAAAACACTCACTTGCTTAAGATAATATTGCACAGATATGAAGACTGACAATCTGTTCCTGGAGTGGTGGGAACTGAAGTTGTGGTAGGTGGTGGAGTTGTCAAAGAATGTGGTGGGGGTGGTGGTGGGGGTACACAGCTTGGTGTTGAGGAGCTATTGGCCCGCCAGTAAGGAGCCATGGCAGAACAATCATATGCAATACTGCCATCTGGCATTCTGCATTCTTCAGTGATGTCATTGGAGCAAGTACCTTTTTGGAGGAAACATTAAGATAATTCTACTTAGTAAAAGCAGAATGAAGGTAAACACTTTACACAACAGAACATTACAAAACATTTTACACAACACACATCAATGATTACATGTGTCACTGCCATGTAATTCACTTACCACACTGTCCTTGTGTGTTGTAGGAAAATTTACTAAATGGCAATTGGATGATAAATATCATTCCACTGAAGGTAATGAAAGCATCCAAATCTTTAATTTCCACATTCATTTCGATGCCAACACTGGTGACGGTAATGCCATCCTTGGTGAAACCAGGAGTCACCCACTCATTGTTTAGTCTAACCTGTAATACAAGTATAGGGTACACTTAGCACCCACATATCCCCATGTAACAGGCAGATACTAATCAATGCAATCAAGATAATAAAAAATATAGAAATGCAAATAACACAAATGTGTATAACACTATAACTGTAATACCTACATTAGGTATTTTTTAAGACAAGTACAGTATGCAGCAAAGATGGGGAAAAACAAATGTTTCAGAACTAAAGACCATATAAAAGTTCATA
The DNA here is from genome assembly GCA_027917425.1 of Gastrophryne carolinensis. Lineage (NCBI taxonomy): Eukaryota > Metazoa > Chordata > Amphibia > Anura > Microhylidae > Gastrophryne > Gastrophryne carolinensis. Next base: position 177,641,844 of record CM051241.1, on the reverse strand, counting down.
GTGTGTAATAGGGTATAATCCGTGTGTGGCTCACACAGCATATATTAGAGAGCACTTGGTAAAATGACTAAACTAAATTATTGTACCCTTCACATGAAAATTAAGTCAAAAAATCATATCATTATGGTGATGCCTTTTCTGAAAATATTGGCAAAAGTTGGATTTATTACCATGTTTTGCATTTCTCCGTTGTACAACATTCGTGTCAATACAATCTCGTTGGATTTATAGTAAATTATGATGGATTGTGGACAGGACAGGCCATCAGCAGCATCACAGAAATAGTTGTCAACAAGAACTCGGAAGTTGTCATAGTGTGGTGTGATCTCCTCTACAAGAACATATGTGCAGTTGTCTAGGAAAGTGTAGTATACTCCATCGAAAGTCACATAATGTGGATCACCCCATCCAGCACAGACACCTGTAATAAAAATGAAAGCACAGTGTTTTTTAATTTCTTAATGGCGGCATGTATAGGGACGAAAAGGTTTTAGCAGTGTGTCAAATACCATAATAATAAATACATTACTGTTAATGATATTATTGATCAAAGCAAAGTTTAGCATGTGTTTATGAAACGTACACTGGCATTCGTACTCGTAACAGCATCCACTCTTCTTCTTGATTGCCGGGAAGCCATTAGCACAAGTTGGTGGCTGTAACTCTGGGCATGTCACTGGTTTGTGGACAGTAATATTATTTCCATAACATGTGACCTCTTCACATTGGTCATTTAGCCATACCTCATTGGTCTGCAGATTGCAAAGAGAAGTTTATTAACATTGTTGTGAAGCATTTTTAGAATTTTAGGTATTACACATCAAAATTGTTAAACCTATGGACGTCTACATGAAATGTTATTTTAAGATAAAATAAATTAGAGAAAATATTTCCCCTGTTCCAGGTAAATACAAAAAATGACATGTTCCAAGTGTGGAGGAGTTCTCTGTTGTGATTGTTGGTTTTTATTGCTGTCACCGCTAATTTGGCAATGCAAACATATTTTCCATTTAACAAAAAATACATCTGAAGGACCCCAAGCATAGGCTGGAAAAACCAGGTACACTTGCTGAAAGAATACATGAAATATACAGGAAATCAGTAGATAATTTAGCTAAAGTATTTTAAATAAGGAGAGAATCATTGGAAAGGTCCCCTTGACTTACTAGACATACTGTATAAAACATTCCCATCAGACTTTTAATAAATTAATGACCCAGGTTTAAATTAGGCCAACATTCAATGTGGACTACTACAAGTCTGTGACCAATTCACACATTGGGGAATCACAAATCAGTATGCCCCTTTAAAAAGCTTTTACCTAGCCTTAGAGACTTTTAAATTGTAGGGTGGGGTTTGAAGGGTTTCAGCCTCCTTATCAAACATATTGCAGGCACCATAAATTGTATGAGACTTAAACTATTTATATTAAATGGAATGTGAAATGTCATCCTTTGTATGCTATTATAGGTCATAAAAATAGTATCTTAATATTCTAAATGAATTAGGAATCAATAGATAAATTACCTTTCTGGGTGGACAGCCTTCTGCTGGTGTGGTTTCAGGAACTGGTGGTGTGGTAATTTCTTTACAAGTTCCTGTAAAGCGCTCAATCTCACAGGAATCACTACAGAGCGCGTAATAAAGGCAGCCATCTTCATCAGTCCTTGTGTAGATGTTTTGTCCTGTAGAACATATCCCAGATTGGTGAGCAAGAATTAAGATAATGAAACTACTAGCCTAAGCAATAATTAACCCTGCAAATTTAGAGGGGAACTTGGAGCAGGACCAAATTAAATATGGTAGAGATCCCGGGGCAGAAAGTATAGACAAGGTCCCCCATATGTAATCCTAGATTAATCGCTGCCTTTGTTAACAAATGATGGAGGCCACCAAGTAAGAGAGGCCCTGGGGTGCCCCATTTTTATATATATTTATTAGGCTTCTGTTGGTTTGACCTATATTAGTCTTGTACATAAGAAAGGGTTATTATTAACAATAAACAATAAAAAATTACCTGGTGAATATGCGTTGCCCTCTGCATAGCAGAAGCATGAAATCTTTGTTGTAGTTGTAGTAGTTGTAGTTGGGGGTGGTGGTTCTGATACCGTTGTTGTCGTTGTTGTGGTAGGCTCGGTTGTTGTGACAGTAGTAGTAGTTTCTGTAAATAAAAAAGTCAGTCTGCTTTACAAATGTAATGTTTTTGACTGATGAATGATTTATAATTGACTAATACCAATAATATCAAGTATTGAAGCATAAGCTAAAACTCGCCAGGGGCTCTTAGTAGTAGTGAAACTGAAGTCTGATTCTTCTTGCTGACCCGATGGTACTAGAATTGTACTTCTCTCGTATAAAATATGTGCGTGTGTGTGTGTGTGTGTGTGTGTGTGTGTGTGTGTGTGTGTGTATTAAGATTAATCGTCCAGAGCTAGATCCCTGTTTTAAATTTTTAAATAAAATAGGCTGATACATTTTATGTTGTCAAATAAGACATTAGAGTAGAATTTTTTGTGTACTTATGTTAACATACCCGTAGTAGTTGTTGTTGTAGTATCTGGACATGAGTAGATGTCTCGGGCAATGGTGCCATTCTTTTTACAGTCATACCTCATCAGGTATATCCCCTCTGCTACTCAAGTAAGCATGAGCTAAAAAGATTCTGCTTGCGTGGGGTACATAGTCTGCCAAACTATTCCCACGTCTTTACCAAAAGCAGTCCAGACGGTATCAGAATTGTATCTCTCTCTCTCTCTAGAATAACAGCAGCTATAGAGATAGGAGTCATTTTTACTGTATATATAAGGGGGGTGGGTTACAAATCTTTAGCATCTCAGAGGTGTAGAAATAAAGGTCAATCCTTTAGTAGCTTGTAAAAGATGCAATCCCAAACACCCTGGGACATGATTTAAGGGTGATCAGCTAGAGCTAGATCCCTGGCTAAAAAAAAAAAGCAGTAGATTTGTTATATCTATGCTTTTGTATTAATGTTACCATACCTGTAGTAGTTGTTGTTGTTGTTGTTGTAGTTGTTGTAGTTGTAGTATCTGGACATGAGTAGATATCTCGGGAAATGGTGCCATTCTCTTTACAGGTAGCAGTGTAGCAGCCTCCAATTCCATCCTTCTTATCATAAATCACCTCATTGAGCTGATACCTTTTGCCATTGTATTCACAGCGACATGCTGTAAAGATAAAAAAAGACTTCAAATAATCAAACACTCGTGAATACAAGTGAAATTTTACTGGAGCATTGTATATGACAGCAATCACAAACCCCCTGGTACCATCCTGCCCGGTACCTAACTTTTTTTCGATGATTTACATACTGCATCTGTTGATTGGATGGATCAGATTCGATATGACCATAAGGGCCGACCTGAACAATCTCGTCACATCTAGGCCATCATGTTATATAGTGTTAAAATGACTGTATAACCAGGTAGGGATATAATAGGGTCTATTTACTGAGTATGGAGAATTTTCTCATTTGGACAGCTATCCACACATTGAGACTAGAAAGCAATTGAGTTAAAGAAAGCAATGGCCTGCTAACTGGGTGTTAAGAGTGTTAAGGAATCTTATATTGGAGCAAGAAATCAATCAATTGATTGATGAATCAATTAATAAGAATCTTCCTCACTTTAATTAGCTAATGCTAACACTTTGTATAATGCATATTTATCAAACTTAACTTAATCAATTAATACTAACTTTTTAAAGGAATAATGAAAGAGTATCCAGATTAAGGTTGCCACTTGGCTGGTATTTTACCGTCACAAATTTTATTTTTTACCCACAGTCCAACCCATCCTCTCTTTTTTAAACAAAATGCAAAAATTCCCCTTTGCTGCACCAGATAACAAGTCTAGAACATCAATAAAATGTGTTCATTTACCTTCTCTCTGGAATTGACACTCCACTCCGGAGAATCCACATACACTGTTAATAAACACAAAAGATAAGTCAAGATCTTTATATATTGTCTATCAAAAAGAAAATGAACATTTGCATGTGCCTAAAACTGCAGAGAGAGGAGCTACTCGAATGAAAGCTGCTAGTGGAAGTAATATGTCTTTGTTGTAGCTCTGGACACATCTCAGATATACTACAACAAGTTACTTTGTCCACATGCTTTTTTTAGTGTGAACTGTAGTGCAGTTTACATGGCATGAACCTTGCTGGTGACAGGCCCTTGTGACATATTACTTAGGGGGTAAATCACTAATGTGGTGAGCGTTCTACCTCATGTGAGAGAGAGAATGTTGTCTATATGGTGAGTTTAGTGTCTCAAATGGAGGGAGGAGTTATTTCCTAATTCATTAATGGAGCATATCTAATTTATGTTTTTGCCTTGAGAACCCAATTCGGCAATAGATCTAAAAACAAAATTGTTAGACATTATTTTGCATTGATATAAAGAGCTTTCCAAATGGTAAAAATATAATCAGTCCACTGAAATTATCATTATCTGAGGTCTGACTATTTTTTCTCTTAAATATTTAATCAAATGCAATAACACTGATAGACAATAGTGATAGATTGAAAGAGAGAGATCTATGTTTGATCAATCAAAAGTATCAATTCAAATGGTCGATCAAAAAATGATGTGCTTGTGGGTATAATTAAAATCACTTTCTACCTTTCGCGGGCAATAAAAAATTAATAATTGTCAAGACATGCTCAAAAGTATCTCCATTGTATATGGCTACACGTGAAAACTGTTCTCATTTTTTTAACTAAGCTAATCTGAAAACCATGTAATAATAAAATAAAGTTTCCTAATGTTCCTCATACAGGGATGTCAACCTGACCCATTCCCCCAAGATGGTTTATCTCCAGGCCTCTACTTCACAATGACCATTTACCTCAACAAACCTGGACATTTCGAACTCCTATTCTTCCCAGTTAATTGGCTGGGCCCAGGTGTGTTCATGAATATGGTCAGTGCTAAGCGAAGAACTGGAGAAAAATTACCCTGAAGGAATAGGTAAGGCTGGTGTTTCTGTTCATTTTCTCTGTGATAGGAATGGCAGGGCTAAGTGATGCAAGGATGCTGTGTGTTAATAATTGGAGTGAGCTGGGCTTAGGTGGCAGTGTGGAGATCTCCATTCTAGCCTATGACAAAGAAAGGTGATGTCAACCTAACAGGAGCCTCAGGATTGAAATTGTGTTCAGGAACACAATTCTAAAAAGAATTCAGTAGGCCAAATTATGCAGTGCTTAGGACACCTAGTTTTTTTCACTATATAGCTGCATTAAATTCTAATTTACAGGCCATTTACCATGACTGGCAGTTCCCATCAGTTGGTACTGGCTGTCCAATATTGATACGATTTCCATTAGTGTCATAGCAGGCACAGTGGGATACACATTGCATTTCATCTTCATCGAAGAATGGTTGTGAATCTGGGCAGCTGGGATAACATCCTGTTTGGAGTGAAATAACAGGGGAATGAATCCTAGGTAGGAAAAGCTAAACAACCACATACTTAAATTTATTCATTTGTAATAATATGTCAAAAAAAAGCGGGCTTGCTGTATTTTTCTTGAAGAAACTTCTCACTACATCCTCAGGAGACCTAAATCAACTACAATAGCCTTGACATATTACTACAGGTTTCCTATGACCTGTTTGGCTGGGCACCTTCCCTTTTTTAAGATACTTTAACGTTTTAAGATACTTTAACGTTATATACTTATGTTCTTTATACAGTGCTTGAAGCCCTGTAATTTCTGTATTCACATAATTCCCAAGCTGGTTATATATAGCCATCATTTTCAACTCAAGCGCAATCCAATGCTTTATTATGGCCCATTGGAAGGCAAAACAAAACCAATATATTTTTTCCAACTATAACTGAGCAGTTGATTGTATTTAACATGTTAACATAATATAGCGTGTGTGTGTATGTAGGACAGCCATTTAGCACTTGCATTCTATGTATGAGGTGTTTCCTTCAGCTCCATCAGTGTCTAGAATGTGGTCAAGGTTGAAGCCAGGGGCTTCTCCTTATGTGTTCTTTATTTTGCTGGAGAAGAGCACTACTCCTGATGTATGAAGAAAGATTTAGCAACAGCATTTCTGCTTTATGAAGCTAGCCTGGTTATAACACAGCTTGTTGGGCTACATTACAGTAGATGTCCAGCCATTGTAATGTGACTGTGAATGTCAAAGTAAAGGTTTGAAGCTGTACTGCGAGGCTTTGGACCCTTCCACCCCATTTACTGCACTCGAGGGTATACGGCAACCTCGGGTAAGCCTGCTCCCAATTTATCTATTGCATTGTATGTCCCAAAAGGGGCTCTCAGAGATTAGAGTTAGGACTGCACCTCACAGAGGCACCATGGAGGCACCATGGAGTTTGGTGGTGCAGCTTTAGCATTCCTCTGCAGATGTGTGTGGGCCAAGACCTCTGTTTTTAACCAGATTTTGGGACAGGTTTTAGGTTTGGCTGCAAGCTAACAGGGTTGAGTGCTGTGGCCCCTTATTCTTAGATGCACCTCCCAGGTTAGTTATAAATTGGTCTGAGTGGCTGCCACATCTCCTTTGTTTTTAGAATAAAGGTAGTCGCCTTTTACTACTAAGATTTCGTTTATAGACATTTTGTAAATCCTTAGCTCTTGTGGAATGACAAACTCCAGGTAGTCCTGATACGGCAAAGAACATCAGTGCACGTTTTTCAAAATAAATGATGGAATGCACTTATTGATTTGTTCTCCCTCACACACAACCAAGCTGTGAAGGTGGGAGATCCAACTCTGTCTACACAAACACACTCAAATACACTAATGGTCTCTCCTCACCCTACTTAAAAGAACAAAATGTACACAGCAGAATGAGAACATTTTATACAAAAGAATAATGTTGCATACCTTCTAAACCTTCAAGCTCCTGCATGCAGATTCCCATTGGATTCCTGCAAGTCTTCATGCAAGGTGACCCACAGGCTTTGTAGTGCCACTCACATGCTCCTTCAGGATTGTAGAAGTCACAGAAAACAGCTACATGGGGTCAAGGAAAAGGTAAATGATTAATTAATACTGTGTCTAATATAGAGTTTGCCATGATTATATCTTTCAAGTTTGAATGAATTCTATTCGTAGTCAGACATAAAGCACTTACGACAGACACTGGGGGTTCTCCAAGAAACACAGATGCCAGCTTCTCCACAGACTTGAGCGTAGGCAGCAACGGCTGTACAGAAACACTCACAGTCTCCACCGGTGTCACAAGCACAAGAGTCAGAAACACAAGCTTCATAGTACAATGTAGGGTCAATCTGTGAAAAAAAAAATAATTTAGTTCTGGTTGCAAAGCAACTCCAAACATCAAAACCAGACTATCAACTAAAAAAAAAATACACCTTTTGCCCCAGTAATTCATGGTTGAGGTTTGATTAGCCACCTGTTCTCAAAGGGCAAATAAGTAGTAAATTCCAGTTTCTTTTTCAATCTAAACGCTTCCATTGTAACAGTAATTGGATTACCAATGTTTTACTAACTTAAATGGAGGGGTCTCTCATTTTGAATGCTTAAATACAATAGGTGAATAAAGTGCAGCTTTGCTTTAAACTAAGGGGGTTATTTAAGAAGGGATAGCGCCTCGTAGCGACAGGTAGCGTCTGGTGAACGCTGGGCGCTGTATGCAAAACCAAATTTATGAAAGCGAATCTGGTGAGCGACTCTAACAGCGCCATGTAGTGTCACATGTATTATTACAGGCGGCTCAGTGCATAGTGCCAGTGATCTAGCTTCCAGGTATTACCTTTCGCTCAGTGTCGCTCTCCCATACATTTTAATGGCCGTTCATTTGCTTGTGTTTAAACAGCGTGTTTGACATTTATTAATTCGTTTTTTTTTTGGTCAAATCATTGTGTGACGTCTCCTGCAAACACTTTTATGAATTTATGTTGACTTTTTATATTTTTATGCAGAATTGTCATTACAGGTCTGGAACTAAAGTGTTATTGTCACAGTGTTATAACAATGTCATTACATGTGTTTTTGCTTTGTTACTGGTGGATATGTGTTCAAAAACAGACTTTAATCACACAGCGTCTGGCGCTCTATGCTATAGCGACCAGATTTAGAGCGCCGACGCTGTGTGTGTGTCCTTTTTTGTTAAATATGGTGTTGAGAGCCGAGTGCCGGATGCACTGAGCTGGTGCTACCTTTCGCTGACTGCAGTGCTGTACTGGTGTTAGAGCGCCCAACATACATCACATTCATTAATGCCAGCCAGGTTACTACAGTGACAGAGGCGCTTTGTCACAGAACCCGATACCCAATTACAGCGTCTACTAGTGGTTGTTCTAAGCGCCGCTATACAGACGCTCATCTGGCAATACCTGGCGTTGGTAATGGATCAGCCTCTAAATCTGAATTAGCGGCATTGAAAAAGTTATTTTTAATTAAAAAAAAAGAGTTGAATACATTCTGGTCTTATTGAACTGAACCAGTTAAGTAAAATAATTTTTAAACATTAACTTGAATCCAAATGTATTTTTCTTTGATACTTTAATTTACTGTAAAAATACATTTAATACATTAAATAATAATTTAAGACATTAAATACATTTAATGTCTTTCCAATGCAAATCTAATGTTTTTTATGTCACCAATAGAAACAGCTTTATGATATTCATAGGAAGTAAATTTTATACATACCTGAGTATGACAAGCAGAGAAGATCGCACTGGTGATGAGGCTGCATTTCTTCTGTGCCCATGATTTACGATATGGGTTGACAGTGCAAGCATCTTTAGGTGTTTCGGCATCTGGGCATGATTGAGATATTTTCCAGCTGTTGCCAAATTCAGCAACATCTGCAACCACAGACTGACTCCTTGTTGTAAAGTCATTGTTTGCATTTCCATCATAATTACCACACAGACCACAGACTTGACCCTGTCAATAGAAATTACAATGTTGTTAATATGTAATAAACCTGGGGGTTATGGGCCAGTAGGTTTGGCAGCAGTCATGTACAGTGATGGTGGTGGTGGTGACAAAGGCAGTGTTGACAATAAAGCACTGTAGATGCTTCATTGCCAACATTGCCTTTCACATTGTATGTGGATAAAAATTAAAACTGGAAAATTGAGAAAAGTTTCATACAATCTGAAGAAATAATGGTGCTTTAGGACCTTCCATAATTTTGGCAGCATGGAGATAGTAATGGCAACTTAAACAGCACACAGAACTATAAACAGTAACTGTACCCATGTTGTTGTTCTCTTTTGCTTAGAGAAATTCTAAAAACACTTCAATTTGGTGTGACCCAACTGTAGTGGTGCCTAAGCTCCTACAGCTGACTTTCCCCTTCATAATATAATGTTGTGTCGAAGAAGCCACAGCGATCTATTGTCCTCTTTCTTGCTCCATCATTTGGAAACATTATTATTTACTAAAGCCAGTACGCTTTTAATGACACTACGCAAAATTAGGTCTTACCTCAAAATCGCTGCTGAGCTTGATGAACATAGTGGTTCGTCTGTCCCACATCATGATGAGTCCATTATCAGCCTTGATTACTAGGTAGATACCCATGTATTTGACCTTGTAGGGAACAACTTCTCCAACACCTCTTTCAACCACTTGAATGTTCTCCTCAGTCAGAAGAAGTTCATAACCCTTTAAACGAAATTATGGGGACCATTAAATGATCAAGAACATTACACATAGATGCAACATGTATATTTGTTACCTATAATGTAAAGTGACCAGGAAAATACATATGTGACTCTTACCCCCAAGAATATTTTAATGCTTTTAGAACAGGTGGTCCCAGTGGTTCCGCAAGGGATGTTCTCAGTGATGATTCTAAAAGTGCTGCTGGTTCCAGTCTGACCACAGTGGTCCTAAAATAAAAAAGGCAAACCTTTTTACAATTGTTTTTTAAGTGTCTGATATGACTAGTATGCCTGATTCTGTCCCCTGCCACTTTCCCTCTCAGTTAACACTCAATGTAAAGTATAACATGAATGATGCTTAATACTTAGATGAGACTGATTGGTGGGCCCACATTGGGGCCTCCCACACTACCTATTTATTTTTCAGAGCAGCTTGCCATTTCTCTTTCATTTGTATGTAGCCAGGTGCACACATGGGGGCTGAGGTCTACCCGACACTAGCAGGCTATGACCCTTCCCCCATATAGTGCACCGTATAGGAGTTGGAAGCTCCCGGTAAGTAGCTCTGTATTTTAATAGCTGCAGTACATGTCCCTATTATGGAGCTCATATATATTGAGTAGGGACCACACTAAACACTGAGTGCCTTGTCGGGGCGGTGTGGCTTCAACAGGTATCTGCAGATATGTGACCAAACCTCTGTCTTTCCACATAGCTAGACATGTTTGGTGCTTAATCAGATGAGACTGATGGGTGGGCCCACATTGGGGCCTCCCACACTACCTATTTAATTCTCAGAGCAGCTTGCCATTTCTTTTTCAATTACAGTTGAACATTCCAGACTTCCTACAACTATACTGTTCTGTATACGTATAGCAGGTAGGGCATGGAAGATCTGTCATACAGAGACAAGAGATTTGAGATTCAGAGACACATATTAGAGCTGCTTTTCTCCTCCATGTACGCGTAGATGAAGAGCCGAAAACTCTTTGCCACTTTATATTTTGCTCTCCTAACCTTCCATGACATTGGAAATGTCGAGCAGACACACAAAATGTAATCTATGTGGGGGAGGGGGGATGTACATGTTCATTGGATACTTGATTCTCTGTCAGAGAACAGGGAAAAGGTCCACAGGTTTCACATCTTTTCTGATATAGTAAGGTAGCTTACCCGGTAAAACAAGACCTCTCTTGCTTATACTGTATTATAAACCCAATTCCCTCTCAAAAAGCTGATCTTTCTTTGCCACTTTAGGTATCTCAAAAATGCCATTTAAGGTCATACAATTACAAATGTAGGCTATGCAAAAATTTAAAAATAATAAATGGTCATATTCGCCTTCCATATTGATTTTACTATGCAGAAGCAGCTAAGCATTGGCCCTGACACAGAACAGACCTCAGAAGGGTTGAAAGAGTCAAGTGACTTATAGGGTGATTTCGAAATGCAACATCTTTTAGGTTACAGAAAAGGAATCATTGGATCATTGCAGGACTAAATCATTAACTATTTGAATGTAGCCATCACCTTTACTGTTATAAAGTCTCTATGTTCTCAGTGTTCAGCTTTTATTTTTTAGTTGACCAAGCATTTCATTGAAACATAATATTTATTAACATGTTACCTGGGCAAGTGTGTATTCACAATCTCCATTAAAGCTGTAGCGTTTGCCATCAAAAGTTATATAATGTCCATCCCCATACACAGCACAAGTATCCAGACATGGCTCGCTGGTACACTGCCACATTCTGTCTTTGCAGGTGCTTTAGTAGAAAGAGAAAGATACAGTGGTTCTAATGTACAGTATTTTATGCAGTGTATCTAGCTGCCTAAATTTCATTCACATACCAGGTGTTGCATCTGATCTTGATCTGTTCCCCTGGCTGGTAAGCAGCATCATTGTGAATGCAAGGACAATCTTGTTCATATATACAGCCACCTTGTCCATCTGAGACAAGGCCATTGGGACACACACAACCGGAGATACATGTTGGGCTATACTGTAATATATATAAATAAATAAAAAAATAAAATAAATAATTTGCAAAGCTATTGCTACTTGTCCTCCGATTTTCTTTGGAGAATGTGAAACACTTACACAAGCCATATCCAAGGTCTGACAGCTCTTCTGGCACTCGGCACCTCTGGTATCAGCTGTGGCATTCGTGCAGTCAACAAAAACCATTGGAGCGTGGCAGGCTACGAAGACAATAAATTTCATATAAAAATTATAAGCAATATATAAAGCTATGAGTTTAATTTTTTATTATGGCTTTGCTATATATACTATATTCCATATAACATAGTAGTGTTGTATATCTAATGTAGATGCTATGAGCACCAAAGTGGTCTCGAAGACTAAACCTTACATATTGCTGTGGTGCTGTGCATAAAACAGGGCATAGAAACAGGAACCCATAAGAGTGGCCTTATGCTGACAGGCTTGCCATGCCATCTGCTTTGGGTAAGGTTTGGCTCCCTGGCATGAGTGGTGAGAAAAGCATATGAGTGTGACTTACATATATACCAACACAGTCAGCTAGGTGGTAATCCAAAAACTTGCAAATGCCAGCCACGTAGTATGAACAATAAAAGTCCTTTTATCCAAAACCATTTAAAAGCCTTCACAGCAGCACAAATTGGAGCAGCATAATCACAAGCGTCCTGTTACGTCTACGCGTTTCGAGCATCCGCCCTTACTCATGAGTCAGCTAGGTGGCCAGTCTGTGGTAGTCTAGTTAAATGGCCAGTCCACAAAATGATCAAAATAAGGCAGCAAGGAGCTCACCTGAAGCCTGTACCAAGTACATTTTCTACCTTTCCTGCAGTGCTCTGTGGATGCTGTAAAAGGTGTTGGAAATTTCTACTTATTTCCTTTCCACACCTCCACGACCACCACCAAAAATGGTCGTGCGGACATCCCTTATCACTCCAAACATTAGTCAGCTTAGGAATACACATTGGTCCCACTTGCCGTGAACCATTGCGCTAATAGCACTCAGAGAAAGGGGCAGCCATACAACCACATTTGGAGCATGGTCATGGAGAAATGCAAAGGAAATGAGGTGCAGACTTTGGAGATCTACAATGCACTGCAGGTAACGGAGGAGAGACATGTTGGGCAGTCTTCAGGTGAGCTACCTTTTTATTCCCATTGCCTGGACTGTCACCTTTAAAACATAGCAAGGTTTGGATCGGCACAGAGTGCACATAATACTGCTAACAACAATAAACATGTAATTTGTAGCCTTAAAAAGGTACATAATTCATAGTTTTTAGGATGTATATAGCATTGCTTATTAATTACTAAATAGACAGATCCAAAATATCAGGGTTTTAAAAAAAAACAATATCATAACAATGCTCAAAGACATTGCCTATTTACTGCCATATAAGACATTTGTGTTGATATAAACATAAGGGGGATAAGCATAGGATCCCTCATATGTGATACCATGCCACACTGTGTCTCTAAACTGGCCGGTGAATATTTGTATTGACTAATGTCACTAACGTCACTAACTGAATAAGTACATATAAAAGGAAAAGAGGGGTTAAAATAAGTGAAAATTCTGACACATGTACAGTAGAATAAATTAATATATATATATATATATATATATATATATATATATATATATATTTATTTATTTTTTTTATTATTTATGTATATTACTATTATTTATGTTATCTAAGTATTCCAAAAGTTTACTAAAGTCCTACCTTGTTCGTCAGCACCAATGCAATTCAATTTTCCAAGGGTACAAGTACTGTAAATAGAAGATTACAATAATAAATGCCCTATAATATATAATAATATATATTTAAATATATATAATTATATTATGGTATAATAACTTCATTAAATGTGGGCAGACCCCAAAAACCTTCTGGTGCACTTTTAAAAAATGTACCAAAAAGGCTTTCCTGAAAAGCTATTTGGATTTTATTTGATCAAGTTGTCCCACAGACCTCATATATTCACCAGGGTTATAAGAAATGCTATGCTTTATATACAAGGAGTTAGTGTTGACCTAAACTCTTCCTGGCACAACAGATCTTTGTACATGATTTGGCCTATTTAGAGATCTGTAACTGAAAGATATCCAATTTGAATGCCCTAGTGTTGATCTTAGGTCTGCTAGTGTCTTAGGTCTGCTTTAAATAAAGGTATTATATTGTCAAAGTTACTAGGTAGGATGTTGATACACTTAAATGGAGCAAAACCTGTGTGGCATGCATACACCACTAGCCTACCCCTTGTGCATCCTTTATCGAGTACCCCCTCTGTGTGAGTCACTGGTATGCTCACCTCCACCGGTGGCTCCTGCAATGCTGCAATCACCGGCTACTGCCTTACTGATGGCTGGGTGTGGGAGTGTGTGCCACCACCACGAAAGTTGGGAATGCAGTCAGGTGGCTGCTGCATGTCACCTGGCACCTCATTCAGCCCATCCCCAGCACCGTGAGATCAGCTAATTGGTGATTTGAACAGGGCCACATGGGCTTAGTCGGCAGCATCACTCGGCTGCTCGGATGGGGGGGGGGGCACGGGGGAAGAGTGGAGCACACAGAAATTGTTTAAAAGAAGGTTTATGCTGACTCTTTCCTAGTGTTTAGATAAAGCTTATACTCACCACATAATTCCATTATCACGGACAACTTCACCGGAAAGCACAACAGAACCCTTGTAGAAACATGGGCAAGCAGAAGCAGGAACACATTTGCCAGTGTCATCCATATACAAGCCTTCAGCACAGGCGCAACCGTCAACAGGAACAAATTTAATGTTGCAGGTGACATCAGGTTCACTGAGAGAACGACAGGTTGGTTGGCAGGAACTAACAGAATATGTGTAGTCCAGTGTTGCAGGGCAATTGCTCATGTAAGTTGCTGCATTAAGAAATCAAAATATTAACATTAAACGGTGTGAGCAAAAAAGTGAAACGAGTAATTATTTTATCATATGAAAAGGTTATTTGTTTGAAAGAAAACTTTGTGAAGGGTCAAACAAGGGAAGGTTTATTACAAATGATTGTGCTTACAGCAGACAGTGCTTCTCCATTCAGTCAGTATGATTCCTTTGACAGCACAAGCTCGGACGTAGGAAGACAGGGCCGCACACAGACAGGCCTCACTTCTTGCACAGTTACAGGTGTCAAACATGCAGTTCTGGTAATGAACATATGAAGCATTATTATGTTTTTCACAGAAATCCAGATGGTATTGGTTTTAAAGTGGACCAACACCCAGGATTTTCACTATCCTGGGTGTTGGTCCACTTCAGCGGGACATCCGAGATCAGGATGCCCCACTGTGTGAAACCCCCCCAAAAGCCCCCAAAAATGTACCTTTTCGGCGGCAGCTTGCCCCAAAAAACCTTACCTTATAGGTGACGAATCAGCCGCCTCCCGCCCGTCCCTCTTCACGGGAGGCGGCTGATTCGTCGCCTATAAGGTAAGGTTTTTTGGGGCTTTTGGGGGGGTTTCACCCCGCGGGACATCCCGATCTCGGATGCCCCACGGTGAGGGAGGTGATCGGCCCGGGAATCTTATAGATTCCCGGGCCGATCACCCCTGGATGTTGGTCCACTTTAAATAGCTGACTTGGGTTCTGTTGTAAAACTGTTTACATTTTAGCAAATATTTTACAATATATTTATATCTATTTTTGCCGATCTGTCATAATAATACAGTATGAGTAAGTCTGATACCAAAGAATTCGTTGAAATTAGTCAAAGCTTTAAAAACCTTATTGACACATGGGATCTGCATATATATTCAAATTCAGCGAATTTCCATTTATCATCCATTGAGAATATAGAACTTCAGCTCTCTTAGGCTCAGGCTATGTTCACACCTGTCCGGATGTGTTTGTGTTTCTGCATTTGGCAGAATTGCAGAAAAAGTCATGTAATTCACAATATGCTCTATGGCCCCTATCACACCTGTCTGTTCAGTGCAGTTGGAACCCAGTTCTGCATGCCAACCAAACTGCAAATGCAAATGTATTCCGTATCTAATGTATACACTGCAATTGCAAGAAAATGCAGTTCAACAGCCAAACGCACCTGATCTGCATTGTTTAAACATAGCTTTAAAGTAGACCAACACCCATTTTCTGCAAAATGGGTACAGAACCGCATAGTGACAAGTACAAGAGGTAGTCAGATTGCCGGAGCCTCCCAGTGCATAAACCTCTGAAACCCTTGATTTCACCTGCACTGCGATTTGCCAATGAGATGCAGCTCCGCGATTGGCCACCGGTGGTCACATGTATCTGCTATTTCAGATGCTGAAATACAGACCATGTAACCGCTGCCGGGGAATAACGGAGCTACATTTCATGGGGGAATCGTGGTTTAGGTGAGTGAAACCAGGGGTTGCAGGGGTGTCCCTGTGGCCTGTCACTATGCGTTCCGCACCCATTTTGCACCACTGTTGTACAACTTTAACAAAATAGGATACTCTTCCCTTGAATCCTATAGGTGTAGACAAATTAATTGCAGGTAACTATGTTTGCTTCCAGCCAAACAAATTGCTGCTATGGGATTTCCCTCCCCTGGTTTTAATTTAAGAGACAGAGGAAGTAAGATATTACAGTGTGTTATGTGTCTACATGTACCCTATATACATTTAAGCCCAAATATATTTATTTTACTTTTCTGTCTACTGTGATCTTTTTGGATTTTAGTTTTGCTTACTGTTATAGAGGGGTCTAACACTCCAGAATGGTTGCTTGTTTTATAAAGTATGGCCCACACAAATCCCGACTCCTCAAAGGGATTTCAATCAGCAAACAAAACAATGCATCTAAATCATTAACCTATTCTCTA
This sequence comes from Gastrophryne carolinensis, assembly GCA_027917425.1. Taxonomy (NCBI): domain Eukaryota; kingdom Metazoa; phylum Chordata; class Amphibia; order Anura; family Microhylidae; genus Gastrophryne; species Gastrophryne carolinensis. The sequence continues at coordinate 177,625,371 of CM051241.1, read as the reverse complement.
AAAAGCATTACATGTCCCCAAATGAAATGGATAAAATACAGTAGTATTTCATGTTGTTCACCTGTTTATAAACATCTGGATTAACCAAGGCATGGCAAGCTGCAAAAGGCCCAGTTGGATCAGAAAGAAGACCACACCAGTATTTGGCATATTGTTCTGTAATGAAAGATACAAACCATTGTTCAGGTCAAATGTTTTGAAGAGTGATGAATATAAGTTATACCTTTTCAAAAAAGCCTTACCATTTTCCACACTGAGTGAGCAAGGGTCTTCATAAACATTTTGAACATTGGAACAGGAACCATAAGTCTTCCAGGTGTTGGCAAAAGATGCTGCAGTGCCTTCAATAGCTCCACTAATGGTTTGGAAGTCATCTGCTTGTCTGTCATTGAAGTTTCCACAGAGACCTAGAAAGTCAAGGGTGGTGAGGGTGATCTGCTAATCACATTTATTACACACATGAATGCACACACACACACACACACACACACACACACACACTTACCACAAGTCAAACCCTTATAAGATGGGTCCAGAATTGTGTAAACCTGCATGAATGGGGTGAGCTGTGCAACTATCTGTACTCCTTGTTTGGTATCCACAATAATGTAGAATGAGGATGGTCTGAAAATGGTGACACTAGCTGCAATACAAAATGTGACAGTTAAAACATAAAATGTGTGTCTACCTTTGCTTTTTTAATAATGCATTTACATGTAAATAATATAAAGAGTATAATAATTGTACCATACCTGCAGATACAGGCAACTGGGTGTAGATGCTGTTCACAAATACACTACCGCAGGGCAAGATTCCAATAACCTGTTGTAATAAGGAAACACAGGAAAAATAATCAGTTATACATTACATATGTCATAAGTAGTGATAAGTGGACCCGTAAAAGTTCAGGTTCGTCAAGTTCATCTGGACTTGCTGGCAAATTTCGGTTTGGGTACCCGGACATGACTCGAACACCATTGAAATATATTGGGACTCGAACTTTGGGGCCCAACAAGGGCTGGAAAATAGCAAGGGCTAGAGGGCTGCAAATTGAGGGGGGGGGGCATTTTCCCTGCACAAAATGAGGTAGGGAATGTACTCAAAATAATAACAGAACCCCCCCCCCAAAAAAAAAAAAAATAAATACATAAATAAATAAAAAATGTAACTTTTTTTACGGGTGTCAGAGGATAGGCCAGGGAAGGTACTCCAATTAATCACAGAAAGCAAAAACATTGAATAAGTACATAAATAAATTCATTTACAAAATACATTCAAATATTATTTTTTATGGGTGTCAGAGGGAAAATCAGGGGATAACCCCAGGGAGATTACCCTGCACAAAATGGGGTTGCAACAGTACTAATAGTATGTATCCTTTATTAAAAAAAATAAGAAGAACCCCCATAACCCTATAACAGTCTGTGTGACAGAATCCCCCATCACCCATAGCAGACTGTGACAGAGCCCCCCATCATCCCTCATAGCAGACTGTAACAGAGCCCACATCACCTTCCATAGAAGACTGTGACAGAGCCCCCATCACCTTCCATAGAAGACTGTGACAGAGCCCCCCATCATCCCTCATAGCAGACTGTAACAGAGCCCACATCACCTTCCATAGAAGACTGTGACAGAGCCCCCATCATTCCTTTAGCAGACAGTGTTCCAGAACAATCTTCATCATCCCCTAGTAGACTGTGTCTGAGCCCCCTGTCATCTTCTATAGCAGACTGTGACAGAGCCTCCATCATCTTCAATAGCAGACATCATCTTCTATCATCTTCAATAGCAGGCAGAGCTCTGTGTGCACCTGCCTGCTTACTGACTGGGCTGGGAGCTGTCCTCCCAGCTTGTGGGCATCCCCCATCATGGCCTGGTCCTGCCTACTTCCCTTCCTGATTTATTGGGGTGCGGGGAAGGGAAATGGTTGTGGGGAGGGCCTGAAGATTCTGGATGGCCTGCTTACCAGTCCATCAACCAGCTTCAGAGTTGGGCTGAACGCTGAACCCGGGAACGGACTTCTGACTGAAATCCGTGTTTGGAATCGGGAACCCGAACTCTCAAAGTTCGTCAGGGACCTGCACTTTGAGTTTTAGGTTCGCCCATCCCTAGTCATAGGTTAAAAGGCGGTAGAATAAATGAATAATGATTATCATTAAATGTGATATAACTCAAATGTATCTCTAGAACAGCTCTACATGTTTATAAATAATAGAATAAGGTTCTTACGGTTTCTCCGCCATTAAGAAAAATGGTGATACTCTTGAGGCAAGTTTCACTGTTACTCAAACCACAGTTACGAAGCTCTGCCAGAATGGTGAAGGAATCACTATTGCATGTCTAAACAGAAAATAAAAATATCTACATAAATACAAAGGGATAGGAAATTGCCAATATAGTAGTTTGTTATTGATACACATTGATGATTGATGCCACATGCTATCTTTTGTAACACAGAAAACAGTAACTGAATAAACATGGCCAAATATGACCCATAAATAAATATATAGAATAGATGATGCTACAACTTCTTTTATGTAACAGTGGGGGAGTCAGTTACAGAGAACGCTGCACGTCTTAAATCTGGGGCAGCCCTTTTTGACCAATATTAGTTGTTAATTGATCCATGGTTTTCACTCATGTACTAGGTATCAGTCATTATTACACATTTTAAATTCAATTAACAATAATAGCTGTATGTCATTGTCAGCTTTAGCCTATTAGGCATGGCATTGTGTACATTTATAAATTAACAACAATTGTTTTGCCACAAGAAAGAGCCCTGAATTCAAACATACCTTGGACAGAACATAGCTACAGTCACCATGGAAGGTATAGCGGGTTTGATCATAGGTAGTAATGTGAGATCCACCTTCAACTGCGCAACTTGCTGAGCAAGGCGTATTCTCACACTGCCACTTTGCACCTGTACAGACACTAAAATAACAAAAAGAAAATAAGTTAAGGGACCCCTTACTACTTGTGTTACTTTATTTCTAAGTAGAAGAATCATAGCTCATATAAAAACCCTTTGTTTCCATTGTGGGTATGTACAAAGATGTAAGAGGCATGTTTTGGGCAGAAGACAGCTATGTTCACTTTTTAATACTAGAACATATACCCTCTACCAACTCCAGACCCAATACATCTCCTGATCCCTGGGCATCCTCAATAGCCTTACCTGTTCACTCAACCCACCCACATTGGTACATTTAAAGATATCCTATACCAAGAAAGGAAGTCTATATTGTTATAGCCCCAGCCTGTGTTTCTTGGCTGTTTGGGTAATCATGTTTATAAACCTGTCCCACTGGTCAAAACAGATTGGTCTATATTACAGGTTGAAATAATGCTTTCCCATTTTTTACATCTTCTTATCTTTGATTAACAAAGAACCTTAAAAAAACACCCACGTGAATATATATATATATATATATATATATATATATATATAAACTTCTTCTCAGCCAAAGTCATGTGTATAGCTGCTCAGTGTATGGAAAGAATATGTTTCCCATGTAAGAAATGAATATTTTAGTATTACATTGAAAATAATTAAGGGTCACTCTCTACTCAGCCAGTAGATACTAAAGTATTAACTAGAACCTCATGCAAAGTACATACATCTTCTGTAAGTCAAGAGGTTCTTCAGACTCTAGGAAATAAATCTCAGATTTTACATATACATAGATATCTCATTCCATGATATTGAGTAAAATATCATGTCCATGTACATGATCATATACATGGACATGATAATATCAAGTACATGTAAAATACATGTGCATAGATATCTCATACCATGATATTGAGTAAAATACATACCATGTATGTATTTATAGTTAGTTGAAGTAGCTGTTAAGTTAAGGAATGTAGCTGTACATGGAGCTAGTAGGCAGGATACCCTTGAAAAGGTTGTGCCCCACGAATCAGTTAAAAGTTTTACTATTCTCTGCCACAATATTGCTATGTATTACAGTTACATTACTCTATAATAGTATTCCTATTTTTATTTAAGACATTAATATTAGAGATGAGTGAACTTCTCAAAAATTCGATTCGGGAGATTCGAACTTTAACGAATCGCTCATCTCTGGTGGGAGCGGGGAGACCGGCTGCGCTGTCAGCTTCCGCCGCCCGCTGACAGCGCAGCCGGCCTCCCCGCTCCCACCAAGCCCTGAAATGGAAGAAAAAATGGCGGCATGGTGGGAGCGGGGAGGCCGGCTGCGCTGTCAGCGGGCGGCGGAAGCTGACAGCGCAGCCGGTCTCCCCGCTCCCACCATGCCGGCAGTTTTTTTTTAATTTCAGGGAAAATTCGGTCAGCCCGAACCACTAAAAATTCGGGTTCGTGCTGAATGGAATTTTCTCTGAAATTCGGAGTGAATTCAGGTTCATTAGAACCGATTCGCTCATCCCTATTTAATATGATCATTGTTATGTCTGGATTCTAAAACAACCCTTACCAACTACTGCAGGGTGTAGAGAAAGATGTACCAACAGCATAAGAGGTACTGTTGAAAGTACAAGGGCATTGTTGAACAGGAATGCAGCCAGAGTTGTTCACATCATCAAAGACAGTTCCTGTAATGAAATGAACATTTGGTTTATTTGAATATATAGAGAAAAGTTTTCTTGATCAACAGCATAAGTCCCTGTGAAATACTTACCTTCTGGGCAGTAACAGCCTTCCAAGCAGTGTCTGTCACAGAGAGCAGCTCTATCTGGGTTGGTACAAGTGTCTACACAAGGGGATCCACATTCCTTGTATTCCATATTGTAAGGACAAGTGATTGCTGTAAAAAAAATTATATACTGTAATGCGCCATTTGTATAAAACATCCGCAGTTGTACGTGTAGTGCCATTTATATGTATATATGATTCATAAATACAATACTAATTTTATTAAAAGGACAAATAATAAATAATCAAATGTACTTACGACATGCTTTTTCTGTCCTCCAGTTCTGTGGGTAACCTCCAGCATGGGCACACTGACGTGAATATTCAGCAAATGTATCACAAAGACACAGAGCAGTTGATTGGCTGTCACATCGACACAAGTCTGCTACACAGGCTGCAATATATTCCTCAACGGACACCAGAGAATGGCAGCTTGAGAAGGCTGAGCCCAGAAGAAATGACTCACAGATTCTCTCCTATAACACATACAGTACATGGCAAGAAACCTATTTAGTGCTTCGTATGGTTTATTGACCCAAAAAGTTTATTGCTTTTTATGCTCATGACTTACAAAGTCGGTACAATTGCTCCTGGCAACTGGTGGTACATCAGTACACAGTTCTGTAGGTCCGTCTAACTTCTGCATATTTCCAAATTGTTCTGCTGTCATTTGAATGCCTGCAAAAGAAAGTAAATTTTTCCTGTAATGAGGGCAAATATTTTTTTTTTTTAAATAATATGCACAATTTCAGTTGAAGCAAGGATATCTAACCTAGATATAAGATTGGGGGCACTGCATGTAATTTACATGTCATGTCAACTACCAAACTTTACAACGTGTCTACATTTCCTAATTTTTATAAATATTATTATTACAAATCATTGGTCGCCCTTTAAAATAAAGTGCCAAGAAAAGAATGGACTGCCAGCACAGCCCACAATTGCTCACCCCTATATAAATCAGCCACACCACAATAAGTATATTAAGAATAAATCTTTTTATTGTACTTGATTATGCAGAAAGCCATAAAAAAGGGACATACATTTTAAAAAACATTTTAAAAAATTGTGTGCGGGAATAAAGGGCCTGTTAGAATAATAGACACCTAATTTAAGAATGTAATACATCAAATTAATCCAAGGATGCTAGCTATGCCTTGAAGACTATATAAATCAGCCGCACCACAATAAGTATATTAAGAATAAATCTTTTTATTGTACTTGATTATGCAGAAAGCCAAAAAAAAGGGATATACATTTTAAAAAACATTTTAAAAAATTGTGTGCGGGAATAAAGGGCCTGTTAGACTAATAGACACCTAATTTAAGAATGTAATACATCAAATTAATCCAAGGATGCTAGCTATGCCTTGAAGACTCCCCCACAAAAGTGCTGGTGCAAAGGAGAGAGTAAAATGATTTGTGCCATAAAAAGGAAAGTCCCAAATGACTAGTGCAAAAAAGCAAAGTTGTGCAAAGTCCGCAATAGAGATTTAATAAGGGGACTAAGATGTCCCTATAAATAAATAAGTGCACAAGTGAAAGTGCTATGTGCAGATTGTGCAAAATTATAAGAGAGCAAGAGGATAGTGAGGGGTCAAGGCATATATAGTAACAATGGTAAATAAAGTAATAATTTTAAGTATATATTATAATGCTATCACAATAGGCATTACCAGATATATGAGTCTAGGTCCACTTTAACGTCCCGCAGGCCAGCACCACCGACGCATTGCGTGGCAACGTACTAATGCCACTTCATCATTAAAATAAAGTGCATAGAGATCATGGGAGGCAATTAAAATGTGTGCTGTGTAGACCTGTCACCCCTATACATTTACTTGCTGTCTTTGTGCCACATAACATTTATAAATAGTAGTTACATCTGACCTACTGTTAAATCTTTGCAAATCTTTGAAAACTTACCATTGTCAATAAACTCATTTTGCATAGAAATGCCATTAAAATCTCCACACAATCCGCATGTAGTGTTAGCATACTTAGCATCCAGTTCCAACTATATGCATAGAAAGAAATGAGAAAAATATGTTTAACATGAAAGCCAAATGAAAAAAAAAATAAATAAATAAAAATAAATAAAAAAAATAAAAAAAAATAAATAAAATAGAAACATTTTTGGTTCTTACCAGTATACTGTCATCATCGTTCCACATAAAGATTAGACCGATCTTAGAAGTCACTGTGAGGTATACCCCGTATTTCTCAATTTGAACTCCAGAAGCACCATAAGGCAGCTGGACGCTAAAAAAAAGAACATCAAGATACATTGATTTGTTTCATTATTTTTATCCATGCTTATTAATTACATTTTTTTATAAAAGTCCCATAAGCAGAGTTCTACAGAACTATATACAGTATATATTTAAAGAACTACTGTTATATTTGTATGTATACACATCAATAGAGAACTTCCTTGTTGCTTTTTAGAATGAAATACTAGATATTTTAGTAAGTGCTATTATAGCAAAGATTCATTAATTTAATTATTCATCTACATGTCAGCTAATTAAAAAAATAATACTAGAATATGATTTGCTGTATTTGATATGGAGAGTTATTCAGGTCTTGCAGATGGATAGTGACCATCTGTTCTTTGAAATAGCAAGGGGTAAAGGTTATTCTCTGGCTATGGGCTGTATGTTTACTGGGAACAATATTTCTGATGGGCTTAGGAACTTTCTAGTAAATCTTTTTAGTAGTCTTTTTAGTTGTAGAGTAAAATTACCATGCTAGGTTTAGTTTTAAGATTTCCAAAGAATGTTTACAACAGTTTACAAAGTTTACAACAGTCGGTAAACATCCCGGAGGCGGGGGTACCGGGGAATGGAGCGGGAGATACTGTCACACAGCAGCGCCTAGAGAGGGCCTTTCCTGATTGCCGGCAGAAACATACTGCCCATTTGATTGTTCCCTTAATAGAAACAGAATACAAAAACAAGCTCCCATTGAATGAAAAAGAGTTAACTAAATCGTAACTTAGCAGCAGTGAACTAAATAATATCACAGTAACTAACGGCGGGCGGCTACTACACTATTTCATCGTGATTTGGACGCATTTGAGAGCAGGTCATCTCCCCCTCCCCTTCACCATCGGCCGAGGTGAATCAGAGGTTGGGTGAGAACCGCTCGTGTCACTAACCGCTCATGTATAGATGTTTTTATTGTGAGTGTATTATTGGCACCTTTTTATATATAGCTTTTATTAAAAACGTATTACGGTAGTTTTTTTTTCTTTCTCTTTGGTATTTTTTGTATGATGAATTCGCATTTGAGCTGCTTCTAAGGCACAGGCTTTATATGTTACTTATGCTTGGAAGGAGATTTAAGACTGAAACGGAAGAGAAACCCAATTGGGATCTAATTAATGCTGATATCCAAATTTTCTCTGGTAAGCGTGCAATTTAAAAGGTGAAGGGCACATGGTTGTCATTTGAAGTGGATTGATCGTAGCCATCACTTTGGGATCCTGCATGCTACTTTGGGACAACGGTGAACTTATTCATCTGTCTGTTTATTTGCTTGGACATTTTTAAAGATATAGCTATCTTTCTTGCTCTGTGCTCTAGGACAGGGCCAGTAAGATGAGTTTTAATTGCCTTTAAGACCAGACCATAACATTTTATCGTAGAGGGGTACAACAGTGTATTGGTAGGATGGGGGTTTGGGCCATCAGGACTTAGGCAAATAGAAATAAAACCAATTACTCTTTGTGATAGTGTGGTGAAGGTAGCTGTGACATTAATGCATGTATATTTTATATTTAGACACATTGGCAGAATTCCTAGCTCCTGGACAGTTCATACCCATTTTATACAGTACACAATGCTTGCATATTGAGCTCTACACAGAGTTTGTGACATTATACAAGGACAGTTTTATAGACCTAAATGATTTCAATTTCTCAAAAACAGCAGATGATCAGATCACACAGATGGACTACATCATGTGTTGTACAACAGGATTGCAGCATAGATTGCACAGATTGGATTGTGCATATTGATGATCATGGTGATTCAAATGATATATAGTGATAGAGCATGGCTTGTGTACGGTCAGTCAATTAAGGCATCTGCTCTCATTCAAAAGAAAAGACTGCAAACATACATATTATAAGTTAGTTCACCGTAGTTAGGGATTTCTTAGAGAGTGGGCTATTGAATGTATGTTGAAAAACATGCCTAGACTCTTACCTTTTGCCACCGACCAAGACAGAATTGTGATCTATTTGAACATCAAGCCCACTGAGTATCATTGAGATCTTCTCTATGGTGGGAGCGTTGTCCACAATAGTGCGCCGGATCTGAATATTGAAGTCCTCATAACTGCTCTTACAATGAGAGGCATAGACATAGTTACAGGTACCCGGGAAATAGAAGATATCTCCATCAAAGTTCTTGAAGTGGAAGTTCCCCCAGGTGCTACAAACTCTGTTATTATGAGCTGTATTAAAAGCTGCAAAACATTTACAAAAAAAGTGAAGACCATGTCTGCATAACCACCATATATGTAAATATGAACTGCAATACTAAAATATCTATTATCAAATACTATATTACCAGATTAGATTAAGATTTACAGTGCTTTCTTTTGTATAATGTGTCTCATATAAAGCATGCATTCTTCCTATAATTATGGAAAAATTTAGGCAAAATAGATGAACCCACTAAGATCACAGTTTAAGCACTTAGGGAACATAAAATACCATATGCCTAATGTATAACGATATGAGCCTGATTCCCCTTTGATGGCCACATGAACGAGTACAAGGGAAATATATATGTACAATGGACTGTAACCTTTCCTAATCTATCTAAAAAATAATTTAAATTATAGTGAAACTTTAAATATTATGTATCTTTTATTGAAAGAGAAAGTACCTTCGGCACAGGGAGATTCTACTTGTTTAAGGACCATTGTGGCAAAGCAAAAGGTTAGTAAATTATATATATATATATATATATATATATATATATATATATATATATATAGAAAATACTCATTTAATTCATATGCAGATGTAGGCTAGACTGAAACATGTTTGCCAAAAAGAACATGTGTGCTAAAACTGGATATCGTGAGGTTTTGCTGGAACATTGATGGTGATATTAGACGCTTTAATGTCTGTAAAATGCTTTATACTGATCAGGGGACTAACAAAAGTGTCACATAAATATACTTTTAAAACACACTTCATGACAGTATACTAAACCAAAGCTACTTACCCTTTACTGTAAGGCTATTAGGATCTGTAAGCCCCTGTATCATTGAGGTACCTGGTAATAAAACTGAAAACAATATATATTTATAAACACTTGCAAACTTGCAAACATGTTATTAGCATCAGAACACAGATCTATGATGCCCTACTTCATCCCCCCCCCCCCCGTATAAAGAGGTATGTAAAAAAAAAATATTAAGTGGAACTACAACTTTCATGAGAAATCTGTCCATGGTGCCAGTTTGCTATCAGAAACTTGTTTTGGTGAAACATACTTGAGCTTAAGGGAGAACAAAGTCTGTTATTTTCACTCTTCTAGGTTTTTCCAACTTTTGGATGCCCTTTCTGTGTGTAACTAAAGGGAAAGCTAATTCTTACCTCTCCGGTGAGCCCATGGCAAATGTGTGAGTTCTCCTCCAATTCACATTCTGTACATATTGATGAGCGGCATAGAATGTGCAATGGGGGTGCAGGTAATCTTGCAGCTGCTTCCCTCTGGCTGAGCGTTTATCAGCTAGAGAGAGCCTGTGCATGTGCCATGTGATCAGTGGCGAGGTAAGTAAACACATCAGTCCTGGGGGATTCAGTATTCCCATACTAGAATGCTCCACAAAAACGGAGACCAGAAGAGTGTAATCAACTCTAGGCTGGTAGTTGCTCCTCCTGGATGGAGGTCCACTTGTTGAGGACAGACACTCTAAGTACTTCCCTTTGCTTGCCTACCCCTGCCTCGCATTGGGCATTACTCCAATATTTCCCACTGGGTCCTCATGTAATGGAGAACTGGAAGCCACTGCAAACCCCACTACAGCTGCTACACCCTATTGGTGAATGTGCCAAGCACCAGTACCCCATTGATTGAAGACCAAGTAAGGCACAGCTTTGTATTTCTTGGGCTGGGGTGTCGTAGAGGGAAAGGTTGCAGATAATATTTAAGCATTAAAGTTTACTTGAAAGAATGAATAACTCCCATAGAGTTGAAATGTATAAAGTTATTAAAATTATGCCTATTTACAGCTGCAGAAATATATTTTATAAACCTATCCTCTGTGATCAAACAGTATTATTCTGTGTGCATGAAAGACAAGACATTATATAAGGTTGTGCTGTTCCAACATAATGGGGAGGGGCAGTGACTGTCTCAGGAGCCAAAGTACATGGGCATCTTGGAGTAAATTATTAAAAGGAAATATTGGGTGCTCAGAAGTCTCTACAGATAGAAACTAAGCAGAGTAAAGGTGTTGTGAAGAGCATCCACAGTCTCTGGGTTAAGGTTTATGTAATCACAATCCTGGAAAATGATTAGGTTAAACACATAGACATTGGCAAATGTTTTGTAACTTACCAGTTTCTGCATTTTCTAAAGTGTTGTAGGCTACAACAAAAACACAAGAAGTTTTTTTAAGAAAATGTTTTTTTATGTTTAAATAGTAAAAATACAGAATGCATCAGTAAAAAAATCTTCTTTTCAAGGGCAGGTTGCTGAACTATTAGGAATCTTAAAATGCAAAGAGCTTCACTTTTTACCACTGAGGTTTAGCCAATGGTGCGGTGAAAAAATAAATAATTTGAGGCCTGCATTTAAGGAACCACCCACACCAATTATTATGATGCAACATTTTTATTAGTGTTGCTCATAAATTAGATGCAGTTTGATGTGTTTTTTTTACCGAAAATGATTAAATGATGGACATTTATATTGATTCAGGGAAAGGATAGGGTTGTTTTGTCTCAATACTTTTTATTTTCCTCTCAGATGCGTGCACTACTTCATCCTTGCATTTGTTTGAATTGTAAGTCGGATGAATTACAATTTTAGTAAAAATTATGATGAACAAACATTGTTGCTAGGCAACAAAATGAAACAATGGGTTCCTTTAATTTAATATTTGGAGAATCCTACAAAGAGAAGAAATGGAAAAGGAGAACTCACTGAAGTAATCAGGGCTGCATATGGCTTCTATGTACAGATGATAAGAGAAGAGGGAAGCCTTTTCTGTTGAAGCCATTGTCCCGGCGTGAAGAAGTAGTATAGCAGGCTGATTTTATTTTTTTTCTTATATTTTTTTTACTTTATAATGTATTTTTAGTTTATATAGACTTTATGAGCTCTCCATTTACATGAAATATCAACACATGGTGTACAGTATGTGACTTTTTATCAGTGCAGGTGAGTCACAAGCACTTGCAGCACCTGACTGAGACTGATAAATATTGTAAGGTGTCAAAATAGTAAAGCAAATTATTTCAAGCAAACCATGCTTTACAACTTCCTTTAAATATGTTTAATGTCCTAAATAATATAAAAAGCTTCCAGCAGCGTTCCTGGAATGTAATCACATGAAACTCTCTGTTGACACGGTATGTCAGAAATCACGTTTCAATGAACTGGAGTTAAAGATGTTTTCCAATCACCTGTCAGCACTCTCTAAGGTTCAGATGCTTCAGATGGAGGGGCAGTTATTTACTCAGGGAGAGATCTCTCAACTTCAGGTAAAGAGACTTTTTACACTTCAGATAACCAATCACGGCTCACTTGTGGTCTTTCTAGCCCCTTCTCAATGTATCTTAATCTATACAAAATTGGCTTAAAGTGGACCAACACCCAGGATTTTGACTATCCTGGGTTTTGGTCCACTTCGGTGGGGCACCCCGATCGGGGGTGCTCCGCTGTGTGAAACCCCCCAGAAAGCCCCAAAAACTCACCTCACCCCGCTCCCACGTGACCGCTGCAGCCATTCCCCGTCACCGGACAAGCGAGAGGCAGTGCCGGACAAGCAGAGCGCGTCCGCCACCGCCTCCTGCGTGTCCCTCTTACAGGGAGCGCGCCCTGCTAGAGGGACGCACGGGAGGTGGCGGCGGCGGACGCGCATAAACCGTTGGAATGTGGAAAAGGTAGGATTGTGGGCTTCCTTGGGGGTTTCACCCCGCGGGACATCCCGATTTTGAATGCCCCGCGGGTAGGGATCTGATCGGCCCGGGAATCTTATAGATTCCCGGGCCGATCCCCCCTGGGTGTTGGTCCACTTTAAGCTCTGCCTTCATCTTAACTACAACATAACAAATGCGGGAGGGGGGAATAAAATGTTGTCTAATGGCAAATCCAGCCCAACCTTGGTACTTGCCTTTGATGAGAGAGGGTATACTTACCCTTGCCCTAAACTGAAATCTTATTTTACAGTTTCCATAATCAAGAGGTTTGACAACATACTGTACAATGAGTTCAATTATAAGTGGAAAAATAGTATTAGTAGTTTAACTTTTTGGAAAATAAAGAAGAACCTTCATGTCTGTAAACAGCTTGTAAAACATTTTATAAAATGAATCCCCTATAGCGCAATAAGTGCTCAAAGCCTCTTTTCCTAGTTGTGGATGCAGGAAAGATGGGAACCATTAAGAAAAATAACTCAATTGAACAAAAGCTTATTTTGTAATTTATAATTTTTTTGTATAGTGGTTGAAGTGTTCTGATGTACAGTATCACTGCTTTAGAAATGTGTTTATAGCTATTTATAAAAATGGTTCATGAATTGTAAATCCAAACTTGGTCCACAGATTATTGAGTTAAAATGGGGAGTCTCTATTTCACTGGATTCTTCAAAGTAAATGAATGATATTTTGGAATAGGTAAATGAATGCTTAAAAACTACAGTAGTTATACAAAATGCTAAAAGGGAGCTTAAACCTAAGGGCAAAAATTAGCCAGCAAACAGCTGACCCGAGGCCTGTCTCATATGCTTCACCTCAATTTCCAGCAGTGTAGAGTATAAGCCTTAACATGTCTATAAAGTTTGCTTTGTTTCTCAATTTATTTTCTCCAGCACTACAAATAGTGTTCCTATAGCTACACTGTTCATAGGCGCTTGCCACAATGTTCCCACATCTGTCTCTGACCTCAGCATAGCATGCTCAAGACTAACAAAGCTGCTTCATGATATTCACTTCCCAGCTCACGACCCAGGCCACGACCCAGAAATTGAAGCAATAAAAACTGTTTTGCCTAGAATATATAAGGTATTTACATACTATCAGAGATTTCAGGTACTATGGCATGCCCTATTTTATACTGTTCCCAAGGAGGATACGGTGGGAGAAAGTTAGTCGGTGTCTGGTCTGGGACTTTAAGATTATGCATTTCACATGATGCTATGTAATTATCCTAACATGCATCAACGATCATATCTTTTATTGATAAAATGCAAAATGTTTAAAAAATCTAGGAAACATGTAAAGCAAATTATATTATTCTTTATCTGAAAATTGAATTCAACAATAATCTGTAAGTAAGTAAGTGATCCAGTCAAATATAGACACCACATTACCAGTAAGTATATTTGAAAAAAAAATGTTTCTTGAAATGTTTTTGTTGGTAAAAACAATTAATAGTCTGTAGAAAAATCTAATCCTATGTCATAGGTCTCATGACACTAATAATGGATACAGTAACTTAAATCATGATTAGAATAGTATTATACCAAGTCAGGAGTTTACAAGTAGGGATGAGCGAATCGGTTCTAACGAACCTGAATTCGCTCCGAATTTCAGGGAAAATTAGCACGAACCCGAATTTTTAGTGGTTCGTGCTGACCGAATTTTCCCTGAAATGAAAAAAAAAAAATGCCGGCATGGTGGGAGCGGGGAGACCGGCTGCGCTGTCAGCGGGCCTCCCCGCTCCCACCATGCCGGCATTTTTTTTTCAGCAAACACTTACCGCCATGGTGGGAGCTGGGAGGCTGGCTGCGCTGTCAGCGGGCGGCGGAAGCCAGCTTCCGCCGCCCGCTGACAGCGCAGCCGGCCTCCCTGCTCCCACCATGCCGGCATCTTTTTTTTCCATTTCACGGCTTGGTGGGAGCGGGGAGGCCAGCTGCGCTGTCAGCGGGCGGCGGAAGCCGGCTTCCGCCGCCTGCTGACAGCGCAGCTGGTCTCCCCACTCTCACCAGAGATGAGCGATTCGTTAAAGTTCGATCCGGACGAACCCGAATTTCTTTGAGAAATTCGGCGAATCGCCTGAATCAAATTTTTGAGAAGTTCGCTCATCTCTATTTACAAGCACAAAAATTAATATATTTTGGATTTAATTGGAAAATTGGAAATGTCTAGAATTTCTTCTGCTGCCTAAATTGAAATAGGATATTTCTAAAGTATATTAAAAAAAACTGACAATATCATTTAGTACCTAGAGTTTCATTTGCATAGGACAAGGTGCTTTAAATGAGCAAATGATTTCTAAAAAAACTATAATGAAATATCAAGAAAACTCATTTCATTGGTGACAATGTAGGACATTTATGGAAGACAAAGCTGAAATATCCATTAGATTAAAAGAAAATGTATCAATTTCATATCAATATCTTCTGCATATGATGGGTTGCTTATACTGAAGTCTGCCGTTACAAATTACAGACATTGCCTGTTCAGCTAAGGCAAACTCTAAGGAAGAATGGAAATTATACATGTCATAAAGATTTTTATATTTTTCCATGTCTGTATTAATACAGGCATGTCATAAAGAGCCCCAACCCCAGTTTAGAAAAGTCTTTGTCTGGACAACTAGATAAAGATGAACCTTTTCTTCACTTAAATTAATAGATCTTTAGGTTGTCACATTTGACAACCTAAAGACCACTCACCATAAATAACATTAACTCCTAAATGTATTCGGAAACTAAGCAGAGAAGTGATTATTTATAACAAGTGTTATAAAGGAGAAAATTTCTACTTGTAATAATAATAATTTAGTACCTAGAGTTTCATTTGCATAGGACGAGGTGCTTTAATTAAGCAAATGATTTCTAAAAAAACTATAATGAAATATCAAGAAAACTCATTTCATTGGTGACAATGTAGGACATTTAAGGAAGACAAAGCTGAAATATCCATTAGATTAGAAGAAAATTTATCAATTTCAATATCTTCTGCATATGATGGGTTGCTTATACTGAAGTCTGCCGTTACAAATTACAGACATTGCCTGCTCAGCTAAGGCAAACTCTAAGGAAGAATGGAAATTATACATGTCATAAAGAATTTTTATATTTTTCCATGTCTGTATTAATACAAGCATGTCATAAAGAGCCCCAACCCCAGTTTAGAAAAGTCTTTGTCTGGACAACTAGATAAAGATGAACCTTTTCTTCACTTAAATTAATAGATCTTT
The DNA here is from genome assembly GCA_027917425.1 of Gastrophryne carolinensis. NCBI lineage: Eukaryota > Metazoa > Chordata > Amphibia > Anura > Microhylidae > Gastrophryne > Gastrophryne carolinensis. Next base: position 177,609,291 of record CM051241.1, on the reverse strand, counting down.
AGGTTGTCACATTTGACAACCTAAAGACCACTCACCATAAATAACATTAACTCCTAAATGTATTTGGAAACTAAGCAGAGAAGTGATTATTTATAACAAGTGTTATAAAGGAGAAAGTTTCTACTTGTAATAATAATTAAATAATGGTTCCTCAAATACAAATATGCATTAGAGAATGATAAAAAAAAATAGCAATAAATGTGATTTCATAAAATGTGACTGTCTTCATTGTCAAAGAACCTACCATTCATAGGAGCCAAAAAGGCTAGCAGGACCCATAGCGGGAATCTGTTGGGGATTCCCATCCTCCCAGTAGCTAAAGCAAAAGGATGGCAGGGAATAGTTTGGTCAGTCCAGAGGTGAGCTTTATATACTCTTAGAACTGTTTGCCAAAGTATATCTCCACGTTGATAGCATGGGTGGAGTTTTTAAACTCCTCCTCTACTTGCAGGTGTAGTGAAGGATGCTGGAAAAAACTGTGTACTGTACACTCCATGGATGACTGCTTCCACCATGCACACATTTCTCATTTGGAAAGTAATTTACTTTGTGTAGTAGCTGATAAATATCATGTAAGAGGCTCAGTTTCTATGTATACCACTTATTGTAAATGTTTTTACTTTGATTTAAATGGTAAAAGTAAAAACAGATTTTGTTACACATCTTTACACTGTATACAATTTACAATTTTACAATTTACATATACAGGTAGTCCTCGACTTACGACGTTGATCCGTTCTTATGCGGCGTCGTAAACCGAATTTCGACGTATGTCGGATCATACGTTCATACAGTACTGTACCATAATAACAGTACAGTACTGCAAACACTTAGCCTATCCAAACACCTATCCTAACACAGTACCCTACATAATTATCAATAAACATAGGTACAGTAAAATATTGTGCAGTATACCGTAGTACGTTTAATAATGAAATACTGTACTGTAAGTGCTGTAAGTGCTGTAACAGTAATAAACAGTGTACTGTAATAAACAAAGATACTGTAACAATTCCAAAGAGAGAACAGGCTTACTTATTGGGAGGAAGCTGCAGAAGGTGCTGGAGATACTGGGGCAGGTGAGTCAAGAGGGGCAGCTGAGTCAAGAGGGGCGCACGTACAGTTTGACTTACGACGCAAAACCGCGTAAGTCGGAATGAGACGCCGTATAAAGCGTCGTAACCACGAAACGACGTAACTCGAGACCGTCGTAACCCGAGGACTACCTGTAATACATAAGTATATACAATCAGTACTGCGGAAGATGATGAAGTATATATTTTTTTACATATCTTGGAAAGAACAGCAGCCTGTGGAGTATTTAAACATTAACCCTTTCGCTGCCAGCCTACCTGCAGCATTTGCCACTCCCTGTTGCCAGACTGAGTTTGACTGTTTTGCGCTACACATGTTCAACTGTCATTTTCGAAGGGATTTCCAGGGATTTCCCAGGAAAATTATATATTGTTTTTTTCAACAGAGTCTGGGCTTTAACATGAAATGTCTTGTTTGTGTTTTTTAGGTGTATTCTCAACATTTTTGGGTGAAATGTGTGAAAAAAAATAAAAAAAATATATTTTTTTACAATTTGTAGAGTTTTTTTGTAATAAAAAATGTAAGTTTGTCAATAAAATCTTATTGCGTGAGAAACCCCAATTTCTCCCGCTTACAGCGATACCACATATGTATAGGTAGACACCCTTTCCTGCCCAGAAGCCTTTTATAGCTGCTGGATGACAAATGGTTAATTAAAAAAAAAAATGACATAGGGTCCCCCTTCCCGGGGAGGGGGACCCCATTTTTTTTTGGATTTTTAAGGGTTAAAAACCCTTAAAAATCCAAAAAAAAAAATGACGTGGGGTCCCCCTTACCCAAAGTAACCAGCCCGGGACCAGCTATGGGGGCTTGTAGGCACAGAGTGGGGGGGCCAGCTTTGGTGGCCCCCCCACCCTGCAGCCTACGAGCCCACATAGCCTATGTGGGCCCGGGCTCTTCTGCCCCCCCCTGGCCTTTGGGGAGGCAGGTAATGGGGGTGCGGGGGTTAATGGCAATGCCACCCCCCCAGCCATGTGAACTGGTATAAGGGGTCTCATGGACCCCTTACCAGCTCACAAAGGGTTAACTGTAAAAAAAAAAACACCACACAATAAAAAAAAGTATTTTATTAAAAAAAAATAATTTTTTTTTACTGTACTTACCTTCGATTGCAAGCTCTTGTCCCTCGCCGCTCAGCTGACAGATGCCTGTGATCGGCATCCAGAGAAGGAGAAGGCAGGAGATCAGAGGATCTCCTGTCACCTCCTTCCAGGGCACCGATCACCGGCATCTGAGAAGCTGAGAAAGCTGAAGCCGGTGATCGGGACCGGGATGACGTCATAAGCCCCGCCCCCAAGGGGGCGGGGCTTAGAGGCAAGATGGCGGTCGCCATCTTGAAGAAGAGAGGAGAGAGCCTCCCAGGCTCCCTCCTGAAGATCGGTAAGTCCTGGGGGGGGATCGGAGGCCCCCCAGGTGAAGAGGAGGGACAGCGGGAGCCAGCGCACATGGAGGTAAGTGAATGTCATTTTTATTTTTTTTTTTTTTTTACAGTTAGCAGCTGCTGCTGCAGAAGCGGGGGGGGGGCGGCCTATTCCGGGGGCTCTCCTGGAGCCATCCGACCCCCCACGGGGGATCGGATGGCACCAAATTAAAGGGGAGACCCGGCCGGATCCAACAAGGGGTCAGGTGAGTATTTTTTATTTTTATTTTTTAAACTAGAAGCGATCAAAGTCAAGCACGTAACACCTACGGGCTTGGCACTTAAGGCCCAGCCAAGCCAGCACGTAGGTGTTACGTGCTTGGCAACAAAAGGGTTAATGTGAACCTTTCTGAAATTGTTTAAATTTCCCTGTCGGCTGCTGTTATTTACTTCTTCGTCAATGAAAAAAACAGGTGGAGGGGAATTTTCTAAAATGTTTCAACTTTATTGTGTGTTGAGTAAGCAACTCAGTTCATCCAATTATTAAAAAAGGTAAAGAACACTTTCTTAAAGCAGCCAAATGTCCTTAGGCCCTTATTTAAGAAGGGATAGTGTCAGGTAGTGGCTGGTTAATGAGAGGTAGCGACTGGTGAACGCCGGACACGGCACGCAATTACACATTTATCAAGCAGAATCTGTTTAGCGACTGGGATAGCGCCATGTAGCGTCTGATTCATCATTTTCACAGCCTCAGCGAACAGCGCCGGCGTTCAGCCTCGCACAGCGCCAGGTATGACCTCTCGCTACCTGTCGCTCTCCCATACATTTCAATGGACGAACCTTTTCTTCTCTTTAAATTTTTTTTTCAAAAAATCACAATCAAAATTCTGGGACCTCTTCTGGCATTGAAAAAGCAGTTTTTTCACATTTTTTTCATTTTTTATATATTTCTTCAGAAATGACATTACAGGTCTGCCATTAAAGTGTTAATGTTGCTACAATGTAATTCCATATGTTTTCGCTTTGTTACTAGTGGATAGATGCTGAAAAACAGACTTTAAACACACCGCCTCCTGCGCTCTGGGCTTCAAACAAGCATTTTTCTGTGCCAGAGTTGTGTGAGGCTTTTTTTTTCTTGAATATGGTGTGAGTCGGTCGCTATGAGCAGTCGCTACCTTGCGCTCCCATACAGCGCTGTACTGGTCAAATAGCGCCTCGTCACAATGTATTCAACATTACTGCACAGTGACTGAGTCGCTATAAACTATCGACTCACGGCCGAGCACTGCGACTACTAGCGGGCGCACTGAAAATGCCGCTACAGACGCTCTTCTGTCTCTACCTGGCGTTAGTGATTTATCAGCCTGCCCGCCTAAAGGACTCTAGGAGTGGGTGAAAGCTCTCCCCTTCTAATCACCAATCTTGTACCTGATTCATGCTCCCTCAGACAGAGGAATCATCTGCTCCCTCTGACTAATCACATATGCCAACAGCTATTTAGAACAGTGTGAGAGGAAGAGGCTGGTGCATGCAGTATGGGCAGATAAGATATTGACAATTGCTGTTATAAAACAATGTCTCTATAAATTAGACCAAAACCTGGGGGGGGGGGTAGTTGGTCTGCAGCTATTTGTGTGGCACATGCAGACTAAAAATGTAGCAGAGCTATGAAAAATAATATATTTGTTTTTTCCTGGAGCACAATTCGTGTTATATTGATTAAAGCAGTCACTTAATATTGCATTCTATGTATCTCTTCTACCATTTCTGATGACTCACCCATCTTGGCAGAATACCAACAAATGAATAAAGGGGGGGTGGGAGCAGCTCAATCACTATTATCTATACAAAATTCCCAGGTGAGTAGCTCTCAGATATTTGTCTGCATTGCATGTCCCAACTTTGGGGACTCAAAATTAAGAGTAGGGACCACACTAAACACAGAGTGCCTTGTCGGGGCAGTGTGGCTTCCACATGTATCTGCAGATATATGCAACCAAATCTCTTGCCCTTATTCATCAAGCGATAGCGCCACGTAGTGTCCGACGAGCGCCAGGTAGTGGCAGCTAACGGCGACTACCGACTCAAGTACGCCCCGCGGCGGTCACAATGACGCATTTATCAAGCAAAATGAGGCTAGCGCCGGCGAGAGCGACGGCTAGCGCGGCATTCATCATGAAGCCGCCTGGACCGAACAGCGCCGCTGCAAATTCCCTCACAGCGCCAGGTATGAGCTGTCGCTCCCTGGCGATGTCCAATGCATTTCAATGGAGCAATCTATAATAAATCATGATTAATTAATCACAGAAATATGGCCGCACCAACTAATGTATTATGGTGTGCTACACTGGCCGTGCAATATATATTTCACCCTGAGAGGAGATCCCACAATCCCCTCAACCTGCCAGAAAAAGAGCACCACCCAAGTGAAAGTACAAAATCACCTATTTATTTGTCAATGAATGACACATAGATCAAAATTACAGACATTTAAAAGCATATTAAAAAGGTCACAACAATGACCACCAGGGGGCACTAGGCGCCGGCTCACTACATATATATTGTGGCTAATAATACACCTTTTGTAACTAAACTTCCATAATTAGTGCATAAACCATTTATAAGACATAAAGTGCTAAGTGCTGAATAGTCAAATTGACCTATATCTAGTAAGGACCGCCGAGAGCGGAAAAATCAAAACATTCAAAAACCATAACACACGTGTAACAAAACCGTACATTACCCATTAAATGGCCAGCGTTTCAATCTGTCCCCCTGCCCCATTTAATGGGTAATGTACGGTTTTGTTACACGTGTGTTATGGTTTTTGAATGTTTTGATTTTTCCGCTCTCGGCGGTCCTTACTAGATATAGGTCAATTTGACTATTCAGCACTTAGCACTTTATGTCTTATAAATGGTTTATGCACTAATTATGGAAGTTTAGTTACAAAAGGTGTATTATTAGCCACAATATATATGTAGTGAGCCGGCGCCTAGTGCCCCCTGGTGGTCATTGTTGTGACCTTTTTAATATGCTTTTAAATGTCTGTAATTTTGATCTATGTGTCATTCATTGACAAATAAATAGGTGATTTTGTACTTTCACTTGGGTGGTGCTCTTTTTCTGGCAGGTTGAGGGGATTGTGGGATCTCCTCTCAGGGTGAAATCATGATTAATTGGTAATAATTTTTTAATTAATTTTTTTTAATGTCAAAAAATCGGAGAACACTTCTGCAATGTTAGGATTTATTTTTAAGTAAAAAAAAAAAAAAAAAATTATGTGCAGAATTGATCTAACAGGTCTGAGATTAATGTATTCATATAACAAAATGATTCTAAATACATGTATAATGTTACATTCAAAAAATATGGTTGTTTAGGGGTTAAAAACTAGTTAATACACATCGCCGCCAGCGCTCTGGGGTTTAAACAAGGAATGGACAGTGACAGCACATTCGGAGCGTGATTTTTTGATGAATATGAAGCTAGCCGTTCGCTCTGGCCATTCGTTGTCAGGCGCTCACATACAACGCTGGACCTGTGAAACAGCGACCCCCCAGCCCGTATTCAACATTACCGCACACCGACTGAGTCGCTGTCATCAAGCTAATGCCGGCCAAGCACAGCGAATACTAGCTGGCGCTGAAAAAATCACGCTACAGTCGCTCATCTGTCGCTACCTGGCGCTATTGATGAATCGGCCTCTCTGTCTTTCCACATAGTTAGACATGTTTGTTGCTTGATATTTAGTTGATGAGAGGGTTAAACTGGGCGGTAAATTAGTTCCCAGGCCCTGAATAATAATAATAATTTTGTATAAATAATAGTGATTGAGCTGCTCCCACCCCCTTTGTTCAGAATACCAATAAAACTATGAAAAGCTGAAAGTCAACCACCACGCCTTATTCCAGAAACCCTAGTGCAACATAGTGGCATGTTTTTCTTCAGTGCCATATCTTCAGCGTCATATTTTTGATGAAAACTGCTACTCATAGCGCCATGTAGCATTGCATGTGTCAAGAGGGGGGATTTTCAAATCCTCTGGTCCTGCCCCAGGATCCGGGCATACTGGGAAAGGGTGCTGGCCACAATCTCCCAACTCACAGGGGGTCAGACTTTTACGGACCCCTTTCAAATCCTGCTGCATTCGACAAATCGCCCCGTGTAGGCAAATATAAGAAATCCCTGCAGGTTCACCTGTTGAATGCAGCTAAGCTTGCGATTCCAAGATTTCGGAAACAAAAAAGAGCCCCTACTGTGAGGGATTGGGTCGAGGAGGTGCTGAACATCTCAGAGATGGAGGATCTCACACTTGCAATCCATGACAGAGACGAACAGTACAGGCGCACGTGGATGCCCTGGCTAATTTACCAGGAGTCCGAAGAATTTAAACAGCTGTTCGCAGAACCAGCTAGCTGATGACCATGGCCTATACCATTGTACTATTATGCTGCTGCAGAGGTCTGCCCCTGCCCCCCTCTGGCTCCCCTTGCGGTGGGCTTAACCTTTTACCCCAAACTGCCCCTGAGGTGCCTTGCAGGGAGAGACCTGAGCAAATCGTGGGCTGGAGGGGGGTGCCCGAGACCCTGGTCGAGAGCCTCAACATACCGTCGAGTTGGTGGCTGGTAGGATTGTGTGCCATGTAGATCATCAAGCTGCTCCCTCGCCCTAATCCCAAACTCCAATCTTTGCCCTTATACCACCTGTTCCCCTTTCCTAATGTGTATTGTAATGTATTGTAATCTGTTATATTTTTCTTGTGTATGTTTATATGCAAAAACCTTTAAATAAAGAATTAAAAATAAAAAAAAGAGGGGGGGTTTGTTGGCACCGGCACTGTGTTTTCTACAGCATCACATCAGACACACCGTATCATTCTCCCATAGACTTCAATTAGCTATTCCAGTTATGTTATTTTTGGTGACTTCTGGTTAGTGTTTTTTATTTTTTTGTGCTCACTCATGTGACACAGGATCCCTGGCCTGTTCAGAATGTTTTTTCGTTCATTATTGTACGTAGGTTACCCGCGTTATGTTTTCATGCCTGTCAATCATGTGTCATGTCATTTGTGTGTCCCCGATGCCATTTCATGTGTTTTCGCTCTGGCACTGTGCTGCCATCCTTTTTAAAAGCGTTTTTTGTCATTGTACCTGGTGCCGTATGCCTGGGAGTCACTGTTTTAGAGCGCAAGTGCTGGTGCTGTGGTTTGATATGGTAAATACGTTACATTTCTGGTGCTCCACACCGAAGCTACCTGTCGCTATCTCCATTGAAAAAATAGAAACAAGCCACAGCGCCACATAGCCTTCATTGCCGAACATTGGCAGCGTCGCCTGCCTGTGGCCGACATCGCAGCAGGGGCACTAATATCACCTCTCAGCAGATGCTCAAGTGGCTATACAAGACACTATCAATAGAATGGGGTCCCCGTTAAATGTATCAAATCCTCTCTAGGCATACTCAACCAGCCCACGGGTGCTGAAAGTTTATACTCCCCTTCTCCCTACTCACCTGCCCGAGGCTGTTTGCAGAGCACAATAGGAAGTGAGCAGATCTCTCTCACTTTACCACCAATAGCAAATATATCATATCATTGAACATTGGCAACATGCAAGCTCCCAGTACAGAAATACATATGTGCAAATATGTTGAGCAAAATATTAATAGGGGAAAGTCTTCTTAAAGTGGACCAACACCCAGGGGTGATCGCCCGGGAATCTATAAGATTACCGGGCCGATCACCTCCCTCACCGCGGGGCATCCGAGTTCGGGATGTCCCGCAGGGTGAAACCCCCCCAAAAGCCCCAAAAAACCTTACCTTATAGGCGACGGATCAGCCGCCGCCGCCTCCCACGCGCCCCTCTAGCAAGGCGCGCGCCCGTGCCGGCCATTTGTGAATGGCCGGTGCGCCCTGTAAGAGGGAGGCGGCGGCTTGTCGGTCGCCGAAAAGGTACGTTTTTTAGGGCTTTTGGGGGGTTTCACACAGCGGGGCATCCTGATCTCGGATGCCCCGCTGAAGTGGACCAACACCCAGGATAGTGAAAATCCTGGGTGTTGGTCCACTTAAAGTAGTTTCCTCTCTCTTAAAAAAAACAAAATGGAAACACACCACAGCCGGCTTCCGCCACCCGCTGACAGTGCAGCCGCCCTCCCCGCTCCCACCAGAGATGAGCGGTTCGCTAAAGTTCGATTAGGACGAACCCGAATTTCTTTGAGAAATTCGGCGAATCGCCCGTATCGAATTTTTGAGCAGTTCGCTCATCTCTATTTGTTATATTTTTCTGCGGGTGCAAGATGAGCGACCTGCATTTGTCAAAGGCAGGAAGCCAGGCAGCGATATGCCTGCCCCCCCCCCCCCACCAGTTTTTCAAATCGGATGCGGCTGCAACCCCTAGCACTGGCTGGGCGCATTGCAAAGTAGCCACAATCATTAAAAAAGCACAGCGCCTGAGTGGGCGCTGTCAGATGGAGATACCCAGCGCCTTGCGCCTGTAGTAGACCCCATTTTTCTTTTTTGAGGGGGTTGGGAAAAAAATTAAAAACCCCGGGAATAGCATTGGGGACACATGAAAGTCAGGACACATGATTTGTACTGCCCAAAACACAAGTTTGCATGCGCTCTCGCTTTTTGACTTGATAAATATACCTTTTGCCTGACATTTACTCATCTGGCACTACGTGATACTACATGGCCTTAGCATTTTCTTTAAATTATAGTGTTTTGTTCTGCTTTAAGTCCAATTTCAGGCAGTTCTAAGTAAATAATAGCAAATGGGTATAAAAAATATAAAGTAAAAAAAAAGCACATACCAGAGTTGATGAGCTCCAGGGTACTTGTCCCATTTTTACTATGGGGGTAATTTAAGAAGGGATAACGCCAGGTAGCGCCTCGTAGCAGCAGACAGTGTCTGGTGAACGCTTGGCGCTGTATGCAAAATCACATTAAGAAAGCGAATCTGGTGAGCGCCTCTAACAGCGCCATGTAGCGTCACATGTATTAATCCATGCAGCTCAGCATATAGCGCCGGCGCTCTAGGCTCAGGAGCGCCATGTAGTACCTGTCGCTCTGTATCGCTCTCCCATACATTTCAATGGGGCTTCATTAGTTGTGTATAAACAGCGTGTTTGATATTTTTTTTTGCTCCAATCATTGTGTGACCTCTCCTGGCTGCAAACAAACACTTTTAGAAACTTTTTTGACTTTTTATATTTTTATGCAGATTTGTTATTTGCAGGTCTGGCACTAAAGTGTTAAAAACAATTCTATGTTTTTTGACTGTATATTTCTTTTTAGCTTCTATTTTTTAAAAAGAGCTACAACAGATATGTTTATTAAATGAAAATGAAAGAAGACCTGCAGTCTGATTTATCTCAGAATAATGATTTTTGATGCATATTTGCTATTAATTTGGGTTGGTTGACCTGACCAAGTTTGCCTGTATCCTGACACATGGAGGCTGATTCACTACTAGCGCCAAGTATTGGCAGATAAGTGTCTGTATAGCGGGTCCTAGAGCGATGCGGGCGCTGTAACAGAGCGTCTCTGTCGCTCAAGTAACCTGGCCAGCATTGATGAATGTGATGTGTGTTGGGCGCTCTAACAATGAGCGAGAGGTAGCGCCAGCTCAGTGCGTCAGGCAGTCAGCGGTCCACACCATACTTAACAAAAAACTACACACACACGGCGCTCTAAAGCTGGGTGCTGTAGTATAGAGCGCAAGACGCTGTGTGATTAAAGTCTGTTTTTGAACACATATACACCAGTAACGAAGCAAAAACACATGGAATGACATTGTTATAACACTGGGACAATAACACTTTAGTGCCAGACCTGTAATGGCAATTCTGCATAAAAATATAAAAAGTCAAACAAATTCATAAAAGTGTTTGTTTGCAGCCAGGAGAGGCCACACAATGATTTAAAGTGGAACAACACCCTCCCATGATCGGCCCGGGAATCTATAAGATTCCTGGACCGATCAGACCCCTGACTGCTGTGTGAAACCCCTAAATCCCTACCTTATCCACGATCCAGTGGCACCAGCCGCCGCCTCCCGCGCGTCCCTCTAGCAGGACGCGCACCCGTGCCGGGCGTTTGTGAATGGCCGGCGCGGGTGCCCGCCCTGTAAGAGTGACGCGCGGGAGGCGGCGGGCGCACTCTCTTGTCTGTCACTGCCTCCCGCTTGTCCGTCGGCAGGGATTGGCAGCGGTGGTCACGTGGGAGCGAGGAGAGGTGAGTTTTTCGGGGTTTCTGGGGGGTTTCACACAGCGATCGGGGTGCCCTGCCGAAGTGGACCAAAACCCAGGATAGTCAAAATCCTGGGTGTTGGTCCACTTTAAGCAAAAAAGAAAAAATGTAAATTGCCAAACACGCTGTTTATACACAACTAATGAAAGCCCATTAAAATGTATGGGAGAGCGCTACAGAGCGACAGGTACTTCATGGCGCTCCTGAGCCTAGAGCACCGGCGCTAGACGTTGAGCCGTCTGGATTAATACAGGTGACGTTACATGGCGCTGTTAGAGGCGCTCACCAGATTCCGTTTCTTAAATGTGGTTTTGCGTACAGCGTCCGGCGTTCACCAGAAGCTGCCTGCCGCTACGAGGTGCTACCTGGCTTTATAACCCCCCAAATCTTTAGTATAACCCCCAATAATTACATGCCTCAATTGCCTTTACTTTAAATCCCTTTTTCATTTTTTCTTTTTTTTTTCACTTGTCCAGTTGGTGGCGCAAGTGAGCTTTTCTGTCCCGCATTTTTTGCTCTAGCAAATATGTGCCCTCCATCTGTCAGCTTGCAGGAGCAAAGCAGTGAAGCCAGGCACATCTATGCTAACCCCATTTATTTTACTGCTGTTAACACATATGCCATGCTGAAATGGAAGCAAACAGTTCCATTGCTGGGCATTGTTAGTCTTTTGTCATCCTTAAAATCCTACTTTATTTACTTATTTTCTTGCTGTAATTTGGAAAAAAATTGATTTTTTTAACATGTGATCCTTTTTTTTTTTTTTTTTTTAAATTCTTTATTTAAAGGTTTTTGCATATAAACAGACACAAGAAACTTACATTACACCATACAATACAATACACTACACAGTAGGGTAAAGGGGAGAGGGCAAGCGGGCGTGGGTCAGGTGTAGGGGAGGACGAGGTAGCAGCTGAATCACCTATATGGCTATATGGTATCTCAACACTACTTAGAGGCCGCCAAGCACGGCCGCTCCCATTGGGCACAGTGCGGTCTCGGCCGGGCCCAAGATGCCCACGTCTCTCACCGCATGGCGCCCACTGGGCCTCCTGGAATTAATATAGAGACCCGTCGCTAGGAGGATCAAAAGTAAAGAGGGGGAGGCAGGGAAGGACCCCAAGTACAACGCGCCAGAACAGCGGTACAGTATTAACTCAGTGATTCTCTGGCTCCTTGAATAACTGCTTGAACTCTTCAGACTCCTGGTAGATTAACCAGGGCATCCACGTTCTCCTGTACTGCTCGTCTCTATCGTGCATAGAAAGTGTGAGATCCTCCATCTCCGAGATGCTTGAAACCTCCGAGGCCCAGTCCCTCACCGTGGGGGGGTCTTTTTTGCTTCCAAAATCTTGGAATCGCTAGCTTAGCTGCATTCAACAAATGGACCCGCAATGATAACATGTGATCCTTAATGTTACCTCACATGTTGAGGTAAAACGATTAAAGTGGACCAAAACCTTGACCCCGAGGCACACCGATCGAAGATGCCCCGCTGTGTGAAACCCCTAGGTCACACGAATGAACTCACCTCTTTCCAGTCCTACGGAGCATGCACAGGCGTTCTTCCAATGAGCGTGCTGGCGCCAGCATCCCCCGCTACCCTCTAACAGGGAGCGCGCCCTTGCTGGCCATTCACAAATGCCTGGTATGGGCACACACCCTGCTAAAGGGATAGTGGGGATGTGGCCGCTGCTCGTGCATGCGTCGTTGATCCAGGAAAGAAAGGAAAATCTACTGGAGCCCAGGATATTTTACTCTCCCTGGGGTCCAACAAATAGGAGCACAACCAATAGTAATATCAAAAAAGTTTATTAGATCCATATGTAGCAAAGTTAAAAAACACACAATCACAACACATAACACACATATTAAAAAGCCCCCTGCCTACTCCCAGAATCAACCCTCTCAACAATTACCCACAAAGTATATGGCTGTGGCTCAGATTTATTCCTCGACTTATTCTTATAATGGTATTCAAAGAAATTTTTTTTTTATCTATTGAAAATAATTATTATTATTGCCCAGAGATCCAAAAAAGATTGTTTTGTCCCTTTATTTGTTATTTTTTATATATATATATATTTTTGTGCCGGCACAAAAGAGCATTATGTTAAAAAAAACCCATAATAGCAATGTGCAAAAAAATGTGCAAATGTAGCAAAAATCACAAAAATGCGAAAATTAATACAATTAAATACTAAATCCCTTAATATATGCAAAAAATATAAATAATAATATAATTAATTACACTCTATACAAAAACATATCCAAACCAACAAAGTAACAACAGCCAATAAATATCCAGGCACGACAATGTGCCATTATTATTACACCCACTATTTAACTTTGCTACATGTGGATCTAATAAACTTTTTTGATATTACTATCGGTTGTGCTCCTATTTGTTGGACCCCAGGGAGAGTAAAATATCCCGGGCTCCAGTAGATTTTCCTTTAGTTCATGTAGTTAGTGAGCACGCCTAGATTTGTTGAGATTAGTGGTGCACCATCTTTGTTAATGATCCAGGAAAGAAGGCGAGTTTCTGTGTCCCAGCGGTGCATCCCAATTTTGGATGCCCGGGGGAAGGAAATCAAGCGGCCCTGGAATTTTATAGATTCCCCGGTCGATCACTGTGGGTATTGGTCCACTTTCAAGGGGGAAAATACGAGATAGCAATTTTGTGCTATATTTAGTGCTATACATGTTTACCTGTGATTTTTGAAGGAATGTCCAGAAATGTTCCCAGCAATTTGTTACACACATATAACCCTCATGTGGCCTGAACAAGTGGACACTCCTATCTATTATTAAAGACAAAAGACCTTCATGTGGCCCGAGCAAGTGGACACTCAACTACATATGTAGTCTATAGGGCATAAATCTATGGGACATTGTTCCCAGCACTATTTTAGACTCCAGGACTGGCCACATACTGACCCCCCACCTGCCCTCTCCCATCCCACCTGCATTTGATAGTAGATGAACCATTTAAAATAAAGAAATCTTACCTTTCATATTAAGTCACCGTAGAACTCGAGCTGCATAATTGGCCACCTTGGTCACATGGTAGCCTGCAGCCTTCACTGTAGTTCCTTGTGCCAGCAACCACGTGACCATGGCAGCCAACAATGGATCTCAAGTTCTTTGGGGGCTCGATATGAAGGATAAGATTTCTTTATTTAAAAAGTTTATTTACTATCAAATGTGGGCAGGCGAGCAGGCGGACGGTCAGCATGTGGCCAGCCCTGAAGTCTAAAATAGATCCAGAAACAATGCCCCATTGGCTTATTTGGGATGCTGTTCCAGTTTAAACACAAATGACCCTCAGTTGGCCTGAGCAAGTGGACACTTACCTACTATTTGTTATTAAACTCAAATTATTCTCACGTGACCTTAGTTCTTAATAACTTAACGAGATACTAAGATCATGGATATTTCTTGGGATGGGAGAGAGACCTGGGGCAGCAAAAGAACATAAGGAGTGGTCTAGGGTTCGGACGGCCAAATGCCAACTGACAGCCAAACGCTTGATTAATACCCTCACAATGGAATCCACCTATAAGGAACAGTGCCTTTGGTACCTGGTACCCGCCAGGCTCCACAAATTCTAACCTACCTGCCCAGAAAACTGTTTCAGGTGCTGCACCAAAGAGGGAGATGTGCTCCACATATAGTGGATCTGCCCAATGGTCACTCAGTTATGGTCGCAAGTGTTCAGAATGATAGACCAGGTGCAGAGAAAAATTCCTTGAAGGGAACCTTGGGTGGCGCTAATACAACAGAAGTCACCAGAGCTCACTTATGAGCAAAATAAGATGTTTATCATGCTGGCCATAAAACAGGCCATAGAAAAGGCCTGGAAAAAAACAATGTATTTACTTGACAGAGGTTAAACCAAGGCTAAATGTTTTCTTCATAAACAAAAAGCTCACCAGCATACTAAGGGGTTTATTCAGCAAGGGATAGTGGCAGGTATTGCCTCGCAGCGGCAGGTAGCGTCTGGTGAACGCCGGGAGCTGTACGCAATACCACATTGACCAAAGCAATTCCAGTGAGCGACTCTAACAGCGCCATGTAGCGTCCGATTCATCACCACAGAAGGCTCAACGTATAGCTCTGGCTTCCAGAGCGCCTGGCATTACCTGTCGCTACCTGTCGCTCTCCCATACATTTCAATGGACGTTACTTTTCTTATCTGTAAACAGGGTTTTATTTTTTATTTGTTGTTATGAAATCATTGTGTGACCTCTCCTGGCCTAGAAAAAGTCCTTTTTGAAAGCTTTTTTGATTTTTTTATATTTTTATGCAGAATTGCCATTACAGGTCTGGTAATCTGTTAATGGCACAATGTAATAACAATATGTTTTCGCTTTGTTACTGGTGGATATGTGCTCAAAAATGGACTTTAATCACACAGCTCCTGGCGCTCTGGGCTACAGGGACCCAATTTTGAGCGCCGGCGCTGTGTGAGGCTGTTTTTTGGATGAATATGGTTTGAGTCGCTCACACTGACCAGTCGCTACCGTTCGCTCCCATATAGCGCTGTACTGGTGTTATAGTGACACATCAAATTCATCAATGCCGGCCAGCGACTGAGGCGCTCGGTAACAGCGAACCATAGCCAATCACAGCAACTACTAGAGGTCGTTCTGAGCGCTTCGCTACAGACGCTCATCTGCCGGTACCTGGGGCTAGTAATAAATCAGCCAGTAAATGACACACATGAAAAATTTTGGGAGCCAAGGATAACCTACGCCACCCCGGGCATTTCGCAGCTAGCAATGAACTAGTATCTTCCCCCACAGACAGGCCAAGGACCACCCTCTCTCTTACCCTGCCTCCCCTTATGTCTCTTGTTTGTCCCCCTTTCTTAGGACCTTATTCATGAAGGAATAGCGTCAGGTAGTGGCTGGTTAATGAGAGGTAGCGACAGGTAGCGACTGGTGAACGCCGGAAACGGCACGCAATTACACATTTATCAAGCAGAATCTGTTTAGCGACTGGGATAACGCCATGTAGCGTCTGATTCATCATTTTCACAGCCTCAGCGAACAGCGCCGGCGTTCAGCCTTGCACAGCGCCAGGTATGACCTCTCGCTACCTGTCACTCTCCCAAACATTTCAATGGACGAAACTTTTCTTCTCTTTAAACTGTTTTTTTTTGTTTTTTTTTTTTTAATCTCAAATAATTCTGTGACCTCTTCTGACATTGAAAAAGCATTTTTTTCACATTTTTTTTTTATTTTTTATATATTTCTTCAGAAATGACATTACAGGTCTGCCATTAAAGTGTTCATGTTACAATGTTGCTACAACGTAATTCCATATGCTTTCGCTTTGTTACTAGTGGAGAGATGCTGAAAAACAGACTACACAGACAACACAGACAACACACCACCTCCTGCGCTCTGGGCTTTAAACAAGCATTTTTCAGCGCCAGAGATTTGTGAGGCTGTTTTTTTGCTGAATATGGTGTGAGTCGGTCCCTATGAGCAGTCGCTAACATGTGCTTCCATACAGCGCTGTACTGGTCAAATAGCGACTCCTCACAATGTATTCAACCTTACCGAACAGCGACTGAGTAACTATGAAGTAGCGACCTACAGCTGAGCACTGCGACTACTAGCGGGCGCTCTGAAAATGCCTGCTACAGACGCTCATCCGTCGCTACCTGGCGTTAGTGATGAATCAGCCTGTAACTTAATTCTCTTCTTACCTATATATTGAACTAGACCAGAACCTGAAACTGTATGGATCTTTATGTTATTTTTTTTTGTCTGCACAATTTGTGCTACTATTTATGGAAATATTGTCATTGATATGTTTCAAAGTTCTGTAACAACCCAAAATGCAATAAAAATATTGAAGCCGCAAGGTCCTCTGAACAGAACAATACCAAACATGCATAGATACTTTTTACCCTTTTAACTGCCAGCCTACTTGAGATTTTGTCACCCTTTTTTCACTATTTTGTGATTTTTGCAGGAATTTCAGGGGATTTCCAAGATAATGATATATTGAGGCCAATTCATTAATAGCGGCAGGTAGCGACAGTTGAGCGACTGTAGCGGCATTTTCAGAGCGCCCGCTAGTAGTCGCTGTGCTTGGCCGTTGTTCGGTTGTTGATAGCGACTCAGTCGGTTTGCCGTAATGTTGAATATTGGGTGATGAGTCGCTATTTGACAGGTTCCGCGCTGTATGGGAGCGCATGATAGCGAATGGCCATAGCGAACGGCTCCCAGCATATTCATTAACAAATCACGCTCCAAAAATTCTCGTGCTGTGAAATGCATGTTTAAACCCCAGAGCGCTGGCGGCGATGGGTTAAAAGTAGTTTTTTAACCCCCAAACAACCATATTTTTGGAAAACAAAAAAAAAAGTTTTTTAAATAATGTAGTAATATGAATACATTAATATCAGACCTGTAATATCAATTCTGTACTTTTTTTTTACCTTAAAAAAAATATCTAAAATGGCAGAAGTGGTCACAGAATTTTTCACAGTTGAAAAAAAAAAATAAAATTAATAACAATTAATTATGAATATTTAAAGATTGTTCCATTGAAATGCATTGGAGAGCGCCAGGTAGCGAGAGGTCATACCTGTCGCTGTTCAAGGTCGGACGCTGGCGCTGTGGGCTGAGGCTGGAATAATGATGAATGAGTGGCTATATGGCGCTATCTCATTCGCTAAGCAGGATCGGCTTGATAAATGTGTGATTGTGGTGGGGAGCCGGCGTTCTCGTGGCGGGGCCCGTCATTACCGGTCGCTCACCAGTCGCTACCTGTCGCTATTCCTTCATAAATAAGGGCCATTGTTTTTTTTTCATCAGAGTTTGGACTAACATGAAATGTCTTGTTTGTCTTTTTTTATTGCTTTCATAATATTTTTAAGATAAAAAAAATGTTAAAGAAATAAAACATTCATTTTTTTAAATATAAAGCCTCCTAGTTACAACAGTAACACATATGTGTTGGTAGACCCCCGTCCCTGCCAAGGAGACACTCTCAAACTGAAAAGAGCATTTTACGACATTTTGAAATGAAATCCAACTTTTTTGTGCATTCAAGGGTTACATTTTTTTTTTAAATTGATGTAGGGACCCTTTCTTTCCAGGGGGTGTACCTCACCTTTATTTTGATTTTTAAACCCTTAAAAATGTTTTAAAAAATGGCACGGGGTCCTCCCTACCCAAGCAAAATCGGCCTAGACACCAGCTATGGGGGGCTGATAGACCAGGGCACGGAGGCTAAGCGACTGCCCCAGCACTTCCTCCAGACTACCTCCCTGCATAATCCTCACAGGCCAAGGGCTCTTCTGCCCCCCTGGGCTTTGGGGAGTCAGGTAATGGGGCTAGGGGCTTGCCGCTAGTGACTTGCCAGCCCCTGTGCCTTGTGAGCTGATAAAGGGATCTCATGGACAAGTTCATAAAGAGTTAAATAGAAATAGACACCACACAGCAAAAAGGTCACTAATCGAAAAATAAAAAAGTCATTATTTTTCTGTACTGTCCTCTGATCCAACGCTGATTGCTCAGCCCTGTGGCACTGAGAGCTGGAACTGATCGGCGGAAACAGGGTGTGGAATCAGGTGGCCCTCGCCCCTGCTTCCTCCAATCACCAGCTGGCTTCTGATAGCTCATCTCTGCCTGGAACAGCCTTCAATACCAGGATGAGTAAGTTGACATCATCAAATTCCTCCTATAAAAGGCCCCTGTGGTTATGGAAGCCAGCATGCGGGGCAGGGAATCGGCATTCTCTGCCCCGGCGAAGACATTACAGGAAATCGGAGGTCCCCTGGGGCAAGAAGAGACCCCTATAGCCCTGGATCAAGAAAGAAAGAGAACATTTTTTTTATGACAGCAGGAACAAAATGCCAGCCACGTAGAATTTAGGGAACTGACACTTAACAGTGGGAGAGGCACCGCCAATATATATTATATGAAAGAGTGAAGGGAAAACTGCGCTACTAATCTTAGTGCTCATTATCAAGGAAAACAATATATCTTAATATAGGGAAAAATATATCATTGTGTGAAATATTTAACACTGCTCAACGTGCATTAACCCAAATATCCCTCTAGGTTAGAAACATAAAAAATACTGATATGTCACAGAGCATAAATCAAAAATTAAATATGTGAAATCAAATTAAACATTCACAGCCATGGCAGTCCATATGTTCTAATATGTATCAGCCATTAGTAGAGAGTAAGTCCAAGTAGAGCCTTCCAGGTGACTTGTGTTACCAAACTTAGGAATACTCTTATTGTATTATCTGCCTTGCCGCCGTCAACGCGTTTCGTTGCGGAACGCCAGTCTTGAGGAAGTTGCGTTCCACAACGAAAACGCGTTGACGGCGGCAAGGCGGTTTAACTGGTCAGTCACAGCCAGAATACCATTACTTACGACGGACGTCTCTCGTCCCTCCTCCTGGACACCACTGGTCAAGGTGCAGAGTTGATAGGGTGAGAGTCTCGCCTAAATTATCCAAAGCTGTCTGAAACTTCTTTTAAATGTGAGTTCACATTTTAATTTTTGAATATGAAGATCTTTGATTAAAACGTTATTACGCCAGATTTCTCTATATTGGTTTATTTTCATGGTAAACGGCTTTTGGGACTAATTCAATTACCCACTGTGAAACATATTGAGTGGAAAGGATCCGATCTTTGAGAAAGCATCTCTAGGAGATCAAGAAAGGCTTATGTTGATGCGTACGGCCACATGACCAGCTGGTAAGAGTATACAATACAGGTGGTGGGAAGCCGGCACGGCACATGAGGTGGATGCTTTCCTCCTATTAGTTGAATATCTTGAAAAATCACACTTGGAGCATGCGCTTTGGGATAATACAATAGCTGGGAAATCTCCTCAATATACCTAGTGTGAGGACTACAATTGATGATTCCTAATATTTTGTGCCGGCACAAAAACCCCTAATTAGGTTCTAAAAAATCCCTGACCAAAATCTTAAAATGCAATAAAGTGACTGTGCATCATCAATTGTAGTCCTCACACTAGGTATATTGAGGAGATTTCCCAGCTATTGTATGCTCTTTATTGTTGACACTGGAAGGATTGTGGGAACATACAGAGTTTTTAATGTGTTTGTATGTGATTGTATGTTGTCTTGCTGTTATTAATAAACGATGTATTAACCGCATTAGATTGTTAGTAAATTTTTGGTGCTCCTGTTAATGTGGTGGAGTGGGAATCTTTTTTCCCCTTAGCCATTTTTTTGGTTAATATATATTATATGGTTATATAATATATATTGTTATTAATATAGTAATATAAATTAATTAATATATTATTGTCAATAGCTAATCTTCACACCTATCCATTACAAAGCACCAACTTTTTGTAATGGATTTACACTGTACTAGTCTATCAAAATGTATTCTGCTTTTTGATGTATTGGCATTGCTTTTTGGGAAAGAAATCCTCTACAAGAGTTATAAATCCGAAGCTTATTGTACACAGGAAACTCTCCAACACTCTCCAAATTCTCTCTAAATGATATAACATTAGTTCCTAAGTAGCAGTTGGGTTGGGGGGGGGTCACACATGTCTTAGCAATTCCTGTTCATATTTATTTTTGAGCAAAAGCCAAGACTAAGGCCACGATTCAATACAGGTAGAAAACAATTCTCATGGTAGTAAAAGATTCATTTCATGAGAAAAAAGCCTGAGAATGTCACTGTTACTGAATCACCAGCTAAGAAAACAATGACAGTCAATGGCACTTTTTTACTACTAAGAAAAGTAGAGAACTGTTTAATCCTTTCTACACTGTAGTAAAAACTGCCATTGACTATCATTGTCTTTTTTTCTAGTGATTCAGTAACAGTGATATTCTCAGGCTTTTTTCTCATGAATTGAATTTTTTACTACCATGAGAATTTTTTTCTACCTTTATTGAATCGAGGCCTAAACATCCAATTACTGTAGCAAGAGAAATCGGGGGTAACGATGCTGCCTCAAGAGACAGGCATTGGAATGGAGCATTTCAAAACTTGTCAGGCTTAAATGTTATTTCTAGCAGTGGATGAAAACGGCAAGCTCAGTGGAAATGTCCTCAGTTAAGGTGTGTAAGTAAATCCTCCTCTCACTCTAGCATGTTCCTATTAATTTTATCAAGTGACAGCCTATGTGAAAAAACAGCCTCTTTAAAGCGTTGCGAAACCTGGGAATTCGACTTTCTCAGGTTTGTTCCGTTCTCCCAGGCCAACCTGAATTGGGGTGCCCCTCTGTGTGAAACCCCCCAGAAAGCCCACTAAAACTTACCTCTCCCCTCTCCAATGGCACATAAGCGGGCTCTTGTCCAGTCACAGCCCTTTGCCTTGACGACGTCATATGACAAAGTGCTCTGATTTAAATGAATGGGGAGCACCCTATCCCCAGCCTCGTGCATGCGTCCGCCCCAGCTGGAGCACGCGAACACACCACCAGGGATGCAGCAGTGCACACTTCCCATTGTAACTAACCTCTAAGTAAACTGCACTGATTTGAATGAATATTTTAGATTCCAGGACGGCCGCTGATGGGAATGGTTCCGCTTTAAGTAGCACCCCAAGATTAGCACACTCCTTCTGCTTTTAAGTTTCATTTCTGCCAGCTACACATAATCTCTTGCCTTTATAGAGGACACAATATGGTTGATTCAGCACTGTGAGTATTTTCTTTTGTCATGTTTTTTTTTTTTTTTTTTAGATAAAATGATGTTTCTCGTGATTTTTTTCCTCTGTCATTTAACCCTTTTGTTGCCAAGCACGTAACACCTACGTGCTGGCTTGGCTGGGCCTTAAGTGCCAAGCCCGTAGGTGTTACGTGCTTGACTTTCCTCGCTTCTAGTTTAAAAAGTAAAAATAAAAAATACTCACCTGACCCCTTGTTGGATCCGGCCGGGTCTCCTCTTTAATTTGGTGCCATCCGATCCCCCTGTAAAAAAATAAAAAAATAAAAATGACATTCACTTACCTGTGTGTGCGCTGGCTCCCGCTGTCCCTCCTCTTCACCTGGGGGGCCTCCGATCCCCCCCCAGGACTTACCGATCTTCAGGAGAGAGCCTGGGAGGCTCTCTCCTCTCTTCTTCTCGATGGCGGCCGCCATCATGCCTCTAAGCCCCGCCCCCTTGGGGGCGGGGCTTATGAAGTCATCCCGGCCCCGAACGGGCTTCAGCTTTCTCAGCTTCTCAGATGCCGGTGATCGGCGCTGGGGAAGGAGGTGACAGGAGATCCTCTGATCTCCTGCCTTCTCCTTCTCTGGATGCCGATCACCGGCATCTGTCAGCTGAGCGGCGAGGGACAAGAGCTTGCAATCGAAGGTAAGTACAGTAAAAAAATTTTTTTTTTTTTCTAATAAAATACTTTTTATTATTGTGTCGTGGTTTTTTTTTACAGTTAACCCTTTGTGAGCTGGTAAGGGGTCCATGAGACCCCTTATACCAGTTCACAAGGCTGGGGGGGTGGCAAGTCACCTGCCCTAGCGGGTGGCTTGCCATTAACCCCCGCACCCCCATTACCTGCCTCCCCAAAGGCCAGGGGGGGGCAGAAGAGCCCGGGCCCACATAGGCTATGTGGGCTCGTAGGCTGCAGGGTGGGGGGGCCACCAAAGCTGGCCCCCCACTCTGTGCCTACAAGCCCCCATAGCTGGTCCCGGGCTGGTTACTTTGGGTAAGGGGGACCCCACGTCATTTTTTTTTTGGATTTTTAAGGGTTTTTAACCCTTAAAAATCCAAAAAAAAAATGGGGTCCCCCTCCCCGGGAAGGGGGACCCTATGTCATTTTTTTTTTTAATTAACCATTTGTCATCCAGCAGCTATAAAAGGCTTCTGGGAAGGAAAGGGTGTCTACCTATACATATGTGGTATCGCTGTAACCGGGAGAAATTGGGGTTTCTCACGCAATAAGATTTTATTGACAAACTTACATTTTTTATTACAAAAAAACTCTACAAATTGTAAAAAAATATTTATTTTTTATTTTTTTTCACACATTTCACCCAAAAAAATTGAGAATACACCTAAAAAATACAAACAAGACATTTCATGTTAAAGCCCAGACATGAAATATACAATATATAATTTTCCTGGGAAATCCCTGGAAATCCTTTCAAAAATGACAGTTGAATATGTGTAGCGCAAAATAGTGAAACATCGTCTGGCAACAGGGAGTGGCAAATGCTGCAGGTAGGCTGGCAGCGAAAGGGTTAAAAAAATGTTGCTCTCGAGGAGAACTGTTGCGGGGGAGTTTGTCGATTTGAATTGTATTGATTATTTTTTGACACACTATAGAAATTCATATTCTTAATTGCTTTAAATACTTGTACACATGATTTAAAGGTGGCACCTTGAGAAAGTGACAGCCGGTCACGAAACGCGTGGGTGAATTTCATACTTTGCTCAGCAGGAGGGGATCATTTTACACGGAGGTGAAGTTATCTTAGGTAGTTTGTGTTTTTTCATATGTATATTTGATTTGTATATTCATTTGATCTGCTCTGCACTTATGACACTTTGCACATTGGCACTTTAATAATGTTTGATAGGCTATATATATGTTGAATATTAGGAATGATTTAGGTATAATGTGAATAATGGGGATTGATTAGGTCACTCCTGCTGAGGTTGGTCTTGTATATGTTTTTTAAATGTTTGTAGTAATGTTGTATTGTCCTTAATGTGTTTTTAAGAAAAAATCTTTTGGATGGATTAAATAGTTGGATATCAAGTTCTAATGGTGTTATTGAATTATTATTAGGGTGAGAGTGGTGCCTTCTTGGTATTAGTCCCCTTTCTGCGGATTGCTGGAGCCACAGAAGTTCTTTGGTGTATTGTTGTATCAATTTGCCTGTGTATTCTTGGGGTTGTGCTTGACAGGGTGTATTGTGTGTGAGAACTGTTGGGGAACAGTAACATACAGAGTTAAAATTTATATACAGCCAATAGCAGTGCCCATAGTGACCTCCCCCCCCCCCCAAAAAAAAACTGAACATGTAATTCTTTTCAGGGCCTACCATCACTTAGGGCTTTATTCATCAAGGGATAGCGCCAGGTAGTGCCTTGTAAGCGTCAGGTAGCGACAGGTATCATCGAGTGAACCCTGGCCGCGGCACACAATACCACATTTATGAAGGAGATTCTGGTGAGCACCTCTTATCTTACAGCGACACGTAGCCACCGATTCATCATCACAGACAGCTTTGAGGATCCCGGCGGCGCTCTGGCTTTCAGAGCGCCTGGTATTACCTGTCGCTAGCTGTCGCTCTCCCATACATTTCAATGGATATTACTTTTCTTCTCTTTAAACAGGGTTTTCTTTTAATACTTTTTTTGTTTTGTATCAAATCATTGTGTGACCTCTCCTGGCCTATTTAAATATTTTTTTTTTTATTTTTTTTTATTTCTTTTTATATTTTTATGCAGAATTGTCATTACAGGTCTGGTATTAAAGTGTTAATGTCACAATGTAATAACAATGTAATTCCATATGATTTCACTTTGTTACTAGTGGATATATGTTCAAAAACAGACTTTAATCACACAGCGTCTGGCGCTCTGGGCTACAGCGACACAATTTTGACCGCCGGCGCTGTGTGTGGCTGTTTTTTTGATAAATATGGTTTGAGTCGCTCACACTGACCAGTCGCTACCGTTCGCTCCCATATAGTGCTGTAATGGTGTTATAGCGACTCACACATCAAATTCATCAATGCCGGCAATGTTACTACAGCGACTGAGGCGATCTGTAACAGCGACTCACAGCCGATCAGAGCGACCACTGGTCGCTCTTAGCGCCGCTGTACAGGCACCCATCTGCCGTTACCTGGCACTAGTAATGAATCAGCCTGCCAGTCTTACCTGTAAGAATATTCAACAGTGCTTGCACTTATAGTCCCCATGGTGGAATTCCCCCCCTGCACAAACAAGCACATGTCTGGTGAGGAAGGAGGATATGCCCCCAAAGCTAATCACACACCAAGGAAGAACCATGCCCCATGGCATTGGTCCTTCTATTAGCAGGGCTGGAGCATCATCTGGTGTATGACGCATGCCGCCTGACCATCACCCGATTGCCGGCTGTGGGATGAAACAGTCTTCCTTAATTGGCTCAACACCCAGCCAATCACCGGGCAAATGTCACACTCTCCTGCCAAACATGACATTGCGCAGCAGGATGAAAACACTGTGAGTGCTGCCCGCTTCATCAAACGCAAAACTCTAGACACACAATGCTGGGGGATTGAAAACCAATCCGCAAAAACAGGGAGTATATAACATTGGAAGCAAATCCCATTGTGTAAATGCATGCAGTAAAACCAATGAACAAATAGTAAAACAAAAAGCAAACCAATGTATTTACAACTTGTTGCTGCTGTTATTACATATTGGGTAGGCATATGATGGCCATGTTCTTATTATAATGCCTCTGGTCCCATATTATTATCAATAAATTATGAATAGGGCTAATTTTCATGCGTATTGCTCCCAACAGATTTATGTTTATACACAATCACAAAATGAATTTAAAAAGTGTGACTAAGAGATCTATGGTATTTACTTTATGTTGCTTTAAGCCCCCCTGTATCAGTATACCTTTACTGACCTAAACCTCTAGGGGAGGCTGGATGGGCAATATACAGCATCGGCCTGGTACACTAAGAAAATGAGATGAACGAACCAAACTACATAATTAGAGATGAGCGAACCAAACTATATACTTAGAGATGAGCGAACCAAACTATATACTTAGAGATGAGCGAACAAAACTATATACTTAGAGATGAGCGAACCAAACTAAATACTTAGAGATGAGCGAACCAAACTATATACTTAGAGATGAGCGAACCAAACTATATACTTAGAGATGAGCGAACAAAACTATATACTTAGAGATGAGCGAACCAAACTAAATACTTAGAGATGAGCGAACCAAACTATATACTCAGAGATGAGCTAACCAAGCTATATACTTAGAGATGAGCGAACCAAACTATATACTTAGAGATGAGCGAACCAAACTAAATACTTAGAGATGAGCGAACCAAACTATATACTTAGAGATGAGCGAACCAAACTAAATACTTAGAGATGAGCGAACCAAACTATATACTTAGAGATGAGTGAACCAAACTATATACTTAGAGATGAGCGAACCAAACTATATACTTAGAGATGAGCGAACCAAACTATATAATTAGAGATGAGCTAACCAAACTATATACTTAGAGATGAGCGAACCAAACTATATATTTAGAGATGAGCGAACCAAACTATATACTTAGAGATGAGCGAACCAAACTATATACTTAGAGATGAGCGAACCAAACTATATAATTAGAGATGAGCGATCCAAACTATATACTTAGAGATGAGCGAACCAAACTATATAATTAGAGATGAGCGAACCAAACTATATACTTAGAGATGAGCGAACCAAACTAAATACTTAGAGATGAGCGAACCAAACTATATACTTAGAGATGAGCGAACCAAACTAAATACTTAGAGATGAGTGAACCAAACTATATACTTAGAGATGAGCGAACCAAACTATATACTTAGAGATGAGCGAACCGAACTATATACTTAGAGATGAGCGAACCAAACTATATACTTAGAGATGAGCGAACCAAAGTATATACTTAGAGATGAGCGAACCAAACTATATACTTAGAGATGGGCGAACCAAACTATATACTTAGAGATGAGCGAACCGAACTATTCAAACCAAAGTTAGGGTCGAACTTTGACAAAAATTAGGTCCCTAGTTTCCCTTGAGTTTGTTCTAATTAACTCACTGTTTTGGCTATTACGTGTGGATTTGGGGGCAGAAAGTGACAATGACAAAGTCACAGAAAGCAGAGGAAGCAGGGCATCACACCGTCCCTGCAGGTCCTGCCCACACAAACCGGTGCCATTGCTGCTTCCAGCTCCTTATCAGGGGCATAGCTAGAGATAGGGAAGCTGTACTTTGATTGCTAGTGGACAGATGTAGGTAGTGTAGGGGGGATTTGGGGGGGTCCCTGTTTTTTTTAAGGGAGTCACCCACCTACCTAACTCTAACAAGTTTGGTGGACCTCAATAGAACTACTGGTTCTGGGGGCTGCAGTAACAATTGTCAATTAAGAACTGTTAATTAAAAAATGTTTTTAAGCCATTTCCTCAACCTTCTATTTGGGTCTGGGTATTGTACGTAACTTGCTCCTACTCACAGTCTCTGGGGTGGCAGAAAAGGGTATCTTGAATACAAGAAAAAATTGTATATTATAAGTATGTCACACACCCCGCTTCAAGAAATTCATAACGTGTGGGTAATACTGACCTGTAGAGGGCGATATGCAGAGATGCCAGGAAAAAAGAGAGCCCCTCCCGGTCCATAAATACCTGGGACCTCCCACTCATTACCCAGTCTTCATCTCTGCAGACGGCGAGCAAGTCAGAAGATGTGGTCTCCTCCTTGCACAGGGGGATTTCAGGTAGCCGGGATGACTCCCGGCCTTTTAGTTATCTATTTCCGCCTGGATCTTTTTTTTCTGTTACCTCATGCCTCCCAGCCTAGGCTGACGGTCCGGGTGAGGGTAGAAAAGCACCCTTGGTGCTTAAGAGCAAATGCTCTCCCGTGAGACCCTATATAAGAGGGTAGGCGGTCATCCGGGACGGTGACCCCGGTTTGGGATGCCCCGTCCCTTGGCCTTACACTTTGGGTGGTCCCCCCCTTTGGGTAATGCCCCTCTCTCTAGCGGGATAGCGGAGGGTAGGAGCAGGGCCCCTTATTTGGTGTTAGGTCCAAATTTTGTAATCATTAATTCTTAATAATGTTTTAATGTATTAATGTATTAAATTATCCTCCCAATAGTTATTAACTTATTTATTACTTCATAACAGCGTGTATTTCTCTGTCAAAACGGCGCTGTGGCCGCCATTTTTATGCAGGCTTCCTCCCTGAGGTAAAAGGGGCGGGGCCGGGCATCAGGGTCAAAGCCACGGCCCGCTCACCTCCTTCTGTCTCTTCTGAGACCGGCGCCGTGGCCGCACATGGCTGCGGTGCCGGCCTTTTTGCATTGTCATGGCGGAGGGGAGCTTCTCCCCTCACGCTTTCACTCTTGGGGGCGGGGCCGGGCTTTCCAGCGCTGCGGCCCGCCCCTGTGTCACAGGCACCGCTGAGGTGCTTTCCTCTGTGCCTGTTTCCTCAGAAGGAGCTGGCCACGCCCCCTTCTCTCCTCAGAGCTGCTCTTTACCTCACGGAGAGAGGAAGCTGTCTTCAGGACCACAGTGAGTGGCCCGGTGGGCCCCCCTTCTGTCCCATCGCCTATAATTATATATTTTTATGTCATATATATATATATATATATATATATATATATATATTTTATACTCCGCTTTTCTTATTAGTCTTTTTTATTATGTCTTTCAGATATAACCTACAGTGGTGTTAGGGGGTTTCTCCCGGTCCTAGGGTCCCTGGGTTCTTAATTGGCTTATTGCAAATCCTCCCACTTGGGACATTAAAGGGGCATCCCGGGTTGCTTATATGCGTAATTCCCTCGGTCATTGCGACCAACTATAAGTTCACCTTATGGAGGCATCCCCGGATACTGGGCTCTGGCTCCCCTCGGGGCAATCCCGGAAGTGTATGGGGTGTGGGGCATCCCTTACTGGCGATTATGTATATCTGTGTATACCATGCGCACAGCAGACTATTACGCGGCAGTCCGGACCCCAGGCGTCTGGTTCAGCGCCGCCGGTCTCTCCTCCCCCCCTCCCAATTTGATCCGTGCCCAGTCTGATGTTGTCATGGGCGGGCAGTTGCAATCGGAGATGTGTGCCCGATTGGCCAATCTTGAAAAATTATTCTCCAGCAAGGTCACCAGAAAGGCTCCGGCTAAGAGAAAGCACTTGTCGCCGTCTTCACCGGCGGCCAACTTGGATGATCTTGATAATCTGGACTGGTCTGATTACTCCCAACTTGAGGAAGGGGAGGTATATGAAGAATCAGATAACTCAGACGATCAGCAGTTTGTGGGTGCTGATACCGAGCGTGGCTTGGGGAGGTCTTCGGATACTCCTAATGTTCTGGCTCAGATGTTTGAGGTTTTGGCTATTTCTCCTCCTGAGGTGGTTCCCCAGCAAAAGGGGGAATTTTTCGAAGAATCCAGGCCGCGCTTGGAATTTCCTAACCAAAAGCATTTTGATGGAATTATTGCTAAGGAATGGGAGAGGCCTGCCCGGCTCCCAGGTGTCCCTAAGGGTTGGGACAAAAAATATCCCTTTCCCTTGGATACAGTTAAGCGTTTGGCGTCCCCTCCCGAGGTGGATGCACAGATTCTGGGTTTATCCAACACTACTTTTTTAAATTCTCCTGATTGCTCCACGCTTAAAGATAGTGAGGATAAACGCATTGACCAAATGGCTTGTCATGGTTTTGCCAGTGTTGGGTCAGCCATGAAGCCGGTTTGTGCTTCAGCGCTGCTGGTGGTGGCTACTAGGTCGGTGGTCAGGGACCTGTTGACTTCTTCTGGGTTAGATCCGGATAGTGACGAGTTCCTTGGCCTTAAAAGGTGTGAATTGTTTTTGTCATTTGTACTAGCCGCCTTGGATGACACACTGATGATGTGTGGCAGAACGTCGGCTCTATTGGTGACTATTCGGCGTTCGGTTTGGTTGCGCCAGTGGGCGGCTGATTTTGTGTCTAAAAAGTCGCTGACCGCTCTTCCCTTTGTGGGATTATGGCTCTTTGGTGAGAAGTTGGATTCAGTTGCCAAGGGTGGTAAGTTACCTCAACGCAAAAAACAGCCTCGGCCCTTTCGGGGGGCGGGTTCCTTTGCTCCTTCCTTTCGTGGGGCTAGAGCTGGCAGAGGAATTGTTTTCCCCGCAGCCAGAGGAGATTCCTGGAACAGGGGCAGAGGACTTGCCCGCCCAGGATACAGCTGGGGCTCTAAGCCCAAACCCGCTGCCAAGCCAGCTCAGCAATGAGGGGGCGCCCTCACCCATGTGGGTGGGGGGACGGCTGCAACACTTCTCCCAGGTCTGGAACCGGGAGGTCTCAGACAGATGGATCCGGGAAGTGGTGACTTCCGGCTACAAGCTGGAGTTCGAGCTCCGGCCCCCTCCCAGATTCCTCAGGTCTCGGGTGCCTTCGGACCTTCTGGCCGCGCAGGAGCTCCAGGCGGCAGTAAAGAGTCTGTTGGATATGGCAGTTATTTGCCAAGTGCCCCCCTCAGACAGGGGTCGGGGCTTTTATTCCAATCTGTTCACGGTGCCCAAGAAGGACGGCTCGGTTCGACCCATTCTGGATCTAAAGATCCTCAACAGGTTCGTCCGTCCGCGGAAATTTTGCATGGAAACGCTGCGTTCAGCTATCCATTCTCTTCGGCAGGGGGAACTTTCTGACGTCCGTAGACATCAAGGACGCCTATCTGCATGTGCCGATTTTTCCAGCGCACCAGAGATTTCTCAGGTTCGTGGTGGAGGATCGGCATTTTCAGTTTGTGGCACTTCCTTTCGGTCTTATCTCGGCTCCAAGGGTTTGCACCAAGGTGCTGGCCGGGGTGATGGCTCTCCTCAGAGCCCAGGGTATTCGCATTGTCCCTTATCTGGACGACCTTCTCATTATGGCATCTTCCTTCAGCCAAGCGGTAATGGACACCAGAACTGTGGTGTCCACTCTGGAGAGATTCAGGTGGGTGATCAACTACCCCAAGTCCTCCCTTTCTCCGTCCAGGTTAGTGTCTTTTCTGGGAATGTCCCTGGATACTTTCCAGGCCAGGGTGTTTCTTCCTCAGTCCAAGGTTCTCTTGATTCAGGAGTTGGTTCGACTCCTCCTGTCTATCCCTCGTCCGGCCATCAGACTGGGGATGAGGCTGGTGGGATTGATGGTAGCCTCCTTCGAAGCGGTTCCCTTTGCTCAGTTCCACACAAGGACACTCCAGCTCCATCTGTTGGCGGCCTGGGACGGGTCGCCACTGTCGTTGGATCAGTCCTTCCTGATGACCCCTCGAGTTCGGTGCTCCCTTCAGTGGTGGCTGGATCCAATCAATCTGTCGAGGGGCAGATCCTTTCTGGCCCCTTGTTGGGAGACGGTCACCACGGATGCCAGTCTATCAGGATGGGGGGGTTCTGGAAGGATCGTCAGTTTCAGGGACTGTGGGGGCCTCAGGAGGCTCACGAGTCCATCAATGTTCTGGAATTGAGGGCCATCAGGATGGTTCTGTTTCGCTTGACTCATCAGTTGCAAGGATTGCCGGTTCAAGTCCGGTCGGACAATCGGACGGCGGTCGCCTACATCAATCACCAGGGAGGGACTCGCAGCAGGAGTGCCCTCAAGGAAGTGTCTTTGATTCTGGCCTGGGCGGAGACCCACGTCCCGTGCATTTCAGCAGTTTACATTCCGGTAGCGGAGAACACGGAGGCGGACTCTCTGAGCAGGTTCTCAGCTCACCGGGGGGAATGGTCTCTCAGCCCCAAAGTGTTTCGCTTGATTTGTCTCAGGTGGGGGTCCCCGGTGGTGGACCTCTTTGCCTCTCGTCACAATCACAAACTTCCGACATTTGTGTCTCTCTCATGGGATCCACTGGCTCTGGCAGTGGATGCCATGTCTCTGAACTGGAGGGATCTGGGGTTTCTGTATTTGTTCCCTCCGTTTCCCTTGGTGGCCAGAGTGGTGCGCAAGCTGGCCCTGGAGGGTGCGTCAGCAATTCTGGTGGCTCCAAGGTGGCCAAGACAGGTTTGGTTCGCAGATGTGGTAAGGTTAGCAGAGGATCAGTTCGTTCTGCCCCTGCTGCCGGATCTGCTCACCCAGGGTCAACTACGTTATCCCAATTTACCAACGCTGGCTTTGACGGCGTGGCTGCTGAAACCTCCATCTTGAAGGAGGAAGGTGTAGCGATAACCTTTATCACCGGAGGGCTTCCCCGCCAGAGACGTCCTTTTCCCAATGGTGAGAGGTGCTGCAGGAATTCCAGAGTCATCCGTGAGGAACCAGGAACAGCCCTTACAAGGGTTAGTGAATTGTAATATAGCGTTTCCCCCAATAAGAGACAGAACTCAGTATTGAGGGTGAAGATGAACTCCCTTTATTAGTGCCACACTGGGCCTTATATGCAAGCCTCCATGCAAGGGGACCTCCCCCATGGACCTGATGGAGGACTGCATGACAAATACACAGACCAATGGGAGCAGGGCACACAATCCCTCAACTCTGCCGGTGACGCAATCAGCAACACAATAGACGTCTGTAACACAATCAAACAGAACAATGCCATTGTCTGTGACGTAATCAATCAACACAATGGCAGTCTGTAACATGCTTAAGAAAAGGAAAGTAATGAACCTGTGTAAAGTCCAAAGGGGCAGAGAGTCTGTCACAGAAGGTCTTTCCGATGCTGTGATTCAAACTCTCATTAGTGCTAGGAAGCGGTCTTCCTCTAATATCTACTATAGGACTTGGAGGTCTTATATTGATTGGTGTGAGATCAGGGCGTTGCCTTGTAGGGAATTTTCCATCTCCAGAATCCTGGAGTTTCTTCAACATGGTCTGGACCTGGGGCTCCAGCTTAGTACTCTGAAGGGGCAGGTTTCTGCCCTGACGGTGTTCTTTCAAAGGTCATTTGCCCTACATACTTTGGTTAAGACTTTTTTCCAGGGAGTCACGCACTTTGCTCCCTGTTTGGGATTTGAATTTGGTTCTTTCTGCTCTTCAGGATTCTCCTTTTGAGCCCTTGAATGATATTGCCTTGTCTTCACTTAGGCAGAAGGTGGCCTTTTTGGTAGCCATCACTTCGGTTAGGCGTGTCTCTGAGTTGGCGGCTTTGTCCATTTAAGCCCCGTACTTTGAGGGGCATCAGGACAAGATGGTTTTTCGTTTCAAGTCCGATTTCCTTCCTAAGGTTGTTTCTGCCTTTCACCTAAACCAAGACATTGTTCTGCCCTCTCTGTGTCCTAATCCCAGCAATGACAAGGAGAGGGCCTTGCATTCTTTGGATGTGGTTCGTGTTGTGAAGTATTATTTGGAGGTAACGTCTTCCTTTCATAAGATGGATGCCTTTTTTGTGGTGCCCTCTGGGCCCCGAAAAGGCTTGGCGCCTGCCAAGTCTTCCATTAGTAAATGGATCCGTCAGACCATAGTTGGGGCCTATTCTGCCAAAGGGAAGGTACCCCCTTTTCGTGTTACTGCTCATTCTACTCGTGCGGTTGGGGCGTCCTGGGCTTTTCAGCACCAGGCCTCTGTTGAGCAAGTTTGTAAGGCTGCTACTTGGTCTTCTGTTCACACTTTTTCCAAGTTTTACAAGGTTTATGTTCGGGTCTCAGCGGATGCTGTGTTTGGCCGCAAAGTTCTGCAAGCTGCAGTGGTTTAAGTTGTGCCTTGTTGCCTTGTTTTGGATCCCCGCCCTTTATGGACACTGCTGTTGGATGTCCCAGACGTTATGAATTTCTTGAAGCGGGGTGTGTGACATACTTAGAATAATACCATTTTGTGAATACTCACCTGTAAAATGGGTATTGTAAGTATGTCACACACCCCGCTTCACCCTGCCCTTTTGCATTCTGGATCCTTTATATGGTGAACTTTTCGTTGTTATGCTTTGTGTTGGGCTCTTCCTGGTCCCTTACCTTACTGCTGTTCTTATACTGGGTAATGAGTGGGAGGTCCCAGGTATTTATGGACCGGGAGGGGCTCTCTTTTTTCCTGGCATCTCTGCATATCGCCCTCTACAGGTCAGTATTACCCACACGTTATAAATTTCTTGAAGCGGGGTGTGTGACATACTTACAATACCCATTTTACAGGTGAGTATTCACAAAATGGT
The DNA here is from genome assembly GCA_027917425.1 of Gastrophryne carolinensis. Classification (NCBI taxonomy): domain Eukaryota; kingdom Metazoa; phylum Chordata; class Amphibia; order Anura; family Microhylidae; genus Gastrophryne; species Gastrophryne carolinensis. The sequence continues at coordinate 177,575,770 of CM051241.1, read as the reverse complement.
ATTTTTATTTAATAAACCCTCAACCTTATAATTGGGTCTGGGTATTACACTGTTCTTACTCAGCTACCTTACTCAGTCTCTGGGGAAGGAGGCAGTAAAAACCCTTAACTTTATATTGTGCCTTATATTGTGCTCTGCATACCCGCCTACCTTGCTTTCACTCTCTGTGTGTTTCAGTCTCTTTTAGTCTGTATCTTCCAGTCTCTGGGATGGGAGGAAAGGAGCAGTAACAGTTTTCTTTAAAAAATATATGTTAAGCCATTATTGCTGGCTCTGGTTTTGGAAGATTCTTACTCAACTACCGACCTGTCACGCATAGTCTGGTGGGCCTCAATAGTACTACTCTTTCGGGGGGGGGGGGGTTACTGCAGTAACTATTGTCTTTAATCAAAACATTTTTAAGCCATACCCATTAAGCCATAGCCATAAGCCTTATAATTGAGTCTGTGACACAGAATAATAGAGGGAGGCACTCAAAATAAAATGTTATCAAAAAAATATATTTTATTCCATATGACTAAATTAATCACTACACATAACCACTGCACAATTAAAATCCCTTAAAAACACAAAATGAGACAATACATTTTAGACAAACCAACATGGACGTGTATAGGCGATGGGGAGAGCACTGGCATGCACAAATGTCAATCAGCATCTATATTTAAAACACATAAACACAAGTGATCTAATCAGTGCAAATAACAATGTGCAAATCCTACTTATGATCCGGATCCTATATCAAATAACTACAAAGTGCAAAGTGCAACCAATCAATAGATGCAAATACAATATATAATTACAAATAGAACCTACATAATTACCCAAAACCTAAATGCCCTATAAGAAATATAAAAATGACCACAAAATACCTCACCAATATAAATGCTAGTATCAATCAACCATTAAATACCAAATGCAGCGCAAAAATACATTCAACCAAAATATACTCAAGGTATAACAGGTATGCCAGTAAAGGGTCTCCCCACCGCCTACAACACCATATAATAATTGAGTCTGGGTATGGCACTGTTCATATTCATCTGTCTTGCTCTTACTTACCAAGGGGCAGCTGTAAGAGGTGTATTTAACACTTTCAGTGCCAGCCTACCTAGAGGTTTTGTCACCCTCAGTCGCCAGACCATTTTTCAATATTTTGCACTATACATGTTCAGCTGTGATTTTTGAAAGGATCATTTATTGTTTTTTTTTCAGAAGAGTCTGGGTTTTAACATGTGAGGTCTTGTTTGTCATTTTTGTAATGTATTCTCCCCCTTCCTCCCAGGCAGATACTCTACCAACCTCTGAACGCTCCCCAACACTGAAAGAGGTATTTTTTAACCGGACGTGGCTTCTAAGGAATACCCCTAGAGTCATTGGACACCTGGGAGATTTGTGGAGCTGCTGTGGTCTGGGTACTGCAATAGGCCATCTTGATGAATGCACTAATAATTTGCATAAAGGCAGTCTTAGAGACTGCCCAAGCACAAAACATGCTGGGATCTCAGTGCCTAGGTCCCATTCACATGCTTGCGAAAATAATTCAAAGCCTAACTGGAGGACCAGTGGGGGATACCAGAGAAAGATTACGGTTTATAGATTGAAGGATTACCTATACAGGCAGCCATTCAAAATACACCAAATGTAGAAATATCGGACCATGATGTGTATAATTGGGTCAGTTTGGTGTACTGAACTGTGGGAAGTGGGAGAACTGGGATACACAGCCAAAGTGCTAAAAGTTAAAAAACAACAATGGCAACATATACCCAGGCAGCTATTTCCAGACACCATATAATGGAGTTCGGGTACAGAGGTAAGTGATGAATAGGGTAGGTTCAGGGGCTGCTAAACTCACCCCAGGAGGTGAGTTTAGCAGCTGGGGGCCCAGTCAGCCCGCACATGTTATCATTTCATGACATTCATTACCTTCAAACAGCATGTTGCACAAAGATATAAAACACATCAGGGTTTATATGGTGTTTTAATATATTTTATGCAAAGAAAACAAAGACAAGTTTTTACAAGGATTCAAAAATTCAAAAAGAATCAAAACATATATATCCACTTTTGGTAAAACACTGTGCAAATGATGCCTGAAAAATAAAGTGCTAATAAAGTGCTAATGCATATATGCTGAATTCATCAGAAAAGAGATAAGACAAAACAACATTGAGCAATTGAGCCAACAAGGCTCATACAGTGAGAAAACACTACAGAGAACAAATTCATCTTTTGTGTAGGGAATACAATCCCCGCTGTGCAACTGCTGTAATCCCCTATAACCCACGCGTCATGCGCAGCTATTTCCAGACACCACATAAAGGAGTTCAGGTACAGAGGTAAGTGATAATTAGGGTAGGTTCAGGGGCTCCAAATGTTATCATTTCATGACATGCAATACCTTCAAATAGCATGTTGCGCAAAGATATAAAACACATCAGGTTTTATATGGTGTTTTAATTTATTGTAAAGTTCATTGTAAACACATTTGCTTATACAGAAAGCACGTGCAACCTCCTTATCGCCACCAAACAAACTGGTGAAGTTCTGTGAAAATATTAATATGTGAACTTAGTATGACTGTTAATTGTTGGTGAGAGTGGAATTACAATATAAACAATATTTGTGATCTAAGCATCTGCTTGGAAGACTAGAACATACTGAAGAAACGGAACATGTTGGCCTTGACCTAAACATAAGTGAGGGCATGTAAATGCATGGCTTTTGTTTGAGACCTTTACGTCACTGTGTTGTTGTCACTGGAAACTCATGTCATCATGTCACTACGCTGTGGTTAAGGAGGTTGGGTTGCTGTGTATTCTGACAATTGTTTGTCATAGACATGCACAAAACATTGCAGTTTAGCATGACGCTGTAAATAGATCAATCATTACCTGATAAATTAGACATTGATTGCACTCATCCCTTTAAGCTGGTGGAAGCAAGCAAGCTGCAAACATAAATAGAGTTCAATCTTAGCTGTTGATGTGGTCTGTCGTAGCAAAAGCCAACAGATACACGAATGTGGTTTTGGCTTGTGCACTATGCTTTTTTTTTAAATCACATTTAGAAACAATATCCTGTATCAGGGGTTCACAAGATTTGCTTAATCAAGTTCCACTTTCCATTTTCTAATTATCTCAAGAACCACTGGGTGGTACATATGGGATATCAGTCACCAACAATGTACACTAATTTTCTAAATAGTTTTCATCATCTTTACGGGCAGTTGAGGTTGATTGCAAGTTGGTCCGCAGACTTGTCTTGGTACCACCTGATAGGAACTCGCATACCATCACTGATAATCCTACAACTGGTTGGGAATCTCTGCCCGATACTCATCTTGCAAAAAAAGACCACTTTGCATAATAGAAAAACTACAGGGCCCCTCATCCGCATCCAGTTGACTATTCCACACACCCAGCTACCATGCCAGCTCAAAAAATGGTTAAAGCTGTGCCATTGGGATTTTTGAGGGAATCCACATGAGGTAAATGAGGTAGATCCAAGACAATATTAGGCAGGGGTCTGGGGCACTATGCACTACACAAGGAAGTGAAAGATGTAATAATGATGGGGTGTTGCAAGACACCCCTGCTCATATACTCTTACCAACTAATGCCCTACACCTAAAAACCATACCTCCTCTGCTGCCAAACAGCACCCACAGCTGATATCACTACCATGATTCTTGGAAGATTCACACTCCAGCTGAGCAAATGGGAGCTAATTGGTCACCCTCCATCTGTCTGCCTAGATTTCGCTACACTCACCGGAGATTTGTTCATACTGCTCCTTTCAGCACTGTCCATACTAGAGGCCCCACATTAACCTTTTACAGGGTTGGTACTCAATGTTCGTCTTGTCAGGTGGCCTCTTTTGGGGGATTTTTTGTACATAGTCCTTACAGCAGCAATAATACAGAGAGGGAAAACAAGAATGGGGGGTTAAAACCAAACATACTGTACTTTTAGTCATTCATTGAATGCATACACCTAGGTCTTTACAGGCTGGTATTGGGTGCATCATATCTGATACCGAATGGTCAATTCATTAAATTCCAAAACCAAGCTACCAGATGGCATATATCATCCCACTACTGCCATTCATCTTGCCGCCTATGCCAAAGTGCCGTGTTTCATCAACCATTATGGGTGCCATTGTCATACCATGCCAAACTCAGACTGGGTATAGTAAGTATGGACTCGACATTCACACAATTATAAATTATTGAGAAACATCTGCCAGAGCCCTCATTTAAATTACAATTAACCTGATCATATTATTTTCGTACACATCAATGCACCAAACTACTCTTTCACAAATATACATACTTATCCACCCATGGATACTGAGCCTGGTTCCTTCATTTCACATAATCTGTGGTCCAAAGACGAGGGGAGAATAAGTATCTGCACCCCACTGCTAGCCCACTTTATACTGCCTTCAGTATCCAGGGACTTTAAAAAGAAAGTCCTGCAGCACTGACTCCGTGTTAAGGCCAATGGTGGGCTGATAAGAATGAGAGGGGAAGAGAAAGTGTATGGAATTTTTATTGCTCTTTTAAAGATTTTAAAGATTTGGATGCATTTACTCTCCCATTCCAATCTCTCCTTTTGTGAGCGGAAACCCCCCTTGAGATCACATAGGCCATGGCCTGGTCTGCAGAAATGGGCTGCAACAGGCACATCAGTTTTATTATTTTTGATTGTGAGCCTGTGCAGACTTAGTCGCTTTCTTAGCGCTTGTCCTGTTTGCCCGATGTAACATGCTGAGGGGCACTGCACACACATGATCAGGTATACTACATTAGGGGATTTGCATGTGAAATTACCCTTTACTTTGTAATCATGTTGTATACCTGGTGTCTTTATTCTGTCAGTGGTGTAGATGTGTGTGCAGGTTTTACACCTTTTCTGCAGGCAAGACCATGTCCCATTTTGTGCTGGGTCACTTAGGGAGCTCCTCACAATGAGTTTTCTGAGGTTGGGAGGTTGTCTGTATGTCAACAGAGGAGGATCTGGGAAAATCTCAGAAAGTCTCTCATTCCTGTGTAAAAGGGGTTGGAGCTCCTTCGCAATTTTTCTTAGAATCCCCAGACGTGGATTGTATGTGACAACTAGAGGAACACGGTTCTTCTTTTGGGATTCTTTGTACTGCAGGAGTCTGTGTCTGGGGATGTGGAGTGCTTTCTGTAACTGGGCCTCTGTTTCGGATGGTTTGTAGCCCTGCCTAATAAAGTCCCTTTTTAGATTGTCCATATGTGCGTTTCTGTCCATGGTATCAGAACAGATTCTGTTGTATCTGATTCCCTGGCTGAATACGATGGACCTCTTGGTGTGGTTTGGTTGGAAGCTGTTATGGTTAAGGTATGCAGGTCGGTCTGTGGGTTTCCGGCAGATGGATGTTTGTAGGGCCTTTCCCTTAACACGTATGGTGGTGTCAAGAAATTGATTTCTGTTGGTGAATGGGTGAGTTTCAAACGTATTGTGGGATGGGAGTCGTTAAAATTCATGTGGAAGTCAATGAGGTCTTCCTGGCTTGCAGACCAGATGATTAGGATGTCATCAATGTAGCAAAAGTAGGCTATTGGTCTAGTGGCGCATTGTGATAGGAACTCCTCTTCCAGTTTTGCCATGAATACATTTGCATATTGTGGTGCAAATCTTGAGCCCATTGCCACACCCATCTGCTACAGGTATAGATCTTGGCTGAAACAGAAGTACAAAAACTCTTCATTAAAAACAAACAGAAAAAACTACAGAGACTCAGGCTGAAAGCTGGACTTGTGTCTACAACACAGAAAGACCAGGAAAGCTGCATCCTTAACCTATCTACATACACACCCAATAAAGCTGAACTTTCTGTACTCTCAAAGGGACTGTCATTCTGCCCAGCAAAACAGATAGACAAAATTCAGTTGTGCAGTGACATGGAGGACTGCCCACCAAAAGATCTACCTGGACCCCCAGACCCGGAAAAAACTCTACCCTGGACAAGTATATAAACACCTTTAGGCAAATGGTCACAACCACAGTCCTGCAGCGGGGTGCAAGACTGGTGCAAAATATTACAAAGGAGGAACAAATGGCCATCAGCACCCTAAAGGAGAATAAGGACATTATAATAAAACCAGCTGACAAAGGTGGTGCTATAGTCATTATGAATACCAGTGACTACAAACAGGAGGCATACAGACAGCTGTCTAACACCTTACACTATGCCAAACTACAGGAGGATCCCACAGACATCTACACAAAGGAACTCCTAAAACTACTTAAAGGCCTTCCCTCTAGAATCAGGGATTCTGTAATGCAACTGATACCAGAAGACCCAAAGGTGGCCTGCTTTTATATGTTCCCCAAAGTTCATAAACCAGGAATTCCGGGAAGACCCATAATCTCTGGTATTGGGACTTTGACCGAAAACCTGTCAGGCTGGGTGGAACATATCCTAAAACCTCTGGTCCGAGAGACACCAAGTTTTATTCAGGACACATAACATCTTCTTAATAGACTATCTGCAATTGGACCTTTACCAGAGGGAACTATCTTGGCCACTATGGATGTAGAGTCACTTTATACCAACATCCCACATGATGACGGTATAGCTGCTTGTGCAAGGTACCTGCAGGAACACACAGGAAAAAGGAAAAAAGTTGGATCCGCACTTCCTAAAACATAGCTTTTATTGCCATCCAGTTAAAATGATCAATTGTGCAAAACAGCGGTAAAATATCAAAGCATTCCCAGTCCTTCTAACGCGTTTCGGGCTAGGCGCCCTTAATCATAGATAGATAATCAACTACATAATGCTGTATATATACCTAATACATTTAGAAATATCCTACCTCTTCCCTCGACGCCTCCGCAAGCCACTTCCGGGCCCCAGCCGCCTACGTCATCCCGCCGCCCGACGGCGCACACTGGTAACAGGTATACACACAGCTGAGACAGGCCAATGGGGAGGAGGGCGTGCTACGTCATGCCACGTCTCCATAGAAACAAGAGACGCCGGGAGATGAAGACCCGAGGCAGATAGGCGCGCCCCCTCCCCTAACGCTGTCACAAGCCATCCAAACCTCGGAAGTCAACCAGCATGCGTCGCCCCGGCGACCAGAGACGCCAGCAGCTAAAACACGCAGGGCGAGCAAAGGCATCTAGTAATGGGGGAAGAATAGGAACATTTACAAGCAGAAGCATGCAAAATTGTATATGTGAATAAAGTGCAATAATACAACAACATATTAATGGTGATCCTGAAAAAATATATATGTATATACACATTTGCCCAATAATTATAAAATCAATATAATAATTGATGAACAATAAGCCATGATTATGGCTAGATATCCCTAACCTGGTCCCAATTGTTGATATAAGTAAAAATACAGAATGTGTTGCATCATCCAAATCAGTTCCTGTCACATTCAGTACTCCGTATAGTCTGGAATTTAGACTAATTTCCAATATCATCAGGAAGAATATTCCAATTTTGAGAGCAGATCCCCTTCTTACTACTGAAATAGAGGCTGGAGTACGGGTTGTTAGCCGTAAATCACCCAGCTTAGGTAATTTGCTATCACCCAGTCTTTTTTCGACAAGGTCACCCACTAGTGAGACCTGGTTGTCAACGACGGGTTTTTTTCCCTGTGGTGGCTCCAGGTGTGGTACTTGTAAGTATGTATTGAAAAGCAATTCATTTACTTCCACTATGACTGGCAGATTCTATAAGATTAAGACATTTTTGAATTGCAATTCTGTACTTGTAATATACCTTGTTACCTGTGGATACTGCAGTAAACAGTACGTGGGCTGCACAAAACGTAAACTTAAGGTCCGCATTAGTGAACATTTAAGTGGCATAGGCCGCTTGGATACAGTCAAAAATTCTAATGTGGCACGCCACCATGATCAGTGCCACCACCTTCAGATCCCCCAGTTTCAAGTCCAGGACATTGAGAAAGTATCCCTGGGTCCCAGAGGTGGGGATATATATAAAACTGTTATGTCGTGAAGCTTTTTGGATCTTCACACTTGGGACCAGGTTCCCGGCAGGACTTAACCACAAATGGGATGTTTCTTTCATTCTTGACCGTTAAAGTAGATTAGACAGGGTTTTATATTTTATGTCTGATTTATGATATTCTTTCCTTTTTGGGTTTCTCTAGTCCCGTTAGTTTTACATCTTTGTTTGTCTATGGGACTTTATATGGGCTATATAATAGTACCTAAATCTATGCCTGATTGAAGCTTGATTTATGATATCTTTTCTTTCTAGGTCGGTTTAGCCCTGCAAGCGTCATATTTCATTTGTCTGTCCAGCAGAATTTATATAGGCTATATAACAGGGACCTAGTAATATTCTAAATTTGGATGTGGTTAGGGCTAATGGTTGCAATTTTAAGGAAAGTTCACATTCACTTTTGTACTACATACACAAGTACAACATACACGTATGAAATATCTATACACTTCAGTCTAGCACACATTACAGTATTGCTGTCTGATGTGGTTTTTATTGAATGATTGCAAATCTGCATTATATTCTATATTTTTACTTATATCAACAATTGGGACCAGGTTAGGGATATCTAGCCATAATCATGGCTTATTGTTCATTAATTATTATATTGATTTTATAATTATTGGGCAAATGTGTATATACATATATATTTTTTCAGGATCACCGTTAATATGTTGCTGTATTCCTGGTGTGAGAGCAATAAAAATTCCACACACTTTCTCTCCCCCTCTCATTCATATCAGCCCACCATTAATTGTTATAATCCCCCTGATTCTTATCTCACAGTATACGATTTTACGACTTAGCTATTTTTCATGTGTGTCAGTGTAAAAACAATTGTCACTCCTTTGTAGTGTTTCGTATAAATGTGTGTCTAAGTTACAGATCTGTATTATGCCTGAAGAAGAAGCTTGAACAGCTTCGAAAGCTTGCATTTTCAATCTTATTGAGTTAGCCAATAAATGGTATTACCTTAACCTTGGATTTCCTACAGGCATGTGATTAAATACATGGGCAGTTTCCCAGATTTTATGCTGTTCAGTCGACCTAATCCCACAATAGAGAAAAGTCTACACCAAAGCTTTCATGCCTTGCAATGGCCACATTTATAGCACCTTTTGAATTTATTAGTGCCCAACAAATTCATTTTAGGCAGTCGGACTTGGTAAGTCCTAACTGACCAGTCATGTTCATGAGCCCACCACCTTGGCTATCTGTGAGTCAACAACAGGACATGCCAATGTTGCATCAGGATAGCTTTTAAGCAGTCCCAATGGAATCCAAACTGGAGCAGCAGACATACTTCATTGCCTTCCTTGTCACTATTATTGAGCTTATTCTGGTTCTTTGTCACTAAGTTCAGTGTGTCTCTTTGGAGGGTATTTTGTAGCATGTCCTCAGCAGCCTATGAGACTTATGGGTAACATCTTTCTCTGAACCTATGATCCATGCCTTGGCTTCTCTTTTAAACTCATCTAATGAACTACAATTCTGATGCACAGAAACTGCTCCAAAGGACTTACTCTGCACAATGCACCAGGATGATGACAAGAGAAATGTAAAAAGGGGGTTAACCACTGTAGGCTTCTTGGAGCTAGCAAAATCATACAGATATGTTCACATTTAGCTCAGATTGAATATATATAATATACATAGCCATGAAATAAGTTAAGGAAGAGCACACATTGTAAATGTTAAACTTTTGGACACTTGAATTTTGGTGGGATAAATCCAATAAAGGATGGGGCCCTTTAACTATAATGTCATTAATGAAGATTCCAACCCTACCATTAGTTGAAACAAGAAAGTTTCAACCCCTGGAAATCCCCTGGAGTTTAGACGGGAAATCAGCGCAAAGTTTGTAGTATGCACCAACCACTTTCTTTCCCTTGTCCAATCCCATTAGATTCAGCCCTATAAAGGTTTTCTCCCCTCAGTCTATCACTGCTGATAGCGTTTAGCTATTTGTGTCTTGATCCTGAGATTTCCTGCCTAATCCCGTTGCTGACCTTGTGTGTTTGACCATCCTGCGTTTGCCACCTGGACCGACTCTTGCTTGTACCCTGACCATGTTTCTGCCTCCTCCCTTGTGCCACGTACTCGTGACCATCTAAATTGACCTTTGGCTAGACCTCAACCCCAGGTCTTGTCTCTTCCTTGGTGCTGCGACAGTTAAGGACAGACTTCCAGTGTAAGACCCCGGCTTATCCGACGTCACCCCTTCTTGCCTCTGGTTCACCCGCCTTCACCCCCTGTAAGCTCACATCCTTTGTGCTACGAAGTCCTTTGGGCAATCGTGTCCGGCGAGGCGTGCATCCTGGCAAATGGGGGGTTGAATAAAGGTGAAGCTAGCAGCAGAGATTGAGGGTAGTGGGCTTACCTAGAAGGCGGGTCCTGACAGCAGGTAATTCGGAAAAATAACAAAAAGCTAAACTGAATCTATCATATGGCCTAACCTAATATCAAGGTATTACATTTCAAAACTGGATGTCCAATTCTAAAGAACACCTCTGTGGACGTGCCAAATGACACATGTATCGTACTGTAGATGTAGGATAACCATGCAATACTGGTAGCAAACTGTAAACCCCAGACCAATCTCTGGCTATCATTGCATTTGAAAAATAGGGGTTTCATCACTGTAGATGAGAGTCTTCCATCCATCATTGCATCTGTAAAAAAGGGGGTCTCATCACTGTAGATGAGAGTCTTCCATCCCAGCCTCCATTGGTGTTTTGCTGTGCACCCTGATAGCATTTTATTAGGTCAATGGAACACCTGTAGCTACATGTATGGCTCATAGTCCAATGTCACGCAAACACCCTCTGATGGTTTTGTGTCAACACTGTATACCTGCCTAGGCTTGGTATATGACATTCAGTATCATTTGCTGTGCAGAATGATGATCTGTGCATGCAGAGATTCCCCACCACATAGTTTGCTGTCATTCCTTTTCAATATGATTTTTTTTTAACATTTCACAATGACAATAACACACAAAAAAATCCACAGATCGTTATTTAGCTGTCATTGTATTTGTTACAACCACTGGGATACGCAACATTTAACAGTGCTGAAATCTCAGCCTTGGTGCATAGCAATCTGCAAGAGTGATAAACCAAAGCCTCTCGGTTGAAGGATTCTGTCACTCTCAGTTTGGGAGAGGTGGCGATTACCTGGCACAGTGATAAACAGGAGGCATGAATGGGTCCTGGACTTGTGGCTGCATCTTCGTACTGAGGAGTGTGCACCAGTGAGATAACCAGCACAGAGGACCACAATTGTAATGCAACAATGCAAATTGAGTTATATCATTGCCAGGGGGAAGCCATCAGCAGATTAACCCTTTAAATTCTGAAGCACGTATATTCTACATACTCTCTTCTTTTACTGTTAACTGGCAAGCAAGTAGGATCTACGTGCCTTGTGTTTTCCTGGGTTTGCAACCTAAAAACAAAAAAAGCTGCTCACCTCCATCTGGGATCCAGCATCGGGGGTCTCCTCTTTCCCCAGGGGCTTCTGATCCCCACCCAGGGTCTTCAGCAGGGCAGAGAACAACCGTTCCTTGTCCCCTGCGGTGGCCTCTGACAGCTTGTCGGCTGCCGCAGGGAGGGGCCTTTTATACGTTGAGTAAGTTGACATCATAAAAGACCACTCTCAGCAACGGGAGTGCGCACAGAAGCTGGGAGGCAGGTGCACCCAGCTTTTGCCAATTACTTCCGACTGTCAGCGTCAGCAGCGGTGTGGGACACAGTGATCGATAAAAGAAGGTGGTAATTCGAAAAAAGTAATTAAAGGACTTTACTCAGTGTGTGTATTTTACATTTAACCCTTATAAACTGGTTGGGGTTCTTGAGACACTTATACCATTTCACAGGTCAGGAGCGGCTGGCAAGTCACCTGCAGCAAGCAGGTCCGACCCAATTACCTACATCCCCAAAGTCCAGGGGGCTAGAAGAGCATGCAGCCCGTATGGACTATGCGGGCTAGTGTCCAGACTGGTTTTACTGCAAAGGAGAGAACCCACACTATTAATTAAATTTTTCTCTTTCAGGTTTTAACCCTTTTTAAGTGTGCCCCCCCCCCCCCCCCCCAGAGAGGGGAGACTTCACAACATTTTTATTTTTAAGGGTTTAACCCTTGATAGTGCACATAGTAGATGCATTTTATTTAAACATTTCATAATATTTCAGCCCAAACTCTGTCAAAAAACAATATCTAATTTTCCAGGAGACACCTAAAGATTCCTGCAAAAATCACAGTTTAACATACAAAGCTCAAAATGGTGAAAAATGGCCTGTCAAAACCTCAAGTGAACTGGCATTTAAAATGGCTAAATATACCTATGCATGTTGGGTATTGTCCTGATCAGGGAACCTTGCAGATTCATATTTAGCTTGTTTATTGGTTTGCACATTAATATTTTGGGAAAAATGTGGTTTTGTTTCTGATTTTGCATTAATTATTTATGGAAACCCTGTGCAACCAGCGAATTCCTCAAGGGTTTGCATCCAGAAAACTGCACCAAGGACAACAAGCCTGGTACACTCAGAAACCTTGTGGTGTGAACTTTCAAAAAAATAATTTTATAATATATATAATATATAATGTTTCTGGGGGTATTTCAAATGTAAAGCGTTGTTTTTCTTGAAGAACTGCAAGGTGCGCATAGTACTTGCATTTGATTTAAAAATCTTTTAAAGCGCTCTTTTCAGCTTAGGGTGCGTCCTATAGTGATACATATGTGGTACTGTTGTAACTGGGAGGAAAGGGGCTTTTACATGCAATATGATTTTCTTTAAAAGTTTACATTTTTTATTTAAAAATAGCTACAAAATGCAAAAAAAAAGTTTTTCTCCCAAAAATATTGTAAAGGCACAAAAAAGTGCAAACAAGTCATGTTAAATTCCAAACAAAAATTATTTATCATTTTCCCTTAGAGATGAGCAAACTTCTTGAAAGTTCGATTCGGGCGATTCGCCGAATTTCCCCAAGAAATTCGGGTTCGCCCGAATCGAACTTTCACGAATCGCTCATCTGAAAAAAAAAATGGCGGCATGGTGGAAGCGGACAGGCCGGCGGCAGGACAGCGCAGCCGGCCTGCCCGCTCCCACCATGCCGGCATTTTTTTAAAAAGCAAACACTTACCTGCATGGTCAGAGCGTGGAGGCCGGCGCCGCTCTCAGCTGTCATCAGAGGATGCGTCAGCAGAGGACGCGTCATCAGAGGGCGCCTGAGAGCGGCGCCGGCATCCACGCTCCGACCATGCAGGTAAGCGTTTGCTTTTTAAAAAAATGCCGGCATGGTGGGAGCGGGCAGGCCGGCTGCGCTTCCGCGGCCCGCTGACAGCGTAGCCGGCCTGCCCGCTCCCACCATGCCAGCAATTTTTTTTATTTCAGGGAAAATTTGATCGGCACGAACCAAAAAAAATTTGGGTTCGTGCCGAATTGAATTTTCCCTGAAATTCGGAGCGAATTCCGGTTCGTCCGAACCGGTTCGCTCATCCCTATTTTCCCTGGAAAAGCCCCAAACATTCCTTCAAAAATCACAGCTAAAAATGTATAGCACAAAATAGTAAAAAAAAGGGGTGACAGGTAGGCTGACAGTTAAAAGGTTAAAGAGAGCATTAAAAACGTTGTCAATTACTTTATCCATGAATTGCTAGATATGTATTTAGTAATAGATCAAGTCAACTGGACTGGCTGTTTTCTTTTGCTTCACATTTTTTGTCACCCCACTGGATGTGTGAATTTAACATTGCCTATTGGGGAAGGTGGATGACGTGTGAATAGTGATGGATGAACCTAAACTGAAAAGTTTGGGTTCATACCAAACTTTGCAAGTTTGGTTCCCAAACCCTGAACCCGGAATTCATCCAGAAGTCCATGTTCGAGTTTCAGCTTCCGGCCTGAACATGAAAAAGCTGGTTGATGGGCTGAGCACCTAAAGGATGCAGAGGCATTCGAAGCTGATGTAAAACTTAGCATGTTCCCGCAATCCCCTTCCTTTCAGCTGTGCCGTACCTTTGAAGTGGTCTACAGCTGGGCCACAGAAAAATGGGTGTCGCTTTCTGTGAGTGAGGACACTCCTGGTGGCAGCACTACCAGCTGGCACTAGGAGTGTCCTTACTTATGGAGAGAGGCAGCCAATTTTTTTCAGGTAAGTTTTACAGCAACACTTCCTGCTGCATACTCTGCGCCCCCCTCAACCAAGAGGCAGAATCACCCTCCATGGTTTGGGTCCCTATTTATTTCAATGGGCATCAGGTTCAGGTTCCTGAACCTGAAACTTTAATAAATAGCAATGTTAAACCAGCCTGTTTGCACTGGCATAGCCAGGGTCTTGAACCGGTTCTGGGTTCCTGGGTTCTAGAGCCGCATTGTTTGACCTCCCCTGGCATTAATCATGCTGTTGACTTTCCTATAAATGCATGTGCTTGGCCTTGCCCCTGTTGCATTATCTCTTCGTAGCCTAGCCGTGCTCTCCAACCTCTCTGCATAACTCTGTGACCTTGTGGGCCTCCGGGCCTTCCTTAGTTTCTGTCTCTATCTCTACTGGGGCTCACAGCCCTACAGCCCTTCATAGGTTGTGTCTCCATCTGCACTGGGGCTCCCAGCCCTTTGTAGTTTCTGTCTTTGTCTTTGTTGTCTGCGCTGAGTCATGTGATTCCCAACAGTTTTGTCTTGTCTGTACTGTGTCTGACTGTGTGTGTCTCGGTCCTTTGTTGTAGGTTGGTCTACACTGGGGTCCAGCTCTGCCACAGCCTGCACTGGGAACCAGCTCTGGCATAGCTTACACTGGGACCCAGCACTGCCATTGCCTGCACTGAGAACCAGCTCCACCATAGCCTGCACTGGGACCCAGCTCCATCATAGCCTGCACTGGGACCCAGCTCCATCATAGCCCGCACTGGGACCCAGCTCCATCATAGCCCGCACTGGGACCCAGCTCCATCATAGCCTGCACTGGGAACCAGCTCTGCCATAGCTTACACTGGGACCCAGCACCGCCATTGCCTGCACTGAGAACCAGCTCCGCCATAGCCTGCACTGGGACCCAGCTCCATCATAGCCTGCACTAGGACCCAGCTCCATCATAGCCTACGCTGGGGTCAAGCTCTGCCACAGTCTGCACTAGGACCCAACTCCATCATAGCCTGCACTGGGAACCAGCTCTGCCATAGCTCACACTGGGACCCAGCTCCATCATAGCCTGCACTGGGGCCATGCTCTGCCACAGCCTGCACTGGGACCCAGCTCCACCATAGCCTGCACTGGGACCCAGCTCCATCATAGCCTGCACTGGGGCCAAGCTCTGTCACAGCCTGCACTGGGACCCAGCTCCATCATAGCCTGCACTGGGAACCAGCTCTGCCATAGCTTACACTGGGACCCAGCACCGCCATTGCCTGCACTGAGAACCAGCTCCGCCATAGCCTGCACTGGGACCCAGCTCCATCATAGCCTGCACTGGGACCCAGCTCCATTCTAGCCTGCGCTGGTGCTCAGCTCATCCATAGCCTGCACTAGGACCCAGCTCCGCCATAGCCTGCACTGGGACCCGGCTCCATCATAGCCTGCACTGGGGCCAAGCTCTGCCACAGCCTGCACCAGGACCCAACTCCATCATAGCCTGCACTGGGGCCCAGCTCTGCCACAGCCTGCACTGGGAACCAGCTCTGCCATAGCTTACACTGGGACCCAGCACCGCCATTGCCTGCACTGAGAACCAGCTCCACCATAGCCTGCACTGGGACCCAGCTCCATCATAGCCTGTACTGGGACCCAGCTCCATCATAGCCTGCACTGGGACCCAGCTCCATCATAGCCTGCACTGGGACCCAGCTCCATCATAGCCTGCACTGGGACCCAGCTCCATCATAGCCTGCACTGGGGCCCAGCTCCATCATAGCCTGCACTGGGACCCAGCTCCATCATAGCCTGCACTGGGAACCAGCTCCATCATAGCCGGCACTGGGCCCCAGCTCCATCATAGCCTGCACTGGGGCCAAGCTCTACCACAGCCTGCACTGGGGCCCAGTTCATTTGTCCGTGTCTTGTGTACGCCTGCCCTGTGTTTCCCATTCCCAAGTATGCGACCACCAAGGAAATATCCGGGGCCTGTGCAACTCCACCTTGAGAAGCTCTGCTGAAGAATTGGGTAGATTACAGGCTTTCTGAGTATCAGATCACCCATGTCCGGGTGGTCGGCAGCTTGCCTCTTTGGTGGCGCAGGCGGGTTGTCTGTCCTTTGTCCTTCTGTTCCCAGTCAGCTAACCAGCTTCCTGCATCCCCAGACAGTAAACCAGGAATTTCCCACACACACCTTGAATGCCTGGCTAAGTTATTTGTCTGGGCGTGACACAGCCTGAGAAGTTTGTCTGCAAACTAGTTTCAGGTTGTGAAATTGCCTGATTATAGTGCATGTGCTGCCGAGTCTGCATGCAGCACTGAGGCTCTGGTTAAGTAGTTAGTGCGTAATGCTAAAACTAGAAATCCTGAGGGTGATTTAAACAAAATGTTTGTGAAAAAGTAATGTCATGACTTGGTTGGGACATAAAAGGGTGTTATACTGAAAAAAAATGTTAGATTTGGGCTTAAAAATCGATGCTGAAAATTAGGAAATTGTACTAAGCAAAAGCCAGAAAACTAATGGCAGACAAGATTTACTTGTTACAAGTGATGGGTCTCTCAGAAAGCATTGCAGCAAATGTAAGATCAGAGGACTTTTTAGGAGCTTGAAGAGTTTATGTGTGTCCTTGTGTGTACCAAAATGTTTAGATCAAATGCAGAGTGTAAGTCTAAGGCCAGTTATAACTTTCTAGAGTTGTGCATGCTATTGTGCTACAGATGGAGACTTAGGCCCTTATTTATGAAGGAATAGCGACAGGTAGCGACTGGTGAGCGACCGGTAATGACGGGCACCGCCACGAGAACGCCGGCTCCCCACCACAATCACACATTTATCAAGCCGATCCTGCTTAGCGACTGAGATAGCGCCATATAGCCACTCATTCATCATTCCAGCCTCAGCCCACAGCGCCAGCCTCTCGCTACCTGACGCTCTCCAATGCATTTCAATGGAACAATCTTTAAATATTAATAATTAATTGTTATTAATGTTTTTTTTTTTCAAATGTGAAAAATTCTGTGACCACTTCTGCCATTTTAGATAATTTTTTTAAGGTAAAAAAAAATAAAAATTGTGCAGAATTGATATTACAGGTCTGATATTATTGTATTCATATTACTAAATTCCAAAAATATGGTGGTTTGGGGGTTAAAAAACTACTTTTAACACATCGCCGCCAGGGCTCTGGGGTTTAAACATGCATTTCACAGCACGAGAATTTTTTGAGCGTGATTTTTTGATGAATATGGTGGGAGCCGGTCGCTCTGACCAGTCGCTATCATGCGCACCCATACATCGCGGAACCTGTCAAATAGCGACTCGTCACCCCATATTCAGCATTATTGCACACCGACTTAGTCGCTATCAACAACCGAACAACGGCCAAGCAAAACAACTACTAGCGGGCGCTGTGAAAATGCCGCTACAGTCGCTCAACTGTCGCTACCTGCCGCTATTAATGAATCGGCCTCCCCGGAAGCTGAGCTGTTATCTGAGAAGTAGGTTTAAAGTGGACCTAATTTTGGTGTGAAAATAAAACATGACCCTGTAAAGGCCCAAAAAATGAATCTGGGAGGAAGGGTCTTTGAGATTTGAATTGCAGGATTGTTTCTCTGAGACTCACCCGCCCAATGCAAATTGTGACCAGGAATTTAGTGCAGGGACTCATATTACAGACCCCATTGTTTTCCATACTAGGTAACAGATCATTGAGGTTGGAGATGACTTACAGCACCCTGGGGTGTTTGCAACAGTAATAAAAATGTTTCTTACATGAATGGAATGAGCACCACTAAATATATTCCTGAAAGCAGGGAGTGCACCAATAGCTCCAAAACACAATATATATAGCCAAGAAACACAAACTGGAGCTGGATTAATGGGCACTACAACCCAATAATAAAAACATTCTTTTTATTATTAATTATTGAATCTACAGACAACGTTTAAAAAACATTAACACATTAAATGACTTAAAAACAAGAATAAAGCCTGTCTTTCCTGGACCCAGATGACTAGAAATATATAAAAAATAATTGGTAAAATACCCTAGGCGGACTACTAATATACTTAGGTCTTCCCTAAAATTCCTCACAATATAACCAGCATCAATAAACCCCCATACTATAAAAATTAATTAAACCATCTCAATAATCATCTCAATAAATTCAATACATAATTATTATTATATGCCCCTGAGCATATAACAGCTGTCACTAAGGGAAACCAGCTGCAGGACACATATTATTATTATGCCCCATTGTCTGAAATGCCAGGAGAAGTGATCAGAATTACCACTCCTGTCACTGGAGACATGGGTAAGCAGCCAATTAGCCTTCTTCCTTGCCTAGCAATCACAACCATGCCATGGCTGTGGTTGGCCAAGTGGGACAAGTGATCCACTGTATAAGAGGCAGGGTCATGTGTCCCAGTGCCATTTCAGCGCTGATTTAGATAGGGAGAGGTTCCTGATGTCAGTGTTTTAGGGTCATATAGGCTCTATTGTTAAAAAACTGCCTTTTCAGGGCATACTATAGTCAGAGATAGAGGCTAGAGAAAGGGCTAGAGTAAGCACTTGGGTGAACCACACTTTAATACCAATTGTTCAGGTCACTTGTGTGTTAGAGCTCTTCAATATCTATTGTTAGTGCAGTATCCACTGGTTCAAGGCACCCAAGACCCTCTTGGGACCTATAGTAGTAAAAGCACCTCTAAGTGCTCATCAACACTTATAGTTCAAGGCACATGTTAGTGCTCTGCAATACCTATAGTTCAATGCACCTGTTAGTGTTCAGCAATACCTATAGTTCAATGCACCTGTTAGGGCTCTGCAATACCTATAGTTCAAGACACCTGTTAGTGCTCAGTAATACCTATAGTTTAAGGCGCCTGCCAGTGCTCAGCAATACCTATAATTCAGGACACCTGTTAGTGCTCAGCAATACCTATAGCTCAAGGCACCTGTTAGTGCTCTGCAATGCCTATAGCTCAAGGCACCTGTTAGTGCTCTGCAATACCTATAGTTTAAGGCATCTGTGTGTTAGTGCACTTTTCATTCGGGTCGCTGTAACTGCAGGTGTCTAACAATGCAGAAAGCAGCACATAAGGGACAAGGACATGGTGCTTCTGCTGCTGCTGGTAATGGAGCTGGTGCTCATCTGGTCGCTGGTGCTGCAGGGAGAGGACGTCTTTTATCCTTGCCTGCTACACCTTCCTCTGATGCAAGCAGGTGCCAGGGTTTGGAGCACCACAGAGTGGTGAGGCCAGAACATATTGAAGCAGTCACAGATTATATGGCACACAGGGCTACTAGTTCTGTTGAATTTTCTTCCACCCACTCTACTGCTGCCGAGAGTGCAGAGCCCTCCACCTCACCCCCCTATAAAATCTGCAAGGTCGTCACAACCAGAAGTCACAGAGTCATTATTTGAGTGTGGGCGTAAGGCGGAATCCAGTTGCCACTCACATGGGCTGCCACTTCCTCTGCCAAACTCCTCTTTTCATGTGTGTTGGGCTTGAAGTCGTAGCTTTCCTCAATAAAAGTCTGCAAAGAACAGAATTACAATGATAACTTGTGTTCTTCTCTATTTGGGCCTTAGGTACACATGCATTCCCCTGCCCCTTTAAGTACTTTTCTGTAACAGTCCAAGCTGCAAAGCCATGTATACACTAGTGTCTGCCTATGCAACTTGAGCCAGCTCTCCGATCCAACAGTAGTGGAGGATTGCAAGAGCAGATGCACTTAGGCCAAGTGAAGTACCTAACTCTCACCTCTGCTACTAATGTCGGATAGCCCCCTGTGGAGCGAACGGTGGAGCCAAAGGCTGACTAGTGCTGCCGAAGCCAGGGCTGTTCTTTCCCCCACCCAATAGCCTGGAATCTAACCATTCCAGGCCTGGAAGTGGGCATAGTGGCTCCCCCTTCAGCCAAGACACCACCCAGCAGACCCCAGCATTGGCTACCATGGGTGCAAACTAACAAGGGGCAAGTTGGGTGGCCGATTTAATGATGCCCAGCTGGAGGCTCTGCTGGAAGGTGTAGGCCAAAATTTTGAATAGCTGACTGGGTCCTGGTCCTGCTCTACCCCCAAAGCATTGCGGGAGGTGTTATAGGTGGAGATTGCCAGCAATTTGACTGGGCGGGCCAGAACACAAGGATTGGGTCCAGGCCAAGAAAAAGTGGTACGACCTGAAGGTTGCAGTTTTGCAGAAGCTCAGTGCCAGATGGGCTGAGGGGCAAGTGGTGACCATCCAGAGTAATGTCTGTGCCTCGAACATTGGCCAACTCTATAATGCAACTCTTTTGTTTGTTTAAACTAGTTTGCAAACTGGTGAGGGACTTCCCATGCTGAGGAGTGGGTGGCAGGGATGCTCCACCCCAACACCTACTAGGGCTTGTCGGGCACCATGGGCACCAATAAGCAGCATGTGCCCCCCAGTGGTAAGACTTGGGTGCTAAGTGTAGGTTTGCATGGGGGGGAGGACAACCAATCACAAAATCCACCAACCTGGGTGCCCACAAGCACTCCCAACTTGGAGAGCTTTCCTGGGACACACATGTTAGCTACACCACACACAAAGAGGATTTGTCAATCTTTAAATGTAAGCCCTAAAATGGAGGTAGCATTCAATTTTAAAGCCCCCCACATAGATGTAGGTCCCAGAGTATCAGAGAAGGACCGCCAGTTTGATCCACTCAGACCTGGCTGCAGTGGTTATGGAGCAGCAGTGCCACCATCATCAGCTGGAGACGCTGCTTGGGGCTATGGTGGAGGCCAACCAGGTCACTGCACAAAGGCAAAACAGGCTGGAGGCTCAGCAAGAAGCCAACACCCAAAGCTGTGCATCCCCCTAACATGGCATTCTGGACTTTGGGGTGTGGGGGGCAAAACATTTATTTTTGCTGGACAGGCACATTTTTTTTAACTCTCTTTTAACCTGTTTCCAGAGTTGTGACATAAACAAACACCATGTGACAATTGGCACTTATTTCTACCAGATAAATAACAAAAACCATGAACTGTTTTTGGATGTTTTTTTGCACACACAGAAAAGCAAAATGTGTAGACAAAGTACATAAAGCAAAAAAAATTAAGAGAAAGAGGAGTCCACCAAATGCTGGAGATTTTTTGGGTACTACAGCTCAGGGTCCCAGAATAAAGTTGCCCAGAAAACTCCAAAATTGTGGTGGGCGATGCGGGTCAAGTTTATTTTGATGACCTTCTCAGGCTTATATTGCAGGGCTCCCCCTGTATTGTAAAGGCCTCAGTAGCCAGGGAAGCAAAGGATAACACAAATCACCTACAAGTAAAATTAAACAACATTGAACATCCTGACAGGTAACACATCATCAAAACAGCCTAGACCAAATAAAAAGTATTAACCCTTCTAGTGCCAGCAACATGAGTCTCACGTAGTTGCCTCTCCTACCATTAAGTGCCAGCTACGTGAGGCTCACATAGCTGACTTTAAACCCCCGCAGCATCCGTCTGGATCTTATTTTCACCTGGGGGCCACCTGATCCTTGCTTGTGGGTTATTCTGGCTTCAGGAGAGGGCATCTAATAGCCCCCCCCCCACACTTTTTCCGGTGACGCTGCTAACTGTAAAAAAAAAAAAAAAATGACATTTTCGATGACGCAATATATGATGTCATCTGCATTGTCATTACTACACCTGACCCAAGATGCTCAGTAGCGCCGGGTGATCGGAGTTGAGTGAGTTGGAGGAATGAGGGGCTGTGATCTCTTCCCTCGCCAGCCCCCCTCCACGATCATCCGACAGCTGTTATTGGATCTTCGTGGGACATGATCGCCGGGGGACAGTGGAGGACCGGAGGTGAGTAAAGAAAAAAAGATTATAAAGATTCATTTTTACTCTGTGTGGTGTCTTTTTTACTGTTAACCCTTTGTGAATTGGTAAGTGATCCATGAGACCTCTATGCTAGTTCACAAGTATCAGGGGTTGGCAAGTTACATGCGGTTAGAGGGTGACTTGCCATTAACCTCTGCCCCCCCCAAATACCTGCCTTACCAAAGCTGGGGGGGCAGAGGAGCCCGGGGGCCATTAGGCTTTGCGGGTTTGTAGCCAGCAGAGTGGGGGCCACCAAAGCTGGCCCCAGCACCCTGTTCCTACAAGCCCTGCATAGCTGGTCCCTGGGCAGGTGCTGGGTAGGAGGACCTCACGTAATTTTCTTTCTGGATTTTTAAGGGTTTTTAACCCTTAAAATTACCCAACAATGGGGTGCCCCCTCCCAAGGGGGAACTCCTCAAGATGAATGCATTATGGGACGAACCAGCAAAACCTGCCAAAATGCTTAAAAAATGAAGATCTGGTCCCACGATGCATTGGACGTTTAGAGAGTGGGCCATCTTGCGGTTGCTGAAAAAATTGCGATAAAAAATAGGGCCCTAGACTTGCGCCAATAAATAATCAGCCAAATTAAAAACAATCCATGAGCAACTGGGGCACAGGGAAGTTGGTTTAAGGTAGGTGAAGCAAGGTTAGCATAACGACAGGAGAGTGTGCAAGAAGGAGGAGCAATGTGGACCTGAACATATCGAAAATATATACTACCATGCCATTGAGAAATTTAGTAAGGGTGTGGCTCAATGAAGGCTGGGACATGCCAACTGACAATGCCTCTAGCCTCTGGAAGGAACCAGACACAAAAAATTGAAGACAGACAAACAATTTAGTCATACCGCCTTTTGCATGCCCCTTTGTAAAGCTTCTCAAGAGAAAGGCGGTTCAGCCGGGTCAATTTGAACACCTGCTGATCGGACATCTGATTGCTACTCAGGCGACGGCAGGTATGCCTAAACTCTGGAAGGTACATGGTTAACAGTCCCCACTGCTGCAGACATTCGTACTCTTCACAGAACTTGTCAAGGGGCTCCATCAAAGGTGAGTTTGCCTGTTCCTGCTAACAAAAAGAGGGTGTAAGTTTGAACCGGAAACCTATAGTTTTTATAGGCCCCAAAACATCCAAATCAGTGCTGAGAATCCCACACAAGCGCAGATGAAAGACGTAAAATTATGCATGCAGGAACGTCTTCAGCCATAATAATAAAGCAAATACTCAGTTTGGCGCACGCATACTGTAAATTCATGCAAAAACGGGCAACTTGGCCCATAAAAACACATTCCTAAATCACCCAAAAGAAAAAATAGCCCAAATACAGTCCTTTGACGTCATTGCCACTGGTGGAAATGATTGCGAAAGAGGCCTTGAATCAGGCCAAATGTTAATAATTTCTTATCAGTGCATGACTGCCTGGGATTTCCACCCACACCTTGAGACTGCTCCCCCTCGTACACGGCCCTGGAAGTATGGTGGTATCTGTGCTGTGTATCACAGACCACTCTGAGCTGATCACCTCCACGTACACCAATACAAGCAGCTTACCCCGTTGAATTTCTGCAAAATTTTCCTCAGTTTCCTTGTTTTGCAGTTTTTGTATGTTTTTTTAGGATTACTACACATTTAATAGGAACTTCTTCTGAAATGTATAGATGATCAATATGTGCCATTTAATGGCTGTTGTCTTCTATTCTTAGTTTTGTATGCTGATGGGTTAAGGTTCACAAATTTGATTCCCCCAGCATTATACTGCCCCTGGGCCCTTGGGCCCACACTGCCGCCCAGGGCCCCGTCTGTGCCGAAGTGAATGAGCCTGCTATGGTGCCGCCATGATTCAGGGAGGTATCTAGAATTTTCGGGCCACCCATGCCGCTGCATGCCCAGTGGCACAAATCTGGATCTCCAGGAAACCTATGCCAGAATCCCATTTGTGGATTTCAGCTTGGCCTTCAACACCAACAGGCCGAACCTGCTTGTAGAGACGATGGCCCAGATGGACATCTCCCCCACCATGTGCACCTGAAACAGCCCCAACAGGTAGATCTCAACAGGTCAAGCTTGGCCCATTCATCTCCTTGTTAGGGTAACGAACATTGGGGTACCTCAGGGATGCATCCTTTTCCCGATCCTCCCCATCCTTTTCCCGATAACCACTGCTTTAACGTCTTCATGACCAGAGACATGAGAGAGACAGATCTGTAATCGCTAACCCCAAATGCAGATGACTTTTTGGGTAGGAGTTTAAGGCAGTGGGACACCAATCCCAGCTCCAATCATGTCTGAAAGATATCTGTCACGGCATCCAAATATTGGGTAGCACAGGATGCAAGACAGCGTATAGATATTCAGTTCAGGCCTTTGAGGAGGTAAGTAGTGTCTGCTGGGCTTAGGGTGATTTGGTTGCAATGGACCTGTGCAGAGGACGCATGTTCATTAGGTTCAGGGAAGTGGGTGGGCTGAGGGGGAAGGAGGTTTTGGCATGTGTTTGAACCTACATGGAAGGATATGAGTTATTCAGCTAGGTGGTAGCTGGGGAAAGCACCTACCTGCCTCCCAGGGGTGTCTCCATCTTCCACCCAGCAGCCCAAATAAAGCTTGGTGCTTATCCACAGCACTTTTTTATCCCTTCCTCATATTGCAGCTTACACCCCCCCCCCCCCAGAGTATTCTCCCTTGATTTACACAGCCCAAAATGGTTCCCCATTGATGGCTTCTCTCTGAACAGTTGGATGCCCAGTGGAAGTGACTTTACAGACTATATACTTGCAATTTCACTAATTTTAATAATTTTCTCTAGTGGATGTACTCCCAGCATTGTCCAATTCTTCACTCTAACCTAATCCCCGATTACTTTTCACCTCTTATGCTGGGATCCCTAGTTGCCTTTGTGGAAGGCACCCAGTACAAGGAATTCCCCCACTCCCAGCTGCCTCTGGTGTGGCTTGTGGTACTGGTAGTATTTATGAAAATCCTAAAGTTGAAGTCATTGCTGTATATTTCTGGCCTAGGTCTCTAGGTCTCTAAAATCATTTAAAGGACATTCCACCTACAGTATCTCATATGTCATTTGTGTCAATAAGCACCATGAATGGTGGGTTCTCACTAGGCCCTCCCAATGATCTATCAGCTCGAACTCGGGTGTCAGGAATGTGGATCCTGGTCTTTAGGACAGATAGATCTGTCTGTTTCCCTAATTACACCTTCTGTGCTCCCATTACCCTTCCCCTCCTTACTAGAGTGTAATTGTCTTGCTGAAGCTGTGACATTCCTGATCTGACATTCTCCATATCTAACAACTTGGCAAACTTGTTGGGTTTCCAGAATAGGACTAGCCTCCCTCCAACTCTTCCCCTACCATGCCTGCTAACTCTTACCCAATTAGTGGATTCATTTCCCTTATGATTATAATGATTTGTACAAAAACATTTTTTTTTCTTCTTTTCTGTAAAATATTAATATGTCATAGTTAATGGAGCACTATCGTGAAAAAATGAGCCAATTAAAAAAAATCCATATAAATATGTTGGATGGTGGGAGGAGAGGTCACTTATACACCCCGAATCAAGAAATATCCAGCCAGGCTTGTTTTTTATTTTTATTAATAGAAGGAAGAGGTAAATCGGGTGACGGGTTCTGTCACTCCTAATACACTAAAACTGTCACCCCTGGATTTTATTCCTACCAGGAGAAGAAATCCACTGGCTTGGCAGGTGTTTTATTCAGTTCGGGTTTATAAGTGACCCCTCCTCTGATTAGCCACCGTGTTTATATGGGTTTTTGATATTACACAGTTTCATGCTAGTGCTCCTTTAACTGATATTTGATCTGCCTCAGTTATATTTATGCAGTGATGTTTTTTGTTTTTAGAGTTCAAAATACATCACATGTCTTTTGGATTAATATGCTGCTCTGTATATCTGTGCAGTGTTTTGTGCTATGCTGCAGCTTTTTGCCCCCTATATCCACTTCAGCCAGTGATAATTTCAGCAGTTGTATTACATGGTTTTAGTTTTAGTGTATTTTGAATTTTTTTTTTTAACTCCCAGGACACTAAACATATATTCTGGGACCCATAACATACTGACATAAGCTGTTAAAAAGTGTTTTTGGCAATATTTCTTTACTTTTCAAAGCTAAATCCACAGCTTGCGCAAATCCAACTCTTCCAGCCTGGCAAAACCTGGCAAAACCTAGAAAGTAGTCAGTTCTCGTTATGTTTAGAGATGAGCGAACTTCTTGAAAGTTCGATTCGGGCGATTCGCCGAATTTCCCCAAGAAATTCGGGTTCGCCCGAATCGAACCTTCACGAATCGCTCATCTGAAAAAAAAAAATGCCGGCATGGTGGGAGTGGGCAGGCCGGCTACGCTGCCACTTACCTGCATGGTCGGAGCGTGGAGGCTGGCGCCGCTCTCAGGCGCCCTCTGATGACGCGTCCTCTGATGACAGCTTCCGCCGCCCGCTGACAGCGTAGCCGGCCTGCCCGCTCCCACCATGCCGGCATTTTTTTTTTTTTATTTCAGGGAAAATTCGATCGGCACGAACCAAAAAAAATTCGGGTTCGTGCCGAATCGAATCTTCCCTGCAATTCGGAGCGAATTCGGGTTAGTCCGAACCGGTTCGCTCATCCCAAGTTATGTTCACTGCTACAAATATTGCTCTGTTTGCCAGAATTATGGCCTTTACTATGTTTCCCAGTTGCAGAGCACACTGGGAACTAAAGATTAACAGGCTGATTCATTACTAACGCCAGGTAGCGACAGATGAGCGTCTGTAGCGAGGATTTCAGAGCGACCGCCAGTAGTCACTATGCTTGGCCATAGTTAGTTGTTTCAGAGCGCCTTAGTTGCTGGCCGGCATTGATGAATATGAGCGAACAGTAGCGCCAACTGACTCGTACCACATTCATAAAAAAAAAGCCTCAAACAGCTCCTGCGCTCAATATCGGGTTGTTGTAGCCCATAGCGCCAGAGGCTGTGTGATTAAAGTCTGTTTTTGAACATGTATCCACTAGTAACAAAGCGAAAACATATGAAATTACATTGTTATTACATTGTAACATGAACACTTTAATACCAGACATGTAAGGACAATTCTGCATAAACATAATATAAATCAAAAAAGTTTTCAAAAATGTTTTCTAGGCCAGGATACATGTCAGAAAGTTTTGAGATTTTATAAAAAAAAAAAATTGGGATTAGGAAAGGGATTTAAGGATCGTTCATAGAAATGTATGGGAGAGCGCCAGGTAGCGACAGGTAAGACGTGGCGCTCTGCAAGGCTGAACACCGGCGCTGTATGCTGAGCCTGGGATAATGATGAATCGTACGCTACATGGCGTTATTCCAGTTGCTCACCAGATTCGGCTTCATAAATGTGTAATTGCGAGCTGGGTAATTTGTGTCCGGCGTTCACCTGCCGCTACCTGCCGCTTACAAGGCACTACCTGGCGCTAGAGCTTCATGAATAAGGCCCTAAGCAAACTGACAACATTTATATATTTTTTTTCCCGCTCCACGGCACCACTATATGGCAATGGCCAAGCCAAACCAAGCAAGCTACAGTAGATCACAGCAAAATCAGATCACAATCTGCATCCAAAGCTCATCACTACTTAGAAGCTTTTTATATATAATCTACTTTAAACAAGATCTATTTCCAAAAGAGTCTAAAAATCTGTGTTTCTTGAACGTGGAATTCAACCTGAAGTACACTATTAGGGAACAGTGGGATGAATGGCTCTAATTTCTGTACAAATGATTGTATGATGAATAAAAAACTCTACTACCCCCAATTCGTGATGTTCTGTGGCCTCTGCCCTAGTCACAATTCTGAGACTGAACAATCCTTTACTTACCATGTTTCATTGCAGAAAGCTTTTAGTCTGCTGCAGCATGTGATGGCTGGCGACCAATTAGTTTCGCCTGGTGGGTGTCCAGCATCCATCCGCCGCACAGATACGGGTGTGTGTGGACGCCCTGTGCCCTGCCCATCCCCCCGCCACTCCACCATCATTTGCTGTGGCACAGGAGAGACGGTTAATGTAAGTTTAATTTCTCTTTTTTAAGTTTGCCCAATAAGACATTTTTTTTTCCTCCAGTGGCCAGGGGAGGGGGCATGCCACATTACCTATGGGAGAGGGGGGAATGCCACACTAACTATTGGGATTGGGATAAGGGGAATGTCACACTGCCTATGGGTTTTGGGATGGGGGAATGCCACTCTGCCTATGGGGAATGAGATAGAGGGAATGCCACACTGCATATCGGTATTGGGAGGGGGGAATGCCACACTGCCTATGGAATATGGGGATGGGGATCATAAAGGGGGAATGCCACACTGCCTATGGGGAATGGGAAGGAAGAATTCCAGACTGTCTATGGGGAATAGAAATAGGGGAAATGCGACATTGCCTATGGGGATTGTAATGGGGGAATGTCACACTGCCTATGGGGATTGGGAGGTGGAAATGCCCTACTGCCTATGGGGATTGTAAAGGGGGAATGCCAGACTGACTATGGGGATTGGGAGGTGGAATGTCACACTGTCTATGGGGAATGGGAGGGGGAATGCCACACTGACTATGGGGAATGGGAGGGGGAATGCCAAACTGCCTATGGGGATTGTAAAGGGGGGATGCCACACTGACTACGGGGAATGGGAGAGGGAATGCCACACTGCCTGTGGGGAATGGGATGGTGGTGCCACATTGCCTATGGGGACTGGGAAGGGGGGATGCCACACTGTCTATGGGGAATGGGATGGGGGTGCCACATTGCCTATGGGGAATGGAAAGGGGGAATGCCACACTGTCTATGGGAATTGGGGGGGATGCCACATTGCCTATGGGGATTGGGAGGGGGGATGCCACACTACCTATTGGAAATTGGAGAGGGGCATGTCACACTGCCTATGAGGAATGTGAGGGGGAATGTCTTACAGGGCGAAAAATATGGTATATAGCTTATATATACTTTTGAAACAGTTTTGTACTCATTGAGCAAATCAGGATTGGGTAAATTATAGATCAGGTTGTGGTACAGGCTACAATGCATGCTTGTTGAGTACCCCCTCAGAGGCACTCGAGTATCACCAGTGGTACTCATACCACTAGTTGGGAACCCCTGATCTAGACATTTTTTCTTTCCACAGTCACAAGCCAGTGTTACTGTCACAGCGCAAGATAATGCCATTCCCAGTCCTTTTTCATACTCAAATGACCCAGGTTGGAAGTTTTGAATACTGCAAAGATAAGTTAAAAATCAGAAGTGCCATTCATAGAGCATTCACCTGGGAATTTAGAGCGAAAACCAACCGCTTTCAACAAAATGCACCTATGTCTAAACCAGGAATCCTAACTGTTAGAACTTATATAAATAAGATTGGCTACAGTAGATACACACAAGCTGATACACCAAGGATATTAATCAGTTTGCTCTTTCCTCCTGAGTCCAATTACTGGTTGATTTTGTCCATAATTGAAACAGTCTTCAGCTTGATAGATCCCCTGCCCTGAGAAAGAAAATTTCACTTTTGTAGACTTCTTCAAAGACTCAAGGTCTGGGCACAGGCAGAAGGCACTAGACCAGGGTTTCTGAACTTGAGTTTCTATCAGGTGATATTTGACAGTGGCCATCTATAGCTCACCCAAGCCTGATTTGCTCTAGAAATACAACTATGCTCTCTGCTCTGCTCACTGTTTTATATGCTTTTACAATGGGACAACCCACATGCATTTTCCAAGTGGTACTTGATATAAAATTATAGGTGGTACTTAATGTAAAAAGGTTGGAAACCCCTGCACTAGATGATCTGCTTACCTTAAAGTGGCCCAACACCCAGGATTTTGACTATCCTGGGTTTTGGTCCACTTCGGCAGGGATTCTTTGCTGTGTGAAACCCCCCAGAAAGCCCCAAAAACTCACCTGTCCCTGCTCCCACATGACCGTTGCAGCCAATCCCCACCGACGGACAAGCGAGGTCCGTCGATGGACAAGCGAGCACGCCCGCCTCCGCCTCCCGCGCGTCACTCTTACAGGGAGCGCGCCCGCGCTGGCCATTAACAAACAAGGGATGCGCGAGCAGCGGCTCGCGCATGTGCCGCTGGATCGAGGAGTAGATAGGGATTTTGGGGCTTTCTGGGGGGTTTCACACAGCGGGGCACCCCCGATCAGGGTGCCCCGCAGGCCCGATGCTGATCGGTGCGGGAATCTTATCAATTATCGGTTGGTCCTCTTTAATACCACTCAACAGCAGTATCAGGAAACTTTGCTACAGCTTAAAAAAACAGGGACTACGGGCTGATGGGTGGAACAGTAAGGTGCAACTTGTCTGATGCCCTCTGGCACTTCCCAACAAAAGTGGACTTTTCCTTTACGTTTAAAGGGTACATCCATTTTCAATTTAATTTTTGAAGGTGAATTTGTTTGTGCCAAAATGATGTGCTCAAGGTGCTGAGTTGATCTAGTACTTTTTTTTTAATTGTTGTCTTTATTAGAAAATGAGTGTTTTATGGAAGCAGTTCTCACTATCTGCAATTGGTCTGTAAGTCTGTACACCAAGAAGAGGGAGGTGAGCCATGTACACACAGAACAATGCTACTATGACTGCTGCTGAGGTGAGGGAGCTTACTCAACCTTGCATATGCCCTGCTTGTAAAGGACTCACTTCTATCTTCTTGGTGTACAGACTTGGGCCCTTATTTATGAAGGAATAGCGACAGGTAGCGACTGGTGAGCAGCCGGTAATGACGGGCACCGCCACGAGAACGCCGGCTCCCCACCACAATCACACATTTATCAAGCCAATCCTGCTTAGCGACTGAGATAGCGCCAGATAGCCACTCATTCATCATTATTCCAGCCTCAGCCCACAGCGCCAGCATCCGACCTTCAACAGCGACAAGTATGACCTCTCGCTACCTGGCGCTCTCCAATGCATTTCAATGGAACAATCTTTAAATATTAATAATTAATTGTTATTAATTGTTTTTTGTTTTTTTTTAATGTGAAAAATTCTGTGACCACTTCTGCCATTTTAGTACAGAATTGATATTACAGGTCTGATATTAATGTATTCATATTGCCAAATTATTTTAAAAACTTGTTTTTTTGGTTTCCAAAAATATGGTTGTTTGGGGGTTAAAAAACTACTTTTAACCCATCGCCTCCAGCGCTCTGGGGTTTAAACATGCATTCTACAGCGCAATAATTTTTTGAGCGTGATATTTTTAATGAATATGGTGGGAGCCAGTCGCTATCATGCGCTCCCATACAGCGCGGAACCTGTCAAATAGCCACTCCTCACCCAATATTCAACATTACTGCACACCGACTGAGTCGCTATCAACAACCGAACAACGGCCAAGCACAGCGACTACTAGCGGGAGCTCTGAAAATGCCGCTACAGTCGCTCCACTGTCGCTACCTGCCGCTATTAATGGTGTACAATGGAAACAGATTGCAGATGAAAGCAGTGAAAACTGGCTCCATAAAACACACACTTTCCAGCAAAAAAACATACTAAAAACCTTGAGGACCTCATTTGGTCACAAAAAAATATACACTTTAAAAAATTCCATTGAAAGTAGACTGGCCCCTTAAGTTAATAATTATGTTTAGCACCCATTGTCCTTGTCCAAAAGTACCTAAGGGCGTTATTTAAGAATAGCTAGCGCCAGGTAGCGCCTCGTAGCGGCGCGTATCGTCTGGCGAACGCCGGGCGCTGTACGCAAAACCACATTTATGAAAGTGAATCTGGTGAGAGCCTCTAACAGCGCCATGTAGCGTCACATGTATCACTAGAGGTGGCTCAGCGTATAGCGCCGGCGCTGTAGGTTCAAGAGCGCCATGTAGTACCTGTAGAGCTTTTCCATACATTTCAATAGGCTTTCATTTGGCAATTTATTATTTTTTCTCAAATCATTGTGTGACCTCTCCTGGCTGCAAACAAGCACTTTTATAATTTTTTTTTACTTTTAATATTTTTATGCATTATAGGTCTGCCACTAAAGTGTCATTGTCCCAGTGTTAAAACAATGTCATTCCATGTGTTTTCGCTTTGTTACAGGTGGATATGTGGTCAAAAACAGACTTTGATTGCACAGCATCTGGCGCTCTATGCTACAGCGCCCAGCTTTAGAGCACCTACGCTGTGTGTGTGTGTCCTTTTTTGATAAGTATGATGTGGAGCGCCGAGAGTCGGTTGCACTGCGCTGGCGCTACCTTTCGCTCCCTGCAGCACTGTACTGGTGTTAGAGCGCCCGACATACATCTCATTCATCAATGCCGGCCAGGTAACATCGACTGAGATGCTAGGTTACAGCGTGTGATACCCGCTTACAACGTCTACTAGCGGTCGCTCTAAGCACCGCAATACAGAAGCTCATCTAGCAATACGAGGCGCTAGTAGTAAATTAGCCTCCAAATAAAATTCAAAGCTGCACTGAAGAGCCACTCTTTAGTGCAAGAGCAAAAAACAGCATGAGAAGTTCACTGTTGCTGTGTCACCAGCTAGGAAGACAATGAAAGACAATGAGGTTAATTCAGAGCCTGGAGAGAAAACTCACTTTTTTTTTTAGGAGAGAAAATTGATTAAGAGTTGAAAAAAATTCTCATTGTAGTAAAAAATTCACTTCATGAGAAAAAAGCCTGAGAATGTCACTGTTGGTAAATCACCAGCTATGGAGACAATGTAAGTCAATGGCATTTTTTTTCTCCTGAGAAAAGTAGTGAACTTTTTAATGCTTCTTACACTGTAGTAAACAGTGCCATTGACTTTTATCGTCATCACATCAGCACTGAAATTCTCGGGATTTTTTTCTCATGAAATACATGTTTTACTACCATGAGAATTTTTTTCAACTTTTGATGATTCAGAGCCAGGTGAAAATGTATGCCCGGTAGACAATGAAAGTGAATGGCAGTTTTCTCTCCCAAAAAGGAGTGAGTTTTCTCTGAATCGACCCCATTGTCTTTCATTTTCTCACCTGGCTCTGAAATGACCCCAATGACGCTTTTCTAAGAAAAGTAGCAAACTTTTTGTAACCTATAAAGGAGCACTATCGCGAAAAAACAGCCCAGTGATAAAAATTAATAAAAATATGCTGGATGGCGGGGGAAGTGGTCACTTATACACCCGGCATCAAGAAATATCCATGCTTGTATCTTTTATTTTAATGGAAGAAAGAGGAAGTTAGGGGTGACAGGCTCTGTCCCCCTTCATAGACTAAACCTGTCACCCCTGGATTTTGTTCCTACCAGGAGAAGAAAACCTGAAGCTTGGCAGGAGTTTTATTCAGTTCTGGTGTATAAGTGACCCCTCCTTTCATTAGCCGACATGTTTATATGGATTTTTAATACTATGCAATTTCACGATAGTGCTCCTTTAAAGAGGAACATCAGGGGAGGTCGAAAACTCTCGCAAACCTCAATGGACTGCTGCCTCTCCACCGGTTGGCTTTGGGCAGTTTGTACTCACCTCGCCGGGGCATCCATTTTCTGGGTCCCTTAGATTGCAGGCCACCTCAAATCAGGCACTGCACGTGGCGCCTGTGCAGTGCCTGTGAAGGGGATACAATGGGCGCTCTCCGAAAAGCTGCGAGACTTCGTAGAGTGGCGCAGGACTTTGAAGAGTACGACTACAGCTGTGCTGTTAACTAGCGATGGCTAAGCCGGGGGGAGGCAGAACATTGGGTCCTGAAGCACCCGGATGTCGTCGACATCCAAAGGGTAAGCAGGACCTGATGGGGGGGGGGGGGGAATTGCCCATTTTGTTTTTAAGTCTGATGTTCACCTTTAACACTGTATTAAAAAAAGTGCCATTGCTTTTTCATTGTCTTCCTATGTAATGATTAAACCGCAGTGAAATTTTCACCTAAAGTGAATTTTATACAACCAAGAGATTTTTTCCCAACTCTGACCCTAGGTGTCTGAAATCAGAATACTGATTCGGAACCTTCTACTTAAATGAAGGTGTCAAGTGTCTAGAATTTGCATAAATGTCCAACATTTGTCATACAGGCATATTGAATGAAATAGGGGGCTGCCTGATGCCATAAAACAAAGAAGTGTATACCTGTTACACTGTGCCTTCCGTGAGAAACATCTGCTTTAACTATCCTTAATAGTTAAAGGCTAGACATGGGCAGGCTGATTCATTATTAGCGCCAGGTAGCGACAGATGAGCGTCTGTAGCAGCATTTTCAGAGCGCCCTCTAGTAGTCGCAGTGCTCGGCCGTGAGTCGCTACTTTATAGCGACTCAGTCGCTGTTCAGTAATGGTGAATACATTGTGAGGAGTCGCTATTTGACCAGTACAGCGCTGTATGGGAGCGCATGTTAGCGACTGCTCATAGCGACCGACTCACACCATATTCAGGAAAAAAAAACAGCTCCAAAAATCTCTGCCGCTGAAAAATACTTGTTTGAAGCCCAGAGCGCAGGAGGCGGTGTGTTTAAAGTCTGTTTTCAAGCATCTATCAACTAGTAACAAAGCGAAAACATATGGAATTACATTGTAACAACATTGTAACATGAACACTTTAATGCCAGACCTGTAATGTCATTTTTGAGGAAATATTTAAAAAATGAAAAAAGTATGAATAAACTGCTTTTTCAATGCCAGAAGAGGTCAAAGAATTATTTGTGATTTTTTTGAAAAAAAAATAAAAACCCGTTTAAAGAGAAGAAAAGGATCGTCCATTGAAATGTATGGGAGAGCGCCAGGTAGCGAGAGGTCATACCTGGCGCTGTGCAAGGCTGAACACTGGCGCTGTTCGTTGAATCAGACGCTACATGGCGCTATTCCAGTCGCTCAACAGATTCTGCTTGATAAATGTGTAATTGCGTGCTGTGTCCGGCGTTGACCAGTAGCTATCAGTCGCTACCTCTCATTAACCAGGCGCTACCTTACGCTATCCCTTCTTAAATAAGGGACTTAATCTAAGGGAATTGTCCACATTCATAATCATACTAGGAAAGAACTGAAGGGGTTTATTTAAGAAAGGATAGCGGCAGGTAATGCTTCGTAGCGGCACGTAGTGTCTGGTGAACGCCTGGTGCTGTACGCAAAACCACATTTAAGAAAGCGAATCTGGTTTGTGCCTCTAACAGCGCCATGTAGCGTCACATGTATTATTAGAGGCGGCTTAGTGTATAGCGCTTTAGGTTCAGGAGCGTATTATCTTTCGCTCAGTGTCGCTCTGCCATACATTTCATTGGGCTTTCATTTGTTCATTTTTTTGCTCAAATCATTGTGTGACCTCTCCTGGCTGCAAACAAGCACTTTTATAAATTTTTTAAAAATATTTGTATGCAGAATTGTATGTACAGGTCTGGCACTAAAGTGTCATTGTCACAGTGTTAAGACAATGTCATTCCATGTGTTTTCGCTTTGTTACTGGTGGATATGTGTTCAAAAACAGACTTTGATCACACAGTGCCTGGTGCTCTATGCTACAGCGACCAGCTTTAGAGCACTGATGCTGCGTGTGTAGTTTTCTCTTAAGTATGGTGTTAAGCGCGGAGTGCCGGACGCAGCCCCTATAATAGTAGCAATACCAATTTCGAATACCATTTCAGATCATATAAAATATCATATTCAGATCAATAATGCATCCCAGATTTCATGCACCCACACATACATGCACCTTTGATAACGTGGAGGCTGATTCACCCCTAGCACCACGTATTGCCAGATGAGCATCTGTATAGCACTTAGAGTGACCGCTAGTAGACGCTGTAAACGGGTATCGGGCGCTGTAACCGAGCTTTGCAGTTGCTGTAATAGCCTGGCCGGCATTGACGAATGTGATGTGTGTTTGGCACTCTAACAACAGTATAACGCAGCAGCGAGCGATAGGTAGCGCCAGCTCAATGCGTCCGGCACTTGGCCCTCAACACCATACTTAAAGGAGCAGTATCGCGAATTTTTCTTGGTGACTTATATTTAAATGGTACTTTGAATGTAGGTAAGTGTTGGAGTAAGAATTACAAATTTAGAAAAAAATGATGTCTGTGTTGAGCAGCTGGAGACTGATTGCTCATGTTTATGTCTTCTGAGTGTCGGAGCCCGACACTCTGGCCTGTTCCATGCTGAGGAGAGGGGTGAAACAATGTATCAAAGTATCAGCTGTTCAGTGCTGGCAGCCGTCCAGCATAAGATAACATTGCAACATTGCCTGGCCAGAACTTATATATCTAAAACAGAGAGAAAAGCTCTAGAAGTCATTTAGCTGATTTTGACAGTTTTCCCTTCATGTTGGCTCTGCTGCAGAATCTTTCAGTTTACCACATTCTCTTTCATATTCTTATTTTTCATTTTTCCATATGATCTTTCTTTCAGCTTTGTGTGTTTTGAGCAAAGCCCAACCCAGGATTTTCACTATCTGGAGTTTTGTTTTGTGCCCCTAGGGGCATGCTGACTTGGGATGCCCTGATATGTGAAATCCCCAAGTTCGCCTGTGAAAACGTACCTTTCCCTGTCCCACAGCGCATACGCGGGATCTCATCCAATCAGCTCTGTTTGCACGCAGATGGGGAGCCTGAGCAGTAACCTTCCTGGCTGCCCGGCCTGTCTAAATGACTATCTGCGTGAGCGCGCCAGAAAAATGGGGGGATCTGTGGTTATCCAGGGGTCGTTTCACACAGTGGGCATCCTGATTTAGAATGCCCAAGGGGCAAGGTCAATGGCCGGGTCTTATAGACTTCAGGGTCGGCCACTCAGGGTTTTGTTCCACTTTAATACCTTTAGATTTTCCTGCACAGTTATTCAAAGAAGAATTTCAGTAGTTTTCAGTCAGTTTAGTTTATTTTGTATAGATTTTACCGGGTCTCATAACAAAAGCAGCACCTCACACACACACAGCCGTTACCACTGATTACAGTGTCAGCCTCTGAGGTAAAGTGTTGCTAGGAGACCAGTGGGCTACATGAAGCAGATCCCCCTATTCAGCAAGTGGACTGAGCCATTGTCATTATGCAATTTAAAAGAAAGGCATATATTTTTTCCTTTTTCTATTGCCAGATTATTTATACACATGTTATAAGCTATTGTGTGGCTATTTCATTATTTATCTTTTTTAATGCAAATTTCGCGATACTGCTCCTTTAAGAAAAAACTACACACACACATCAGCGTCAGCACTCTAAAGCTGGGCGCTCTAGCATAGAACGCCAGCCGCTGTGTGACTACCTAGAAAAACAAGTGCCTGGAATTGGCTACACATACCCTTGTGAGTGCTCAGAATGAGCCTTTTTTATAAAGATTAGTAGTTCCCGTTCAGAGTAATATTGGTAAAGCCCATATCCATTAATTTATTTTTTTTTATTTCCTCTCCAAACCATGTCCTCTCATTCTTCAGTTCAGTTAGTGATTACATCACTTCTGCAGTTTTCCATTGACTGCTGTAACACAGCTTCTATTTATCTGAACGTATGTAAGGTATGGAGGTAGGTGGAAAAGTCGTCACCTTTGGCAATGCTATGGCCGCCCCGCCAACGCAACAGAGACAGTAGGGGACTGATTAACAGGCAGGATAAAGTGCACAATTCTGTTTTACTGGGCATAAAGAAATGGAGTGTTTTTGTTATCAGCCCTTGTTTTATAAGGAGAAAAAAGAATCACACAAACAACAAAATGTTAAAATGCTAAAGAATTTTTTTTATTGAAATTGAAATGTTTTATACACACACACACACATACGCACATACATACACTGTAAACACATTGTCCTCTAGCTCTAATGATCTATGAGAAAGATCATAAGTACATTTAATGAATCTCCAAACCAACAAATGGAGAAAATCTTAAGTCAAAAAAGCTGAAAATAAAGCGCAGTCCTTCATGTTCACTTATTCTATTAAGTTATCAGACTAGATTTATCTAATGATACTCTGTACAGAACTGCTACAACATTTT
The DNA here is from genome assembly GCA_027917425.1 of Gastrophryne carolinensis. Taxonomy (NCBI): domain Eukaryota; kingdom Metazoa; phylum Chordata; class Amphibia; order Anura; family Microhylidae; genus Gastrophryne; species Gastrophryne carolinensis. The sequence continues at coordinate 177,537,836 of CM051241.1, read as the reverse complement.
AACTGTATCAGTGCACTTGCCTCATTGAAATGAATAAATGGACCTATTATGTGAGCTTACTGCTTTCTAGCTAAGGATGAAACATATTTGTATTGAAAAATCATATTGAAGTGCAAGCACACTCAGAAACAACCAAAAGAGCTCTATCATTAAAAAGATTAGACAGATTGGCGGTAAAAAGGAAAAGCAGGTAATGGTAGAATGCTCTATAGACAATGTAGATGTTCACGAATTTAATTATCATTCATATTTAACATGTTTAAACCATCAAAATTGATGTATTTATAACAGTGTCATTATTCAAATGCTTCACTGCTTTTACTATTGGGTCTGTCTTTTGAGTCCTGTTTTCCTCTTGTTGATATGGTGTAGATTTCTAAGGGCTATTCTGGCATTCAGTGCTGGTACAGCCACACTGGTCGGCATAGAGATAAGTGTAGACGCTGCTGGTTCCATCTAGACAATGCAGGGTCACTTCTCTCTGGCTAGTTTTTACTTCCTGACAACAGCTGCACTTGTGCTCCATTATGTTGGATTCAGCGGAATACCTATAAAAATATTCAATGAAGCAATACGAGAATTAGAATCTCAAAGAGAACACATACTATGTCACCTATAGGTGTTAAAAGGCATCTGTTGTTAAATAACATAAAAAGTATACACACCTTACCTTTCCCAACAACATGTGACCCAATCTAGTACTTTAAAATGTACCCTTTCTGTAGAGGCTTAGATCTCAGAAATGCCCCCTTGATTTTCCAGTTTGGTTAGCCATGGTTAGAATGCTGTCCCTACTCCCCAGCTTCACACAATGCGTGCAGGGGGCATGCCAAGCATAGCACTGTTGTGACAGTAGGGGTGCACCTGAGTGCCAGCAATCTACAGGATAGGTATGTTTTGCGGTGTTGGATCTGGAATTAGTTGGTGTATACAACTAGAGATGAGCGAACTTCTTGAAAGTTCAATTCGGGCGATTCTCTGAATTTCCCCAAGAAATTCGGGTTTGCCCGAATCAAACTTTCACGAATCGCTCATCTGAAAAAAAAAATGCCGGTATGGTGGGAGCGGGCAGGCCGGCTACGCCTGTCAGCGGGCCGCCGTCGGCCCGCTGACAGCGTAGCCGGCCTGCCCGCTCCCACCATGCCGGCAAAAATGCCGGCATTTTTTTTTTATTTCAGGGAAAATTCGATCGGCACAAACCAAAAAAAATTCGGGTTCGTGCTGCATCGAATTTTCCCTGAAATTCGGAGCAAATTCCGGTTCGTCCATCCCTATATACAACCATCAGATTTTTAAAAATGAACCAGTAATGTAGATACTAGCATCATGTCCTGGACGTTTTAAGATCAATGAAAAAAGGGAAGAAAAACTGAAACAGTTGCCTAGAGCAGTCATTTAGGTTCATTTTCACTTAAAGTGGGTAAATACCAGGAAGTTTTTCTCAGTTTTATGAAAATGTCTGCACCTCACCTTGAGAATTCCTTTGCTTTAAAACCCAATCAAGTATGAGAGATTTGTAAGAAGATTTGTTTGCATGTAATTGTTCAACGAATGGGGAAGCTCTTTAATTTTTAATGAATAACCCCCTAGGTATAACTAATAGATACCCTGTGGGACACTGTTGCTTCAGGTGTAAATATTATTAGTAGGGTTTAGCAAGGAACCAAAAGATATTGGGCCATACTGTTTTTTTTACATACTTCAGAATCAGCTAAAGCTATTTCCTCTCCCAATGCTAGAGTGTTTGGATTAATCTTCTTAGTTAAAATGTCCTCACTTCATTGAAGGCTACAATGGACCACTGATCGGTTACCATATCTTATACAACTTAACAGAGCTCATGTTTAAACAATATGTTGGATATTCATATGGGGTAGATTCCTTCTAGGACCTAGGTTAGATTGCATTAGAGTCTAAAGTACAATAACTCTGGATTGAGTACAAAAAACAGTGTTGTGGATATTTCAGAATTAAAAATGATAACATTATCTTACATGGATGATGTCATGCAGCTTCCACCACAATATGAAAGCTCTATGACTTGATCTGATTCGCAAGTGCCAGACTTGATGATACGAGACTGCTTCTGAACCTGACATCCTGATAGGATAGCTGAAAATAACACAACAAAATGTTTAATTATGTTGCAAATCCGATTCCATGTTATCATTAAATATTGAATATATTCAACCATAAGTATCAAAATCAGTTATGGTGGTTGGCAGTTTTAAATAGTATCCTTACATTTTTTACGAATAAACAGGAATTTACATAGGGTATTAATACTTAACAGTAATTGGTATTATTACTTAACAGTAATTATATCAACATTCTTGCTGTTTTGCAACATAAGTAATTTGGAAATGAACAAAGGGGGTGGGTATCTCCAAAGTAGCTCCATCACTATTATTTATACAAAAGTATCATCATTATTATTCAGGGCCTGGGAACCCTTTATTCATTTGAATTGCCATGAGCACAAGCGGGGGGGGGGATTCAGTCAATATGGATCTCTCCCTGTGAAGTGTTCTAAAGGGAGGCTGGCAGCTTCCCAGGTGAGTAGCTCTCAAATATTTGACTGCAATGCTTGTCCCAATTTTGGGGACTCAGAAATAAGAGTAGGGACCACACTAAACACAGAGTGCCTTGGCGGGGCGGTGTGGCTTCCACATGTATCTGCAGATATATGCAACTAAATCTCTGTCTTTCCCCATAGCTAGACATGTTTGGTGCTTAATATTTAGATGATGAGATGGTTAAACTGGGCGGTAAATTAGTTCCCAGGCCCTGAATAATAATAATAATAATTTTGTATAAATAATAGTGATTGAGCTACTCCCACCCCCTTTATTCATTTGGAAATGACCATCTAAACATTATATTATGTATATATTGCGAACATACCATAAATATTCTGTGGTATAAAGCAAGCTAATTTGCTGAGGCTTTTCCATCTCAACTGGAGAAATGTGAGGGTTACTTGCCTATTCCACACATGTATGTCCTATATAGGTCTTATTAATTAAGACAGATCTACCAGATTTTGTACCTCACATGGGGAGGTTTTGTTAAAATCAGGTAAAAGCAATTTATTTCTGCATTTGATTGTGCATTGAGGTGGTAAATCTCTATGTTACACTAATGGTCACCTTACTTGTTCTCCCAATTCTACTCTACAGTACTATAATTATGCAGGTGGTCATTAAAGAAAATTAACTTACGATCACATGTCTTGCAGCAACCGTCATCAGTGCTTCTGATTGTGCCCTGCATGAACAAAAAAAATGACTGGTAAACATTCTGTGATCTAAGCTGACTATTACTTGAAACAGTATTATTCGCATTCTAGGTTATACAATGTAAATGATGTAAAACAAACCTCCACACAGTCTTCAGGATTGAATACAGGGCATGCCTTGCTTACACCAACAATTTCATAGGTGGTGGTACATTCATAAGAGACGCACTTATCTTCTGGTGGTGAACGCACCTCTCCAGGCTAAAATATATACAAACAATATCATTAAAAGTGGCTACAGAATGGATAGCGTAACATACTGTACTATAGAGTAAAGAAGATTTCACTTTTCTCATTTTAGGTATAGATCCATTGCTGGGCCACAAACCAAAGTAGTTGATCATTGCAAAATTAGTTGCTTTCTAAAATGAATAATTTTTAATAGATTTGTACAATATGAAATGGGTCTTGCAATTTCCATAACAGTACAGATGAATTCAGATGGAGTTGAAATTGTCCTATGTCTGCCAAATCCGTGTCTGAGTATGAAGCATTGAGCTTTGAGTGAGATAAAAATCACCTCCTGTACTTGATTATACTTTACCACCGATCCACAATTTAAATAGGGTGCTCATTGCTAACAATGATGGTGCATTGGTCCTGGTCTCTGTACCTTCTAGGCCCTTAATGGACCTAGCAGTTAGGGTCAGGCATGTGCTCTTGTTTCCCTTAAACCGGACCAACAGCCTGGTACAGTTGGAAAAGATAGGTAGCGACCATTTTGGATGTTCCACTCCCAGCATCTCAGCCATGCTGCTGCCTGGATTCAACTGACATAACTGACAGTAACAGGAAGCCCAACAGCACTTGGCCTGCAAATGCATGAGCTGCCATCTTGTTTCTAAAATTCACTACAGCAGGCATTAGAAAAAGGTCAATACATTTTGATGTGCAGCAATCTAATTTGCCCTGGGGAGTTATGAGCACTGTTTGTTGTTTGGGTCTGGTTTAAGTCATTTGACTGTTGGTCCGCTTTAATGAAACAGAACACAAAAATACATATATGCCAAATTCCATCTTACCACAAGGACAACTGTTGAGCTGTCTGGCATTGTCATGACACAAGCAACCTTTACGCATTTGCCGCAGCACTCGCCTTCTTTCTTCTGGTATTCATAGCCCTGCAAATAACAACAGTAAAATGTTAATTTTGGGTTTCATATGGTGTATTATTTACGTAATTACGTTTGTACCCCAGGGCAGAGCTTTTACATAGGACTATCTAACTGGGTACCAATCTAACTTTCAGTTATTAAAACATACTGATTACATGTTATAATTAAATACAGTTAAATGTATGCTAACCACCAGGCTTCCCCCACTAGATCAGCAAAGGCATTACAATTATTTTCCACACATATGTATGTATTAAACTAGGTATAGGATAAACCTACCACTTCGCATGCTTCAATAAGGCAGGTTCCTACAACTTCCACAGGAACAAACTGGTCTCCAATTTTGTTACATTGATACTTAAGACAGGGTTCTTCTGGTGGGCTCCATGTTTCACCAGGCTAGAATTAAAAAAAATGAACAATGACACATGTTGGTAAGTAGGTTAAATTATATAGTATAAAAAGTAAATGGAAACATAAAATGTTCCAAAATGTTCCATAAGATAAATAAAAACAACCTATCTTCCCGTTATTTGTCTTTGGTAACTATAAAACCTGTTGCCATTATTTACTGTACCTATAGTAAATTAGTGCTCATCTGCTCTTTGCATGGAGACCAGAGGGCAGAGCACAGACTGCCATATTGCAGTCCTCCTTTAGTAGGAGGTGATGTTTGTGATAATTTGTGCGCAATCATCCATTCCTCCAGTAAAGAGGACTTGAGTGTAAATTGGGTAAACCTAGGAAGGAGTGGTGAGGGATTATGGAAGGGAGATTATTTCTAGTGTTCAGCAGGGACAGGCCTCTTCTTGAAATACTGGTCTATTGATAACTATAGAAAAAACTAAAATAAAATAATAGGTCAGCTTTCATTTTAGACATGTGAGCAAAAAATGTAACCTAAAAAAGCACCTGCAATGTCATGGTGGTACCATCCTTCATTTTCATTGAGCAAGTTTCCTGTACACAAGTACCACAGCATGCCCCTTCAACCTTCGTGTAGCTGAATCCCTAAAAATGCAATACAGACCATGAAATGATTATTATTTAAGTAAGTCGAATCAGAAATAAAATATTTTTTGGAAATGTTCTTACCAATGCACAGTCTGCCTCACTGGAGACTAAGCAGCTCTTGGTTATGCTGGCAATGACAAAGTGGTCATTGAACTGTTGGCAATCATAGTGAGTACATTGGTCAAGTGGAGAAGACCAGGTCTCACCAGGCTGAAAGACAAATGAAAAGTATTCACCAACTGTTCATATGCTTAAGTTTTGTTCTGTACAGTATATTAATACAGTCCACTTTTACAGCTTGATCATCACTTCAACCAGCAAAGTAATATCTCGCTCAACACTCATTTTAAAATGTGATATATATCTATCGGATCTAAATGGATATAGATCTAACACTACGAGGTTCTGACTACGTAAATATTCAAAGGGGTTGTTGCACCAGAAAATGAAACACGCCTTTACCTTTAGGGTAATGATTTCACCATTATCCATCTTCATTGTGCACTCAACTTGTACACATTCACCACAGCATTTATCTGGTATGTCCCTGTACTGGAAGCCCTGTGTGAGACAGTTTAAAAGTTATAGATGCCGACATTCAATTCAGATGACATATTTGTTGTTGTTGTTATGTAAGATAGCTAACCTTAGCACATTCCTTGATGCAGGATGTTGTTGTGCATTTAACCAAATGGAATTCTGAAGCTGGATCTTTGTCCTCTGTGCATAAACATTCCTGGCATAAATCTGAGGATGGTGGGATTGGTTGTCCAGGCTACAATTCAACAGGAAAACCATTAGAAGTATTCTGTATGTAAATCAGTAAATTAATCAATAAACCACACATACAATTCTCTGCCCATATTGATAGCCTAATTCAGTAGCCAGGTCCAAGCATGGCGGATGTGTTACGCTTTTGCTTTCTACTGCATAAACCATCTAATTATAGTATTATACATGTACAATTATGTAAACTCTCCTTACCTGATAGACTACATCATTGATAACACAGACGGGCAGAGGTACTGTTTAATAGAGAACACATAGTAACAAATTAATACCATTTAATTAGGATTGGGTTACTTATAAGTACGAATACATGTTCCCACTCCTATCCATTGTATCCATCAGAAAAGTCATTTGACCTGCAAATTCACTAACTGTTTTTGTCCCTTTGCTTAGCTTAATTTCTTCCACTGTTGATGTAAAAGTGAATATCTCTGGCACCACTATCTGGGCACTGGAGCAGCATTTCTCTCTTTAGGGAAGGATGTTATTTGTTGGTCTACTGGACATGTTTAGCTTTGGTTTCTGAATCATCTCTGCTCATATTTACTTGGTGTACATGTGTATTTAGCCAGTCCCTAAATATTAAATAAAATATAGTAAAATATTAAATGAAAATATAGTAAAATATATCTTTCTTTCTTTCTTTCTTTCTTTCTTTCTTTCTTTCTTTCTTTCTTTCTATCTATCTATTTAATAAAGGCAGTTATGGAGTGTATTCTTAACTGGCTTAATTCATGCATAATCGCAGAGTATTAGGAGTACATCTTTGATTCAGTAGGCATTTCAGGGTTATTTCAGAATAAAGCAGGCAATTTATAGACAATGTTTTTACATGAGAATAGAAGTACTTACTGCATTTAGATGTTTTGCAACAGTCACCCTTCAAAACGGTTGAAACAGCTTGGTATCCAACTCCACAGACAAGTTCTGTGTCTTTGCAGAGGTTGCTGTCACAAACTATAAGGAATCGATCAATGATTAGTGCCAATAATCGGTAGGACGTCTCTTAAACCACACCAGATGTTTACTTACCACACTCCTTTAGAGGGCAGCAAGGCTGGTCTGGGTTTGTTAGCTCCACAAGGACAAATCCTTCTTTATCACAAGTAATGTCATCCTGTGAGGAGCACAGGAGTGACTGGCACTGTACAGTGAGGGAATTTGCTTCACAGGTACATGTCATGCAGTTGCTGGTCCAGGTCTCTCCAGCCTGTAAATATATTTCATAGTTACATAGTTACTTAGTTAATAGTTGAAAAAAGACATATGTCCATCAAGTTCAACCAAGGGTGTTGGGGTAGGGGGAAGTTATTTTTAATTTTATAGGGGAAGCTATTTATTTTATTTTTTGTCTTTATTTATTTTATTTTTTTTTATTGATAACCGCTAATAGTAACTGTTAATGTTATTTTCTTCTAAACAAGCATCTAATCCTTTTTTGAAGCTGTCAGCGGTTGATGCTGTAACAATCTTCTGTGGGAGGCTATTCCATAGATTTATAGTTCTTATGGTAAAAAACGATTGTCGCCTCCGGAGACTAAATTTCTTTTTTTCCAATCGAAGGCAGTGCCCCCTTGTCCTTAGAGAGGATTTTACATGAAATAGTGTTCCCCCATATTCTTTGTATGGTCCATTTATATATTTATACAAGTTAATCATGTCCCCCCTCAATCGCCTTCTCTCAAGACTAAACAGATTTAATTCTCGTAATCTTTCCTCATAACTAAGATCCTTCATTCCCTTTATTAGTTTGGTGGCTCTCCTCTTCACCCTTTCCAGAGTCAGGGCGTCCTTTCTATGAACGGGTGCCCAGAACTGGATGGCATATTCCAGGTGAGGGCGCACCAGTGCCTTGTAAAGAGGCAAAATTGCATCTCTATCCCGTGATTCCAGGCCTCTTTTAATGCATGATACTATCTTGGTGGCCTTGGAAGCAGCTGCTTGGCATTGCATGCTGTTATTTAGTCTGTGATCTTTTAGTACCCACAGATCCTTCTCAACAAGTGACTCTCCCAGTTTTACTCCCCCGAGGACATATGTGGCCTTCGGGTTATTAGACCCCAAGTGCATGACTTTACATTTTTCCACATTGAACTTCATTTGCCAAGTGGATGCCCAGACACTCAATTTAACATTAAATTACTCAAGGCATTAAGAATCAATTTGTGGTCAAATTTCTTGCCATACTGCATGACGAGCAACCGTTCAAAACATTGTAGCTAAGCCATGGTGTAAAAAATTAAGTACCTGTTACGTTTTAGAAACAACGCCGCAGAGAAAATGTACTGAGCTTAATTTTATAGTGAGTAACAGCTGGTTTATAGCTGTTACCAGAAAAGAAGGTAAGGGCTTCATAACAATTCACTAAAGATCATGCATAATCATGCGTAGAAATGTTTTTTTTCATTTTTAGTAACTTTTTTCCCAATTTAGCATGATCAAGAACAAGCGTTTCAGTAGTGATTCAGCCCACATTAACTAAAATTAAACATAGGCACAGTTCGCACAATGAGTGTCTCAACAGGCCTAAAATTGTTCTCCACAAAGGAGGCTATAGCATTGCAGTCACAGATGGCAAAGATGGATCTGACAAATATAGTGTATAAGTAATGGTCCTAAAGCTTTAGTATAGTTTTAGTAAAGTAGTATAGTAATATTAGAGGCTTTAGCATTGGTCAAACACATGAGCTTGGGTTTCCTGACTTTACGAGTAGAGCAAGGCTTGGTACAGGAGGCTAAGGTGAGACTAGTTAGGCAAGCACTGGATAGGTGTGTTAGAAGCAAATGCCCAGCTTGCCCCAAAGCAGTGTGGACCAACCAGGTGCTCCCCCTAGTCTTCCTATGGCCAGAATAGTTCTTCTTAAGACTAGTACACTAGTGTTTAGAGCTACACCAGTCTCATGTCACCCAACCTGAATTTGATCTGTAGTGGTCAGGGATTATCCCTACCATATTTTACAAAGGTCTGTATATATCTGCAGAAATAAATCAAAATAACTGGACTTGCTGTTTATTTTCCTGAATACATATTAGTCATCCTACTGCCTTTCTCGATTCAGAGTAACTTGTACAGAAATCAATACATTGTAGCTTTTGTTAGTATACCCTTCAGGAAATAATATATAAATATATTATTATATTAATATCTGGGTATTCTCTGCTTTGTTTTAGCTTTTAAGCTATGCTCCCTTGAAAACCATCAAGTACTCACCGATTTGGGCTTGCCATCGGGTCCAACACAGCCTGTGAAAATACAAATTTAATAAATTCATTTACAGTAATCAAGCATTTTTTCGCAATTGAATATATATATATATATATATATATATATATATATTTATATTATTTGCAAGTTACTGGTTACATTTTTAATATACTATACTTACCACAGGTACTGACACAGGTATCACAGTAAGCATTAAAAAGCATTGTTCCTGCTGGACAGAAGCAGCCTTCAGTTTGCCCACTGGTGACCATATCTGAGATTCTGTAACATGAAAATAATAGTGTTTACCTTCTGGTGCAAAAAAAATACTTTTTCTTTAGTATGCCTGTACCCATAACTTAAGACCCACACGTGCTGGCTTTATATTAGAGGGCATGACTAGATGAGTGGAGTTATATCCAAGAAGATGGCTATAAACAAACTGACATATGTAGAGATATACTGTACATAAAGTAAACATTTTTTTTCAATTGTTGCTTACCTGTTTTCACAGGTACTGACATATATTGGTCCACATGGGTTATACACCTTTCCAGCAGGACAGTCATATGCTATAATGTGTGGAGTCAGAAAAAAACATAATTAGTGACCTGTTTTTTTCCCCAGCTAGATTTAATCTAGATAAAAATCATGATATTTGACCACTAAAACCCAGTAAATTTCAATACTTACGGCAGCTGCCTCCAGTCTTTCCTCTCCAGTCAACGCAAATGCCATTGGAAATGCACAAGGTGGCATAGACCTCCACGCTGGAACATTCCACCGATTTATTCTGAATACGACATGCATCATACAGGCAACCTTGATAATAAGCCTCGGGAGGGATGATTGAATGGCACGCTGCAAAGACGCTTTAGAAAAAAGTATCACATTAAAATGGCTCTTTACACCCTTTACCTAAAATTCTACTGATTTAGTGGGGCAAATATGTATCTGTATTGTAAAGATATGAATATAAAGACCCTAATTAGCAGCTACTTTCAAAAAATGCAGAAATACTGTAGAGCATATCAATAATGTAAGTCTGTGTGGCTTTTCATATGCTGTATGAATAGGTTGACCGACTATGTTGGAAAACAAAGTCGCTTAGCCTAAAATTGTATTTTTATTCACCTAAAATGGAGACTCTAGAATTATTTTTTGATGTGTTCTTAAAATTAAGGAATTCAAATGTTTTGTCCTGTAACATAGCTTTTGTCATAAATACACAGTAAACCCTCCCGTCTGTTTTATATAGACCTTAGCAGGCTATTAACATCCTTCTTTTGCCCATCACTAACTCATAACATATAAATACTGTTTACTTAATTGAAAACTTGAAAATACATACTCGCTTAAGATCAGTTCACACAAAGCTGAAGAGGGACAACTGGTTGTAGTAGTTGTAGTAGTAGTAGTAGTAGTAGTAGTAGGTGGTGCAGTAGTCGTAGGTGGTGGGGGTTCACATCCTGCTCTTATGCCACTGACCCTCCATTGAGGTGCCATGGAAGAGCAATCGCTTGCAATGCTGCCATCTGGCATTCTGCACTCTTCAGTGATGTCATTTGAGCAAGTACCTTTGAATTAAGCACATTAAAATCACATATTTTATCCTAAAAACTTCTTAAAGCCCAAGAGGGGCTAGTAAATAGAACACACTGTTTTGACAGGGTTTTAATATTTCTTTAGCTCTACCTGTCTATATAATAATTTGAGAGGGATTGTAGATTGTCAGTGTTTGTGTTTACCATCTGCATGATTTGCCAGTAGCTACATTTTAACCAACTGCCCACGTTGCATTTTGTATGTATATTTATTCGCTCCCTTTTTAGATGTCCTTGATATTAGAATATATTATATGGTGCACTGATGAGATTTGTGTGGAATAAGAAGCGGGCAAGGTTGAGATCACAACTACTAAGCGGCCCCAAAAAAATAGGTGGAATGGCACTTCCGGACATGAGGTTGTATTGGGCAGCTACAGGTGGGTCCAGCTGGAACTAGCAGCAGCCCCTGCCCGACTAGTGGCATTCTTATGGAATAAGGCATCCCCCACACCAGAAACTAGGGCCCATCCCAATATTGGGGCGACCTTGGGTGTATTCAGGGAGTGTAGGGAGCGACAGGAGTTCTCTCCCTGGCCCTCCCCGGTGGTGCCAATTGTGGAGAACCCACTGTTACAGGCTGGCCCTTTTAAGACAGATCTAAGGGAATGGGGAGGCTTACATCGGCTGAGAAGCAGAGATCTGAGAAACGGGAGTGGCTGGGTTCCACTCTCAGAACTGAGAGGTAGATGGGAGAATGACAATCTAGATTCGTGGACCCTGCTGCGCTTCCAGTCATTATTGTCCCAATTAGGTTTTAAAAAGGAAAAATGCAGGGGACCAACGGAGTTCGAGAGGATATGCCTAGAGAACCAACCGTACCCACACTTGATCTCCAAAGTGTACTCTCTTTTGATAAACGAGCAAGCGACCCCCCCTGCCTTCTGGAGCGAATGGGAGAAGGACTTAGGTAGACCCCTGAGTAAGAAGGAAAGGGAGAAGATTGCTACACTGGCACATAAGTCCTCGGTGGCGACAAGGTTGCAAGAAATGAATTATAAGATTTTGACATGCTGGTACTATACGCCAGGCAAACTTAACAAGATGTACGCCTCCGTAGACCCACAGTGCTGGAGGTGCGGGGCGGAGCGAGGCTCGATGTTCCATATATTCTGGACATGCCCCAGAATCAAAGAATATTGGGGGAAGGTCTTACCCATTATCACACAGATCACTGGAGCACAGATTCCGGAGGACCCGGCCCGAGTCTTGCTCCACTTGACGAAACGCACAGTAGGGAAATATAGGAGAACCCTGTGAGTCCATCTACTAAACGCAGCTAAACAAGTGATCCCTAGGCATTGGAAACGGAGAGGGGCGTCTACCATGAAGGACTGGGTTGGCGAGGTGCTAAATATTTGCGATATGGAAGATCTAACAATGTCACTCCATGACAGGGACGAACAGTTTAGGGCAGCTTGGATGCCCTGGCCAATGTTCCAGAAGTCAGAGGGATTCAGGGCCCTGTTTAATCAATAGACCCCCGGGTCGCGTCCTTGCAGCATGTCCTTAACTGAGTGAGAGAGTTCTGGGGCTTCGAAGGGAGGACCACACCCTTTTAGTTTGACGCACCCTCCGTTGAGAGGATCTGTTACGGGGTTCCCTGTCGGCCGATCCCCTCCCCCCCTTGACTCCCCTTGCATGTTCCATCCCCCCCTGCCCTTCCCACCCCCGAGTCGCACAGGGACTGGAGAAAGGGGCCCCCGGGTTAACCAGTAAAGAGAGATGGGAGCTTTCCTAGCGCTGTGGAACACAGAGGTATCGATAACGCTGAGATTGTATCCAGGGCCCTCCTTGGGGGCTATAGAATAAGATACCGATTGCTGTATGAATCCAAGCTATGTGATAACAGGAAAATGTGTATGTAGTAGTCACAAGACCCGGCCCCCTGTTCTTCTCTCTTGTGCTTCTTGTTGTTTTGTATTGTACTTTAAAATGTTTAAATAAAGAATATTAAAAAAAAAAAGAATATAGTATATATTTCATCTACAGAGACTGGTATCACATTGCATTAGATACAGCTGCAAAGTTAAATTATGAGTAATTATGGGCCTTATTTATATTGTGCGTCATTTAGCTTCTTTCTGGTGGCTATAGCGCTGGCTTTGTAGCGCCAGCATTTTATTCTTTTCTAGTGCTGCACTGTGGACTACAATGAAGCTATAAGTCACAGCGGCAAATTTTAATCAATTTGCTTTGATTGCTGCAGTAGGTATTGGCCAGCCTGTGTCAGTGCCTATTGGGCCCGACTGCTGATTATCACAGCACCAGTTAACGCCACTTTGTAACACCATTTTATCGGCACTGCACAAAGTATTTATGAAATTCTTCCTCCTTGAAAAAATTTGGCGCTGTATTTTTCCGTTGCTAGTCAGCGTTTCATCATTACAGTTCAAATCATTGCTGAGGACAAAGGAATCTTTACAGTGCGTTCTTGCTGGGTTTTAGATATTGTTGTCCAAATTAAACATTTGTAACTAAAAGAAGCAACAAAATATGTTTTTTTATAAAAAAAAAAGGTACAATGCAAGTTCTGTACAAATAAATGTATGATTTATAAGCATAAAACACTATGGACAGTTTTGCCCATTGTGCTCTATGGGATCTTGAGCTACAGCACCGGTTTTTATCTGGCGCTACTTCAACCAGATCACTTGGTGCTTTGAGCTTTAGGGTCACTAGTGTTAAATAAGACGCTAGCTGGCGGCCCCATCGGCACTGCCATTTTTTGTTTCTTAAATGGAACGCTGAGTGCCAAGGGGGCAATAAAGTGGAGCTGTGCGTCACTGACACTTGAAAAATTAAGCTCCCCATATATCTTAGACATGTTTCAAATAAAATCCTTTTTATCCCTGTTTCAGACTAACTGATTGATTTCCAAATGAAATACTTTCTTAAATGCCCTACAATGTGTGCACTTCTTAGTTTTTCCAAAATAATTGTTTCCATTTAACAACCTAGGCTGATGATACAGTTATTGGGAGTTTTAATTTGTACTATCTGATGAATCCGGCCAGGGATAAAGCTGTTCTGTTGCTTGGAACTATGCCACTTGTGTTGAAGTTGAGTTAACTTTTCCTAGACTAATTTCTATTTTCTATGTCATTTATTACATAAATAATAATCAACACACTAACTGGAGCTAAGTTATTTGACTTACCACACTGCCCTTGTGTGTTGTAGGAGAATTTACTAAATGGCAGTTCAATGTAAAAGATCATTCCACTGAATGAGATGAAAGTCTCTAAATCTGCAATTTCCACATTCATGTTGATACCAACACTGGTGATGGTAATGCCATCCTTGGTGAAACCAGGAGTGACCCATTCATTGTTCAACCTAATCTGTGATGGGTTTAGAAGATATGATACTGTCATTCTAACAATACCAAAATGCTAAATGTATGAAATCAATAAATATAATTATAATATTATATAATATAATATATGATGCAGGCAATACAATCAGGCTACCTTCTATTGCTACAATGTATTTAGTTGTTACTAGTTAATGTTTACAAGTTTTTTTTAGAAACTGTAAGCCGACATTTTCTAAAACTAACCACTAATCTTAATGTTATGTCAATCACAAGAGGTACAAACATTTCGTCTATGTCTAAGGCTGTATAGAAAGATAATTGTACAGAACATACCCATACCCATATCTGAAGCTATAGGCCCCACTGTTTAAATTACTGGTCAATAAGCTCAAGATACCATTAAAACTATGCCATAGATATCGCTAAAAAATAATAACAATCCTTACCTTGTTTTGCATATCTCCATCCTCAAACATTCGTGTCAAAACAATCTCATTGGTTTTATAGTAGATTAAGATAGACTGTGGACAAGACAAGCCATCAGCAGCATTACAGAAATAGTTGTCAATAAGGACCCGGAAGTTGTCATATTTGGGAGTGATCTCCTCTACAAGCACATATGTACAGTTGTCCAGGAAAGTGTAGTAGACACCATCAAAAGTAATGTAATGAGGATCACCCCATCCAGTGCAGACACCTGTAGAACAAAAGCATTAAGCTTACCATATAAGACAAGTCAAATTCACTTATTATATATTTTAACTTGGTCGTTATTAAATGACTCGCATGGTAGAAATGCCATTAGTTTATTAAACTTACACTGGCATTCATAGTGGTAGCAGCAACTATCTGCACTCTTCTTTAAGACTGGTGAAAGTCCATTAACACAGGTCAATGGCTCTAATTCTGGGCAGGTCACTGGTGTGTGAGTTGTCACATTGTTTCCAAGGCATGTAATTACTTCACAGCCATCAATTATTGTCTCGTCAATCTGCAGAATGTCAATGATATTCATTATTCTCAAAAATTTTTAAAAATAGTATTTACAAATTGATTGTTCCCATATAGAAATTATTATTTTACTAATAAAAAATAAAATTGTATTTTACATTCAGCTTTATTGTGTTTTTAATTAAACTTTTAGTATATAAAAGGCTTTATAGGCAAATGTTGAAAAACAATGTTGGATTATAAAAGAATATTATGTTATAGGCAAGCTTTACATTTAAAACATTTTTATGGCTTATGTCAATTTTAGGACATGAGTGAAGCTCACAATAAACATGTTAATTGCTTCCAGGGGAAGTCTAGGACAGAAGTCTAGAACATAGGATTCTTATACTATATTGTCCCTCAGTCAACACTCATTCCAAACTTAGTGGGAGAGAGCTTATTACTGAAAGCTATTCGTTCAGCGGTCTGGCAACTATTATTTAATACATTTATTTGTAGTATTTGTTCACACTGAATTACAAGTAAACACTTAATAAAATATAAATCAAAAAATACTGGATTTCAGAGCCTTCCAAAAATTCACCAAATCTTACCTGATAAATTACATCATTGACAACACAGACATCAGTTGTTTCTGTTTTAGGGAGACAGATATTTTAAAAAGTTCGTTAGTTCTAAAAATAAGTGTTCAAGGTATTATAAAAACTGCTATGATTGCTTAAGTTGTACATGCATACAGCGGGTCCTCAGCATTCATGCATTTGCCTAGTCACTTATACTGTGAATTCGCATATAACCCACATGAAAACAGAGGGCTGGGAGGGCACACAATGGAGGGCAGGGCAAGGCAGGGAAGGGGTTAAACAAATGAAAAAGCACTTACCTCATCTGAGATCCAGCCCTTGTAGCTCTGCAGTTTAGGTCCTCTTGAACAGAGCAGCATTTCCTGTACTGGGCATAGACTCGCCTGCACTGGACGTGGCTCTGTCTGCCTATTCACTTTAATGGGCAGGCGGGAGTGCGCGGAGTATGGGGAATGTTGCTCTGTGAAAATGCAGCTCAAAGATGCAGATGAATGGCGCTGGATCCAGGCGAGGTAAGGTTTTTTGTACTTTTTAAACCCCCCTCCATCATTCGTGAGTAACCGCAACCATGAATACCAGACTTGCAAATATGGAGGGAGGGCAAATAAAATTTACTCTATAGAATGTAGAAAGTATTATGCGTGACCCTCACAGTAAAATTACTTAACATTTTACAATTTGATTGATTCAGTTTAGATTGTTACCTTTAAATTATTTTATTAATCTTGGGCCCCATACACATGTTTGTGTAGTCTTAACTTGACTATAGAACACCCAAGGGAAAACACTTGCAAAACAGATGCCTAGCTGAATGTTTTGTGGATCTGTATTTAAAACTGGAATGCTATCTCAGAAATTTCCTAGAGACATTTCCTGTTCCAATCAATCTCAGATTAATGTTTGATCATGCAGGGTAATATTTTACAAATTTAATACAATAAACACGGTTCATCTATATGTTGAAGTGTTGAGATATAACAGATACATGCTCCTGTAAGCATTTAAGTACTTACTGCACTCATATGTTGGGCAACAAGCGCCATCCAAAAGCACTGGTACAGGCTGTAATCCCTTAGGACAGACCATTTCTTTGCTCACGCAGGTGCTTCTGTCACATTCTATAGACCGACAGAGAAGAGGTTAGATTCATGTTAAAGTGACAACATCAGTAATCAGAAATAGTGTATCAGTATAAAAATGGCATGTCACTTACGACAGATATTCTTCATACAGCATGATTGATTAGGATCGGTCACAGTGACAGAAATTAATCCTTCCATTTCACAGATAGCGGGTTCTAGTACTGGGCATACCAGTGGCTGGCATTGTAAATTGAAGTCTGATTGACAGCTACATGACTGGCAGTTGCTTATCCAAGTCTCTCCAGGCTGTAGAAATATTGCATATTTTTGTTTTTAAAAAGCCCATTAAATTAATCAAAAGGCTTACATGCTTATTTGAATGGATTGAATGGTTTGTGAATGGTAATGTAGACTTTAATGAATAATATTAAAAAGTGGAAAGGCATAAGAGAAAACACTTTCATTTTAAAATAATAGAGTAGAAATGTATAACAAAATAGCACCTTCAAAGTCTTGATCGTGGTGTCCCCTAATTCCATTAAACAGGTCGACCTCTCACAAGTGCCACAGCATTCACCTTCAACCTTCTTATAGCTGGATCCCTAAAAAATGAAAACACAGACCACAGGATTTTTTATATTTAGGCCAGCAGAATCAAAAATAAAAATATTTCTGATAAATATGGTTCTTACCAATGCACATTCTGCATCACTGTAAACTAAGCAGCCCTTGGTAATGCTGCCAATGATAAAATACTCGCCATATTGCTTGCAATCATAATAAGTACATTTGTTAAGTGGAGAGGACCAGGTCTCACCAGGCTAAAAAACAAAGCAAAGAAAAAGCATGTATATTTGAATACAACATACTTCATTGAAAACTTATAATCACAGAGAACACACCCACACATCACAGGAAGTTGTGGCTGTAAGCTGTTTACATTTTACTAGCATGTTTGTGGTTGTTATACAATGTATCACAGCAGGTGTATCTCTTGTTACTGTTGTAGGGAGCTGGCTGGCTTTTTACAATGTAAGATCATGACTTTTCTCTACTTGATACATTGCGCAACAGGAAAAAGAGATGCTAAAGTAGGTAAAAACCTTTCCAGCCCAAGATTCAGTGCATTCAGTGATGCTGCCCCTTTTATTCACATATCAACTGTTGTGAAGTTCATTTAGTTTGTTTATTACACAGTTCACTCTAACAGCTTGATCATCACTACACTCAACAACCAGAACTATCATAAATATGTAGGGCACACATATTGCATTGTGAAACAAAAATTTGATATTGGTCTACGAAGAGAACAGATAAAGAACTGAAATAGAATGTCTGAAAAAAAGGCTTCTACCTTTATAGTAACAATCACGTCATTATCCATCTTCATTGTGCACTCAACCTGTACACATTCACCGCAGCACCTATTTGGTACTTCCCTGTACTGGAAGCCCTGTGTGAGAGATGTAACAGTTATAGACAATGATATTTGATTTAGAAAACATACTTGTTGTTGTTGAGTAAAATAAAGCAAACCTGGGCACAGTCCTTGTTGCAGAAGGTTGTGGAGCATTTAACCAAATTGAATTCTGAAGCTGGATCTTTGTCTTCTGTGCATACACACTCCTGGCATAAATCTGAGGATGGTGGGATTTGTTGTCCAGGCTGCGAGTCAACAGGAAAAATATTAGAAGTCATTCTATTCTGTACAAAGAGTTCAAGTTAATCATTTATAGGATGCCTACTTTTTCTGAGCAATTTTTACACTTAACAAATCAAAATGTCTTACAAAGGAAGTCAACAGGTCTAACAAAAGAAACAATTATTTATTTTCTTTTTCTATTCTTGTTGCTAGCCAAGTAATCAACATCTGTTCCCAGAACAGAGGTATATTTCTATGTGTATTTGTAATAATTTGTATTGGCTTGAATTAGTAAAATACATCATTCAGAGAACCATGTAGCAAATTCGGGCTGGTCATCTGAGGCTAGTGAATCATTCGGCAACCCAGAGCCCACATGATTCAGCAGCCAGGAAATCCTCTGCATGGTTTATGTATGTCATATGTGTAACAATCAGCCACCACATTTTAAAATTATAAATATAATATACAAATACATTAATGTAAATTCTGCTTACCTGATAGGCTACATCGCTGGCAACACAGACGGGCAGTGGTACTGTTTTATAGGCAAAAATAATAATATATTAATACCATTGGAATAGGATTGGACTAGACTTTTAAGTATAAGCAATTATAATAAAAATGTCCCGCTACTATTGATAGTCAACTGCATTGCTGTCCTTTTGCCTACGTTCATGTCCTTCACTTTTAGACTTAATGTAGGAGTAGTGAACATCACTAGCATCACTTTGTGTCTAGAACAACATCTCTCTCTTTAGGTGAGGATGCTATTTGTTGAAAAGTTTGGTCTAAATGTTTAGCTTTCTGGACCATCTCTGCTAACATATTTAAGCCTGAACTTGGAGGACATGTATATTTATCCAGTCACATGTATTATGTTATATACATAACATATATTGTAATATTACCAAAGTTAGTTTTTATGTTTGATCCATATGCAGTGTATCCAGTCCTAACTGCACTGAATCATTATATAGGTTCACCTACCAATGTCACTTACAATCTGTTAAGGAGTGATTTTATTCATGCAAATGCTGCAAACAGAATTTTAACAGTGAGACCTTGATTTCTTAAAATAGAAAAATATAAGGGCCATTCCATGGAATAAAACTCACTTATTCAGAATAGGTGAGTAAGTGAGGTATGAGTTAAAGCTGTGATCGAGCTTTACATGGTTATTACATAGTTATTAACACCTAAAAATGTCACCCCACTAAAACATAACCTTTAACTTTAGATTTACTTTAAAATGACATCACATTCAACTTCCTCTCTTCACCGAAACACAGCTTAATTTAATGTATGCCTTATTTCAAGGCAAGTTTAATTAGATCAATTATAAATATTACTGTAGGAGAAAATGCATCTGCAATATATTTTGTTCTGCATGAGGTTAGAAGTACTTACCGCATGTCAATGTTAGGCAACAGTCACCCTTCAAAAGTTCTGAGACAACTTGGTATCCAACGCCACAGACCTTCTGTGTGTCCTTGCAGAGACTGCTATCACAGCCTATTATAAATAGATCAACAGTTATTGGCCGTAATATTTAGTTGTAAATCTAATAAAGTTCCGGACAAAAGTTTCACTTACGACACTCATATTTCTGGCAGCATGTCTGATCGGGATTTGTCACAGCCACAGGGCTAAATCCTTCTTTTTCACAGGTGATGGGTTCCAGTACTGGGCATTCCACTGGTTGGCACTGTAATTTGAGGGTGTTTGCTTGACAGGTACATGACCTGCAGTCGCTGATCCAGGTCTCTCCAGGCTGTAGGTATATTAAATATTTTAATTTTTAAAAAGGACATTAAACTAATCAAAAATGTTACATACAAGTTTAAACTGAATAAATGAAGACTGGTGTGTTTTGAAGGCCTTTAAATTGTCTGCTTTTATCTCATGTATTGGTTGTGTTCTTGTTGGAAATTTAGTTTTAGGTGTTAGGGAATTATATAAAAACAGTTAAAAAATAATCTAAAAAGTTATTTTTTAATTTAAATTATAAGCTATTTAAAGTGATGCAACACAATTTACAAAATAGATAGGGCCTTCTGATTGCCCATACCTTATCCTTGTTTTCCTAGAAAAACTGGGCCCTGGAACTGGTAAATGGCAGCCACATAGTCTGGGTCCAATGCGCAGTCTAAAAGCCCAATTTTTTTTAGGAGAAACAAGAATCAGGTAAGAAAACTGGGGCTTGCAGGAATGTATGTGCAGGGGCATCAGTCATCACTCCGCGTGCTGTGGCTAAAAAGCATTTTGTCTAAAATGAGTGTTGGTCAGAAGATCTGCTTCACTACAAAACCCAGACAGGTGCAGAAGACTTTGAAAGCAAAGTTTTGCTCCTTGTTATGGGTTAATCTGGAAAGGCTCTATAAAAAAGGTGCACACGTATTCATGAGTCTCCTTTTTTTAAATAACCTTTGCCCAAAACAAATGATTTTTCATCAAACTAAAATTTGCTGTCTGTCTTTAAATTATTTTTCACTTGAACAATGAAGGAATGGGCAAATTGGGGTAAATGTATGAAACATAGCACCTGTAAAGTCTTGATGGTGGTGTCCGTCATTTCCATTACACAAGTCACCGGCACACAATCGCCACAGCATTGACCTTCAACTTTCTTGTATTTAGATCCCTAAAAAACACAGACCACACCATTTTTAATATTCAGGGCAAAAGAAAAAAAAATATTTGTAGAAAAATAAAAATATATCTAAAAAAATACAAATTTTTCTAGAAAACTATTGCTCTTACCAATGCACAGTCTGCATCACTGGAAACTAAGCAGCTCCTGGTTATGCTGCCAGTGACAAAGTTATCACCGTACTGCATACACTCATAGTGAGTACATACGTCAGATGGAGAAGACCAGGTCTCACCAGGCTAAAAAAAAAACAAATAAAAAGTATTTTTATACCAACTGTACTTAGGTTAAACAAGTTCATCAAGTTTGTTTATTACACACTTCAACTCAACAGCATGATCATCACCACACCCAGCACAACGATACATATTTTACAAAATATTTTATAAAAATGTTAGGAAATGCACACAAATCTTATTTTGAAACAAACTTTTATATTGATCTAATACAACAGATATTGACAAATTAACAAATTAACAAAAGGATTTTACCTTTATGGTAACAATCAAGTCATTATCCATCTTCATTGTGCACTCAACCTGTACACAGTCACCACAGCAGCTATTTGGTACTTCCCTGTACTGGAAGCCCTGTGTGAGAGATGTAACAGTTATAGCACTGATATTTAATTTTAAGTACATACTTGTAGTTAAGTGAAGGAGAAACAAACAAACCTGTGCACAGTCCTTGTTGCAGGGGAGTGTTGAACATTTAACCAAATTGAATACTAAAGATGGGTCCTTGTCTTCTGTGCATATACATTCCTGGCATGAACCTGGGGATGGTGGGACTGGTTGTCCAGGCTATGATTAAAAAAGAAAAATATTAGAAGTTGTTTATTGTACAAATAGTTTGTTAAGTAAGTTAATAATGTAAATCCTGCTTACCTGATAGGCTATATCACTGACAACACAGACGGGCTGTGGTACTGTTTTATAGAGAAGAAATAATTTATTAATACCATCAAAATAGCACTGGACTAAACTATACTACGTATGAGTAAAAGTTCCCAATCCCACCCAGTATCAGCTGCTTAATCGGACAGATAATTTGTCTCCAATTAAAAAAAATGTGCATTTGTTGCCCCTTTGCCTGGCTTCATGTCCTTCTCTCCTAGATTTGATGTAACAACCATGAATATCACTAGCACTAGCTAGTTTTACACTGTTCTACGCTGCCAAACTATAAGAAACACCCATAAAGTGACTTTTTTCAAGTTTTTATGCTGGTTGTTAACACCTAATATGTTCACTCCATGGCAGTAAAAACATCCACTGACTGTAAATTATAAGCATTACATCAGAATACTTTACAAAGCAAATGTTTTTTGTATTACTCCAGCTAATTCAAACTTTTTTCTGATTCGCTGAACAATTCATGGCTTATTTGGAATCAAAGAATTAAAGCATGAAAAAGTCTTTATTTTTACAATATATATAATTAGGTTCAATTGAATCAAGGCATAAGTATTACTATAGGAGAAAATACAGCTGCTACAGATTTTTTTAGGTATGAGATTTAAAGTACTCACTGCAGGTCAATGTTGGGCAACAGGCACCCTGTGTAAGTTCAGAGACTGCTTGGTATCCAACTTCACAGACTGTTTGTGTTGTTTTGCAGAGACTGCTGTCACAACCTATGAGGAACCGATCAATGATTAATGTCCATCATAGTTGGTATTAAATATCATAATTTACCAGACAAAATGTTCACTTACGACACTCATTTTGCTTGCAGCAAGGCCGGTCTGGGTTTGTTACAGTCTCAAGGACAAATCCTTCCTGGTCACAGACAATGTCATCCAGTGGAGGACATGGCAGTGACTGGCACTGTACAGTGCGCGTATTTGCTTCACAGGTACATGTCATGCAGTTGCTGGTCCAGGTCTCTCCAAGCTTTAAATACATGGAATAATTTGATTTAGTCATTAGGATATTTTAGATCATGTTCCTGACAATTGAGAAGTGTTGCATTATACATATATAAGAATTTTCTAGGAACTCTACAGATGACTATTGGTGTAAAGTTTAATGCTGTAGGGCATGATGCAGACCACAATGTTTAATTGTTGTCTGTTTCTTCCCCAAGGAGATTGTACTTTACATTTTACAGTTGTCCCCAGAAAACAAAGGACACACTTGAGAATTTTCCTTTATTTTTTTCATAAGTCATAAAAACAAACCTTTAAAGTTTCAATCACATGTAGTAATTTCATATTTCTTTAGTGGGCCAATGTCATGGCTTAAACAATGGGTATAATTTCAGAAAGTTTGGGAAAATAATGTCTAGGACAACAAAAACCCTGGCACAGCCCACTATAAGCAAAGTTTAACCTTTGGACAACCTATGGAGTCCTGCTTAAAGCCTGAATATTTTTCAGTTGCGACCCAACTTGAATTTGATCAGTAATGACCAGTTACTGGTATTTGACCATGATTTGATATGTGGCTCTAATAACAATGCAATAAACAGCTTGATTTCTGGCCAGAAATGCCCATTAGAATCTGAATATCACCTACTTAGTGGTAACTTTTTAATACTGGCTTACCAATTTTGGCATTCCATCAGGTCCAACACAGACTGCAAAATGGAAAAAGGAAAATGTTTTATTACAGAATCAGTATTTATCAAATTGACTCAAATGAATGTATCGACTAATACATTAAATACATAAAATAAAAACTATATATATATATATATATATATATATATATATATATTCCATGAATTTAGTTTATTTGCTAGTTACTGATTTAACTGCTATCTATTACATACTTACCGCAGTCCTCAACACAGGTACCAGAGTAAGTATTGAAAAGTATTGTTCCTGCTGGACAGAAGCAACCTTCAGTTTGCCCAGAACTGACACTTCCCAAGAGTCTGCAATATGATAATAGTAATAGTATTAAGCTTCTGCATCAATAAATCAGGCATATATTAAATCTAATACAGAGATCCCTGCTTTTTCCAATTTAGAAACCAAAAACCCAACACCTGATACACTACCTGTAATCCACATCTGATCTCTCTGATGTGATACTCTCTGATACTCTGGACACAAAAAACTGCATTTGCCTTGACCAAGCCTTTATAAGGCATTTTAGCAGATTGTTACCATGTTGTCATAGGCAACATGGCAACACTATTGTCATGTTTAACTACTTAAAGGGATTAAAGAGTCAAACTTGTCAGGCAACTTACCTGATTCAGTGTCAGTCTCATGCAACCCATGCAGTTCCATTTCTCACAGAAAGGAAGGGGAACATCTTCCTCTGCCTCCAGCACCTCCCCCAAATCTGTATCACCAATTCAATCCTGAGGCTCATGTCAAGTTTACACCCACTCTATTAGTGATAGCCTAAATTGGGGCTCTTTACACTGTCAATTCCATCTCAATCTAATTCAATGCACACAGTGTGCTTGTTTGACTCAGCCCTGCCACGTCCAACACAGAGGGCATGAGGAACATGATTAAAATAAGGAAAAACGTATGTTGTATGTGAAAAAAGTATTAGGTTTATTTAAAAATGTCTTACCTGTTTTCACAGGTAGTGACATGCATTGGTCCACAAGGATCGTACACCTTTCCAGCAGGACAGTTGTATGCTATGATGTTAAAAAAAAAATGTTTAAAAAGTTAACTTTTTTCATTAAAACACAATACATAAATTCAAAACCACATTAAATACAAAACTTACGGCACTGTCCTCCGGTCTTTGATCGCCAGTCAAGACAGATTCCATTGGCAGTGCACAAGGAAGCATAAACCTCAATGCTGGAACATTCCACTGACTTATTTTGAATACGACATGCGTCATACATGCAGCCTTCATAGTAAGCCTGAGGAGGGATGGTGTCATGGCATGCTGCAAAGAGACTTTAAAGAGAAGTATCAGGTTAAAGTGGACCCTTTGATTTAAATTAAGGCTAACATATGCAGTAGTGTAGTGCTTTACAGACTTTTAAGAAAATGAAGCTGGTCTAAAAACAGCTATAAATAATGCTACTGTGCAGATCAACATCCTACTGCTACCCATAAAATGACATCTGAAACCTTACCCGTGGCCTGCTGTTCCCTCTGCTAGAACCTGCAACACTACCTGAATCTACAAAAAACAACCTATAATCTTAATCATGTAATCGGAGACTGATGTCATGCACAGTAGAATGCTCGGCATATCAGCATTGTGAACAGCTCTGTATCTAAAACCATCCGATTAATCTCTGCTGTAACCTCATGCATATAACTGGACTAGAAACAACCAATTTCAAAATTGTGGTAAATAGTAGGTTAATAGGTATATATTCTGCTGAACTCTACTAGAAGGTGTCTACTAACTACAAAGATCCCAGATTACATGTACTGTACTTAAATGTACCTAAACAACATGCATACCCAAACAAATGCATCTTCTTCCATAGTAATTTGGTAACAACAGTGTAACATAGCTATTTGTTATTGGCTCAGCCAATTCGTAGTGGACTGCTAAACATAGCCTCAGAAACATATGAACTGTGCTATCATTTAAAGAAGAAATAATATACTCAAATATTGTAAATTACTTTATGCTTTGTGCTATCATTCATGTCCTATAAAGAGTGCAGTTGCTCTAGGGACCTGGGTATTGCAAATAGTAGTAAGCACGGTTGAAGGAATATGATCTTACAATTAGTAGACTCGTTTTTATCTATTATCTAATATATGTACTGGAATCACATTTAGAATTTTGTATTTTGCATGTGGCTAGATTTCTGTGTAGTTTATCACCATAATTTTTGTCATAAATCCATAGTAAAACATTCTCTGTGTCTTAATGTAAGTTTTAGCAGGCCCTCTGTCTTTCAGGATTGCAGTTTTTCTAACAGGGTCTGACCATCTGTAAGAGCAAAAAAAATGAAAAAACACATACTCGCTTAAGATCAGTTCACACAAAGCTGAAGATGGACAAGATGTAGTTGTAGTGGTTGTTGTAGTAGTTGTAGTGGTGGTAGGTGGTACAGTAGTTGTAGAAGGTGAGCATTCTATTCTTGTGCTATTGATCCTCCATTGAGGAGCCATGGAAGAACAATCATCTGCAATGCTGCCATCTGGCATTCTGCATTCTTCAGTGATGTCATTTGAGCAAGTACCTGAAGGAAACACATTAAAGACATATAACTTATGCCAAAAATAGCGAGGAAACGTTACATGGACCCAAGAAGGGCATGTAAAACATTAAACTCATCAAATAGGCAAGTTCAAGACCTTTCTAGCTGCACCTTTTCACGCTTAGTCAGTAGCTGGTTGCATTTTAACCGGCTCCTGACATGACCCGTGTAAGCAAATGTTAAAACATTTATGAATATTAAACTCCCGCATTACCTTAATTAGAAACGTTGTTTCTCCCACTGGTGTGTACCTATGACCCTCCAGTCTGATTTTAAAATGTAAGCAGGGGAAAAAACACCATTTAATTACACATCCTACATTTACTGGGACTCAGCAAAAGCACATGATGCGTCCTGCTGAGTTGAGTGTTACGTGAAGAAATTTAGGCTGGGGGCCTGCCCAAGACTGAGGAAGGACTGAGAAATAGTTTACAGACCTTAGATATGTATCTTTTTTTATCGGAGACAGTTTTTAGTGCATTTATTGGATTCCATGGGATGCAATGTACCCGGGTCTAGTGTATTTTTCTGTTTTAGAACTGTGCTTCTTTAATCACTTCATGGCAAAAAGCAAAGACCTACAGTTCCAATGTATTAGGAGCTTTTCTTGACATATGCTTTCCTTTGGCAAACAGCGATCCTTTTTCATTTCAAATATTTGTATTCACTCATGTCATCAGCATAAGCAAGACATATAAATAACAATGTGGCTAGCTACTGTATGTGTTTTCTTAGAACTGGAAATATATCCCTTTATGAGCTTGATTTTTACAGCTAGGTCAACAATTTTGTAAACCTGGTCGGACATCAATTTCTCCTCTATTACATCTTTATTGACATATTTTTTGTTTGTTATAAGGCCCAAATTAATCCTAGCCCTGGTGCGCTTAGTGTATGAATATTAAGTAAGTGTATATTTTTCTAAGACTTATTTTTATATGTTAGTTTGATACATAACCATATATTTACACAATAACTAGAACCAAATCTTTTACTTACCACACTGCCCTTGTGTGTTGTAGGAGAATTTACTAAATGGCAGGTCAATGTAAAAGATCATTCCACTGAATGAGATCAAAGCTTCAAGTTCTACAATTTCCACATTCATGTTGATACCAACACTGCTTATGGTAATGCCATCCTTGGTAAAGCCAGGAGTGACCCACTCATTGTTTAGCCTGATCTGTAATAGATTTAATGCATATGGTCCTGTCATTCCCGAAATGTCAAAATATTACATTTATAAAAGCAACAACTAATTTTTCAATGTGCAGATAATATTTGATGCAAGCAACAAAATCAAGCTATTGTTGGATGTTGGCCCCATGGAATTTGGTGATATGATTTATTGATCTCTCCTTTTATTAGTTCCCATGTTACCAGCGCTCACTTGCACATACTGGTTTGCTGTTAGGTAGATATTGTTTACACTGTAATGAGTTGTTTCATAGTGTTCTTTCATGTTTATCAACCTTTTTTAATATATTGATTAAATAGTTTGCTTAGGTGGTCCTTCAGGACCTTCACTAATATTATTATGAATGAAGTTTATATTATATTGCACTAATCACTTTATATGCATTTGTCACTTTGTCCTACAATAGCACAATAGTAGCACTTTATATTGATGTTTTTCTTTTATAACTTTTAATGACTGGTATAGGGAACATTGAGATAGAGGTATAATTATTATTAGGGGCCTTTTATATCCAGTTTTAATTATGTTTTTAAATGTATGTGCTATATGGATTAGTGTGTGCTGATTACAATAAAGTTTCAATATTTGACCCATAGTGTGCGGCGTGTAAATTTAGGGTGCGCTTTGGTTTATCTGGGAACCATATCTTGTATGTATGAAATTTATCCCTGAGGGGGTGCGCACCCTGAGCCAGCACCTTCTGTATAGATTTTAGCGGTGCAGGTCCGCCTCCTTTTCTTTTCAACAAAATCAAGCTACACAGCGTTGCTCAAATTTGGATTGGTTGCTTAATTGTTTTCAGGTTTCAGGACTTTTTAGGGGCTGTATCTGACCACATGAAGATTTTATATCAGGGAATTAAACATTTGGCAATACCAACACCAAATAATAATATTATGTGAATGCAGTTTGGACTGGTGTCTTTGTAAAGTATGTATATGCAAATGGATAGCGCAAAAAATGTTCATTTATTGGGTGCTATTAAGCTGATATAACACTGGACACTTTTAAGAAAAAAGATGATCCTTACCCTGTTTTGCATCTCTCCATCATACAACATTCGTGTCAATACAATCTCATTGGATTTGTAGTAAATTAAGATTGACTGTGGACAGGACAGGCCATCAGCAGCATCACAAAAGTAGTTGTCAACGAGGACTCGGAAGTTGTCATACTTGGGAGTGATCTCCTCTACAAGAACATATGAGCATCTGTCCAGGAAAGTGTAGTAGACTCCATCGAAGGTTATGTAATGTGGATCACCCCATCCAGTGCAGACACCTGTGTAAGATAAAATAAAAAAAAAACAAGTATGCTGAGTATGTGTAACTATCCAATTACTATTATTTGGTTACTAACATGATCATTATTAATAGTAAAATTCTTAGATAGCAAAATTGACATTCTTTTATCCAACTTACACTGGCATTCAGAGTGGTAGCAGCAACTATCTGCGCTCTTCTTTAGGACTGGTGAGAGGCCATTAACACAGTTCAGTGTCTCTACTTCTGGGCAGGTCACTGGTGTGTGAGTTGTCACATTGTTTCCAAGGCATGTAATTACTTCACAGCCATCGATTATTGTCTCATCAATCTGCGAAAGGGCATGGTTTTAATTATTCATATCTACCACTGATATTTTACAAAGAAATGTAATTTGTTAACACAGAGGCTTCCATAGCGTGCCTACTAATGGCCAATGTTTACATTTCTCGAATTCTGTGGTTTTATAAAAGTTTATTAAGCAGTATATTAGGTTTTAGAAGTAGAATGCATATATGTTCAATTTAGAAATCTAGGTGACCATCTGTATATAAATGTTAATTCAGTATGCGAATTAAAAAAAATATTATATTATATTAAATGAATATATAATAATACATTAATATTGTTAGTTGAGTACATGCTAGAAAAAAACAACAAAAGTGAAACATTCAATAGCCTGTGAACAATCATGTAAAATAAAATATTTTATGGTAGCTGAATTAACAGTTACTATTTATAATGGTAAGCCACTTACCATGGTGGCAATGGTAAGCCATTAAATAACATTTTGAGTTTCTTACAAAAACAAAAATAATTTCACTGGCTCTTACCTGATAAACCTGATTGTTCATCACACAGACATCATCCCTTGGTTCTGTGTTAGAGAAAAAAGAATATAACATGATATTTATTGTATTTATTCTGGATTTAATGTGCTATTAGTGTTTACTTATACATACAAACATTACAATTTACAATACAATTCTAATCAAATACTATTGCCTCTCCTTATTATCCAGGGCAGAATCAATTTGATTCACATTTTAGTTGACATAATGCATAGGTAATGCTGGGTAAAGCCTTGAATTCTGTTAATAATGTTATATAGACACCCTCAATAAACAATCTTTATTTTATAAATTTTGGGCTCCTATACTAACATTTGTGTGCCCAGGATTTATTTAAAGAACAGCCATGGCAAAGCAAAAACATAAGCATAGCTGAAGGGACTGTGAGCTTGATGCAGTTTAACATGCTACAATGCTCTTTTCTATTTTTCCATCTCTTAACTAATGCTTAATAACAAGGGATAGGAGTTGATCTTTGTTCAGGTTTAGGTGGATACTGATTTATTACTAATAAAGCCTATTTAAACTGATACATGCATTTGTTGGTCCCCCTGCCCTTATGGGTTGTATATAGTTGCAAGCTTCATCCGCTCTTACTATAACTATTCTTTTGAATACACACATTATTTTGACTGCTATAGTGACACACCACAGGCTGTGCAGCATTTACAAATAAATCAGTAAATTTCCAAATAGATCAACCAGTAAATAAGACAATATATAATAGTGACCTGATCTAGTTGTACATTGTTTATTTAAATTTTGCACTCTTGCTGCATCTAATGATGTACTTACGGCACTCATATGTTGGGCAGCAGTCGCCATCCAAAAGTACTGGAATAGGTTGCATTCCCTTGGGACAGACTATTTCTTTGGCCACACATCTGCTTCTTTCACATTCTATGGACAAACAGAGAAGGGGTTAGTCTTCATATAAATGCGATGTCATCTGCAACTTATTTTAAGGATGACATGTCACTTACGGCATTCATACTTGACGCAGCATGGATCTTTTGCATCTTTTACAGGCACAGCAATTAATCCTTCTTTTACACATGTTATGGGTTCCAGTACTGGGCATTCCAGTGGCTGGCACTGTACAATAAGGGAACCTGCTTGACAGGTACATGACTGGCAGTCAGTGACCCAGGTCTCTCCAGGCTGTAGGTATTAAAAAACATACATTCAATGTATCAATAGGCTGAATAGCAATGCATGTGTATCAGCTGTATGTGTTTAAATTTGCATTAGTTGCCTTTTTGTTGTAAACAGTGAGCTAGGCTTTAGTGTTTAAATGTAAAACTTCCATTTAAAACATGATGGGGTTATTTAATACAATTCTGAATGCTTCCTCTGCCTTTAATTAGGAAATGTGCACTGAGATTAAAAAGCCTTCCAACTCAACACAGTGCAAAAAATGTATTTAAGAAATATTTATCTCATTGACATAACCTTATACTCCATCTCTAGAACTAATGAGTCCCAAGCTCAGGTGCAGGAAATGTAAATATATATTTTATTCCTTCAAATATCTCACAAAAAGAAGGGTAATTTCCATGCTTTATTTTAGAATAAGGCATGAGATAAAGTGTGATTACAAGAATAAACAACATGACAGGAAGTTACAAATGCTTTAAATATGCTGGTTATGCACTTAAACCTTTACTTTAGGTAGGCACAAAAGCTACTGACTTACTTTAGATTTACTTTAAAAACACATTAAATACATTGTTAGATAACACTAATGAATTTTATTTTGTCTATATTGGCGCTGAAACACCAAAAAATGAATGAGGTTGGAATTTTTGCATATTATTTTGAGGAGATACCAACGTCTCGCAGAGTTTTTTGGTGTTTCAGCGCCAATATAGACAAAATAAGTTTTGTGAATAGCCACAGACTGATCCAACACAGTTTGAAACACTCCAGCGAGGTTTTGTTTATTATTTGTTATTCACTTTAAATAGTTTAAGCGCGGTGTTTGATGGAATATATTTTAAATATTTTTTCATCATATATTAATTGTAAACACTAATGAATTGCACCTTATTTCAACTCATGGCTTTCAAACTATTTCAAACATTCCTTGTTTTCTTTCGATATTTTAATGCAAGTTTATGGAATAGATGCCATTGTGTAAAGGTGGAGCAACTCTCTGAACTAGATTAATTCAGTTTATTTTGAATCACCCTAATAAATAATTATTAAGATGAAATTCAAGCACATCATCTTTGATCATGAATTGACTGGCCACAAAGCTTTTATGCTTCTCAGATTTGTGCGTGTGGTGGGGGGGGGGGGTGTCTTCTTTCAACTAATGAATGTTGTCAGTCTGTGATGGAGCATTTTCAAACAATTGTGCAGCAAAGGTATAAAAATAGCACCTGTAAAGTCTTGATGGTGGTATCCTTCATTTCTAATAAACAATTCTCCTTTATACAAGTGCCACAGCATTCTCCTTCAGCTCTCTTGTAGCCGAATCCCTAAAAACAAACATTTCGCCAAGTTTGAATGTTTAGGTCAACAGAAACAGAAATACAAATTTTCAAAAAAATGTCGTTCTTACCAATGCACAGTCTTCATTACTGGAAACTAAGCAGCTTGTGGTGATGCTACCAGTGACTAAATAATCGCCATACTGCATACACTCATAGCGAGTACATTTGTCAAGAGGAGAGGACCAGGTCTCACCAGGCTGAAAACAAAATAAAATATTTAAGATATCAACCATACTTGGGCTGATCTAAGCTTGCCTAGCTTGTCTATTAACACTGAATTACAGCAGCTTGATCACCACTACAACCAACAAAATTATATCTCATTCGATACCTATTTTCAAATCAGTTAAGAAGTATATGCAATATACATACATACATATGAATCAGAAATGAAAATGTGTAATTAAATCAAAATTAAAAATGTTCTACCTTTATGGTAACAATCAAGTCATTATCCATCTTCATTGTGCACTCAACCTGTATACAGTCACCGCAGCACCTGTTTGGTACGTCTATGTACTGGAAGCCCTGTGTCAGAGATTTAACAGTTATAGATGCTCAAGCACAATTTCGATGACCTGTTTGTTTTTGTTAATAAGAAAGCTAACCGGAGCGCAGTCCTTGTTGCAGGTAGTTCTTGAGCATTTAATCAAATTAAATTCTGAAGCTGGATCCTTGTCTTCTGTGCAGGTACATTGCTGACACGCGTCTGAGGATGGTGGGATTGGTTGTCCAGGCTATAAGTTAACAGGAATAACATTAGGAGTCGAATTTTGTACAATAATGTTATGGCTAATAGTCATGGAATGTTCTACCCTACACAATCCAACACCCAAGCCCCTTCAAGCCTTTAAGAGTGCCCTCAAAACCGACCTATTCAGATGAGCCTTTCAAATAACTGACAGCCCAAACCACTTCAGATCCTTTGCCATCATACTAAGTATTTATGACTTGTGACCTACATTTTGTCTCTACCGCTTATCCTTTAGACTTTAAGGGCACAAAGGCAGGGCCTCATCTCCTAGTGTATTTCATTATGAATTTGTATTTATGGATTGAAGTCACTTGTGGCAAGAAAGTTCATGTATTGTTGTTTTGTTTGTAATTCCGAAATGTACAGTACCATAGAAAATGATGGTGCTTTATAAATAGTAATAAAAATAACAATAATTAGAAAGCTCAAAGCTGATAGTTTGAGGCTAGCACATCACTTTAGCTGTCAACAGTGCAAATCTCATGGCAATGGATTTAAATGATCCAGCACCCAGGCCCTAGACCTTTCACATAGAGCACCTAGTGTTTTATAAATGCACACATACATACTAAAATACACTTAACTGTGTTATTTTAAAACACATAAACTAATTTAAATGGTCCTAAACTCAGATTAAAAAAAAATAGAAATTCATTCTTTACCTCCTAGTGTGTTCAACAGTGGGATAACTAAAGTTTAGTTTAGTGACGTGTTATTTATAGTTTTACAAACATAATATTAAAGTTAAGAGTTTAAACTTTTTGTGTGTGAAAATGTGTAAATTGTACTTACTTGATAGGCTACATTACTGACAACACACACGTCCATTGGAACTGTTTAGCAAGAAATAAATAATAACATGTGAATATTACCATCAAAATGAGATGGACTTATTTCCTCATACAAGTTCTACAGTAAGAAAATAAAGTAAAAAGGATATTGTAGTGTAGCCAATGCAGATATATGATAACTCCAATCCTTTATGAGTTGCTACTGTACATTTTATTGGTAACCTCTGGTAGAGATAAGCCATCAAATCTGTCTAAATTCGTTGCCCCTTCTCCTACCTTCACAGGCTAATGGTTGATGCATATATATTAACAGCATCACGATCTACCTAGCAGGGATGCTGGAAAGGCAACAAACACTTCTTATGAGAATGAGCACCTGGATACCAATATGTTTTGATTTCCCAGATAATCACTGCTTACATCATTGTTGAATTTTTAAGACTGACCTTAAAAGTATATAGTCACATACTGCATATTATGTGAACCGATGCACATGATTGTCATTTCATTATAGTCAACTACAATGATGCCCCTTGTAGAGCAAACAATCTTGACTGCACTTAACCATTGCTTAAAAAAACCTGTCACTGTCACTTACAGCGAATTCTGTTTTCAGAAAAGGATGGAACTTATAAATATACTTGTGAATGGGTTCTCATAAATAAAATATGTATGCACTGGGAGATAATGTATGTCGATTTTTTTTCTACAGATCAGATTTGAAGACAAAGTTACTTTGATGTTACTGTAGACTGCAATATATTTTTCATGCATACTTGTTTGCTTAGAAGTGTTATCAGGAGAAATACTTACTGCACTTAAAGCTTGAGCAACAGGCACCTTCCAAATGTTCTGAGACAAGCTGGTATCCGACAGGACAAGTCATCTGTGTGGCTTTGCAGAGGCTGCTGTCGCAAACTATTATCGAATTGATCAAAAATTAGTGTAATCCATAATAGTTAGTAGGAAATACCAGAAAGTACCAGAAAAGATGTTCACTTACTACAATCCGTTAGAGGGCAGCATTGCTGGTCTGGGTTTGTTAGAGTCACAAGGACTAATCCTTCTCCTTCACAGATAATATTCTCCTGGGGGGGACATGAAAGTGCCTTGCACTGTACAGTGCGGGTATTTTCTTCACACACACATGTCATGCAGTTGCTGGTCCAGGTCTCACCAGGCTGTAAATTAATAACATTAAGCTCTTTAGGCATGTTATTGAAGAAACATTCTCAAGGTCAACGTCCTTCCTTGCTTTGTAGCTAATAACTGGTATATACATTATGTTCTAGTGACTATACTACAGAACAAGATACTGCTCTTTTGGCAATACAGATATATTTTAGTACACTACATTGCTGTTGGACATGGGGTAAACATCTAATTTAAAATGTGCCTATCACACTGTTCCAATCATATTCAGATAGTTTTAGCATTTTTGGAAACCTTTCACAAATTTGCAATACTAAAAAGTTTTTGCACCTACGAAGTCTCCGCATAGTAAATTCGGGACAAGAATGGTAATCATGCTTCAGCTTTTGTGAAGTTTACATTTCTAGCTATGGGTAATGTCCACAGAAAGTCAGGCAGAAATATCACCAATAGGGCCAAAGACTATTGTTCCCAGCCACAGCTGACTCTAATCTAACCAAAAATGATGCTTATGGGTGTCGTTTTATTTTTAAATCTATGTTAGATCAGCATTTTGAGTTACATAAGCCTCAGTTCACCTGAGGTCGAACCCTTACTAGAGGTTTTGCCACTGACTTACCGCTTTGGCCCCTCCATCAGCTCCAACACATCCTGAAAAAAGCAAAGGAGACATTGTTTTAATGTAGAATTCATTGTTACTAATTACATTTGAAGTGGCAAAAATAAATTATTTAATTACTACATTAAAAATGAATATAGATGGAATTACTTTCATTTGGAAGTAAAGACATTCCTTAACTTAAAGAAGGTTATCCAAATGAGTTTGAAAGTTTCTGCAATTTTTGAGAGTCTGAGTTTTTAGAGACATTTCAAATAAGAAAAACTCATAAAAAAGGTTAGAGATTAGAAGAGTTTTTTTTTTCCTTTATTGTTCTTGTCCAAAATTTGGGGTTCCTCAAAATATTTTCTGAGATTCAAAATGTAAACCTTTTTTAAGGTGTTTAATTTGAATGATAGAGAGAGAGAGAGAGAGAGAGAGAGAGAGATACTAAGTTAAATTATTTTACATGCTTTACTTACCACAGTCACTGACACAAGTGTCAGTGTAAGTATTAAAAAGCATTGTTCCTGCTGGACAGAAGCAGCCTTCGATTTTACCACTACTGGCACTTGTTGAGAGTCTGCAATAAGAAACCAAAAGTATTGATATTTTTTTCTTTCTAATATGCAGACATGTTTTTTTTTTCTCTGCGACTCTTACCATGCATAAACCCAAATACCAAGACCTTAAACCCTGCCCACCTTTGGTCTCTATGTATTCTTTTGGGAAAGGTATTTTTAGCTCTACCCAAAATCTACTTCTGTCCCACCCAATCATGGCAAGTCATGTTAAGAGACTCTTATCATATTATTGAAGATATGTTGCAATTAGAGACCTCTGTCATGGTTTTAATTACTTAAAATGAGCTTAGGTCAGCTTTCCTGACACTGCATATGTCAGCCCAATCTCAAATATGACATGCAACTGTTCCACTTCCAAATCTGATTTACGGTCAAGAATAAAGTGTTTATTCCTTTGAAGGATCTTTCTGTTTTGTGAAGCTGGCTAAAGTGAATACTAAAAGCAATAATGTCCAGAATGATGGGACAATAACTGCTTTAGACAGCACAAAATAAATTTACTGTATATAAGGTAATAACCGTATTTAAAAATTCCTCACCTGTTTTCACAGGTACTGACATACATTGGTCCACATGGGTCATATATCTTTCCAGCAGGACAGTTGTATGCTATAATAAACGAGGATAAAAAGATTGTTATATGTCATTTACCTAACCAGGAAAAGTTACAAGTAACAAGTAAAAGTTACAAGTTACAAGTAACTTCTAATGCGCAGTAATAACAAAACTTACGGCAAAGGCCTGAAGTTTTTGATCTCCAGTCAACACAGATTCCATTGGAAATGCACAAGGAAGCATATACTTCCAAGCTGGAACATTGCATGGAATCATTGCCAATACGACATGAGTCATACACACAACCTTCATAATAAGCCTGAGGAGGAATGGTGTCATGGCAAGCTGCAAAGAGACTTTAAAGAGAAATATCATGTTAAAGTGTGCCTATCTGAGTAATGGCTAAAATAAGTACATAAATACTGCAGAAATAAAGTATCATGCATGCACTGTGGGTGCAACATAGGTGTTCTGGGAACCAAAACATTTCATATAGTAGTGCAAATAACATGTTAGAGCAAATTAATTAATTCATTTCCCTTAATCTAAGATAGAGGTGCTGGAACCTCACTGTGGATTCTGCAAGTGATTTGAGTTGTACGTTAAGAAAAAAAACACATACTCGCTTAAAATAAGTTCACACAAAGGTGAAGAGGCACAATGTGTAGTTGTGGTAGTTGTAGTAGTTGTGGTAGTAGGTGGTACAGTAGTTGTAGAAGTTAGGCAATCTATTCTTGTGCTATTGATCCTCCATTGAGGCGCCATGGAAGAACAATCACTTGCAATGCTGCCATCTGGCATTCTGCATTCTTCAGTGATGTCATTTGAGCAAGTACCTTTGAAGGAAACAAAACACATCTTTTATCCTGCATCCAGTAAGGCAAATCCTATTTTTGTATTCATGAAATTATTAAAGGCTTGAAATATGCTAAACCAATGTATAAGGTTTAAAATATCTCTTATTCTGCTTGGTAATATACTAGGAGATAGGCAGTATATATATTCAAAATGTACATTACTGGTCAGTAGGTGGTTACATTTAACCTGCTCTTAATATAGTGTAAAAATAACTCTGCCTAGCCTTTCTCTACTATTTTTTTAAAAAGTAAACAGAGACAGGCCTCTAACTACCGATCCTCCCTGGTATCCTGCAGATGTGAGCGCTTCCTGCTGAGTTTCTCTTGCTTGCTGAATGGCTACAGTGCAGAAAAGACCATGAACTATACCAGGGAGAAAGAAATGAGCCAGCAGTAAGGGGACTTAATTTTGCAGATTACACAAAGTAATAGTTTTTTAAATTAAGGCAAGAGGGATGGGTTTAAATAGATACAAATATTTTATTTTAGAGGTCTATAAAAATGGGTATTTATTTTTACTCATTTCAGCTTTGACGAATGTTAGCAATAATTATCTACAATAAAATTGTGTGTGTGTGTCTACACAATTAGATTGACCAAATTGACCACCATGGTTTTGAATTGGTGCTGTTAAAATGACTACTGGGGGTATTACATTAATCACTTTCTGCCAGGAAGACCATCTTGACATTTGTATTTATGTGGAGACCCAAGATATATAAGCTAGAAAACCTAAAAAGGTATCTTTATATTTTTTAAAAAAAGCTTTTATTTTAACCTACAGGGGGACAATTTTGAACAAGTGGTTGATTTTCCCACTAGTACAGAGATACAAGGTTTATTGTTTTTTTTTACGCTCTAGAAAGTTTGTATGGTCGTATCAATTGCAATTGTGTAATCTGATTGCATCTGATTGCTTTTCTACTTTTTTGTGGGTCTTTACTAGACTTGAGCCACTATTAACTTTGTTTATAATTTTAAAGCTGGATTTTCATACATCAACATAAATAATAATAAATGCAATAACTAAAGTTAGGTCATATGCTTACCACATTGTCCCTGTGTGTTGTAAGAAAATTTGCTAAATGGAAGGTCGATTAAAAAGATCATTCCGCTAAATGAGATCAAAGTGTCTAATTCTTCAATTTCCACATTCATGTTGATACCAAGGCTGCTGATAGTAATGCCATCTTTGGTGAAACCAGGAGTGACCCATTCATTGTTTAGTCGGATCTGTAATAGTTTTAAAGAATATGGTGAATTTCCAAAATATCAAATTACTAAATGTGTAGATGAGCTTATTTTCAGTGGACAGATAATACAAGATTTTAAGTAATAACATAAAGCTACACAGTTATGCTAAAGGTAGGATTGTTTGCTTTTTTAAGTTTCTAGGTTAGGGGATGTATAAAACAAACATTTATTACCAGCAGCTTAAATTAGCAGTGTTACACGCTCATAATAACATTATGTAGGTCCCAATATCATTCAGTAAAATTCTGTCTATGTAAGGTTCACCTATAAAAATTCATACACAAGGAATCACAGCTAATAACCTTCTGAGAAGCAATAACAAGCATACTTATCAGGTAATCTAAGCCTCATGTGACACACTACTGCAAAGGGATTTTTATTACAGTACTTCCTATCTGGATATATTTAAAACATTTCTGTAACTTTTGTAACCCTTCTTAAAATCTCCTTTAGAACATCCTAATTAGTGACATAGACTTACCTGTAAAAGATTTGCCACCAGCATGTAAGCCACCTCTCTGGTTGACTGCTGCCAGTGCCATCTTGGAGCACCAGGGGGGTGTAAATTACCCACTTTTCTACCACTTGCTGGGCTAACTTTGTGCTTCTCCCCCCCCCCAGATCAGGTGTGAGCATAAACGTACTGCCTCCCCCACTGCCAGCATTGCACATGTGCATGGTATGAAGGCAGGAGCACGCTGGTTGCTGTTGTGCTACATAGGCCAAGTGAACTTCCTGATTTTCCATGCTGCTGTCAATAATTCCCAAAAACCATGCCTGCCTACTCCACTCCCTCCCCCTCGAGCCCTGAAGATAAGAGGGGTGAAAACTTGAATGAACAGCTCTGAAAGAGCCACAAATAGTGCTTCCCCTAGCTCATCAGTGATCAGCCAGGCTTTCCCAAAGAGTGTATAGCAAATGACACATTCCTCCCTTAAACTGTGCAATGCAAACTGGGATTATGTTTATCTCTCACTTTGCACTGCAACATGCCCAATGCACTTTCAGTTTTCTGTCTACCGAAAAGCCAAAGATGATCGAGGATTAATATTGCAGCAATGACAGTGAGTTGAAAAAATGTTCCTCTACCGGTTAGGGTGGGCTGAGGGATGGACCAGCAAGTCATAATCATTAATATGGGTGTTGGATTACTGTAAGTGAAAAGATGACACTTACCCTGTTTTGCATTTCTCCTTCATACATCATTCGTGTCAGTACAATCTCGTTGGATTTATAGTAAATTAGAATGGACTGTGGACAGGACAGGCCATCATCAGCATCGCAGAAATAGTTGTCAACAAGAACTCGGAAGTTGTCATATTTGGGAGTGATCTCCTCTACAAGAACATATGAGCATTTGTCTAAGAAAGTGTAGTAGACTCCATCAAAGGTAATGTAATGTGGATCACCCCATCCAGTGCAGACACCTGTATAAAGGAAACAAAAGGTGTTTTCACAGGCATCATCCAATGCAAGTATTTTACCCCACATTCTATTATTTGTATTATTAAAATGATCGTTATAAAAGTGCTTACATTACTTTTTTAACACACTTACACTGGCACTCATAGTGGAAGCAGCAACCATCTGCATTCTTCTTTAGGACTGGTGAGAGGCCATTAACACAGGCCAATGGCTCTACTTCTGGGCAT
Organism: Gastrophryne carolinensis; assembly: GCA_027917425.1. NCBI lineage: Eukaryota > Metazoa > Chordata > Amphibia > Anura > Microhylidae > Gastrophryne > Gastrophryne carolinensis. Next base: position 177,497,423 of record CM051241.1, on the reverse strand, counting down.
GCCATTGGTGTGTGGGTTGTCACATTGTTTCCAAGGCATGTGATTACTTCACAACCATCAATTATTGTCTCATCCATCTGCATAAAATTAAATGAATAAATTATTCCTAATGCTGAAAACAAATTCAAACTCCTAAATGGAGGTCAGTTGATCACACAGAGATTGACATTATAATTATCATTTCTACTATTAATTGAAATGTACATTTCAGTGAACATTGGCCTTAAATAAACTGACATACTGTATATACAGTACACATTTTAAATGAAGAATTTAAAGATTTAGTAAAAGAGGAGAAAACCTGTTTTGCCCTTTACCACCTGAGGGTATATTCCAAAGTGAAGGATAATATTTATGTTAATTTGGTATGATGAAAATATGACAAAATCTACCAAAAAAGACTATCCATTAAATCTCAAAATATGGTTGTTATTTGATCCCCTTGGACTTGGTGTGGATCCGTGGAATCAGGCATTGATAATGGCAAAAGAACTTTGCTCACATCTATCTTTCTAGTTCTCCGTGAACATGTCAAATGAGGCTCAGGTCTGGAGACTGTAAAAGCTCATACTCAATCATTATACAGACATTTGTTGGGTTCACCATTATCCAGACCTTTGTGGCCCTGTTCAATGCATGTGTATGGTATATTGCTTTGTTATTGTTTGACAAATCATAATTAGACAAATACCAGCTATTCAGGGCATGTCCTTATTTGAAAGCACTCAGAAAGATTATGTACAGGTTGATTTCTGCCCATGAAATACATCTGCTGTAGATCCATTAATTAAAATAGCTGTACCGTATATCAAGTCGCAAAAAATGCGACTGACCTGACTATCACATCTATCACAGTAAGTTCCTGTTCTTTTTCACAAACAGGTTATGGGAGAGCTTGTTGTAGGTGGAGGGGGGTACAAGTTTAAAAATAAAGAAGTCACTGACTTGTTTTAAGCTTTGGCTACCTAATCATTGTTCCGTAGCCTGGGAACTATACTGAAATATTTAAATATTTGGACCATTTTTTCATTAAGATGCAAGTACAATAATTATTTAGTTGCTACATTAGTCACTTGATAAGATAACATTTAAGACTCCCACAAACAAGAAAACACCTACCTTATAAACCTTATTATTGTAAACACAGATATCGCGTGGTGGTTCTGTTATGGGGAAAAATAAATTCTTAAGTTTTATATACACACACACAACACAACATAAAACCTGCTACTGATTACACAAATTGCCTTCTACGCCATGCTCTGTTCCCAGGACTATTAAGCAATAATGCCACCCTCTTCTTAGGCCCTTATTTCTGAAGGAATAGCGTCAGATAGTGACTGGTGAGCGGCCGGTAATGACGGGCCCCGCCACGAGAACGCCGGCTCCCCACCACAATCACACATTTATCAAGCCGATCCTGCTTAGCGACTGAGATAGCGCCAGATAGCCACTCATTCATCATTATTCCAGCCTCGGCCCACAGCGCCCTTGAACAGCGACAGGTATGACCTCTCGCTACCTGGCGCTCTCCAATGTATTTCAATGGAACAATCTTTAAATATTCATAATTAATTGTTATTAATGTTTTTTTTTTTTTTTTTTAAATGTGAAAAATTCTGTGACAACTTCTGCCATGTTAGTTAATTTTTTTAAGGTAAAAAAAAAAAATGTGCAGAATTGATATTACAGGTCTGATATTCTTCGATTTATATCTTTCAAAATTTTTTTTTTTTTGGTTTCCAAAAATATGGTGGTTTGGGGGTTAAAAAACTACTTTTAACACATCGCCGCCAGCACTCTGGGGTTTAAACATGCATTTCACAGCGCGAGAATTTTTTGAGCGTGATTTTTTGATGAATGTGGTGGGAGCCGGTCGCTCTGACCAGTCGCTATCATGCGCACCCATACATCGCGGAACCTGTCAAATAGCGAATCGTCACCCCGTATTCAACATTACTGCACACCGACTCAGTCGCTATCAACAACCGAAAAATGGCGAAGCACAGCGACTACTAGCGGGCGCTGTGAAAATACTGCTACAGTCGCTCAACTGTCGCTACCTGCCGCTATTAATGAATCGGCCTCCCCGATAGATCCTCCTAAAATATCTGATTGAGAAATTACTGACAATTGCTATCACTATCCAATAGCAGATGTGAGTAATAGCATTACTGGCTGACCTCTGCTTGCCCACTCAACTTAGGGAAGATACTCCAATAATATTCGATTCCTAATGGGAAGCTATCTTTATTTTTTCTTGGTGTGATTTTAAATACATTGGAATGGATAATGGGAATTTTCTCTTTGGGCTGCATATAGGTTAATATTTTGATGTATAAAATAAGAGGCAGTAGCAGCATAATTCACTGTGTCTACTGAATAAAGAAAATAATTTGCCCTTTGCCTTTGAAATTGCCCCATCGCAGGAATTATGTTTTTTTAAATTAAGGGAAAAGGGAATTTCATTTTATTGTGAGGAAAGAGGAGAAATGCTCACTAACCCTCACTGTCTCTCATATTAAAGATCACCTAGATAGCCCCGGTAGCCTACCTAGTGTATTGTAGGCACAAAGCTGTTAGGTGGCAGAGAAATAGTATAGGTAATAAGAGTTTTTTTTACCCCCCTGGGTTTATTCTATACACTACTTCTGCTCTCTCTGTAACTAAAAATACTTTTTGTCATACATGCCACAGGAGGTGTACTCTACTGTAGTTTTAAAAGATCTGTGTGTATTCTTCTACAGGTAACATTACTGGCTGCACAACTGACTTGCGCAATGGCACACTTTAATAATATGGGTTGGACCTGGAGACGGCACATCATGGGGTTAATTTTGCACCAGGTGCAAGAAGTACACTTTGGAGTAAAAAATAGTATTGTAAAAATAGAAAAGTTGCCAATTCACCCTCTTGGTAGACAATGAAAATAAATGGCACTTTTCACTCAAAAGTAGTATGCTTTTTGCAACTGGTGCTGAATCACTTCTTTAATTTAGAACCAGTAGCAAATTGTGCCATTTACGTTTATTGTCTGCCCAGGGAGTGATGTGATATGTGTTTTATTGGACTGAACCCTGAACAAAATGTGAAAAAGATGGCTGTACCCATATATAGTTTTAGCAACAACACAGCAGTATCTTATTGAAAGGCTACTTTTTTCAGTTATCGAATAAGTAGGATTCGAAGATTAAAATTACTTACCGCAAATATAGTCTGGGCAACATGCTTCACCCTCCTGAAGCACTGGGACAGGCTGATATCCATCAGAACACACCATATCTTTCTTCACACAGGTGTTTCTATCACAATCTATAGGCCAACAAAAGGAGGTTAGTTTTCATATACCTCCGAAGTCATAGCATAATCAGTAATAAAGATGAAGAGTTCACTTACAACACTCCTGTATTGTGCAGCATGACTGGTTTGGATCTGTCACAGTCACAAGGACATACCCTTCTTTATTACAGAGGAGGGGTTCCTGTACTGGGCATATCAGTGACTTGCACTGCACAGTGAGAGAATTTGGTTCACAGACACACGTCTTGCAGTTACTGGTCCAGGTCTCTCCGGGCTGTGGATGTATGATATTATTTATTACATAAAATGCCATTTCATTAATCAAAATGATCAAAAAATTGTGTAAAAGTTCTGTATTTATCTGTATTTAGTGTCTTGACTAATAACAGCGGCCTGGACATTAATGAATTATAATAAAATTCCCATGAAAGACATAATACATAAATATTGGGGGGCAATCAAGAGCTGAAACTCAGCTTAAATCATATGCAGATGTTCCTTTAGGGCTACTATTCCTATAAAAAGTAATGTTAATGCTTCTATTTAAGCAAAAACTTAAAAATATGTTGCAGAGCTAGAAGAATATGCAAAAAAGTAAATTAGTTTTTAGTTGGCTTGCTCAGAAAAAACTAAAGTGAATGTACACAGAGGAATGATTAAGCATGTGCTTTTGCTAGCTTAGAAACCCTATTGTATTTGTGTATGTGTTAGATTTTATTTTAGGGCTTTTTTAATAAGATCAACTTACAGATTTGGGCATTCCTTCAGGTCCAACGCAGGCTGGAAAAAAAATAAAACAGAACATTTACCGAAGAACTGCTTAAGGTTTAACAATGAAGTAAATAAATTCATGCGTTTTGCTGTTCAATAATATTTTTGGTTTTAAAGGCTTGGGTGGCCATTGTATGTCTCTTCCTCCTCATTTAACCCATCAGTGCAGTGAGTGTACACAAGCCCAAAGTGGTGGGCCCTAATTACCACACCCATGGAGTGGTTGGGGGAGATAGATACCTGCTCAAGAGCTTCAGTCATGTCCCTTGGTTGGGTATTGAACCTGCTACCAGTGGTGGACTGGGACCAGAAATCAGCCCTGGATTTTTCCTGGCTGGCCCAAGACATCTTGGCTGAGGCCCCCCAACCATGATATTGGAGCTATAGCATTGGGCCTGGGGTTCCCTGGCTTGTGGGTGCAGTGGGGCTGGGTACAAGGGGCTGAAAGGGAGACTAAGGGGGCAGGGATTGAGTGCGGGTGTTAAAAGCAGCAGCCCAACTGGCCCCAAAGCAGTGCAGCCCACCGGGCATTGTCCCGGGTCTCCCTATGGCCAATCCGCCCCTGCCTGCTACCCTCCAGTCACGAGGCCATTTTCTTACCTCTAGGCCATGACTGCCCCTTAAATGTATGTACATAATTTACATACTTACCACAGCTAGGAACACAGGTGTCGGTGTAAGCATTAAAAAGTTTTGTTCCTGCTGGGCAGAAGCAACCCTCAGTTTGACCAGCACTGGTAGATTCTGAAAGACTGTAATAGAAACATACTGTAATGAACATAATGAAATAAAAAAAATGAAATGTTCAATAATAGGAGCAACTAAACAGTATTCCTCAATAATTGTCAATAGTTGTTGTTTAAAAGACAATTCATATATATTTTCCAGTACAATGGCTTATGCGCACAGTGTAAGTAGAGTATTTGCTTAGCAGAGTATTTGCTGCAGTGATTGGGTAATTTTTGAATTGTTAAGTTACCTAGTGGGGTGATTTGGTTACAAGTTGTGTATTGAGCTCTGGCACACACAGTATGAGCACAACGTTTGGTTGTGAGGTTTGACATGGAATGTTCTTTGCAACGTGGAAGGAATTAAAAAGCTGCAGTTAATGGTCCCAGGAGTAAAACACTGATGAGTCAGATGTAAAGGAAAAATAGAAAACCAAAGCAGTTGGTCTTTTTTAAACTTTTGTGAATAGGCCCATGTGAATAGGTGAAGCCTATTATTGTGTGGATCTAGATTTGCATGCAGTTTAATTGTTAATAAAGTTATAATTTAATTATATAAATAAACATACTTGTTTTCACAGGTTTCAACATACACTGGTCCACATGGGTCATATACCTTTCCAACAGGACAGTTGTATGCTACAAGAAATGAAAAAAACACCATTGGATTATGAGACTTTTATATAATGGCAATTTTAGCATGTATTTATTAAAAAAATGTGAGTAAGAAAACTTACGACACTGTCCTCCGGTCTTTGCTCTCCAATCAATACAGATTCCATTGCTAATGCACAAGGAAGCATACACCTCCAAGCTGGAACACTCTACTGATTTATTGCCAACACGACAGGCATCATACATGCAACCTTCATAGTAAGACTGAGGAGGTATAACGTCATGGCACTGGGCAAACAGACTTTAAAAACAAAGAAGCGATCAAAGTATTAAATTTTGAGCACAGACTAATGTATCATAGATGACATCTCAACCAGAAAAAACCCGAACTAAATTCTTAATCAAAATAAACAAATAAAAATTGGTTATGAAATAAGCATCTTCTGTTTATGAAGTATTTCAGCGTCATTAAAAAGGAAAAATACAGTATATGCAAATACATATGTTGTTGTACTTGTATTTTTCACATTTGCAAATTACTTACTCGCTTAAAATAAGGTTACACAGAGCAGAAGGTGGGCAGGATGGTGGTGTAGTTGTAGTAGTTGTAGTGGTTGTAGTAGTTGTAGTGGTTGTAGTAGTTGTAGTGGTTGTAGTGGTGGTAGGTGGAGCAGTAGTTGTAGGTGGTGGAGGTTCACATCCTGGTGTTCCTGGTGTTCCTGGTGTTGAGGAGCTATTGACCCTCCAGTAATAGGCCATATCAGAGCAATCATATGCGATACTGCCATCTGGCATTCGGCACTCTTCAGTAATGTCATTGGAGCAAGTACCTTTGAAAATACACGTATTTAATAAAATTGTACAAAACACAATTTTCTAATAAATGTGCAAATGCACCAATTCTTTTTTTTTTTTTTTTTTGCTTACCACATTGCCCTTGTGTGTTGTAGGCAAATTTACTAAATGGCAGTTCAATGACAAAGATTAGTCCACTGAATGAGATAAAAGCTTCCAGTTCTGGAATCTCTACATTCATGTTAATACCAACGCTGGAGAGAGTAATGCCATCTACTGTGAAACCAGGAGTGACCCAGACATTGTTCAGTCTTACCTATAAAACATGGAGTGTAGAACAAAGTCATCCCTAAAATAGGAGTCTTACACATATTTGAATTATTACACCCTATTTACATCCTTCAATCGGGTAACTATTTTGTCTTTTCATCTACTATCACTTCTCTTTTTCTGAGACTTCTATTTTAACTAGACTGTTGGTTACTCACAATCCATACCACACTCTCAAAGGCACACGGATAATCTTTTTCAAAAAGTTCATAATCTGGTTCGCAACACCCAAATCTCAATACAGTATATCTTGTAATATGTTTCTCTTGTATTGTTTCCACCCATAATCCCCTAATTGGCTGTGGGGAATCTATATTGCTATAAATCACATCTAAAGCTGGATAATCAGTGTTTCCCCTGCTTTTAACATAAACCACAGAACATCATACAGAATAATAATAGCTCATGAATGTATTGACAGCTAAAAGAGAACACGTTTGGACAGCCAGAAGCATGTAAAAGCAGGTGGATGCTGTTACAGTGCCTCTGCTCAGCCAATTATAGTCATTGACCCAATGCCTTACATCATCATTAACATAATAATAATATCATCATCATCATCATCAATAACATTATGTAAAATATGAAGACTGCCTTATGCTAAAAGCCACATGAGGTTAATAAGCAACTTGCCAGCGCCTATTATTTATACACTACAGGTTGTGGCTAGCCACAAATGCATAATTAATACATTTGGTTTGAAGAAACTTCCAGTACCAGAACTTACTGGCACCCATAGTACTAGCAAAAAAATGTATGTGTAGCCCTGGCACAGTAGAAGGTTCTCTGTTCAACCTGAACCCTTTGCAAAAATTCATTTTTCTTAATGTTACGTTACTGTACTACAGAATAAAGGTTAAAACATGCTAGTTCCTTTAAAACGGTCACACACATTTTATTAGTCTTTAATAGCCACACAACACTTTCTATTGGTGTAGACTAAGACCACCAAACCTACATTAACTTAAACTGTTTTGCATGTAAAACAATTGAACCTCTTACCATGCTTTGCATGACTCCTTTGACCAACGTACGTGTCAATATAATCTCATTGGATTTATAGTAAATTATGATAGACTGTGGACAGGACAGGCCATCAGCAGCACCACAGAAATTGTTGTCAATGAGAACCCGGAAGTCATATTTGGGAGTGATCTCCTCTACAAGGACATATGTGCAGTCATCTAGGAATGTGTAGTAGACTCCATCAAATGTTATGTAATGTGGATCACCCCATCCAGTGCAGACACCTGTATGAAGGCAAGATTTTAATGTTATTTTTGTCATTTTCCAGAGTTTTTAGTTCAGTGATTCAACTATTATTTATATCAGGGTATTGTCAATTTTACGTCACTTTGGGGGATCTACAGCCTCATTTTATGTTTGGTCATTGAAGATTACAGTAAATTCATTTTAACAGGTAATCCGTTGGTTCTATAGGTGTTGAATGACATTCATGAACTTTCTGTTTTCCCACCACAGACATAAAATGAGGCTAAATCACATTGGGTTCTCAGTCTCTGAAAATAGTATTAGATTTACACTAACACATCACACAGTATGATTGTCATTTCCTTATCAAACTTACACTGGCATTCATAGTGGTTACAACAACCATCGGCACTCCTTGTTGCAACTGCTGGGAAGCCATTAGCACAGGTTGGTGGTTGTGATTCAGGGCATGGCATTGGAGTGTGGTTTGTAATATTGTTTCCAAGACATGTGACCTCTTCACATTTGTCATTTTTCCATGTTTGATTGGTCTATAACATGTAAAAAATGTATTATCATTATTAAGAATCATTTTAGGAATTTAAAATGCTAATAATCACATCAAGTTAATAGTTGTATATTGTGTTATACTGTACAGTATACAAACTATTTTAGGATATCCCTTTGAAATAAAATAAAATAAATAAATAAATAAAAAGTCCTATCCAGCCAATATAGTAGTCTGACAAGTAACATATTTTTGGTACTATTAATTAACTGATTAACTTTCTGTCTGGTCACCTGGGCCAGTGAAATTAACTATTTCCAATTTAAAATGAGACAAAAGAAAAAAAAGTTAATCTTTAAAGTGGACCAACAGTCTAAAATGAATTAAATCAGACCACACAAAGCAAAGTGCTCATATGCATCCCTCCCCAGGGCAATTTAGATTGCTGCACATAAAAAAATTAACCTTTTTCTAACGCCTGCAAACAGGAAGTCGTGCTGGGCTTCCTGTTACTGTGCATTTCAGTTCTGTCAGTTGGGAGAGGAAGCTACAAAATAGCTGCTACCTTTCTTTTCCAATTGTGCCAGGCTGTTGGTTCAGTTTAATTGTGGTGCATTTAAAAATGTTTAACATTTTAACATATTAACATTTTTAGTATAAATCTACTTACCACATAAACGATATCATTGACCACACAGATGTCCACTATTCCTGTATAGAGAAAAAAAAAAAATTCTGAATATTGAAGGATGTTTAGATGACTACATAAAATACATAATAAAATAGTAAACACAAGCTTACTATTAACCAGCATAGAATTTTATATTATAGGGGCCTGATTTATCAAGTTTGCCATAGAATTATCAAATATATATGATATGATAGAAACATAGCTCAAATATTGTTGTGATCTTCCTACAGATGTAGCATGACTAACTGGGTTATTTCAGCACAGAAGCCATTGAAAAGAAGCCCCAATGGAATTGAAAAACATTGAAGATAGTACACTGCTCCGGAGCCTTAAAGGAAGAGTCTACTGAAAATTTTGTCTATAGCTCATTGTTTTCAGTATGAGCTTGCCTACACAGACCATGTCCAATCACCAGTCGGAACCAAGAAGCCCAGGTCCATGTTTCCCAAACCAAAGCTGCTGGAGGACAATTGGTGGTGTGGAAGCAATAGTAAGTTAAGGGGGTTGTCTAGTGCCCTTTTGCACTGCCTAGCCCCAAAGCCTTTGGACTTTTTCTTTAAATTGCATGTTAAAGAATGCTGCACCGGTACTTTCCCAAATCCACAGCCAAAATAAAAAAAAAAAAAATGGTGAAATAATGGGCTGTGTAACCTGCCCATTATATCCAATGAAACAATGACCAAAACCAGGCACACGCTGCTAATATAGTACAAATGCATTTGTTACAGTGTAATGGCGTGCACTACTCTAACAAATAGCTAAATTCTGTGTATACATAAGCCTATGTATACCAGGGCAGCACATGCTGGCACAGTTTGGCATAGTGCTTGCTATTTTAATTGTTAACATGAAATATGATCATGAGTGCTGTTATTATTACTTTTGGGGGGCTTAATGTTTTACCATAACATGTACATCTCTGTTTATGTGTTACCCAAAATAAGGGGTATACGCTACTGGTGAAAATCTCACTCTAGGTGGGGCACCACAAAACTTGAACTGTAAGCAGAAAGTTGCCACTTGAAAGGACCTATATTCAGCAGCTATAGCAAATTCTACAGAGATGCTTAAAGGTGAGCTGGGCAGGTAAAAGGTATCAATGCCAAAGTTAAGAAAAATCTCTTTATATGCCTGCGGATTTTGACAACGATCTCTTAAGGATCTGATTACGCAGCTCTTTTTAGCAAACCATCTAGCGACAGCCTTTAATGCAAATTTTTTTTTTTTCTCTTTCTCCTTTTTTTTTTCTTTCTTTTTCTCTCTTGTATATCTTTTCTTCTCCCCTCTTCAATCCCTATCCATTTTTCCCTACCCCACCTAATCTATTCTCCCCCAACCTGGTTACAGTCCTTTTAGGATAAGCTACTACTTTTCTATGGCAGGATGTAGGTCCTATTGAGTGTTATAGATTTTATATCCAGTAGGTGGTAGTCTGCCTACTGATCTTAGTCGTAGTCTACACTAGACATAGGGTCATTTACGTATTGATTTAGTAATGGTATACCAATATTTTCTGCGTTATAGTTTTCAAAAGTATGGTTGGAAAATTGAAAGAGGCATATTGAGCAGAGCTCTTTGCTGTAATTGGATGTATCTTTTTGGAAAAACACAAAGGTGTACTGTGCTGATTATCTCTCAATAAAAATGTTTGAACAAAGAAAAATCTCTTTATCATTGCTCGTTTTGCTGCTGTGATGTAACCATAACACATAGATTTACTAGATGGAACATTAATTGGAAAAGTAAATATAAATCACAATAAACTTGACAAAAAAATACTTTGCATACTTACTGCAGTCATAGGTCTCACAGCAGTCACCATCTCGAAGCACTGGGACAGCCTGGTATCCCTCTTCACAGATCATAGGCTCAGGCACACAGAAAGTGCTGTTGCACTCTACAGTGGATAAATAGGGGGTTAGTAGCCATACCCACACAATTAGCGCTCATAATGTGTAGTAATAATAAGTTCACATACGGCATATTTCTGTCAAGCAGCATGGTTGAACTGGGTCTTTAATAGTCACAGGGACGAATCCATTCTTCTCACAGGTGATTTCTTGTAGCGTAGGACATGCTAGTGCCTCACACTGAACTGTCATGGAATTCTTTTCACAAATACACTTTTTGCAGCCGCTCTCCCAGGTTTCTCCGGGCTGGGGATATACAATATATTATAATTATTCCAAAATTAAAAAAAAAATGATAAGCCTTTTTTTTATTATTTACAAGGTTTCCCTTGATTGCTACACTAGCATAGTTAAATGTATGAGTAATACCAACATAGGCCCTGATTTATCATGCACTTCTGCCAGACAGTGCTTCAGTAGTAAAACACAGGGTAGTAAAAAATATAATAAAATATTTTTTTTTTCGTACTTGCACTACAAGAACATTGGCAGCTGGATTACCGCAATGACATCTTGCATGCTGCCATCTCCCTGTTACCACTGTCTAGTTTGAACACATTTTAATATGTGTTTTTAATTTCATTTTAATTTTCTGCCCACACTTTACTACATTTAACTGAGCAACATGAATGCTTTTGTGTGGGCATTGAATACAGTACATTCTTTTAGATATAATTCATGATACAGTTCCAAAAGTGATCCAACATTCATTTTATAAAAAATGAGTCTGGTCATAGTGGGCATCCAAATTGCTTTTACCCCTTGCACATACCCCCTAGAAAGCCTAGATTCCATACATTCTCCCTGCTCATTATGTGCAATTCTACGATTTCCCTCTGGTGGTCACATGAACCACAGTACTCTTGGTAGACTTGGTAATCTAGACCTCCAGCATCAGCCATGAGGCCTGGTTTCACCAAGAAAGCAAGGAGCTGATAAGAAAAAGCAAGCTTTTGAAGGGTATAATCGGGGGACTTTGGCAACTGTGTTACAATTATAATAGCATATACAATTATATGCTCTAATATGTCTGTATTCTGTAGGATTTTTAGATTTATCACAGATTGTGTTTTAATATAGGTTTTTTTTTAAATATAGGTTTTAAAATGTTCCAGGTATCAAGGGTTCTATTATAGCTTTAATTTGTTTATGAAAAATCATAGACCATGAGCCTTATTTTATGAAGTGGGCCATTTAGTGTCATTTTGCAGGCATATGGGTCCGTTTGGAGCGCCCGAATGTATTTATATTTTGCCACTGTTTTTCCAGAATGACACTGCAAGTCACAAGGTCCAATGTTAAATGATCAGTTTGGGTTGGCACGCTAGGTATTGGCAGGCCTGTGTCAGCGTCTGTTGGACCCTTATGCCAATTAGAACAGTGCCAGTGAACGCCACTTGGTACCGCCAATTTTTAGGCGCTGCATACCATATTCAATCATTTTTGGCACGCTGAAAAGATTGGTGCTGTATTTAACAGGGTCAGAATTTCTTCATTACAGTTAGAGTATATCATTGTTGTGAACAAACAGGACCAACTGTAAAGTGCGTTTAGGCTGCGTTTTTGTTGTTTAAAACTTCTTTATTGAGTCCTATTGTATGTATGTTTACCTTTATGAATTGCAAGTTTAAATGTGTTCAGACAAACCTTTTGGTTCCCAGCTATCATTTATGTGGTGTAAAAAAACATTACCAATCAATTGTAGTGAAAATGTAAAACTAAGCACAATTTTCTATTGTTTTAAGAATCAAAGGTGGGCTTTAAAAAAAAAACAGCTGAACGTATAATATTTTATTAAGTTTTTAAATCAACTTACAGCTTTGGGCATGCCTTCAGGTCCAGTACAGGCTGTAAATAAGATAAATAAGATAAGATAAAGAAGGTTTGTATTTTAAAAAGAGTTAGCATTTACAGAAGAAGAGTAATTAAATGTATACATATATTTTAGGTTTCTTTCTTTTTCAATGTTAATATGGAATTCAGAATTAAAAAATAAACATGTGAATATATATATATATATATATATATATATATATATATATATATATATTATTTTGCTAATATGGAATTCTGAATTAAAGAATAAACGTAAATGTTTCTCTCTCTCTCTCTCTCTCTCTATATATATATATATATATATATATATATATATATGTATATACATATATATAATTTTGCTTCTTGCTTTTCTACATTCAGTCATGACAACAAATAAATCTTTACTTACCACAGCTGCTGACACAGATATCAGTATAAGTGTTGAAAAGTGTTGTTCCTGCTGGACAGAAGCAGCCTTCAGCTTGGCCAGTAGTGGTCATTTCCATGAGTCTGTAAGATATGGTAGATAAAAATGATCATGCTGGAATACTGGAGGCATATTTACATATTTACCTCCTCTTTAAATGTATTTATTAAAGGATAGATTTACTTGTATGTGATTTAAAGTGACAGACTATGCAACAGCAATAAAAGGCCAGCAAGAAGCTCACCTCATGCCTGCCTCGGGTGCCTCTCGTGTATTTCCTGCTGTTCCAGGTAGAAGCCATAGCAGGGCTCTAAAGTTTTCCCTCCCCTCAATTCTATTACTGCAGAGATTTAGTCTAACAGCCACTCTGTCCCTTGGAGCTCTCAGTGCAGGCAAACATGGCAGCTGGCTCTGACCACATGACATGCCCTTCCTAGCTCAGCCATGCCCAGAATTTAAATTGATTTTGATAGGCTTTAAAATAGCTAGTTTTACACAGTTTCTATGGGGGCATGGGAAGGAGTTAGGTTGTGCCTGGTCAGGTACAGACTTTAAGAAATGTTTCCCCCAATTTTTTGTAATTTAGCAAATTTAGCAGTTACTGATATGTCTCTATTCATCAAATTTGCTATGCCAGGAAGGATAAGGATACAAAATAAAAATGATCATGAGGATGGTCATTACACAGTCCATAATAATAAGCAGTGTGGCAAGCCCCCCTTCTCCTTACATTAGTATACAGATTTGAGGATTGTTTTTCTTTTCCCTGGTAGACATATTATTACAAGTATGTTTCATGTTTTTTGTATGCAAAGGAGAAGAAAACTAACTTCTACAAAAAGAGATTTCTCAGTCATTATGATTCATGTACTGTAGTGTAACTGTAGTGAGGTCAAAAAAAGAATGAGAAGATGATGACAATTTAGGAGGGGAATATAAATTATATTTATTAATACAGTCTTACTTGTTATCACAGGTTTCCATGTACAGTGGTCCACATGGATCATACACCTTTCCAGCTGGGCAGTTATATGCTGCAATATCAAATAGACAAGACAGTTAGGTGGGACTTCTGATGCATATTTTTACATTGTGATTCAACTAATGATCACAACCTATAGAATTAAAAGCAGTAAGAGAAAATAACTTACGGCATTGGCCTCCAGTTTTCCCTCTCCAGTCAATACAAATTCCATTGGCAATGCACAAGGAAGCATAGACCTCCAAGCTGGAACATTGCACTGATTCATTAAGAACACGACAGGCATCATACTTGCAACCTTCAAAGTAGGGGTCGGGAGGTATCACTGAATGGCATTCAGCAAAAACGCTGTTAGGATAAAAGAAATCAAGTTAAGGTGGCTGCCAGATACAGCTGATTTATCATTCAACAAATAATACCAACTAAAAAGTTGAAAATAATCTGTAAGTGTTATTATCTTTTATTATTTTTCACTAAGAAGTCTGTATTTAGTTGTCGAATTGTCCTATTTTTGCACTAATTTGGGGAAATCTATTGATAATTGTACACGAAGTGTAAAGCGGGTCTAACCCCCCCATGCTATAAAAACATGTCTGGATTTGGACTCATTAAAAACAAACATTTCCACTTTAGGCATAGACAGTCAAAACAACCAAACCTGCTAAAACTGAAGGTTCTCGAACCAGTTGGAAACAAGTAATAAACTATGACTTTCCTCACTTTCCTCAGGTATAATTTTTTAAATAAATAGATAAATAGCAGTGTTCTTTGGCATGCAAATTCTACCAGGCATAGGCCTTTTCCCATTAATTGTAGTCCTTTAAGGAAATGAGGACTGATATAAAAAGTCTGCAAAATTCTTTTAAGCAACTTAATAAAAAAATTTACAATTATTATTGATCCCGATGACATTCACACAAAAAGTGTCACAAAGTAATATAAGGAAACCATCATATTGACTTTATTATTGAATGTATTATTTAATCAATATGATGTAATTGATATGAAAATAGTAACAAAAATGTATCAAAAACATTTTGTCTATTTTGAACAATACTATTACTTACTCGCTTAAGATTATGTTGCATAGCGAGAAAGATGAACAAGTTGGTGGTGTAGTTGTAGTAGTTGTAGTAGTTGTAGTGGTTGTTGTAGTTGTAGTGGTGGTAGGTGGTACAGGAGTTGTAGGTGGTTCACATCTTGGTGTTGAGGTGCTGTTGACCCTCCAGTAGGGAGCCATGGCCGAGCAATCATCTGCAATGCTGCCATCTGGCATTCGGCATTCTTCAGTGACGTCATTGGAGCAAGTACCTTTGTGGAAAATACATCATTGTAGTTTCATTCTTAGGCCCTTATTTAACAAGGGATAGCGACAGGTAGCTTCTGGTGAGCGACCGGTAATGACGGGCACCGCCACGAGAACGCCGGCTCCCCACCACAATCACACATTTATCAAGCCGATCCTGCTTAGCGACTGAGATAGCGCCAGATAGCCACTCATTCATCATTATTCCAGCCTCAGCCCACAGCGCCAGCGTCCGACCTTGAACAGCGACAGGTAGGACCTCTCGCTACCTGGCGCTCTCCAATGCATTTCAAAGGAACAATCTTTAAATATTCATAATTAAT
Organism: Gastrophryne carolinensis; assembly: GCA_027917425.1. Classification (NCBI taxonomy): domain Eukaryota; kingdom Metazoa; phylum Chordata; class Amphibia; order Anura; family Microhylidae; genus Gastrophryne; species Gastrophryne carolinensis. The sequence continues at coordinate 177,481,707 of CM051241.1, read as the reverse complement.
TCATATTAATGTTTTTTTTTTTTTTTTTGTTAATGTGAAAAATTCTGTGACCACTTCTGCCATGTTAGATATTTTTTTTTAAGGTAAAAAAAAAAAAAATAACTTTGTGCAGAATTGATATAACAGGTCTGATATTAATGTATTCATATTACAAAATGTAATTAAAAACTTGTTTTTTTTGGTTTCCAAAAATATGGTTGTTTGGGGGTTAAAAAACTACTTTTAACCCATCGCTGCCAGCGCTCTGGGGTTTAAACATGCATTTCACAGCGCGAGAATTTTTTGAGCGTGATTTGTTAATGAATATGGTGGGAGCCGGTCGCTATGGCCAGTCGCTATCATGCGCTCCTATACAGCGCGGAACCTGTCAAATAGCGACTCCTCACCCAATATTCAACATTACTGCACACCGACTGAGTCGCTGTCAACAACCGAACAGCGGCCAAACACAGCGACTACTAGTGGGCGCTGTGAAAATACTGCTACAGTCGCTCAACTGTCGCTACCTTCCGCTATTAATGAATCGGCCTCCCAGTCACGTCAGGATATATGCAAAGCTCTGAAATCTCTTTAATTAAAAAACTAATTAGAGCAAACACATTACTTACCACACTGTCCCTGTGTGTTGTAGGCAAATTTACTATATGGCAACTCAATGACAAAGATCAGTCCACTGAATGAGATGAAAGTGTCTAAATCTGCAATTTCCACATTCATGTTGATACCAACACTGCTAATGGTAATTCCATCCTTGGTGAAACCTGGAGTGACCCACTCGTTGTTCAACCTAACCTGTAAAATGCAAAAGATTAAAAAGTTAAAATAGCACCAGAGTAAAAGCATAATAATTACTGCATGCACTTAGGTAGACATGTGTTAATGACTACCAGCACGCTATGTAGTAATGTTTAAATGGATATCAGTTTAATTCGTTTCTACATATAGATATTGTATATTAAAAAGACTGTGTACCACTTAAAGCTGTAAATATGATTGAACAGTTGGAAACTAACATTTATTTAATAAGTTTACTAAAGAATAAACTAGTAAAGTAAACATTTTATGGCCTTTACACATTTATTTTAAACTCAAGAGCAAGCAATTAACTTACCCTGTTTTGCATTGTTCCTTGGTACAACATATGTGTCAACACAATCTCATTGGATTTATAGTAAATCAGGATAGACTGTGGACAGGACAGGCCATCAGCAGCATCACAGAAATAGTTGTCAATGAGGACTCGGAAGTTGTCATAGTTGGGTGTGATCTCCTCTACAAGAACATATGTGCAGTCATCTAGGAATGTGTAGTAGACTCCATCAAAGGTAATGTAATGTGGATCACCCCATCCAGTGCAGACACCTGTGCGAGGGCAAGAGTTCAATGTGTTATTTTCCTTAAAGAGATATTTCAAGTCTATTTTAGAAATTTGTATTTTTTTAATTTAAATCCTAAATCTGAGAAAATTGTATTATATCTTACATTGGCATTCGTAGCGGCTGCAGCAACCATCCTTTTTCATGACTGAAGGAAAGCCGTTTGCACATGTCAGTGGTTGTGCTTCTGGGCATGTCACTGGCCTGTGAGTTGTAATATTGTTTCCCTCGCATATGACCTCTTCACAGTTGTCATTTGTCCATGTCTGGTTGATCTGTTAAAAGGTTTATTTGAATAGTTGTCATTAAAGTAAGCATATATTACAATACTTAAAGAGGAACAGTCAAAAAACCAGAACAAAACAGCAAACAGAACTCATATGCATCCCTCCCCAGGGCAATTTAGATTGCTGCACATAAAAATTCATTTACCATTTTCCAACTCTTGCTGTAGTCAATTTTAAAAACAAGATGGTGGCTCATGTATTTGCAGGCCGCCTGCAAACAGGAAGCGCTGCTGGGCTTCCTGTTACTGTGCATTGTCAGTTATGTCAGTTGAATCCAGGCAGCAGCATGGCTTAGATGCTGGGAGAGGAAGCTCCAAAATGGCCGCTACCTTCCTTCTCCACCTGTGCCAGGCTGTTGCTCCGGTTTAAGCATGAGCTGGCATGTCTTACATCATTGTAAATGTGACTGTCCTGCAGGGAATTTTGTTTTATTTCATATCCACCCCACATTTATAATTTGCACCACAATAAGATAACAAAATGAACCCTTACATTGGATCCAAAAAACTTTGAGGTGACTTTTGCTCTCCCCACCAACACCTATAATTTCTGTTTCATTTTCCATGTTCATCTCTAGACAGCAAGCCTGATTTTTGTGTCTGTGCTAATATAAGAGTGGACCTATGCAGATGGGTCCTTCTGACTGACAGGAGCTAGGGGTACCTTACCATGGTCATAAAACCAAAAAACTCATATTAAGTTTTCTTACCTTTCTCCCCTCACCCTGAAACAGAAATCAATTATGCCAACAGACTAGACTTTCCTAATCTCATAGTAGTTATAGGTGTGCTATATGCTATGGTACTAAATTAGGCATAATTTGTGGACAAGCATACTTTTTTAACAATCATTTCTACCTTTAATCAGTTCGCATTAATATTATTAGTATTATTAGCAAATAATAAAATTCTCTTACCCTGTAGACTTTATTATCAACAACACAATCTCTTATTCCTGAGAGAGAGAGATAGAGAAAGAGAGAGGTGAAGCATATTGTTATATATTGAAAGCAGAAGTATAAGCTAATAAAATGTAAGCTTTTGAAATATTTGTCCTTTCTTGAATACTTTTAGTGGTATCTCTGTATTGAAAGTGTGATGTTTGGGGAATCTGTTGGCCTCATAAGGGTCAATTCATGGTCAGTTGTGTCAAAAAGCTCAGGTGGAGCACAAATTATTCTGCATGCGCCTAGATGCATGATTCATGGCTGCATGTACATGGTGGCTGAAATGCGCCGATTTGCGCCTTCCGCAAGGAAAATCTGCTGTGTTTAAGAGCAAATGGCCCTGCCCCATGCACATTTGGCTGGCTAAGCACTTAACTGCTCCCATGGTCCCCCATGTTTTCCCCTTTCCTTTACTGTTTTTACATAGCAATTTGATATCTCCAGCTTCTGTGTTTTCTGCGATTTTTGGAGTTTATTCACCATGTTTTTGGGGGTGCTATTTTTGGGTAATATCCTTATTCCAGTTAACCCTTAATGTTTTTTGTCCCAATGTTTTGTCCCAGGCGTTCTCTTTAACACTCCCTCCCCATTTGGTTTGCAAATTTAATGCTTAATTTATTGTTTTTGCTAAACTTTGGGGCCCAATAACACTGGTGTTTTCTGCAGTAAGTTTTGCTTACTTGCTGGTCAGTCATGAGTGTGCTGTACGTCTGGCAAACAAGTTTTTATTTCAAGTAGCGGACAGTAGAAAACATAGTAAATCACCCCCAAATTACTAAAACTATTCTGAAATAGTAAGCCAATACTGTGGGAGAAAATTCCAGCTGTTCGAAAAGTTACTTGAGATTTTTAGGTTATGTGACTTAGCAATCTTCATTAGGTACTTACTGCACTCATAGAATGGGCAGCAAAGGCCATCCATTTGCACTAGGATAGCCTCTAATCCATCGGGACAAGTTATTTCTTCAATTACGCAGGCGCTAAGAGTACAATCTGTGGATAGATAAAGTAAAGGTTAATGGCCATATAAGGAAGCTTTATCAATGATTACAACTAGTGATGGGTGAATGATTTTTTTAAATCCCCAATTCTGCCTCTGGAGGCATCTTGACATGTGCCCCCCCTTCCACCAGGGTGGGAGACGGACCCCCATAGGCAGAATTGACCCCCCCAATTCAGGTCCCTATTGATTTCAGTGGTGACCAGATTCTGGTCTGGGTCCACGAACCAGAACTTTTATTGAAAATTCAGCCAAACCCAAACATTGATTACAACTTAAAACATAGAGATGAGGTGTTAACTTACTGCATATATTCTTTGAACAGCATGGCTGATTTGGATCTGTCACAGTCACAGAAACTAATCCGTTCTCATTACAAGAGAGTTCCTGAAGGCTAGGACATGCCATATCTGTGCACTGTACAGCAAGGGTCATTGGGTTACAGCTACATGTCTTGCAGCCAATGTTCCAGGTTTCTCCAGACTAGAAAATACACAGAATTTTGTATTTAATTTAATATATTGTTCTTCACATAAACTTTGGTCTGAAGATAAAATTCTACACATTTTACAGCAAATAAGTGCACAGTTCTATGATATTGTTATCTTAAGCCATATCTGGTGGCACAATAGATGAGCAGTTTACAGAGAATCAGGATCAGTCCACTATACTCTAGGTACACTAGAGCCAAACTATCAGCATTCTCAATCTTTCCTTGTGACTCCATACAACTATTTTAGTTGTTATTTTAGTAGACTAATAAAGGGTATATATCAAGAATAAAAGACTAGTACACACTTTGAACAGATGACCCCTTTAACAGAGATGCCTAAAAACCCTCTGGCCTCTGTGCCAAGTGGTACATCCAAATTAGCAAAGATTTTTTGTGGCCACTGGTTTATTGTGGCACCTTTGGTCTGATCTGTTTCTTCTTACTACACATGGTCTCTATACCAATTTTTAAAATGGAATTACATTAAAAGAAGAGGGTTTAAAATCGACTTACAGCTTTGGGCATTCCATCGGGTCCAACGCAGTCTGGAAACAAAAAAATATGTATCATTAATTTATTTCTATGAAAGGGCTGGCTGTATCTATCCACTAAGTTATATTAATGTTTAACTGGGAATGAAAAATCTGTACTTACTGTCACAAGTGGTGACACAGACATCAGTATAAGCATTGAATAGTTTTGTTCCTGTTGGACAATAGCAGCCTTCGGTTTTACCAGTACTGCTACATTGCACAAGTCTGTAGTACATAAAAAGTTAGAGTGACCTTAGAAGGAATTTTCACAATATTGCAATATATGCATAGAAACATAGACTGACGACAGAAGGGGGCACATGGTCTATCTACTTGGCACTGATGATATAGCTATTAAAAAATATAGCATTTGCTTTACCAAAGATTATGCCTATGCTGTGTGTTACAAATACAGCAAGAAGCGCTACCCCTTTTAGGGGAAAGCTCTTGGGGCAGGAATGGGTAAAAGGAAGTAGTTCAGAGAGACATGTCTGCTGAAGAGATTTGGATGTAGAGATGAAAATAAAATAAGTTGCTGATGACTTGACAGTGGCTGACTTTCATGAAGAAAATGTCACTACTTATCTACATTTCGAAATTCTGCCAATTTTCACCTTTACCAGCTCTAAGCTAAAAAAAAATCCTACAATACATTGACATGAATAAATCAGGTGTAGCGCCAAGAGTTATTTCTAAATCAGCATGTGGGAGTCTGGGGATGAGATCTTCAGTTTTGATGCCTTTCATTAGATGATACCCATTCCACTGTGGTGTGGAGCCAGATAGACAAAGCCAATCTTGTGTATTAAACAGTCGGACCTCTTCTGCTGACCTCTGTAAAATAGTTCCCGGGAACTCCCTCTTGGTAGGGATTTTTTTGTAATTTTTTGGGGGTTTAAACTATTTTATTAATATGTCAAATACGGATGGACTTCCTTACCCTTTCAAATGGCTGTGAGATGTGTGTTATTCACAGCAACATGTACTTTATCATAAATATAATTATCTATTTCGTCCGACTCTAGTCTATATTTGCCTAGTATCAGATTGTGTTGCATAGATTGTATGTAAGGTAAATGTATGGACATTTGTAAGGTGAAGAGGGAGAGAGGTCCACAATGGTTTACTGCATTACCCTCTAAGCACAAGAGAGGTATACCTAAGATGATAGCAAGAGAATGTCTTACCTGTTATCACAGGTTTCAATATACATGGGTCCACAGGGATCGTAAACCTTTCCAGCAGGACAGTCATATGCTACAATGTTTGAAACAAAGACAATAATGTTGTGGTCTCTCTCAAGATACAATTGTTTCAGCATATCCATTTTAAACTAGAATAAAAGCAAACTTACGACACTGTCCTCCAGTCTTTGCTCTCCAATCAACACAGATTCCATTGGCAGTACACAATGAAGCATAGATCTCCAAGCTGGAACACAGTACTACATTCTCTTGGAAACGGCAGGAATCATACATGCAACCTTCATAGTAAGAATCGGGAGGTATGACATCGTGGCATGCAGCGAAGACACTTTAAAAAAAGAAAAGCAGATAAATAATGGTTCTAGCACTGATAAATGATACATTCATATATGGTCTGCTATGCTGGAAGAACAATATTAGTGTGTTATATCTGTCTGAATGCTACAGAAAGCAGTATTCTGCCAATCTGCTCCCTGTTCATTGTCTAAGTCCTGGTGTCTTGCATTGTGGCAGTCAATATGTTGAATACAACTCCCCTGAACATGCATCCCCTACATAGCTTCATTATTCTGTTCTACATGCAGTAATCACCTGTGTTGTACCCCAAATAGTGGAGCTGTGGTGTATGATGTATCTTATCCATGGTTTAAACATGTACAAGAGCATTGTGCACCTATTTGACATGTGCAACCATGTAAAAATATGCTGGGAAAAACAAGGTGGTATTGAAAATATAGAAGACTCTTTACAGCTATGAAATGATTATTGCCTTTTTATGTACTGTGAAGTATTTGGGACTTAACAATTAAACTGTACTTTGATTTATTTTAATAATGTAATCAAAATATAACATTTATGCAAACATGCAAGAAAAAAACACTCACTTGCTTAAGATAATATTGCACAGATATGAAGACTGACAATCTGTTCCTGGAGTGGTGGGAACTGAAGTTGTGGTAGGTGGTGGAGTTGTCAAAGAATGTGGTGGTGGTGGTGGTGGGGGTACACAGCTTGGTGTTGAGGAGCTATTGGCCCGCCAGTAAGGAGCCATGGCAGAACAATCATATGCAATACTGCCATCTGGCATTCTGCATTCTTCAGTGATGTCATTGGAGCAAGTACCTTTTTGGAAGATAATTTTACCAGAATGAAGGTAAACTTTTTACACAACAGAAAATTACAAAACATTTTACACAACACACAAACATCAATGATTAATTACATGTGTCACTGCCATGTAATTTACTTACCACACTGTCCTTGTGTGTTGTAGGAAAATTTACTAAATGGCAATTGGATGATAAATATCATTCCACTGAATGTAATGAAAGCATCCAAATCTTTAATTTCCACATTCATTTCGATGCCGACACTGGTGACGGTAATGCCATCCTTGGTGAAACCAGGAGTGACCCACTCATTGTTTAGTCTAACCTGTAATACAAGTATAGGGTACACTTAGCACCCACATATCCCCATGTAACAGGCAGATACTAATCAATGTAATTAAGATTTTATAAAAAAACATTTACAGAAATGTAAACTTTAAATAGGAGTAACACAAACTGTAATACTGTAGGTCATTTTTAAGTTGAATACAGCATTCGGCAAATAAGGGAGTGGTAGAACAAAAAAAAATCACAGAATGTTAAAATCCATGTGTGGCTCACACAGCACATATTAGAAAGCTCTTGGTAAAATCAGTAAACTAAATTATTGTACCTTTAAAAAACAAGTCATTAAATCATATCACTATGGTGATGCTTTTTCTAAAAATATTGGATTTATTACCATGTTTTGCATTTCTCCATTGTACAACATTCGTGTCAATACAATCTCGTTGGATTTATAGTAAATTATGATGGATTGTGGACAGGACAGGCCATCAGCAGCATCACAGAAATAGTTGTCAACGAGAACTCGGAAGTTGTCATAGTGTGGTGTGATCTCCTCTACAAGAACATATGTGCAGTTGTCTAGGAAAGTGTAGTATACTCCATCGAAAGTCACATAATGTGGATCACCCCATCCAGCACAGACACCTGTAAAAAGACAATAGTACAGTGTTTTTTTTCTTAATGGCAGCACATATGGGGGCAAAATGTATCCTTAATTTCTCAAATCCAAATGCATTACTGTCATTGATATTATTGACAAGATTTTTTGTCTATTTTAAGGTGATCACAAAGCAAGTTTAGCATTTGTTTATGAAACGTACACTGGCATTCGTACTCGTAGCAGCATCCACTCTTCTTCTTGATTGCTGGGAAGCCATTAGCACATGTTGGTGGCTGTAGCTCTGGGCATGTCACTGGTTTGTGGATGGTAATATTGTTTCCATAGCATGTGACCTCTTCACATTGGTCATTTAGCCAGACCTCATTGGTCTGCAAATTGCAAAGAAAAAAAGGTTCATTACAATTGTTCATGGATGACTATTTAGGTCTGGCACTTTAGTATATGTTTATATAGCACTATGCACTTTAATAATATAGTTATGAGTTTTAATCTCATTGGACACTTTTGAGGATTACTTGTATATATTAATACTTTGTTTTCTCTATTTTTTGTGCGCTGTTTAGTGTATTAATAGGCCTTTATTAACTAATTATTGTATTCAGTGTTATTTATATTCATTACTAGTAAATGAGTTTGTACACATATGTATATATTAATTCTTTTTTTCAATGGGTTATTTGTATTTAGGAGGGCTTTTTTTCACATATTATTAATGCACTAATTTTTGCCGCCATTAACTTTATTGTTGTTTTTTGTATATTAGGGTTGAGTATCATACTGATTGTATTCATATGTAGTTTTGATTATTGATTGTAAGACCTGGAGGCTGCTTGAATGTTTTTAATTTGTCCTTTGTGTATATGTGGTTTTAGCTGGTGACTTGTTGAATGTAATAAAAAAGATTTGTTTTATATAGCCCGGTGGTGTGCCCTAAAAAGTTTTTGGATTCTGTAGGTTTTCTTTTTGGTTGTACAATTGTTTTGGATCATTTTTAGAATTTGAAACATTATAAATATAAATTAAAACAGTTAAACCTATAGAGGTTTACATGAAATATGATTTCTGCAAATTAGATATGCATTAAAAAAGAGCTATTTAACCCTGTTTCCAATAAATAAAAATAAATTACATTTACCACTAAGTACCCGCACTCTGTGTGTTAGTCAATAAAATATGGAGAGGTTCTTCAATAAGCCTTGGTGACTTTTATGGTTTTATATCTGTCACTTATATATAGGTGATATTTTTTAAACATTTTTTTGGTTTAAAAAAAAAAGATCCCATGAAACAGATTGGAACAGTTTTTAAATAAGAAAAGGGCATTATTACTCTTTGTAAATACCACTTTGACCATCCAGACATATGTCACATAAGAGTTGGGGCCACAATCCAAAAATATTTGGGCCACTACAACGCTATAACATTCTTTACACCATTTCAGTTCTAGATGTGATGACTATGTGTACAGTCCTCATTCATAGCAACCATTCCATGCTGCACCCAAGCCCTTGCAACAAATATTCATGGGATAAGCATGGATAATTATTATTTATTTATTAATTATTGAGCACTGTGGAATTACCTGCCATCATTTTGCACATGTAACAACAGATTAGTTAATGAAGCCTTTTAGACATGGTTTCCACAATTAATGAATGCCCTGACAAATGCACATTTTACATGAGTTTTATTTAGGCAGAAGAAGTCATCCTCTTCCATAACCCATTTAGAGTATAGGCTGCTGAGTGATTCTCAGAACTGTATACTTACTTTTTAAACCGGACCTTCACCCTGAATAAGAGCATATCTTATATGTTTCCCACACCCTGTACATACAGATTGCTCAAATTAAAAATCATCCTACCTGCATCTACTGCATGTTATGAGCCTTTAAACATTTAAGACGGCGGCTCATGGAGCATCAGGCAGCCTGCAAACAGGAAGTGTCGTTTGACCCCTGACCCCGGCTCTGCTCTGTCTGTGCAAAGCACAGCTATAACCCGCCTCCTTTACTTATCCTGCTCCTCTCTCCTCATTATGTGTGATGCTTCTGAGTCAAGATGGCGGCGCCCGTATCCTAAAGTCATGAACAGAGTTGCAGCCCAGTGAGGGAAATAATAATGACTAAAAACTAAAAACATATTAATTTTAGATGCTGAGGAATAGTTTTTTAAGGGTTTGGGCTTTTCATCAAATCATGCTGACGATCTGGTTTAAGACTGGTGAACTTATAGAAGTACTATATATTTCCGTAGCAAAGCTGTAATTACTTAGATGACATTTACATACATACATGCAGATAAAAAATTAAAGGCACAACTAAGTGTGCGACACAATTAATAGTAACTGCAACGTGAAATGTTTTGCATGATATAAAAACAATATTAGATATCATTTTCTAAATATATTAGGAATGATTAGTTAAATTACCTTTCTGGGTGGACAGCCTTCTGCTGGTGTGGTTTCAGGAATTGGTGGTGTGGTAATTTCTTTACAAGTTCCTGTAAAGCGCTCAATCTCACAGGAATCACTACAGACAGCGTAATAAAGGCAGCCATCTTCATCAGTCCTTGTGTAGACGTTTTGTCCTGTAGAACATATCCCAACAGATTGGTGAGCAAGAATTAAGATAATGAAACTACTAGTCTAAGCAATAATAAACCCTGCAAATTTAGTGGGGAACTTGGGGCAGGACCAAATTAAGTATGGTGGAGGCCCCGGGGCAGAAAGTCTAGACAAGGTCCCCCATATGTAATCCTAGATTAATCGCTGCCTTTGTTAACAAATGATGGAGGCCACCAAGTAAGAGAGGCCCTGGGGTGCCCCCTTTATATATATATTTATTAGGCTTCTGTTGGCTTGACCTATATTAGTCTTGTACTGAAGAAAGGGTTATTATTAACAATAAACAATAAAAAAATACCTGGTGAATATGCTTTGTCCTCTGCATAGCAGAAGCATGAAATCTTTGTTGTAGTTGTAGTAGTTGTAGTTGGGGGTGGCGGTTCTGATACCGTTGTTGTCGTTGTTGTGGTAGGCTCGGTTGTTGTGACAGTAGTAGTAGTTTCTGTAAATAAAAAAGTCAAAGGGAAATTATGAAGCCTGCTTTACAAATATAAGGTGTTTGACTGATGAATGATTTATAATTGACTAATACCAATAATATCAAGTATTGACGCCTGAGCTAAAACTCGCCAGGGGCTCTTAGTAGTAGTGAAACTGAAGTCTGATTCTTCTTGCTGACCCGATGGCACTAGAATTGTACTTCTCTCTTATAAAATATATGTGTGTGTGTGTGTGTGTGTGTGTGTGTGTGTGTGTGTGTGTGTGTGTGTGTGTGTGTGTAGAAGTAGTAAGAGTAATCGGCCAGTGCTAGGTCCCTGTTTTACATTTTTAAATGAAATAGGCTGATACATGTTATGTTATCTATTTAAGACATTAGAGTAGATTTTTTTATATCTATGCTTATGTACTTATGTTAACATACCTGTAGTAGTTGTTGTTGTTGTAGTTGTTGTAGTTGTAGTATCTGGACATGAGTAGATGTCTCGGGCAATGGTGCCATTCTCTTTACAGGTAGCAGTGTAGCAGCCTCCAATTCCATCCTTCTTATTATAAATCACCTCATTCAGCTGATACGTGTTGCCGTTATATTCACAGCGACATGCTGAAAAGATAAAAAGAGTAGGAACATATCAATAACACTCACATAAAATAAAACATTGAAGCATTGTATATTACAACTTTCATAAAACCCCAGCAGAAACCCTGAGTTGTGTTATTATTGTGCTTTCTTTGCTTGTCGTCAGCATTCTTTGAAAACACAGCATGCAAACCTACTAATTCATAGTCAGTATTTCAGCTTTTATTTTTTTCAAAGAGGCCCAAACCCCTAGTATTGTTTTCAAATTTCAGAATTTCTATTTTTTTGGATCAATCTACTGAAATTCGATGATTCTATCTGTTGTTACATGCAAATAAGCTTCTAACTACTGGAATAATTTTTAAATAAGGCCTTGCCCATTCTATGCATTTGCGAGTGTCCTGCCTGCTGTCAGTAGCAGGGACCTAACTAATTTCCTATGATGTACATACTAAATGTATTGATTGAGCATAAGGAATAATGAAAGAGTATCCGGATTAAGGTTGCCACTTGGCTGATATTTTACCGGCAGAAGTGCTATTTTGTACCCACAGTCCAAACTACATTTGATTTTTTTAAACAAAAAGCCGATGCAGCCAAAAAGCCGCCAGCGATGCGCAGCCTCCGGCGACTGGAGCCCCGTGCGCTGGCGTCATTTCCGCCGCTGGTTGGCAGGATTCATTCTAGCCAGCCAGACGCCGGATATGACATCAGCCGAGACCCCGGAACCGGAAGTGACGTTCCGGGCTGCGCTCCACGAGCGCGCCCGGAAACGCCACATTGGCCGGCCAGGGGGGAAGAATAAGAGGCACGCTTTGAGGTAACACGGGTATCGCAGGCCTTGAGAAAGGGGCAGAGGGCCCCGAAACGTTGGCATGTACACTGCGATCACGGTCTGAATTGCTACCTATTGGTAATACTTTCCATCTGAATTGTATGATCATTGCTGTTCACGTTATGATTACACTGTGCACCTATATATGTATACTGTATGGATCTTTTCTGGCATGATGCAGGGCAAACCAAATGTTCTTTATTGACCAGAAACAACTGATTTACAAGCTATTTGCATTGTTTGCTCTCATTGTTTATTTTCCTTGATGAAGTTTTGTAGCCTGCATCCCATGCTTCCTCAGCAGGATCGTGACAGTATCACCTCATAGTCCTTGATGGTAATGCATTATTACCCTTATATAGCAGCTAGAACTCATACTATTTATGATAGTGCTAATGCCACAACTCTCTCCTACTTTCTATTGAGGTGATCAAACGCTCCTGGTGACATCCAGAAATCCATACACACAGAATTATTCACTGTATCCTTTTCTTGAATACCATATGTATGATCAGAGAACTATTGTCATTGCTTTTTTGATACCCTAATATACTTTAAATTGAAAAGAAAACTGTCTTGTTTGTGGTGTGCTTTGGATCCACCCCCATTCCCTACTAGATGCCGCTTTGGAGTGTCAGGTGGTGAGACACTCTGGATCTATTTATAGCACCCACTCTGTGATTCTTACATTGGTGTGCCGATTATCAACCTCTAATCCTATTAAACAAAAAGCCAAAATTCCCCTTTGCTGCGCCAGATAATAAGTCTAGAACCTCAATACGATGTATTTATTTACCTTCTCTCTGGAATTGACACTCCACTCCGGAGAATCCACATACACTGTTAATAAACACAAAAGATAAGTCAAGAACTTTATATATTGTCTATCAAAAAATAAATAAAAAATGAACGTTTGACCAACATGTGCCAACAACTACAGAGAGGGAGCTCCCAGAAATAAAAAGCTGCTAGTGGAAGTAATACATCTATATGGCAGCTCTGGACACATCTCTGAAGTGGTGCAATAAATGTTACAAGCTTGTGTTTTCCTGAGGTTTACATGCAGTATTGCATGAACCTTACTGGCGATGATTGAGGCCCTAGTAACTTGTTACTAATGGGGTAATTCACTAAGGTGATGAGCTTTCTACCTCATGGGAGACAGCTTGTTGAGAGAGCTCACCATCTCTAATTTGTACAAAACCAAATCTAATCTATTCAGGATTTAAAAAGAAAAAATGTTCTTCTTAGTCATTATTGAGGTAAAGAGCTTGTGACAAAAAAAATTGCCCAGCCAATTGTGCACACAGTCCAGATATAAATTAAAGGTGCTGATTGCCATTTCCTTTCTATTTGTAGTAAAAAAACAGTCAACTAAAATGCCGTTATACAAAGCATCTGGTGCTTTTTTACTTTCACTTTTTTATTAAATAATTAGAATGCATTTGGAACAGAACAGGTTGTGACTTTGCACTTGATAGATCAAATTCAACTGTGATCAATGTTTCATGGATCATATCTAATGGTGTATGTGGTTAGAATCCCTTACTACCAAAAAAAGTAAATTTCTCAAGAGGGGCATCGGTGGAAAAACACATTAAAGTAGTCCTAGTTCTCCCCACCATTTTGATAAGTAACAGGCCTCCATTTATACTAAATTCACCTAATATACGTCTGTTTTTCCTGCAAAGGTTTTAATGGGTTGACTGTGCAAAATTCAGTAGGCCAAATTATGCAATGATTGGGACACCTAATTTTTGCACAGTAGCTAAACATCTTTATAGCATTATAATCTAATTGACAGGTCATTTACCATGACTGGCAGTTCCCATCAGTTGGTACTGGCTGTCCAATATTGATACGATTTCCACTATTGTCATAGCAGGCACAGTGGGAGACACATTGCATTTCATCTTCATCAAAGAATGGTTGTGAGTCTGGACAGCTGGGGTAACATCCTGTTTGGAGTGAAATGAAGGAAAATCTAAACACCTAACCTTGACTTATTACTAAAGAATCTGATTAAACAAAAGCATTTCTCATACTTTATTGTTACTATTATTGTTAATAGTTTTTGTTCAGCTTAAAATACATTACGCCACACTGGCATCCCAAGGCACATGCTATGACCTGTTTTACTGAGCACCTTGTATAACACTTAGACACTTTAAAATTTTCTATATACAGTGCTTGAAATAAAACTGACAGACACATCTATTTGAGTCTATTGTGACAGTATATTTTAGAAGAACAGTGAGGGCCTTTCACTTTTTTAAGCTGACCTGTAAATCCTTAGCTATTAAGGGATTACACGCTCCAGAATGTCCTGCTGTGGTAATATATGTTTTATCTAAAATAACTACTGTAAAGGCACAGGGTTATAAATATGCTCTCCATAACACACAACCAAATCATAAAGAACTGAGACCCAACTCTGTCCACACAAACACACTCACACTAATGGTCCCTTCTAACCCTACTTATCAGAACAAACTATGCACAGCAGAATAGAATAATTTTATAATTGAGAGACTTACCTTCTAAGCCCTCAAGCTCCTGCATGCAGATTCCCATCGGGTTCCTGCAAGTCTTCATGCAAGGTGACCCACAGGCCTTGTAGTGCCATTCACACTCTCCTTCAGGGTTGTAGTAGTCACAGAAAACAGCTGCCGGGAGACAAGTAAGACACAATGTAAAAGATGGAAAAAATACTGTGTTTAAGTCCAATGTAGAGTTTGCCATTGACAAAGCACTTACGACAAACACTGGGAGTTCTCCAAGATACACAGATGCCAGCTTCTCCACAGACTTGAGCGTAGGCAGCAACGGCTGTACAGAAACACTCGCAGTCTCCACCAGTGTCACAAGCACAAGAGTCAGAAACACAAGCTTCATAGTACAATGTTGGGTCAATCTGTGCAGAAAAAAGGAATTGTTAAGTCGTGTGTTCTGTTCTCTGAGTCTATAAAATAATCAGTAAAATTAGATTTTTTATAAAGTTAATATTAACACCAGTAATGCACCGGTAATGCGATATTTTTAGGCTGTAAAGTTAATATATAACCTAACCCAAATAAGGTTAAAAATACCTGAGTATGACAAGCAGAGAAGATTGCACTGGTGATGAGGCTGCATTTCTTCTGTGCCCATGATTTACGATATGGGTTGACAGTGCAAGCATCTTTAGGTGCTTCGACATCTGGGCATGATTGAGACATTTTCCAGCTGTTGCCAAATTCAGTAACATCTGCAACCACAGACTGACTCCTTGTTGTAAAATCATTGTTTGCATTTCCATCATAATTACCACACAGACCACAGACTTGACCCTGTAAATAGAGGTAAATGAAATAAAATAATCAATCAATAGGGTAATGGGTTTGCAGACACTACATTGCTAACTTCTGGACTATACACAAAGATTTTTAGCTTTGGAAGTCAAGCTGATGCTTTAAAGCCAACATTCTAGCTGTATGTATATAGTGACAGCAGCTTGAACTGCATACAGGACTGGAAACAGTAATCACTGTCTTGCTCTTGTTCTCTTTATGTCTTGTTTACAGATGTATCCACTGTTGCTTTACCTTGAATTTGAAAAAAGTCCCCTACTTCCCCTGATATGCTTTTAATACAGTTTATATGCAATATGTAATGCACAACACGCAGAAAAATTCTGATGCAAAAGAATAAAGTGTATTGATATAAAAGATATATACAGCTATACAGTAACAATTATTCCAAATGTTACATTCTTATATTTGCTTGCTTTTAAGAACCAGATGAAAAAGGGGAGTCTGCAATGTATCAGGAAAATGTCATGAGCAAAATCCAAGAAAGCTTGTACATATGTCAAAAATGTTCAGACTTCCATCCAATATGGAACTTATCCGTGTATCAAATATGTATAGTCAAAAAAACAGAATACCAGCAGCCTCTTGTGACCCAAGATAAAAATGGCAGTGTATAAACAGGTGTATCAGGGCAGATTTGGATAAAAAAACTGTAAAAATAATTGCTGAGAATCTCTAAATCAGAGAGTTGTAATACATGACATAGAAACATAGAGAAACATAGAAGGTTGACGGCAGAAGGAGACCATACGGTCCATCTAGTCTGCCCTTATGTGTATATTGTATGTACTCTTTATCTTAGGATAGATGTGTGCTTATCCCAGGCATGTTTAAATTCAGTGACTGTTGATTTTTCAACTACCTCTGCTGGAAGTTTGTTCCAAGCATCTACTACTCTTTCAGTAAAATAATATTTTCTAACATTGCTCCTGATCTTCCCCCCGACTAGCTTCAGGTTGTGCCCCCTTGTTCTATCATTAAGCTTTTTCTTAAAAACACTTCCCTCCTGAACCTTATTCAATCCTTTCACATATTTAAAGGTCTCCATCATGTCCCCCCTCTCCCTTCTTTCCTCCAGACTGTACAAATTAAGTTCTTTAAGTCTCTCCTGATAAACATGGATGAGTGAGTTCTATTACTCACTGCTAGGGGCATACTACCATACCATAGAACATAATATGTTAATATACAGAAATCATGCAATAAAAAGGGACATCAGATAGAGGATGCACATCATGATTCATGAAAGACAGTTTTGAGGCCAAGGGCATAATTTACCCTAGTTTGTAGCAAGCAGGTGATCGCTCAAAAGAATGTGTCGGGATGGTGACCTTAGCAAAGAAGTGTTTTATGTTGCTCGATCTTAAATATTTGAGTCCTCCCCCCGGCCAGCTAGGCAGAGACATGTAGGGCACATCCGGCCGGACTTTAGCAGTAACATTATCATGATATGCTAAGACTCCCATAGACGCACAGTTCATTAAACTAGTGAAACTGATAGAGGTTCAGAAAAAAACTAAAAACTCTAACAATATAATTAGCCATGAGTATAAGTAAGGAAGAACAAATCTTTACTTCTACAGTACCTTTCCTTTATCAATCTTGACAGTACACTGTACTGGTGCTTAAACTCCTACAGATGTTTTTTTCCCTTTCCAATACAAATTCCCTGGATCTTTTGTGTCCCTGGATCTTTTTTTCGGGGGCCTATCTCTTTCATTGGAAATGTTATCATTTACTGAAGCAAAAATATACATTTATTTACACTACACGAAATTAGGTTTTACCTCGAAATTGTTGCTGAGCTTGATGAAGATAGTGGTCCTTCTGTCCCACATCATGATGAGTCCATTATCAGCCTTGATAACTAGGTAGATTCCCATGTACTTGAGCTTGTAGGGAACAGCATCTCCAGCACCTCTTTCAACCACTTGAATGTTCTCCTCAGTCAGAAGAAGTTCAAAACCCTTTAAATACAATGGGAAACATGGGGATGATCACAAAAATTAGACAGAGATTTAACAGATATGTTTGGTATTATCTGCAGTCGACTGGTACAAATAGTACATTGCCAAATCTGACTCTTACCCCCAAGAATATTTTAATGCTTTTAGAACAGGTGGTTCCAGTGGTTCCGCAAGGGATGTTCTCAGTGATGACTCTAAAAGTGCTGCTGGTTCCAGTCTGACCGCAATGGTCCTAAAATGAAAAAAGGCAACTTGAAATTACATTTAATCAATTAGTTAAATTAAATATTTCAACATATATGCCTCATTCTGCCCCTCTACATTCTCCTCTCTTAGATGACACTTCAGGTACTGTTTAACCCTTCAAGCTCATATCTTATGGATTATAATAGATTCTCTTAATTTAAAGATACCTTATAGGCATATTCAGCTTAAAAATATTTCCCACATGAACCAGTTCTCTATTTGAATGTAGCCATTGTCCTTATTTGCTCAAATTCTCTATGGCCAGTGTTCAAATTTATTAGTTGAACAATAATATGCATTAACATGTTACCTGGGCCAGTGTGTATTCGCAGTCTCCATTAAAGTTGTAGCGTTTTCCATCAAAAGTTATATAATGTCCATCGCCATACACAGCACAAGTATCCAGACATGGCTCGCTGGTACACTGCCACATTCTGTCTTTGCAGGTGCTGGAGTGTTGTAGAAAGAAAAAGATACATTAATCACACGGAACAGTGTTTTATTTGATTTATCTAGCTGCCTAAAGTTCATTCACATACCAGGTGTTGCATCGAATCTTGATCTGTTCCCCTGGCTGGTAAGCAGCATCATTGTGAATGCAAGGACAATCTTGTTCATATATGCAGCCACCTTGTCCATCTGAGACAAGGCCATTGGGACACACACAACCGGAGATACATGTTGGGCTATACTGTAATGTATATAGAAAATAAAAATTAATTATTTATTTTCAAAAATGTATTGCTACTTGTCCTACATTAGCATAAAGTAAAAACATACACAAGCCATATCAAAGGTCTGACAGCTCTTCTGGCACTCGGCACCTCTGGTATCAGCTGTGGCATTCGTGCAGTCAACAAAAACCATTGGGGCATTGCAGGCTACGAAGAAAACATACATCGTATATAAATTATGGGCAACAATTCGAGTGATATATATATATATATATATATATATATATACACACACATATATATATATATATATATATATATATATATATATATATATATTTATTTATAATTTGGTTCAAACCCCTAGCAAACTGCAGATCTAATAATATGTTTTATGACATTCCCAATGTATTTTATGAGACTGAGCCTGCCTGTGCCAAATAAAAGAGTGGTAGCCGACCTGTGCTCAAAGGGATTCCTTTAGTAGTAAATACAACTGTATGCGGTGCATTCTGGCTTGGCTGTTCCAGGCTGGCATGGACCACACAGCCCAGCATAGTTTTAGCAAGTCGGGCCCTAGTAGCCTTCTACTAGTCCGTAAATGCCCCTTGTGCTTAAGCATCTAATCTCTGCTGTAACTATTGCAGGCCTAAACTTGAAAGATTCCTGTTACTATAAAACATGTTTTGGACTAGTGGGAGATGCTGATAGTGTCCCCTCTCCACTTCATTCACATATAACAATTGTAGGAGGGTGTTACCTATGGAAGCCCATGCACCAATTTGTAAAGTCTCTCAACAAATTACAAAAATCATACCTTGTTCATCAGCTCCAATGCAGTTCAATTTTCCAAGGTTACAAGTACTGTAAATAGAGTAAATAGCGTACAATAGTGAATGCCCTAAATAAATGTATTACATCAAGGTTATATATCATCATTAAAGGTGGTCACACAATCTGTTCAAATTATATTTAATTAAGTTTTCACACAGACCACAAAGGATGTTTGAACCACTAGCTTTGTGACCCAAAACTTTTCTCGCAATAGCCCTTAATGTATGATTTTGACTCTAGAGATCTTTCAATAGAGGGCATCCCAAACAGGTATTTTATTGTCAAATTTACTAGGTTGCACGTAGATCGCATTAAAAATGGCTTAAGCTGACAAGATGGCAAATAAAACTTGCACTCACCACATAATTCCATTGTCACGGACAACTTCACCAGAAAGCACAACAGAACCCTTGTAGAAACATGGGCAAGCAGAAGGAGGAACACATTTGCCAGTGTCATCCATATACAAGCCTTCAGCACAGGCGCAACCGTCAACAGGAACAAACTTAATGTTGCAGGTGACATCAGGTTCACTGAGAGAACGACAGGTTGGTTGGCAGGAACTAACAGAATATGTGTAGTCCAGTGTTGCAGGGCAATTGCTCATGTAACTTGCTGCATAAAAAAAATAAAATTAAAATTTAGGTTGTCATTCAAGACATTGAAATGGTGTCCCTTCAAAAAATAATAACGTAATAGGAATTCTTTTATCAAATGATAAGGTTGTTTTTTCATAGGTCAAACAAAAGAAAAATAGTAAAAAACTAAAAAAAGTTTAGTGTACTTACAGCAGGCAGTGCTTCTCCATTCAGTCAGTATGATTCCTTTGGCAGCACAAGCTCGGACATAGGAAGACAGGGAAGCACACATGCAGGCCTCGCTTCTTGCACAGTTACAGGTGTCAAACATGCAGTTCTGGTAATGAACACACAAGGTGTTATTATGTACTTTCCAAAAATCCAAAATATTGGTTTCAATTTGCTAACTGAAGATCAAGCGTTTAAATTTAGACAAATATTTTAAAATATATTTAAATATTTATATTTGAAGGGTTTTCAGATGATCAGAGAAGGTCTACCATGTGGAGCATATGCAGCCTAGAGAAGCAAAACACTCCCAGTGCTGTTAAATACTCTCGTTAAATACAACTTACAAGGTCCCAAGAAAGAGTCCGATGGCATGAAGGCCCATCCACCATAGGGAACAAATTGTGACCCCCTGCATTAGTCACAATGACTTTAGCATGCTCACTGCATTGACTGCAATGGAGGGGCCTGCCAAACCATTGCAATGTGGGATGCACTGCAGTATAAATCTCTAATGAGATGTCAGGAGACACGTTTCATACTATTGATATATACTTCTTATTTGAGGTTTCTGTGGCTATGAAATGCAGGAAAAGCAGGGCAGCCTTATCGCTTTTTTCTCCACTCAGTGTTCCCAGTAGTGCCGGACCTGGAGGAAGGCACAGCTTCTGGTTTCCAAGTAAAGATTTAGACTGCAGAACATCCCAAATCAAAATAAAAATATGATAATGGACCAACAGTCTATGAGACTGTATAAAATGCTAAGGAAATATTATATTGTATTATGTGTCTACATGTGTCCTATATACAATTAAGATAAGCAAGGACTTTTGGATTGACTTTTTTGAATAGGGTGTTCATGTAATAAAAAAAATAGGGTCACCTTTTTCAGGAATTACTAACCCCATCCTGTCTCCTCAAAGGAATTAGCAGACAAATCAGGGAATCTAATTACTAACCTAATCTATAATGACATGCCCTCACTCAAGTCAAGTCTTGGATAAAATACAGTAGTATTACAAGTAGTTTACCTGTTTATAAACATCTGGATTAACCATAGCATGGCAAGTAGCGAAAGGTCCAGTTGGATCAGAAAGAAGACCACACCAGTATCTGGCATATTGTTCTGTAACCAATAAAGCAAACAGACCATCAATCAGGTTAAATGATTTAAGGGTAATTAAATGAGTCATACCTACTGATATATTGCCTTACCATTTTCCACACTGAGTGAGCAAGGGTCTTCATAAACATTTTGAACATTGGAACAGGAACCATAAGTCTTCCAGGTGTTGGCAAAGGATGCTGCAGTGCCTTCAATAGCTCCACTAATGGTTTGGAAGTCATCTGCCTGTCTGTCATTGAAGTTTCCACAGAGACCTAGAAAGTTAAGGGTGGTGAGAGGGGAATATGCCAGTCACATTAATACACACAAACCCATGACACATCAGAGTGCCAAACTTACCACATGTCAAGCCCTTATAAGATGGGTCCAGAATTGTGTAAACCTGCATGAATGGGGTGAGTTGGGCAACTATCTGTAATCCTTGTTTGGTATCCACAATAATGTAGAATGAGGATGGTCTGAAGATGGTGAAACTACCTGCAAAATGAAACGCTAAATATTAACACCTATTTGTTGGTTTACAAATATCTTTATATGTTAACAGTATAATCATTGTACCATACCTGCAGACACGGGCAACTGGGTGTAGATGCTGTTCACAAAAACACTACCACAGGGCAAGATCACAATAATCTGTTGTAATGAGCAATAAGTTATACATTAGATATAAAGTTTTGGCATAATACATTTTATATATATATATATATATATATATATATATATATATATATATATATATAATTTAATAAGACTCTTACAGTTTCTCCTCCATTAAGAACAATGGTGGTACTCTTCAGGCAGGTTTCACTGTCAGTCAAACCACATTTACGCAGCTCTACCAGAATGATGAAGGAATCGCTGTTGCATGTCTATGCAGAAAATACAAAGTTATATATAAGGATCTGGCAGTATAACAGTTTCTTATTACATATGTGTTGATATTTGATGCAACATGTAAGATTTTGTAACACAGATAACAATAACTGATTAAACATGGTTAAACATGACCCATGATTAAAGATCTTTATTAAGTAAGTCTGCTTCTTCTTTTAAGTAACAGTGGGGAGTCAGTTTACGAATCTTAGTTCTTAGTAACTATTGGAAGTTGCGAGCTGATACAATATAGGAAGAGCTACTAAATACGTAAATAAGTGCATTATATAAAGATATACTAAATACATGAAGGCACAAAAGGACATAGGCCTAACTATTCGAAATATTAACATACTTATTTTTCAGTTTTAGCTAATTTTAGCAAACAAAGCGCAAGTTGTAATTGTTTTCACTCAGCCTCATGAGCTGGTTAATCGATCTCTTAATAACTGTATATCATTGTCAGCTTTAGCCCATCAAGCAAGGATTTTATACATTTTAGAATTTTCAATTAATATATCAGCAACATTTACAAACATACCTTGGACAGAACATAGCTACAGTCACCATGGAAGGTATAACGTGTTTGATCATAGGTAGTAATGTGAGATCCACCTTCAACTGCACAACTTGCTGCACAAGCCTTGTCCTCACACTGCCATTTAGCACCTGCACAGACACTATAACCATAAAAAAGAATAGTTAAGGCACTTGTAGTAGGTAGTATATTCATTGGTTTCTATTTTTTATACCTGGGCCTTATAGCCTTCCCCATTCCCAGTAATTTATCTGATCCCTGGGCATCCTTAATAGCCCTGATTCCTGTATAAGCCCATTTTACTGGTCAAAACAGGGTGCTCTCTGCATTACTTAGCCAGTATATACTAAAGTTTGGAGACCTGTACTTTCTGAAGGTTTTCCACATTTTAGAACAAAAGCCCAGGTGGACTAATAATTATAATACAATGAACTGCATGTGAAGTATATACATTCTCCATGTAGGCCAAGAGGTTTGAGAGTGTCTTCACAAAATATTTTATAAATGTTTAACAGTGTTATTACAATTAATAGGTGCATAGGCTTATTTATCAACTGGTTGTGTATTATTTCCAATATCACAGACAGTAAAGTTCTTCACATAGATTATAGCATTGACATAGTTGCTAGGATGAAATTGTGGCATTAAAGTGGACCAACACCCAGGATTTTGACTATCCTGGGTATTGGTCCACTTCCACGGGGCACCCCGATCGTGGGTGCCCCGCTGTGTGAAACCCCCCAGAAAGCCCCGAAAACTCACCTGACCCCGCTCCCATGTGACTCGCTCGTCCAATCGCCGCCGGACAAGGAGAGGCAGCGCCGGACAAGCTGAGCGCGGGCCGCCGCCTCCCTCACGTCCCTCTTACAGGGAGCGCACCCGCGCTGCCCATTCACAAACGGCCCGCGCATGCACCGCTGGAATGAGGATCAGGTAGGATTTTCAGGGATCTGGGTGCCCCGCAGTCAGGGAGCTGATCGGTCCGGGAATCTTATAGATTCCCGGGCCGATCAGGGGAGGGTGTTGGTCCACTTTAAAGGTTTTATTTAGTTTCCTGTAGTTGAGCAGGATAGTTAGGCTTATGCCCCATGTGTCAATCAAAATATTTTTTTCTTTTTCTTTCACCATTCTAGGCAAAGATATTGCAATATAATACAATTACATTGTTCTACACTTACCAACTACTGCAGGGTGTGGAGAAAGATGTACCAACAGCATAAGAGGTACTGTTGAAAGTACAAGGGCATTGTTGAACAGGAATGCAGCCAGAGTTGTTCACATCATCAAAGACGGTTCCTGTGATTAGCAAACATTTGATTTATTTGAATATATAGAGAAAATTTTTCTTTGTGAGTCGACAGCCTAAGTCACCATAATTGACTTACCTTCTGGGCAGTAACAGCCTTCCAAGCAGTGTCTATCACAGAGAGCAGCTCTATCTGGGTTGGTACAAGTGTCTACACAAGGGGATCCACATTCCTTGTAAACCATATTGTAAGGACAAGTGATTGCTGTAGAAAGAAAATATATGCTGTAATGCGTCTTTAGTATAAAGCTTCCACAATTATATGTGTAGTTTCTATTTTTAATAATAATTAATAATTAAAAGGACAAATAATCAGATGTACTTACGACATGCTTTTTCTGTCCGCCAGTTCTCTGGGTAACCTCCAGCATGGGCACACTGACGTGAATATTCAGCAAATGTATCACAAAGACACAGAGCAGTTGATTGGCTGTCACATCGACACAAGTCTGCTACACAGGCTGCAATATATTCCTCAACGGACACCAGAGAATGGCAGCTTGAGAAGGCTGAGCCCAGAAGAAATGACTCACAGATTCTCTCCTATAACACATACAGTACATGGCAAGAAACCTAATTAGTGCTTCTTATGGTTTATTGACCCAAAAAGTTTATTGCTTTTTATGCTCATGACTTACAAAGTCGGTACAATTGCTCTTGGCAACTGGTGGCACATCAGTACACAGTTCTGTAGGTCCATCTAACTTCTGCATATTTCCAAATTGTTCTGCTGTCATTTGAATGCCTGCAAAAGAAAGTACATGTTTCCTGTAATGAATGTAAATATGTGTTCGTCTGTGTAATAATATGCACAATTTTAATGCAGAGATATGTAACTTGCATTCAATAGTATAGAAATGGTGGTATTGCATGTTTTTTAAATTGCACGAAAACTGCCAAATTCAACTAGGTTACTAAATATGTACAGTATTGTGTAGACTTACCACCCCGCTACATTTACTTGTGCCCAGTAATGTTCCTTTAATTTCTTGCATTTACTGCATGCCTTTCTAAACAACTATTTCCTCCTACTCTTTGATAACCCCTTGATAAAGAGACTTAACCACCTTGGAACATTGGGCATATGTGCGGTCTCCTGCGTTACAAGGTAATCTTATCTATGCTGTTATTTTTGTGCATTTGGATGTGACTATTATACTGCCTTTGATTAACTACTGTAATTTTCTGTGAGCACTGTTATTTGGGAACTACTGCATACATTGTATTCAGTCCTTGTATGTTATCTGTGAAATATGTGTATATACACTTATATCATTAAAGGGCATAAGTGACACCCTGACGAAGTGGTTGCTACTGGAGACCACGCAACGCGTCGGTGTTGCCAGGCCGTGCGGTGGTCGGATAGGAGCTCCTGAGACACTGGTGATATTTTGATTATTCCTTATATGCTTCATTATCTGCCCCTGTTGATGCTTATATGTATATTTATTTTTCATGCTTCATCACAGTATTGATTGATAGATGTGTGTCTTGTAATTGATTTGTTTTGATATATGAATTAGATTGTTTAGCACTTAGCACTTTATTGGGTGGGGGGGGGGGCACATCACATGCGTGTATATTCTTTGCAAATTTGTATTTTGTGCAGCTTAAGCATACCTCTGCAGATGTGTGTGACTGAGTCCTCTGTTTTTAACCAAGTTTAGAGACAGATTATAGGCTGGCCTACAAGCTGACAGGGTTGAGTGCTGTGGCTCCTTTAAGACTTTTGTATCCTAATTGCCCTGCTAACGTGCACCTCCCAGGTTAGTTATAAAATGGTCTGAGCGGCTGCCATCCCCCCTTTGTTTCTTTTGAATTTGTGCAAGCACATGGTGTGTGGGGTCTAGGCTGTATTGCAAGGTCTTTGACCCTTCCACCCCATGGCTTGCACTTGAGAGGTTTAGGGCAACCTCAGGTAAGCCTGCTCCCAATTTATCTATTGCACTGTATGTCCCAGATGGGCTCTCAGAGATTAGAGTTAGGACTGCACCCCACAGAGGCACTTTGGCGTAGTGGTGCAGCTTAAGCATACTTCTGCAGATGTGTGTGACCGAGTCCTCTGTTTTTAACCAAGTTTAGAGACAGATTATAGGCTGGCCTACAAGCTGACAGGGTTGAGTGCTGTGGCTCCTTTAAGACTTATTTTGTATTTATTGCACATTGGCACTTTTAATTTAATTTAGCGTGGAAGTAACCCCTCCACACACGCACACTGCTGTATATTTTTTGTCTTGCACTGTGGTCAGTTGGCAGCATTACATACTCTGCCTCCACTGTTTATAGCCATCAGGGACGGTGTGTTTTTATATTGGTCTGGAACCATATATTGTTGCAAGCATGATTGTTTCTCACTTATGCCCTTTAATGATATAAGTGTATATACACATATTTTGGAGCAGAGCCTGGTCATTGTCCTGACCTTTTCCGATGGTCTTTTTCCTTTTTTCCTTTTTAATTTTATGTATTTTAAATGTTTGTCATCTATACGTGTATGGACTAGCCTTATAATTTTTATTAACAATAACATTGATTTTGATACTATCTTTGGGTGTGCAACCGTTTATATTGCCCCATAGGGACCTTTCTGGTGGTCCCATTTAATTAGTGTAATAGATTACCCCTCGTTTTTGTAGGTAGGGGGCAATCGGTTTCAGCACCCCACATAGACACAGTGGTGCGGAGTGTCTTATTGTATTTTTCAATATGTTATCTGTATCTATTTGATCTATTTTTGGTGGTGGGGTTGTATTAATGATGTATTCTCGTCATGTTACATACTGTAAGTATAAAGCAATTGCACTTTTCTATCCTATAATGCTGTCCTAGAAACATCACATTGGAGAGTGTTACGGTCGGAGAATTGGAGAGTGTTGCAGAGGAACTAACCTTTGTATCATGACATCTGGATGTTCAGGTTATACTTATGCTAATATCTAAATAGAAATCTACTTTTTTGCACAATTTTCTAAAACCCTTACATTGGGAAGAAGGACCCCTTTTACACGTTAAGCTTGCTGTGACCTTTTTCTTTTTGCAGCACGGTATAATCCCAAAATTGCTCTATTATAAAATATACATAGCTCCTCATACCACTTACCTGCCCATGACTGGAACACAATGTCTGCTGCTCTAAGATTAGCTCCCATGTCAACAGTTTATCAAGGATTTCACATGCTGTCATGATATTGTCACATAGAAACATAGAAACATAGAAGGTTGACGGCAGAAGGAGACCATACGGTCCATCTAGTCTGCCCTTATGTGTATACTGTATGTACTCTTTATCTTAGGATAGATGTGTGCTTATCCCAGGCATGTTTAAATTCAGTGACTGTTGATTTCTCAACTACCTCTGCTGGAAGTTTGTCACTGTACTAATAGATTGCACGACCTGTTTTTACTATGTCAATGTGTTTTCCTGTCTTTGGGCCACATAGCAGTTGCATGGGCTATATATATATTTATGGTTATATCTATGACCTACTGTAAAGTTACATCTTTAAACATCTATGACAACTTACCATTGACAATAAACTCATTTTGCATAGAGATACCATTATAGTCTCCACACAATCCACATGTAGTGTTAGCGTACTTAGCATCCAGTTCCAACTATATGCATAGAAAGAAAGGAGAAATAAATTTTACATGAAATGGGCGTTCCAGAATTAAAAAAAGGAAGCAAACAAAATAAAAGAAACACTTTATGTGTTCTTACCAGTATACTGTCATCATCGTTCCACATGAAGATTAGACCAATCTTAGAAGTCACTGTGAGGTATACTCCGTATTTCTCAATTTGAACTCCAGAAGCACCATAAGGCAGCTGGACACTAAAGAAGAGCATCAACAGACATTGGTTTGTATCCATCATTATTTATATTTATATGTCATAATTATTAAGGTTTTTTTATACATAGCAGAGTTAGTTCTACAAGCCTTTTATAAAAATCTATGAAAATGAGTTCTACAGTGCTATAATAAACAACATCAACTGTCATATTTAGATGTATACCAGTTTATTAGAGACCTTTCTTATTGCTATTTGGAAGGAAAGACTAAAGATATCTGGAGATGTTACCTCTGTACATAGACATTACATCATAGACCAGAAGAATTGATCACACAGATGGACTGCATCATGTATTGGCTTTTCAGCATTGATCATACAGAGGTATTGCATTGTGGATTGTACATGCTCAGGGTCGAATTAAGTCAGGTGGAGGCTGCTGAGCACAAAATCTGGTGGATGCCCCAGACACAGTATTTTTTTCCTTTAAAATAGTTCAGCCAAGTAACTGATTGGTAGTTGTCTGGCACTGGCCCACTTACTGAAACGTAAGATTCAGTCCCTTGTGCCACCCTTTTGCAGGTGCATGCTGCTTGGGAACCCCTACTTTGCCATTCTGGGTGGAGGTAACGTAGTTGCCCAACTGGTCCAGCAGAAAACAGTTCCCTGCATTGAGCTGCCAGCGGTTGTGCTTGATGGCTTATGTGAAGTGAAAGGCTGCTGATTGACAGCTCTGCCCCCACCCATCCCTGTAGTGTTGCTGATGGCGGCTTTGCTGCTCGAGATTCTCCATCCTGCCCTGTGGTGGCTTTGAATGCAGGTTTGAAAAAACAAAAAAAAGCTTACCCATGCATGCCCCCACTGCCGCCAATAGCTTTGTTGCTGGCCCCGCGTCTCGTCAGACCAAAGACTGAAAAGCCTACTGGACCAGATTATAATCCAAAAGTTTGTGGAGGCCTCCTTTTCAGGGAAAGGAGGTGGCGGCCCCAGCGCATGTGCCCCTTGCACCCCCCTCATATACACCCCCTGTAGATGATGATGGTGATGTAGACAGTGATGCAGCATGGATAATCAATGCAACTGATCTAATTCAATATAATTGACTTCCAAAATACATTTAAAAATGTGATTTGAGGCCCCAACAAGGCTGTTACCCAACACAAGGAAAGCAGCAACTCATTAGTCAGTTCATTAGTCAGGACCTCTCAGTTAGAGAGTGGGCTATTGAATGTATGTTGCAAAATATGTCTAGTCTTTTACCTTTTGCCATTGACCAAGACAGAATTGTGATCTATTTGAACAGCAAGTCCATCAAGTATCATTGAGATCTTCTCTATGGTTGGAGCGTTGTCCACAACACTGCGTCGTATTTGAATATTGAAATCCTCATATGTGCTGCCACAATGTGAGGCATAGACGTAGTTGCAGGTACCCGGGAAATAGAAGATATCTCCATCAAAGTTCTTGAAGTGGAAATTACCCCAGGTGCTACAAACTCTGTTATTGTGAGCTGTATTAAACGCTGCAAAACATTTAAAGAGAATAAGGACCAACCATGTCAGCATTACCACCACATATGCAAATATGAACAGCATGAGTCTTTGTAAAATGTCTGGGTACTAAATACTATGAACTATTTTACCGGTTTAGATTTAGATTAACAGATGCAGAAATTGTTAAACACAGGAGCTCATCTCAACTTATTGGGTTATGTAAGCTTGGAAACCAGGGAAAGATTCAAGCTAGAACATTGCGCCAGAACATTATGTTTGGGTTAAAAGAATGGTGCACCTGTACTTGCTTTTGTGTAAGTTGTCTCTAGAAAATCACATTAAAGAATACATTTTACCTTAATATGTAAAACAATGTAGGTAATACTAGGAAAGTCAAAATATGTCTAATTTATGAAAAGGGCCTAAATCCAAGTCAGTGGCCATAACAATTGGTGTCAAGTACTATCAGGTGTTTGTAAGGTATGCTAAAATGCTTTTTTTTCTTTTTTTTTTTTAATCCCTCTCTCCTTTACCGCTGCCATCCTGGCTAAAGTCCCTTTGAGGGACGAAACGCGTAGGAGGCGTGCGGTTGACACTACCCGTTTTTACTATATACACTACGGGTTTCTGGAGGATAAGGGATCCGGCGGTGAGAGCTATTATAGGGGTTCTCTGGATTGTTTACATTGCTTTCAATGTCCTTTATTATTGTGAGTGCATAAGCTCTATTAAATTACTCTTTTACTAAATTTTGGGGTACTGCACTAGATTTTTCTTGTTTTTATTTCTTTTCATGATATCTAGTTGGAGTGTAATCTAATAATCACATGAATTGTGGATCAAGACTCACGGTTCCCTATTGGAGAGTGAAGCTCTAGTATATGGAGCTTCCCGTTACATCTCGGTTTCCACTGGCTGCTTTTGGAATGCTGTGTGCGATGACTATTAGGAATGAGGAATTGATCAATATGGCTCTATTTTAAAGTTGTTCTGAGTTTTATTCAGAAGGTGTTGGATTACTTTATCACGTTGCACCTTACAAGTGGACATTATCACCTGACGGGTCTATTTAGAATTTCCACTCATAGACATTTTCTATATATTGAAGCCATATTGAGAGACTGAAGTTTCTTTCAAAGATATATCTACCGTAGCACTGTGTTTTTACTATGTGTTTTATGCTAAAACAAAGCTACTCACAATTTACTGTAAGGATAGTAGAATCTGGAAACCCCTGTATCCTTGTAGCACCTGTTAACAAAACTGAAAACAATATACGTTGATGAATATTATGTGATTTTAACGCATATTATTAGCTAATTAGAACACAGATTTTTGATGTCCTCCCCTATGTCAAACACACATGAGTATAAAGAAATGCAAAAGTGCTATTTTCTTAAAGTGGAAACTAGTGGCTGGCCTTGGAGTCCAGAGCCGGCTGCTGGCCTTCCCCCGGGCATCCCAAATCAGGATGTGTGAAATTCTGGGGGCACTCTCAAAAAGCGAATCCCAAGGCCACATCCCTAGCATCTCTTGGCTGAGACTCACTCCCTATACTAGCCATTCAGATAGACTGGGGATGGGAGGGTGCCCAAATCTAAAGGGCACTCGGGATGCGGCTGCTCCCGCTCATGATTGCCGAGCTCTGCTCGAAACAAAACCATATTTCCAAACATGAATATGAGAGGAGAGCCCACACATGCCTTGAGGGACCAGGGGAAAGAAACGTTTGTATGGGCAATTCACGGGTTTCACACATCGGGGAAACGCGAATCAAGATGCCCCCTGGCAAGTAACAAAACAAAAGGCAGCCAAAATCTTCAGTTTTGTTCCACCTTAGGATGCTGAAATGTACAATACTGTGAGTTTTATCCTGCAATGCCCATACTGTATTCCAGCTCATCAATATTTTCCCCTGTGTGGCGGTGCACTGGGATATGCATATTTAGGAACTGTGCATCTGTATTTTAAAAAGGCTATGTGATTCGTCATTTAAAATGAACCTGCATCACCCCCGAGAGGTCTATCCGAGGTTTGTCAGCAGAGGGGGCTTAGGTACCTGGTGAATTAGACTTGGGCTTAATGGAGTGGTGGATATAAGTCCCCTCTAAAGTTAACACTTTCCTTCTGCTGCCTACTTTTGCCCCAGTGTGAGAATTACTCCACTATTCTCCACTCAGTCTTGTGAGACAGAGGAATGGGAATCCATGTAAACCCATTCAAACCCTAGAAGTTGGTCCAACCAGTTACCAGTCCCCCATTGCATGGAGACTAAGTGAGGTGCAAGTTTGTATTGCTCAATGCGGGACATGGTGGAAGGTAAGGATAGGTTGTAGATCAGCTATAGGGAAACTATTATAAGTGTCAAGGCATGCCTATTCTGTAGAATTGTATTTTATAAACCTTAAAGGGAAACTCCACTTTCAATGGCATTTTTGTGTAAGTGTAAAGTGTAAATTTTGTGTGCCAAAATGATGTCCTCAAGGCGTGGTGCTTAACTAGTATTTTTATTTCATATGTTAGGAAAAGTGTGTTTTATGGAAGTAGTTTTCACGACCCCCAATCTGTTTCTGCTGCTGGGCAGGTGTACGTGTGTGTAAGCTCTCTCCCCTCGGCAGTGGCCATGACAGCAGTGTTCTGTGTGTACAGGGCTCACTTCCCTCTTCTTGTAGATCTTGGATATTATTCTTTGTGCAGGAAATTATACCAAGGTAGTGGTGTTCCAGTGTATCGGGGAGGGGCAGTGAGTGGCTAAGTGGCAACCAAACAGATACATGGAGTAAAATGTCCTTTTAGCTTATTAGAGGAACTGTAGGGTGCAAAGATTCCAACAGCCGCTCTCTACATGAGCAACGCCAAGCTAGGATTTATGTTATCATGATCCAGGCAAAGGAACTTTTGAAACGAACACAATGAAATGAAAGGTCTTATTTACTTACCTGTTTCCTGATCTTGCGCAGTATCGTAGGCTACAACAAAAACATAAGAAGACTTTAAGAAAAGCATATTTTGCTCTTTATTAAAAATACAGACTTCATTAGAAGAAAAAGCTCAGCATTTCATTATAGGGCTGAATTCATAGGAATACTAAAAGCTTAGGCCCTTATTCATGAAGGGATAGCGTCAGGTAGTGGCTGGTTAATGAGAGGTAGCGACAGGTAGCGACTGGTGAACGCCGGACACGGCACGCAATTACACATTTATCAAGCAGAATCTGTTTAGCGACTGGGATAACGCCATGTAGCGTCTGATTCATCATTTTCACAGCCTCAGCGAAAAGCGCCGGCGTTCAGCCTTGCACAGCGCCAGGTATGACCTCTCACTACCTGACGCTCTGCCATACATTTCAATGGACAATCCTTTCCTTCTCTTTAAACTGTGTTTTTGTTTTTTTTTGTTTTTTTTTTTTATCTCAAATAATTCTGTGACCTCTTCTGGCATTGAATAAGCAGTTTTTTCACATTTTTTTTTTTTTTTTTTATATATTTCTTCAGGTCTGCCATTAAAGTGTTCATGTTACAATGTTGCTACAATGTAATTCCATATGTTTTCGCTTTGTTACTATTGGATAGATGCTGAAAAACACACTTTAAACACACCGCCTCCTACGCTCTGGGTTTCAAACAAGCATGTTTCTGCGCCAGAATTTTGTGAGGCTGTTTTTTGCAGAATATGCTGTGAGTCGGTCGCTATGAGCAGTCGCTAACATGCGCTCCCATACAGCGCTGTACCGGTCAAATAGCGACTCATCACAATGTATTCAACATTACTGCACAGCGACTGAGTCGCTATGAAGTAGCGACTCACGGCCGAGCACAGTGACTACTAGCGGGCGCTCTGAAAATGCCTGATACAAGCGCTCATCTGTCGCTACCTGGCGTTAGTGATGAATCAGCCTGTTAGTTTTGACCACTGAGATTTAACTATTGCCTTTGGGGAAAAAATATAACTGGAATCCCACAATAGGTAATCGAACAACTATTAGGATGCAATGTTTTAATAAGTGTTGCTCTTGTTTGGTTTGAATTCAGTTGGGCAGAATTAGTGACAAGTTTAACGATACACTCGAAAACCTGTCACCCCTAGACAAGTAAAAAAAACACAAGTTTGGCATTTCATTTGTTGTGCAACTCATCTGACATGTTTACATATTAGGCAGCTTTACCATAGAGTACAGTACAGTACATTAGTCCTTAAATACAGGTAAATAATGTATGGGAATGTTTACTAATGCAGGTACATCATGGTGACTTACAGCACCTGACTGAGTCTGATAAATATCGCAGTGTGTTAAAATAGTAAAGCAAATTATTTCAAGCAAACTGTGCGTTACAACTTCCTTTACGCACTCCATAAATAACGACCATTTAATTGTATGACACTCTGTGGTGACATGTGCAAATATATCAGAAATCATGTTTCTTTGAATTGGAGTTAAAGAAAAGTGTTTCCCAACATCCTGTCAACACTCCCTAAGGTTCACGTGCTTCAGATGGAGGGGCAGTTATTTACTCAGCGAGAGATCTCTCAACTTCAGGTAAAGTGACTTCAAATAACCAATCATGGCGAAGGGGTGGTTTTTCTAGCCCCTGTTTAGCCCCTCCCCAATCTATATAAAAAAAGTCTGACATTAAAGGTGGGAAGAAATTGTAATAAAAATAATAATACTTTTTTATTATTATTATATATTCAATGTAATGTAACTTAGGTCCTTATTTAATGTAATGTAACTTAGGCCCTTATTTAATGTATTGTAACTTAGGCCCTTATTTAAGGGATAGCGACAGGTAGCGACTGGTAAACGCCGGACACGGCACGCAATTACACATTTATCAAGCAGAATCTGTTTAGCGACTGGGATAGCGCCATGTAGCGTCTGATTCATCATTTTCACAGCCTCAGCAAACAGCGCCGGCGTTCAGTCTTGCACAGCACCAGGTATGACCTCTCACTACCTGTCGCTCTCCCATACATTTCAATGGACGATACTTTTCTTCTTTTTTAAACGGGGTTTTTTTTTCAAAAAATTATGTGACCTCTTCTGGCATTGAAAAAGCAGTTTTTTCACAATTTTTTAATTTTTTATATATTTCTTCAGAAATAACATTACAGGTCTGGCGTTAAAGTGTTCATGTTACAATGTACCTACAATAACGAGAGTCTCATCAGCAATTTGCTGTTATACACACGTGGTGGAATTTGCTACAGGGTTTTGAACATTCCTGTGATAGAAGATCATTAAAACCCTTGGCCTTTGAGGATACACTCAGATTGGGGAACCACCCTAGAAGCTTGGACTTTTTTATCTAAGAGTTAAAGCTGACCTAAAGTGTGCTGTTTTATCATTGATTGCTCTGTGTTTTTGGAATAAAATGTACCTACAATGTAATTCCAAATGTTTTCGCTTTGTTACTAGTGGATAGATGCTTAAAAACAGACTTTAAACACACCGCCTCCTGTGCTCTGGGCTTCAGAGAAGCATTTTTCTGCGCCAGAGTTGTGTGAGGCTTTTTTTTTCTTGAATATGTTGTGAGTCGGTCGATATGAGCAGTCGCTACCATGCGCTGCCATACAGCGCTGTACTGGTCAAATAGCGACTCCTCACAATGTATTCAACATTACTGCACAGCGACTGAGTCGCTATAAACTAGCGACTCACGGCCGAGCACTGCAACTACTAGCGGGCGCTCTGAAAATGCCTGCTACAGACGCTCATCTGTCGCTACCTGGCGTTAGTGATGAATCAGTCTGTAACTTAATTGGTGGCCTACATATGACTAATGGTAAGACCAACCCTAATCTGACCTAGCTTAGTGCTTGCTTTTGTTGTACATATGGGATAAGGGGGTATACTTCTGCTTGCCCAAGCTTTACAATATGCACTTGAGATTGAGGCAGTTCTACAGGTGGGGTACAGACTTTTTCCCGTGAGGAAGACATTTTTTACACATATTTGAAGTACAACAGCCTGCAGGAAAGTGAAATAAATAGACAGGCTCCCTTTATCCTGTTTGAATAATCTATAGGCTGCTATTTTTGCAAATTGTAAAATAAAATAACCAACTTATTAGAGAACATCTTTCCCTCACTTGAAGAATGGCCCCATTGCAGGTTAAGGGGATTTTCTTAATCCCCTTTATTATTATTTTTTTAAGTGAGAAAGTCTCAAATCCCCCCCCCCCCCAAATAAAAATGTATAACCTCCGTTAAAAAAATTGGAAGAAAAGCCTATAAAGTAAGATTTCCCTTTTTTTAAGCTGAAACAGATGACTCATTTAGAAAAATAACCTCTATAGTGTAGTGAATGCTTAAAACTGTTTTTGTTTGTTTCGGAATAGAGTTGGGAAGGCTTGGAGCCACTTTACTAAAGAACTGCCATCAACAAAACCTAAGAAAGAAAGAAAAATCCTCAAAGGTTATAGGGGTTTGGAGTTTTCAGATCAAAGTTTTAGTATTGATGTTATGTTGATTTTTAAACTCAAGCCAATGTTTTCGCTAATCAAAATACTCTAACAAACTTTAATACACTGATAGTTTAGTAAAGAAGTATGGTGCACCACTGAATATCGCAAATCATGGCGTGCTCTCTTAACATATATCAATATAATCTAAAGTGGAGCCTAGGGAAAAGAGTCCCCACAGGGACCACAGGAAAGGAGGACTGCCTATAAGCAATCAATGAAAATGTATTGAAATCTCAAAACAAACATTTAAAACCAACACTCAAGACACGTTAAAACAACACCCCTCACATAGTCCTATTAGTCCTATTAGTCCTATAACCTGATAGTTTAGGGTAGGGTAGGGTGCTATATTCATCCCGTAGGTCAAAAATGAAAATAAATGGCACTTTGTACTAAAGAAATGTTGTGTACTTTTGTCCCTGGTGCTGAATTATGCATTTTATTTAGCACCAGTTACAAAAAGCGCACTATTTATTTTAGGGGGAAGTAACAAGTGATTATCTTCCTAGAGGTTGATTCAGCCCCCGATGTGAGAAGAGCACTTCTATTTTTACCTTTACAAGTGGTGCGTCATTTATAAAAGCCACCACATTACCGTTAAATATCTTTCAATCATCAAGCAATTAAACATATTCTGGAAATTATGGTGTTAGCGCTTGAAGTGAACAAGAGTTTGATGGCGCTGGGTGAATGTCATATGGAAATAATGGCAACTTCTATTATTTTTATTATTTTTTAAGCTCCAACAATTAATCAGAAGATTAGAGACAATGCTAATGTGATGGGGTGCTGGAAATGAGATTTTAAGAGAACTGTAAGGTGATATTATAAAGAACGCAGGGGCGTAGCTAGGGGGGAGCAGAAGGGGCGCTTGCCCCGGGTGCAGCAGGTCAGGGGGGTGCCAAAGAGGGCCCTTAGAGTAGGTGGGGGCGCAGTTTCGAATCTTTGCCCCGGGTGCCAGAAAGCCTAGCTACTCCTCTGAGCAACGTACCGCAGGGTATTTATGAAAAACAGAGCTCTAACACCCATTAGAAGATTAGAGAAAAAAATCAAATTTCTTCTGCATATGGTTGAGTTACTTAACCTGAGATACAGCTAAATGGTCACAACTGCATAAACAGCTAAGGCAAACAAAAAGGAAGGAAGGAAATTATACATGTCATAAAAAACCCATGACCACTGGTTTAGAAATAGCCTGGGTACTAGAAATACATGCTAGAAGTGCAATACCTCGTATAGGATTAATTACCATTTAATCATCTGTGTATTTGCCAACTAATAAATACAGTAAAGGGAAATAAAACATGTTTTGATCATATTTTGTATCACAAACAATTTACAGCAGTTATAATGCAGCAAGTTTCTAATATTTTTTACATTAAATAACGGTTTCTTCAATCAAACTCTACATTAGGGGAAAATTATAGAAATAAGCAATATCTATTATTTTACAAAATGTGATTGCCCCTTGTTTCAATGAACTTACCGTTTAATGGAGCCAAAATGGCTAGTAGGACCCATAGCGGGAATCTGTTAGAGATTCCCATTATCTCAGCAGTTAATGCAAGAGACTGACAGGGAATAGCTTGGTCAGTCAAAAGGTGAGCTTTATATACTCGTAGAACTGTTTGCCAAAATACCAGTATAGCTCCACGTTAGTAGCATGGGTGGAGCTTCTGAGCCCTCCTTTACTCACAGGTGTAGTGAAGGATGCTGGAAAAAGTTGTGTATTGTACACTCCATGGATGACTGCTTCCTCCATGCATACATTTCTCATTTGAATAAGAATTTCTCTCTCTCTGTAAAAGACAATAAATATCATGTATGCTCTTCAGTTACGGGTTTCTAAGTATGCCACTCAGGCATTGTACACATCTTTACTTTAATTTCAGTGACTGAGAAAAATAACCAGTGTAGAGCTGTAAACTGTATAAAATGATAATTAAATTTTCCAATAATCTTAATGACAATAACATATTATTAAATTAATAATATTAATATTTTGACATTACTATTCCTGCAAAAAACATAATAGAGTTTAGAGCGTATAGAAAGACTTTTGCACATTCATAAGTCAGGGCAGGTTGTTCTGATGTGTGTTGAGATTAAATTCCATTACAGAGGCATATACTGTAGATAACATCACCAATGTGATTATTCATATGTGAACATACGCTAGCAGAGAGTCTCTCACAGCCTCTTAAAATAACAGTAACTCCCCCAAATCGCTCCAATATTATTTGGGTGATGATATTTATCATTTATCATTTTATCATTTTAGCAACTATAGTTTTTATTGCACAACAAAAGAAAAGAAAATTACACAGCAAAAGTCAACATTCAGAAAGTTTGTTCATAAAATAAAACATAGACATCATGGTATGGCAGATATACAAAAACCAACAGCCTCAGGAGAATGACCATAACAAATAACCTATAGTAAAAAAAAACCATCAGAGGGTAGCACGGAGGGAAGAGCAAAAGAAAGAAGAAAAAGAATGAAACTCAGAGTTGAAAGGAAGAGAATAAAGAGAGAAAGAGATGGGTACCCAGCCTCCACCCAACCAAAAAAAATGACCAGGTTAGAATTCTAAATTGTAAAGAGATCTTGATTGAAACCCCTGGGTTGGAAGAGGCCAATCCAACCCTCCCAAGTGGCCAAGAAGTGAGCAAGATCACCCTGCATAGAGGCCGCCATTTTCTCAAAAAACATAGCCTCATTGACACGGGTGATGAGGCTCCCACTAGGTATGGATATTTATCATTTTAGCCTATAAACTCCTTATTAATATAATTAGTAAAACTTTAGTCTTAAAATGATAAACCAACAAAAATAACAAAATGATACTAACCTTTTGTCCCAGTCAATTGGTTTTAGTCTGTCTGGCGATCAGTAACCCAAACGTATCCCATGTCAGCTGGGCCAGAACTCCTTTCGCCGGTGTTTCCATGTCCGGCTTGTTCCTCCTGCCACATCTTTGCTATTCACTACAATGAAGGGTGTGTGTCGGGCCTCGACAGATAAGCTCTATTGCAATGAACAGAGAGGGCATGGCAGAGTGCCAGTTTCTGATGGCAGGAGCACAAGCCAGACACGCAATCAATTCCAACCCCTGCTGACTTGCTGATCACTGGACTAGGACCGATCAGCTGCGTGGAAAATAATTTAAGTACATTTTTTTATTTTTATTGGGTGGCCAATACCTGTAATCTTGAAAGGCTTTTCATTTGCGCCCCCCCCCCCCCCCAAGGAGCACAACACTGCACAACATGATGCCATCAAGGTCAATAGTATGTCATCACATATTTAAAGCAGATGCAACAGAAATAGAGAGCACCTATCCTTTGCAAACAACCATTGGGGTGCGCCACACAGTTTTATGCTAGAGGTACAATAGGTGGCCATCAATAGTGATGAGCTGGAGCGGGGTCTATCAGGTTCGTAAACCCTCCAGCTGAATTATCCTGGAATCTGGCATTTAGTATGCCCGAAAGCCAAATAGTTCGGCTCCCACTACTCTGTGTACTGGTAAAGGGGTCCCTCAGATCCCCTTACCTGTTCACAAACAGTAAAAAAAATAAAAAATAAATAAACTGTTAAAAAAATCCTGTTCTGGCATAATAAGATTTTCTTGATGTCATGGAGTGGCTATTGCAGCCACCTCACTGCCATCTTTTGTGACCTCTACCTGGGCATTCAACCAAGGGTGATGGTGGGCCAACAGGGGGGAAACCTTTTATACCAAACAGGTGGAGCCTTTGTGTACTCCCCCACCTGCCCCCCTCTTCACATCAGATGCTGATGGGGTGGCTACAATAGTCTCTTCTGGGAAGATCTTAGTCCGCCAGACCAGGAGGAAGCCCCAAACCCAGCGGACCTTAAGAGAGAAGGCCACCTGTCAGGGAACAGGAGGAGTAGGATGCAGAGACAGCCACTGGCATCATAAGGGACAGTGGGGAAAGAAAATAAAAAGAGAACATCTCAGACACTACAGGGCTCATAGCAGGGTGCACAGGCCCAACCTCAGAGACAAAGGGGAAAAAAACGG
Source organism: Gastrophryne carolinensis (assembly GCA_027917425.1). Taxonomy (NCBI): domain Eukaryota; kingdom Metazoa; phylum Chordata; class Amphibia; order Anura; family Microhylidae; genus Gastrophryne; species Gastrophryne carolinensis. The sequence continues at coordinate 177,441,851 of CM051241.1, read as the reverse complement.
GGAAAATTAGCATATATTCCTAAGGTAAAATTATCAAAACACTGGCAAAAAGAGCAAAACAAGATAATAATTCACATAAAAAGAAAATCTTAAATAAACACATCTTGTTACTTGGAATGGAAGGGCCACATACACACACAAGTAGGGGAAAAGGAACTCCCAGGCAAACCAGTCAGGAATGTTAGTAAGGCCCCTATTAAAAAAAAAGATGTTGAAAGGCTCCTGCGCATAGTACCACCAAGTCTACCAGCACGGAACGGAAGGTTCCCCTACACTAGAAAGTCTGATGGCAGGGCATATACGCCCATTTCTAAAACAAAGAAACATTTTAAAAAATGCTGACATGATACATACAAAGCAGTAATGCAAGGGAACAAGTATGTACAGAGGCGACAGAACTCAGAGACATTGAGGTGGGATTATAACCTTGGGATGGCCTATCTCTCCTTACTGCTGGACTATAACAAACAGGATGAGTCATTCTGAAAAGCCTGCCAGTTCCCTGCTAATGGGTGCATTGTCTTACATTATTTAAGACAAATAGCAATTCATTTATCTCAACTATTTATTGTAATCAGCTGTGATACATTCTAAAGCAGCCATGAGCCTATTATGGGAATTTAGATAGCTTACAGTGCAAGCTTACAAATTGGGAAGCCTGTACTCTGGAGCTCTGGATAATAGGCCCTGTTAGGTTGTAGACCCAAGCCCAAGAATCACTGCTTAGCCAAATCATCTGAAGATATCTGATACTGCTTATCCTTTTTAAAAAACAACAATTTGAAGGAATATATATATATATATATATATATATATATATATATATCAGTATTTAATACCAAGGATTTGAAGTGTAAGAAAATAGGGACGAAACTCACGCCTTCTGATTCATCAGATCAGAAAAGATTTTATATTCTTTGGACTGGAATCAAAGTTGAGGGCAAATACAGACAACCTCAATTATTCGCTCCTTTTTGCAGGGAGAATAAAATGTAGCCACAGCATCTCTTGGCAATCTCTCAATGGGGACCTCAGGAATGAATTCCTGTAACAGGGCAGTCCAAGCATCTTGTAGATCCATGATGGATTTGGGGAGACCTTGTATCCTCACGTTATCCCGGCGGAATCTATGGTCCTTTTTGCTGGATCATAGTTCCACCTGCCAGCCCTCTAAAAAGGTTCTCATGTCATCCATACAATGTTCCAATAGGAAGGTGCCACGATCAATGTCTCAACATTCGGCCATGATACTTTTGATCACAGTCTGCACCTCTTTTTAGTATCTTCTGAATGGCTTTCAGAAGTGCCTGCTTGGCTCCCAAGGCTGCAGGATCCTGTGGCTGTAGGTCAGAAGAGCATTTATTCTGACTTCCCAATTGTGAGTGTGTGGCTTCAGGAAAGGGTGACAGGTCCTCAACCTCACTGACATGTGCGTCCACCATATCTCCTGCCTCAGCCTCCATCACGCCCTTTCTGGGTCATAACCCCAGGTGAAGTCCACTTTAAGGGGAAGCTCTGGGGGGGCAAGAAAGAAAAAAACCTCGCTCAAAATGCTTCCAGATTCTGTGTACAGATCCAAGGTGCGTGGAGAAGAGTTAACACGCAGCCAGCTATTCTCTCCACCTCGCACATGTGCACTTGGGTGAGCTCCTTTAAGCAGGGATGGGGAACAAAATATATCTGTCTGTGGAAGCCTCCATGCTTCCAAGCCTGTAACAGCAGGCACACACATGGGGAACTGGTGGCTAAATACAGTTTTTTGAACACCAGGAATCCCGGTATGTACAGGAATTTCCTGGTTTAGGAAAGGAAACTTAAGACACAGAGGCAGCTCTCAGCCAGGTGACAAATTCTTCCCTAAAGGCCATAACTATGGTTGTCTCCAGATGTCTATGAGAAACCAAAGACACAGACAATGGGGCAGGAGTGCCGATGGGCACAGTCATGGGTTGGGAACAGGTTAGCAGATTCACAGGATAGGAACAGGTGAGCAGAGACACGGACTGGGGACACATAAGGCATAACACATAAGCCCAGCTCCTGATGGAGGGGATTGCACAAGGCCATGGGCAGCCTTGTGGTGGTCACAGACTTGTAAGACAGTAAAATGCACATCAGAACACTTACAAGAAGTAGTGGCTGCCCTAAGCCCAGTACAGACTACAGAGGGCCAATACAGGGAACAGAAGGCTAGAAAGGAAACAAAGTTGCCAGAATGCTGAAGAGCACAGGAAGTATGATGCAATGGTCCAACATGGAGGTGGGGCTACATATCTTTATAGGGAAGACAGAGGAGGGGATTACAAACATCTGTGAGATGGCAGGGAACATAAAAAACTGAAAAGCCACATAAATATAACAGACAAAAACAAACACTACAGTGGTTGGCTTAACAGTAAAGGCAGTGTGATTCAAAGAAGAACAATACAGGAGTTTAGAAGTGCCTAAAAGGGTATGTATGCTGTTGGTCACTAACACCTTTAAATAATGACTAAAATAGTTTATGAGATTTGAACATCTGCTTGGAGAACTGGAACATACTGGAACAAAATGGAACATTATGGCCTTGACCTAAGTATGTGTAAGGGCATGTCATTTCCATCTATTCCATACAGTATGCATCTGTTTTGTTTGGAACCTTTACGTCAGTAGCTGGAAAGAAATGTCATCATGTCATTAAGCTGTGGTAAAGGAGGTTGGGTTGCTGTGTATTCTCACAATTGTTTGTCATAGGCATGCACAAGAGATTGCAATTTAGCATGACGCTGTAAACAGATCAATCATTACCTGATAAATTAGACATTGATTGCACTCATCCCTTTAAGCTGGTAGAAGGAAGAAAACTGAGAACATAAATTCAATCTCAGCTGTTGATGTGGTTCTAGCCCTTACGCCACTAGATTAGCTAAAATTTGATAAAAAAAAAAGACAACAAAGGCTAATGAAGCACACACATTCAAAATTTTAAAGCATCACTTAAAGTGGACCAAAACTGTACCTAGCCTCCAAAGGACGTCTGTAAGATGCCAGGTCTCGTTAAACGCCACTGTTTGGTTAGGAAGTGATTGTTGGATTTTTTATTTAGAAGATCCCCTATAAGAGAATTCTGCATCTACTGAATTGAATGTTGTAGTTCATCATTAGATGACATTAGATGTCCCTTTTGCTTAATAATTAATATTTATTTTTTTACCAGGGGCAACCCTTAATGTTCACCGGGTCATACTGATGGGCACCCTTCGACATCCTTGGTGCTCAGGAGAGAGTGTAGGTAATAGGGCAGTGCTGTATTGGCATGCCACCCGCTGCTGGAGATAGATGGAAAGCCCACCCCCTACCCATTGAACTAGTAAAGGAGTCCATTGGATCTTTTACCAATTCACAAAGACTTAAAAAGAATAAACCATAACACAACAAACATTTGCTAAACTAAATTTAGTCGAATCTGCATCTTTTTTTTCCTCTGTCCCCTCCTACCTCTTTGGTAGTCTGCCAGCTAATGGGCTGCTGCTCTGGTGTGGTAATGTCTTCTGATGCCAGTGATTGAAGCTTTAGTATTTATGTTCCTTTCCTCCAGTAATGTAATTAGTCGCATGTGGGGGATTTAACAGAGGCTCTGCCTGTGTAGTATATAAACTTTCCTCCCTTGCAGCCCACTATTGAGCAAAAAATACCTGCAGCACTGCTAATAAATATTGTGGTCTGTTTTGTGTTACTCTCATTACTTGTGAACTGGTAAGGGGTCCAAGGGACCCCATTTCTGTTCAAACGGTAAAGAATGGCAAGTCACTACCCAACATGTCAGGGGTTGCTTGCTCATATCCCTTTTAACCATAAATCTTACTGGCCAGGGCAGATTGGAAGAGCCCAGTGCCCCTTGGCACAAGCCCAGTGTTCCACCAAGGTAATCAGTGGGGAAGGGGGCTAGCTTTTTTTTGAGGAGACGGGAATTCCTGAAAAGCTTCACTGTAGAGCAGGGGGTATCCCTTTCCCTCCAGTTAAACCTTTTCATGTAATCCTCCTAAAAATGTGTGGCTCACCTCCCCCACACACTCTAAAAAACTTACATTGCTATACTCACCTCCTGCTGGTGTCTTCTGGTGTAAGCGGTGGAAGCTTTAGTATTTAGTATTTTAGTATTTATATAGTATTTATGGCCCTCCCCTCAAGTGATATAATTAGTCACATGTGGGGGATTTCACAGAGGCTCTGCCACTGTAGTAAAAAAATCCTGCAGCACTGCTAATAAATATATGTTTGGTCTGTTTTTTGTTACTTTCAATATTTGTGAATTGGTAAGGGGTCCAAGGGACTCCATACCAGATAAAAGGGTATAGCGTGGCAAGCCACCTGCCCAACACGCCATGGGTGGCTGGCCCACACCTCTTAGCCTCATTACCCAAACTCCTACTGGCCAGGAGGGGGGGGGGTGGAAGCACCTTGGCACAAGTCCAATGTTCTTCCCAGGTAATAATTGTGTGTGTGTGGGGGGGGGGTGCATTCAAAAAAGCATCACTGTAAAGGAGGGGCATGGGGTATCACATCCATAGAAACTTTTACTTGGAGCCCCAATAAAAGTGTGGCCCACCTCCACACACAAAGTCCTCTAAAAACTAACATTACTATTCTAAACTCCTGCTGGGGCTTCTGGTTCCAATGGCGGAAGCTTTAGTATTTATGTCCTTCCCCTCCAGAGATGTAAATAATCACATGTGGAGGATTCTGTCTCTGTAGTATATACATTTCCCTCTGGGCAGCCAGTCATTGCCCTGAGCAAAAATGGCTTCAGTACTGCTAATAAATATTGGTTTGGTCTGTCTTTACTTGTAAATTGGTAAGGGGTCCAAGGGACATACCTACCTACCTACCTAGCTACCTACCTCAAGTCATACCCTCAACCTTATACTTCGGTCTGGGTATTGTACTGTTCATACTCACCTACCTACCTTTCACTCTCTTTGCCGGTAGGGCAGTAGCAGTTGTCCCTCCACAATCTATATATTCTCTGTAAGTACACTTCTCAAGCTTCCTAGATGTACCAGGCTTGTTGATGTGGGCACAGTTTTCTGGAAGTAATCCCTTGATAAATTCTTTGGTTGCACAGGGTTTCCCATAAAAACGCAGAATCAAAGCCACAGTTTCCTAAAACAAATATGCAAACAGGAACAAAACAAAGTTAAACCTAAAAATACAAGGTCCCCTGACCAGAACAATATCCAACATGCATAAGTACCGTCAAGGGAAGAGTTAACAAACACCACAAAGTAAAGCATGTGTGTAAGGATAATTTTACTTGAAAATTTCAGTTCTGCAGACAAAGTGCTTACTTTGTGCTTTTCCAACCAAAACAACCCTTTGAAATATCCTTCACAAATCATACATTTCCTTAAAGTACACACACATTAAGCTTTCTAGGAGTACCCCGCTTGTTGTAGTGGGCTCATATTTCCAAAAGAAATCCCTCAAAGAATTCTTTGCTTTCACAGGGTTTCTAGATTGTGTTGGTCAAGCTGAACAACAGCTACCTACCTCAAGTCATACCCTCAACCTTATACTTCGGTCTGGGCATTGTACTGTTCATACTCACCTACCTACCTCTCACTCTCTTTGCTGGGAGGGCAGTAGCAGTTGTCTTTAATACAAGTTTTTTTTTTAAGGTTGGTTTAAGCCAAACCCTCAATCTTATACTATGTTCTGGGTATTGCACTGTTCGTACTCACCTACCTACCTATCACTCATAGTCTTTGGAGGGCCAATAAATAATTGTTTTTAATGCAATGAAAAAAAGGTTGTTTTAAGCCAAACCCTCAACCTTGGGTCTGGGTATTGCACTGATAATACTCACCTACCAACCTCTCATTCACAGTCTCAGGAGAAGGGCAGTAACAGTTTTCTTTAAAACATTTTTTTAAAAAAAAGGTTGCTTTAACCCTTTAAGTGCCATCCTACCTAGAGATATAGTGCCTGCTTTATGAAGCACTACTGTCAGACAGTGCCACATAAGTGCAAATTAGAGTAGTGAAAAATATAATTTATTATGTTTTTCCACACTTGCGCATGTTGCTGTACTGGAAGAAATGCATTTTCTAAAACATTAATGGTGCAGCAACATGCTGAGAGATGGGCAGGCTGATTCATCACTAACGCCAGGTAGCGACAGATGAGCGTCTGTAGCAGGCATTTTCAGAGCGCCCGCTAGTAGCCGTTGTGCTCGGCCGTGGGTCGCTAGTTCTTAGCGACTCAGTCACTGTTCAGTAATGCTGAATACATTGTGAGGGGTCGCTATGTGACCAGTACAGCGCTATATGGGAGTGCATGTTAGCAACTGGTCATAGCGACCGACTCACAGCATATTAAGCAAAAAAACATATTCTGCACCCATAGAGGCACCTTGGCGTGGTGGTGCAGCTTAGCATACTTCTGCAGATGTGTGTGACCGAGCCTCTGTTTTTACCAGATTTAGAGACAGATTATAGGTTGGTCTGCAAGCTAACAGGGTTGAGTGCTGCGGCTCCTTTAAGTCTTTAGTAACCAAATTGCCCTGCTGACTTGCACCTCCCAGGTTACTTATAAAATGGTCTGAGCAGCTGGCACTCCCCTCTTGTTCACTTTGAATTTGTGCAAGCATATGGGGTGTGGGGTCTAGGTTGTATTGTAAGGGCTTGACCCTTCCACCCCATGGCTTGCACATGAGGTTAAGTGCAACCTCAGGTAAGCTGCTCCCATTTTATCTCTTGCATTAAGTTAGGACTGCACCCATAGAGGCACCTTGGCGCAGTGGTGCAGCTTAGCATACTTCTGCAGATGTGTGTGACCGAGCCTCTGTTTTTACCAGATTTAGAGACAGATTATAGGTTGGTCTGCAAGCTAACAGGGTTGAGTGTTGCGGCTCCTTTAAGTCTTCAGCTCACAAAACTCAGGCGCTGAAAAATGCTTGTTTGAAGCCCAGAGCGCAGGAGGCGGTGTGTTTAAAGTCTGTTTTTCAGCATCTATCCACTAGTAACAAAGCGAAAACATATGGAATTACATTGTAGCAACATTGTAACATGGACACTTTAATGGCAGACCTATAATGTCATTTCTGAAGAAATATATAAAAAATGAAAAAAATTGTGAAAAAAATGCTTTTTCAATGCCAGAAGAGGTCACAGAATTATTTGTGAATTTTTGAAAAAAAAAATCCCCGTTTAACCCTTTAAATGCCAAGCACGTAGTTTCTACGTGGTTGCTTCTCCTACTGTTAAGTGCCAAGCACGTAGAAACTACGTGCCTGGCATTTCCCCCAAAAAGTTAAAAAATATAAAAAAAAAACACTTACCTTTAGTAGAGATATGTAGCTGGGGGCCCCTCTTCCTCCGGGGGGCACCCGATCCCTTCCCCGTCGTCCTCCGTCTTCAGGAGGGGGCCCGAAAACGCCACCACCCCTCCCCCGTTCCCAGCGCTGACAGTGGCTGTAAAAAAAATAAAAATAAAAGTGTCATTTACTCACCTCTGCGCCCGATCCTTCTTCCTCTGGTCTCCTCTTCACCAGGGGGGGGGGTCCGATCCCCCCCCCGGGCTGCACAGGCTTCAGATGAGGACCCTCTTCCGGGTCCTCACCGCTTCTAATGGCGGCGATGGCCGCCGCCCCGCCCATTGTGGGAGGAGCGGGATGACGTCATCCCGCTCCTCCTATACCCCCTCCGAGCTCTGTGGTGATCGGAGCAGGGTGGGTGTTAGGCGAGGAGGCTCCGATTGGAGCCCCCTCGCCTGTCACCCGCCCTGCGCCGATCACTACCGGCATCTGTCAGTGACATGACAGCGGTGCGGGACAGCAACGAGGGACGCCGGATCTGAGGTGAGTACAGTAAAAAAAAATAAAGATTTTTTTCTTATGTGTCTATGTCATTATTTTTTACTTTTAACCCCTTGTGAACTGGTAAGGGGTCCATGACAGAGGGGGGGCAGAAGAGCCCAGGCCCACGGGCTTTGCGGGTTTGTAGCCTGCAGGGCCAGGGGCCACAAAAGCTGGCCCCTGCACCCTGTTTCTACAAGCCCTGCATAGCTGGTCCCGAGCTAATTACTTTGGGTAAGGGGGACCCCATGTAATTTTTTTGGGATTTTTAAGGGTTTTTAACCCTTAAAAATCCCCCCAAAAATGCCCCCCCCCTCAATTTAACCCTTTGTAGTGTGGATGGTAGTTGTATTTTATTTGTAAATGTTATGAAGTACTTGTTTCAGTTAGGGGGGTCTCCTGGGCAGGAACAGGGGGCTACCGATAAATATGTGGTACCGTTCTAATCGGTAGAAATGGGGCTTTCACATGCAATATGATTTTCTTTAATAAAATACATTTTTTATTTAAAATAAAGGAGACAATTTTCTAAAATAATTTTTATTTATTTATTTTTTTTACTTAATAATAATATTGTAAAAAACATAATAAAATTTTTCTGAAAATTCCAGCAAAAATGTCGCAAAACATGGCGCAAAGTGGGGAAAAATGACCTGTCAACAGAGGGTGACAAAATCTCAAGTAGGCTGGCAATTAAAAGGGTTAAAAGTAGCTATGCATGTTGGGTATTGTTCTGCTCGGGGGACCTTGCGCTTTCAGGCTTAGCTTGTTTTTCTGGTTTGCATATTTATATTTTAGGAAAAGGTGTTTTTTATTCAGCTTTTTTATAAATTTTTTAGGGAGACCCTGCACAAACAAAGAATTCTTTGAGGGATTAATTCCAGAAAGATGAGCCCACTACAACAAGCTGGGTATGCTTAGAAAGCTTAACATGTGTACTTTCAGGGAATGTATGGTTTATGGGGGATATTCCAAATGTAAAGGGTTGTTTTGGTTGAAAAATTGCAAGGTGCGCACTTTGTCTGCAGAGCTGAAATTTTCAAGTAAAATTACCGTTACGCACACGCTTTACTTTGGGGTGTTTGGCAACTCTTCCCTTGACAGTAGCAATGCATGTTGGGTGTCGTTCTGTTCGGGGGATGTTGCTTTTTTAGATTGAACTTGTTTTTTCTTGTTTGTAAATAGTTTATTTAGGAAAATGTGGCTTTGATTCTGCTTTTTTATCCTTTTTTTAGGGAAACTCTTTGCAACCAAAGAATACATTGAGGGATTACTTCCAGAAAACTATGGCCACATCAACAAGCCTGGTACACCTAGAAAGCTTGAGGTGTGTACTTCCAGAGAATATATAGTTTGTTGAGGGGTATTTCAAAAGTAATGGCTTGTTTTTCTGGAAAAACTGCAAGGTGCGCATAGCGCATATCACAGTTGTATTTTTTCTGAAAATCCCCTAAAGCGCTGTTTCAGTTTGGGGGAGTCTCTTGGGCAGGAAAGGGTGTCTACCAATACATATGTGGTATCGCTGTAACCGGGAGAAATTGGGATTTCACACGCAATAAGATTTTATTGACAAACTTACATTTTTTATTACAAAAAAACACTACAAATTGTAATTTTTTTTTTTTTTTTGCACATATTTCACCCAAAAATATTGAGAATACACCTAAAAAATGACAAACAAGACTTTCATGTTAAAACAATATATCATTTTCCTGGGAAATCCCTTCAAAAATCACATTTGAACATGGGGAGCGCAAAATAGTGCAAAATGGTCTGGCAACAAAGGGTGACAAATACTCCAGGTAGGCTGGCACTTAAAGAGTTAAAGAGAAGAAAAGGAACGTCCATTGAAATGTATGGGAGAGCGACTGGTAGCGAGAGGTCATACCTGGCGCTGTGCAAAGCTGAACGCCGGCGCTGTTCGCTGAGGCTGTGAAAATGATGAATCAGACGCTACATGGCGCTATCCCAGTCGCTAAACAGATTCTGCTTGATAAATGTGTAATTGCGTGCCGTGTGTCCGGCATTCACCAGTTGCTACCTGTCGCTACCTCTCATTAACCAGCCACTACCTGACGTTATCCCTTCTTAAATAAGGGCCTTAGAAATCATATTTTTTACTACTCTAATTTGCACTGAAATGTCATTGTCTGACAAAAGTGCTTAATAAATCAGGCCTTTTATCCCCCTCTGTTGCCAGACCATTTTCACTATTTTGCGCTGTATATGTTCAACTGTGATTTTTGAAGGGATTTCTGAAGACACTTATATATGATTTTTTTTCAGCAGTTATTCTGGGTATTAAAACAATGCCTTGTTTGTCATTTGTTTAGTATATTCTCAACATTTTTTGGGTGCTTTTTGTAATAAAATGATTTTTTAGTTTTTCAATAAAATCATATTACACATAAAAGCTCCATTTCTCCTGCTTACAACAGTACCACATATGTATTAGTAGACACCCTTTCCTGCCCAGGGGACTCCCCCAACTGAAATGGCGCTTTAGGAGATTTTCAGATAAAATACAACTGCTATATACAACTGCTAAATACCCTCCACAATCTATATATTCTCTGTAAGTACACAAGCTTCCTAGATGTACCAGGCTTGTTGATGTGGGTACAGTTTTCTGGAAGTAATACCTTGATAAATTCTTTGGTTGCACAGGTTTCCCATAAAAACACAGAATCAAAGCCACAGTTTCCTAAAAAAATATGCAAACAGGAACAAAACAAAGTTAAACCTAAAAATGCAAGGTCCCCTGACCAGAACAATATCCAACATGCATAAGTACCGTCAAGGGAAGAGTTAACAAACACCACAAAGTAAAGCATGTGTGTAAGGGTAATTTTACTTGAACATTTCAGTTCTGCAGACAAAGTGCTCACTTTGTGCTTTTCCAACCAAAACAACCCTTTGAAATATCCTTCACAAATCATACATTCCCTTAAAGTACACACATTAAGCTTTCTAGGAGCACCTAGCTTGTTGTAGTGGACTCATATTTCCAGAAGCAATCCCTCAAAGAATTCTTTGGTTTCACAGGGTTTCTAGAATGTGTTGGTCAAGCTGAACAACAACTTCATTGTATGTGACCCAACCACCTTAAGAAATAGGCTGGTACAGTCTCAAGGTTAATTTAGTCACTGGGAATATGTATGTTAGGCATATTCATGTCCCAACAAAAAGTTTTTTTACCTTTGAGGATGACCCCACCCCAGTTAATTATCTTTAAATCATTAAAAATTCTTTCATTCATTTATTATACGTTAAAAGGGGGAAAAAATCCTCCAACCGATACATAAAACCAACCAAATACAGTGTGCAGTCAGGTGCCTAATGGCATACACCAAATTAAACAGTCTCAACCAAATACGTTTTGTCTGAAATAGACAAGTCAGAGACAGTGTCAGCTTACTTCTTAAATTATTTCTAATAAAGAATATAAGGCTAGTAAAAGAAGGGTACCGAGTATGTTCCTCTTGCTTGACATCCGCAAGGTACCAGCTCCAGGAGATTGAATCACTCGCTATGAAGACCTCCAGAAATGGGGTTTTGGTAACAACTTCATTACTTGGGTGAAAGCCCTTTCAAAATCCTCAGTCATTTATTCAATATGCAGGCTGCAGATCCTCCATCTTCCCGATAAAACAAGACACTTGTTAAATATGTCTCTTGTCTCCTATTCTGTTGATTTTGTCAACTTGACAATTAGGCAGTAAATAGATATTTCAGTTCCAGAGAATGCTGGGCAATGGATGTGCAAATATTCATCACAAAACTGCTAATCACCTTGTGTTGTCTGAATAAAGTATTGCACATTCAGGAAGAGTAAAAAAAAAAAAAAGAACTCCAAATTTAGTTACTGGGAGTTTTTCTTTCTCCATACATTGCGACCATGTTTCAAGATAACTACCTACAAACCCTCAGAAATGTTAAGCAACTGCTAAAACCTGGGGCAGATACCTTATGGCTACATGGTGGCTGTTAAAATGGCATTTCTCTCTAAAATGTTCTGCCTATATAGAGCCCTTCCCATCCATGTTCCATTATACTTCTTAATGATTCTGCATAGAACATTGTTTTTTCATCTGGATGGGGAGTAAACCACACATTTTTAGGACCAATATGTTTTGACACAAACAAAGAGGAGTTTGTGAGGGCTATATATCTCTTGATAATACTTAGCATCCCAAGCAGCCTCACTTGTCCAATATCATTCTTTGAAGGAACTGCCTAATTGGGTGAGTCTTGAGGTTGTGGAGTGTAGTCCTGTAGCTGTTGATATTCTATTCTGAATCCTATGCTCAGCTTGACCCTAAATCACCAATCCTAGTTAATTCAGTTAATTCTCTTCCAAAGTCATCTCACCACACATCCCCCAAATGCATAATCCTATGTTTTTCCCTAGTCTTCAATCACCCATGGGGGTTATTTAAGACAGACTAAGGCTATATAGTGCCAGGTAGTGCCAGGTGAGTGTCAGGTCCCAGTCCGCAGCGCCCGTGATAGTGTCCGATCTATCAGCACCGGCGATGTGATGAGTGCCAGCACTGAGTTCTCTACTCAGGGGGTTATTTAAGAAAGACTAAGGCTATATAGTGCCAGGTAGTGCCAGGTGAGTGTCAGGTCCCAGTCCGCAGCGCCCGTGATAGTGTCCCATCTATCAGCACCGGCGATGTGATGAGTGCCAGCGCTGAGTTCTCTACTGTGCCATATAGGACCAGGCTCTCACCCTGCAATGTGTGGCCTTATCTCATACATTCAATGGGCTGGGATGGTTACAATTATTTAAGCATTTTAGTAAAAAAAATATATATTTTTTGGGGGGGCTGGTGCATGTACCACGGGAACTCTGGGCTTGTTGGGATTATTTTATATGCATTTTTAGAATTTTTTTTTTCTTGTGCTGCAGACTTGTGATTGTGGTGGCTGTAAGAAAGCTGTAGTTTTTGTCTAATGTCCCTAATGCAATTCCAATTTTTAATAAAAAATCATCCGACAGACACTGTGTGCCTGAATTCCCTTTTTTTAGTGCCTCTTGGAGCCCGTGGTGTTTTTTTCATAAATTTTGCCAGCTTGCAACGCTCTCGGCTGGCGCTAGGTGTCGCTAGCATGCGCTATAAGCTGTGCGCTGCAATCACTGCCTGGCCGGAAGCGCTACAGCTAACTGCACCGCCAGCCAGAAGACGATGAAGTGGTGTGGGCGCTGCTGAGTGTCTTGGATGAGGCGCTCAAGTGGCGCCCACACCAATAATAATGAATAAGCCTCCACCTCTTTCAAATCATGAACCTCAGCTGGGATAACTAATTTCACTCATATACAAGTCAATTCTGGAGTCATGCCATTCTCTAAATTAATCTACATATTTACAGTTAAAACATGTGGTAGATTCATTAACAAAGGCAAAAATGATCTTTATAATATACACAATAGATATACTTTTAAACATAAATGTATAACTGATGCCAATCCTAAAGGCTTGATTTTCCTGATATATACAGGACTTTCTGCAGGTATAGACATTGCTAAACCCTCATGCACATCTTAATAGTAATCAGAAATAGGTCCACCCCAGATGACAAAGACTGAAAACTAATACGGAGCAGTACATCTAAAGCCTCAATCAATTCTCTAACATATCCTTCTTTTCCCATCTCCCCAATTTCCTTTCTCACATTTCTTTCTCTTTATTTCTATTTTTTCTTTTTATTTTTCTTTCTCGTTATTCTTTTTTTCTTTTTTCTTCAAAATATGTGCCCACCATCTGGCACATATTTTTGAGGGGACTGGGTGGTACACTAATTGGGCAGTAATTTAAAACTTTAATCAGCTCTAACTCATTGGTTCATACCTTAGGATCCCATTTTATCCTGTTATCCTGTAATGATATTGACACCAAATAGTAATTAGTTTCACTTTAGAATTTATCTCAGTCTGAAGACCCAGGCACAAATCTTCAATGACAATCTTGTTTAACATTATTGTGCTAAATTGTATTGTCCTGAATTGTACCATACCATCATTCCATGTTACTTTATTGTTCAATACAACATATGTAACAAGCCATACTTACCATGTGACAACATGTGTCATGTATTATATTACTTCAATATCAATTAAAATTGAACCAACAAAAACCAAACCAAAAGATAAAGTCTAGGTCCAGATTTTTTTTTTTAATTTTCCCATTCTCTTTAAAGTAAATAATCACATCAAACTACTTTGATGAAAAAATGTCAAATGTGAACTTTTTTAGAGGATTTGATCTTTATTTGGAGCCATTGCAAACAAACACCTTATCTATGGTACATGGTACAATTCAGATGGACTACCTGTCCACCTAGGGGACCCGGATCAAATAGGGCAAGGGGTAATACAAGAGATCCTGGTGCCCCTCTTTTTCAAAATAATGAACTATAAGAACTTGAAATTTGGCATGTTCTTTACAATTTCCATTAACCTTTCTTTCACAGGTTACAAATAAGAGCTTGAAGATAATCTTGTTTCTGGCATTCTCTCTTTTGACATGAACATAATAGTTTTTGGTTTCTTGTTAGTCTTTTTTTGCCACAACAATGGAGTGTTGGTTTAAGCCAAGTTTAACATAACTTGGCCATTGAGTTTTTCTTCCTAAAGTCTGTAGTTTATCCAGGATCCTGCTTGTCGTTGCCATGTGGCGCCTCGTCATCTCCACCTTGTTCCATCTAATCTTTTTAGTGATCTTCTAGTTGAGAACGTCTTTATGGGTCGCTCAGGGCTGCAAGGTCATGGGGGTGGCTGTCTGGCACCCCTGGTCCTGGCAGGCAGTGATATAAAATAGCATTTCTACTATTCATTAGGACATTTTGCTAATGATGACTCGCTTCCCTGTCCTAAATGGGCTTGGCTCACTTGGCTGAGGGGGGGCTGGTGCAGGTTTTGGTTCACTGACGCTTCTCTCAGATTGCTGTAGATCATAAGTTACTGGCAAAACCAATTATCTCCCAAGTTATAGAGTCCACTCAATATACAGGTCCTTCTCAAAAAATTAGCATATAGTGCTAAAGTTCATTATTTTCCATAATGAAATGATAAAAATTAAACTTTCATATATTTGAGATTCATTGCACACCAACTGAAATATTTCAGGTCTTTTTTTGTTTTAATACTGATGATCTCAAAAAATTAGCATATCATGAAAAGGTTCTCTAAACGAGCTATTAACCTAATCATCTGAATCAACTAATTAACTCTAAACGCCTGCAAAAGACTCCTGAGGCTTTTAAAAAAGCCCAGCCTGGTTCACTACTCAAAACCGCCATTATGGGTAAGACTGCCGACCTGACTGCTGTCCAGAAGGCCATCATTGACACCCTCAAGCAAGAGGGTAAGACCCAGAAATACATTTCTGAACAAATAGGCTGTTCCCAGAGTGCTGTATCAAGGCACCTCAATGGGAAGTCTGTGGGAAGGAAAAAATGTGGCAGAAAATGCTGCACAATGAGAAGAGGTGACCGGACCCTGAGGAAGATTGTGGAGAAGGACCGATTTCAGACCTTGGGGGACCTTCGGAAGCAATGGACTGAGTCTGGAGTAGAAACATCCAGAGCCACAGTGCACAGGCGTGTGCAGGAAATGGGCTACAGGTGCCGCATTCCCCAGGTCAAGCCACTTTTGAACCAGAAACAGCGGCAGAAGCGCCTGACCTGGGCTACAGAGAAGCAGCACTGGACTGTACTTTTTTGTGATGAAAGCAAATTTTGCATGTCATTTGGAAATCAAGGTGCCAGAGTCTGGAGGAAGACTGGGGAGAAGGAAATGCCAAAATGCCTGAAGTCCAGTGTCAAGTACCCACAGTCAGTGATGGTCTGGGGTGCCATGTCAGCTGCTGGTGTTGGTCGACTGTGTTTTATAAAGGGCAGGGTCAATGGAGCTAGCTATCAGGAGATTTTGGAGCACTTCATGCTTCCATCGGCTGAAAAGCTTTATGGAGATGAAGATTTCATTTTTCAGCACGACCTGGCATCTGCTCACAGTGCCAAAACCACTGGTAAATGGTTTACTGACCATGATATTACTGTGCTCAATTGGCCTGCCAACTCTCCTGACCTGAACCCCATAGAGAATCTGTGGAATATTGTAAAGAGAAAGTTGAGAGACGCAAGACCCAACACTCTGGATGAGCTTAAGGCCACTATCGAAGCATCATGGGCCTCCATAACACCTCAGCAGTGCCACAGGCTGATTGCCTCCATGCCACGCCGCATTGAAGCAGTCATTTCTGCAAGAGGATTCCCGACCAGGTATTGAGTGCATAACTGAACATAATTATTTGAAGGTTTACTTTTTTTTTATTAAAAACACTTTTCCTTTATTGGTCGGATGAAATATGCTAATTTTTTAAGATAGGATTTTGGGGTTTTCATGAGCTGTATGGCAAAATCATCAGTATTAAAACAAAAACAGACCTGAAATATTTCAGTTGGTGTGCAATGAATCTCAAATATATGAAAGTTTAATTTTTATCATTTCATTATGGAAAATAATGAACTTTAGCACTATATGCTAATTTTTTGAGAAGGACCTGTAGTGTTATTACTCAGAGTTTGTATATAGTGGACTGTGGGGCACATAATCCTAGAACTTACGACAAGGGTTCGTAGTCTCTATGACTCAGAAGGTTGGCACTACTGCCTTCATGTTCACTGTAAGCCGTGCTGGCACAGGCCACCGCCCTGTCCGCTCTACCTCATACCCCCCCCCCCCCAATAGGCCTTTCCCTTTATAACCCCCAGAGGAAGGCAAAATAGAAGCATATTTGCTCCATCTTAGTTTAACTTTAAAGTGTTGTTTGGTTGAATTGTTTTGATATACTTCTTTCTTTTACTTCTCTTTTTTACTTGATCTTTTGTCCATTTTCTCCCCTTCCATCTCACCTTCACATTTTCTCACACCTCACCTTCCTTTTTCTACCAACCTCCTTTCTTCCTTGTATCCCACTCTACTACCCACTGACCCGCACTCTAGAACTCCTGCTCGATGATGGGGGTGATGGCCAGGGGCCATAATAAACCCGAAAAATGCTCTAACCTACTCTTTGAAGTATGGATGCATACCCAAATTGTTTTTAGACTGGAAACCCATTTCCTCTCAGGCAAACATCTGGGATTAAACAACCATAAATTTCACAGCTATTCACAGGATGGTAAAATAATAGGGTCCCTTCTATTTTGCATAAGTTTGACCCCTGATCTCTGCTGGTGTTTCAGGCACCGTCTTTAAGTGACCTCTTTTTAGGGGCAAGTCAGACAAATCTTCAAATCCATCACTGGTATAGATCTGGAAGACAATCCCCAAGTTATGCTCTTTCATCTAAATCCTTTCTCTGGTACAGCCTATGCTCGCTCTCTGTTACGCCACCTCCTTAATACTGCACTTTCATGTATCCGCTCATTATGGTGTCAAAAAACCTCTGGTTTAAACCAAACATCTGTAAGAGCGCATGGCACTATTACATAGCCATGCAGATGGAAACAGGTTGAATACTTGGCATGATTGCATTTCATTTACTGAGACTCAGCACTATACTTCAGGCTGGGAGTGTTAATGCTTGGACATCCTCATTCCCCATCCCTATTATCTCTGTTTCCTATCTGTTATTCTCTTCCATCTTATTTCTGCTGGAAAATAATGAGAGTACTTATAGCTTCATGGCTAATGCGTTATTTTGGTCATCGTTGCACACTTAATCACTACAATTATTCATATATATGCAACTTTTTATTTATCATCAGTGTGTGCTTTCTCAGTTTTAATTTTATATTGTTGTTTCTCACATTAGCTTATTGTCAGTACAGTCTTCTTACAATGCATTGATGCTGGTACTCATCAGTACTCTCTATAAATAAAAGAATTAAAAAAAATATAAAAAGTTGACATGAACAAACTTAAAAAAATGTCGGTTAGGCTGATTCGCAGGGACAAAATAAACTAAACCGAACCACTAACTAAAAATAAGCCAAACTAATGGAGGTGTGTTTTGGGAGCATTTTTTCGATGCCTGGAGCAAGCAGAAACTGGATATTGATAGAGGGGGTAGGGATGTTTAGCAGCCCTTCCTTCTATTCCCCACACTGCCAATCAGAGTGCATGGACTCTCCTGTCCTTCCTGTGAGATCTTACACTGTGCCATAATGGAGGCCAGCAGCCCATCCAGTCCTGACACTGCTAAGCTTACCACTGCTGCAGGAACAGACCAGGGGGCTCCTCAGTCCAACAGAGCCCCAGAATAATATCCCCCCACTCTGTAGAGGACCCTGGGTATTCACCTCCACTCAAGTTCATCCCTGAGCAGTTCTAACCACAGGCTACCTTCTCCTGGGGTATTATTACATAGGGAGCTCTATTAGGGTTTACACGTCCCACTTATCCATCGATGTGGGCCTCGACCAGACTCCTCCCTAGCTGTGGAATGGCATTTGTCCCTGGTCAACTGAGAGGTGGCCATGCAGAACCAAAAGTAAGCCCACTTATCTTTATCTTACTGAGCAAGGGGACCTCTGAGTCAGGATCTATCCTAATATGCCTAGTCCACACCTTCCAGAGGATGTGAACCTTTTGGGGTCCCAATACTGCTTCTCGTTGATCCCTTGTACCCACCCCTGGACCGTCCTATGAGCCAAGGACTTCCCATGCCCCGTATTTCTCCTTGATGCGTGATGCAATGTCCAGCATTGGGAGAGGGCAGCCCACTCAGCATAGAGGAAACACCACCTCTTATGTGTGGCAGCAGCTGCTACCTGCTGACTGGGTTAGGAAGAGGAGGATAAGACACTGCAGCCACTCCCAGGCCCAGAAGTTACCTATACTGTGGCTCTGCTGCTCCGCCATGGGGTCCACGCTGTGGCCCACACTGCGGGCTGCACTGTAGCCTGCACTGTAGTCCACACTAGGGTCTGCACTTGGCTCCGGTGTGCTGAACGGTGACTGGAGTGTGGGGGGTGTGGCATGAGCACTGTGGTTGGCTTTCCCACTGCTGCCAGACCACACCATTGCAGGTGATCCGGTCAGAGTGTATAGTGTGCCTGGCAGCAGGGGAGTGGCCCCCGAGCGGTGGGACCTTGGGCTGGGGCTGCCGTTCCCTGTCCAGGTGCTGTATTCCCTTCTGCCATGCCTGGGGTCTGGGGCTGCAGTGGTGCCTAGTTCGGAGCATGCTCCTCCACACCTAGGATGTACTTGAAGTAAGCATTGCCTTCTAACTACAGGTGTATAATGTGTGCTTTTATACAAAAGTGGGTGGGTAATTGGGCCTGAATTAAGACTTTGTTTAACAGGCAAGCACATGCGTTTGCAACCTAGAGGCTACAACATCATGGGCGTATGCACGTCGGCCAGTACAACATTCCTGGGATCCGCTGGGGTGCATCGGTGCAGGGGTGCGTCACGTTGCTGGACCAAGGCAGAAGAAACACTCTGCACAATAGTACCCTCCCTCTTTGCCTCTGATGAGCAGGAGTACATTCTGCTCGTAAGAACACAAGCTATGCCATGCTTTGCCTACACATGTTTGACGCTTTACACCAGGCAAGTGGCCAGACAGAGTGTTTCCCGAAATGAAGGCATACTAACCACGGTACATGGTGTGGTGCACAGTAATGGCGGAAGCCTTGTTTTCCGAGTCAGACAGAGTTGGGGTCTGCTTCATAGCACACACATGTGCTGACCATAAACCTGTCTGGCTTTTGAAGCCCTAGAGGGGAAACAGGCCACCATCATAAGTGTGGCACACCACATGTGCCTTAGTGAACATTTCCTCAGTCATATGCTCAGGCCCTTGCCTGTTTCACAGGAACGCTGGGGAGGCTCAGATGTGTTGACGCTGAGGGGTATGGGACACAGTTGCAGGTTGAGATAGGAGCAAGGAACCTAGACATTCCAATACCCCAGTATTGGCAGCCCGAAGAGCTGTGTCGGCCAGTTTGCCTAGGCATGTGAGTGATTCCGTGCAGTGGCAGGGAGCGATTAGGAGATGCCTATGCACATGCTGTTCTGTAATAGCAACATGAGCCTACTCAGTGGTGCATGTGCAAATACTTGCGAGGTCACTTGCAAGCAAATCGGGTAGGCCATAAACATGCATTGGCCTACTGCACATGGAGGAGATGTGAGACCCAGGTATTTAAAAGGAAAACATTGCCGCAAGATGTGTCACGCCACAATCTTTGGAAGGTTAGTGTGCATGTGGAGCTAAACTAGGGCAATACATCAGTGGGGAAGAAGCAGAAGATTCTGCAATAGACTGTTGGGGAACACTTGCACCTACAGTAAATTGACATTTTTATTGTGTTTTATCATTGCAGATTTTTATGAAGGACTTCAAGCCCACACCAAGAGGACGTTGGCAATGGAGGTGGCTGACCACCTGAAGGCACAGGGGTTGACGACCTACACGCACAACCAGATATTGCAGTATTGGTCGGATATGAAAAGACGGAAGAGGGCTCAGGTGAGGCAGGTTTTCTGCCAGAACTTCCCAGGTAAGTGGCTGATACATAGATAAGTTGTGTTACATAATTGTTCTTCTCTTCTAGAGTCGGAGTGGCAGAGGATGAAGCCCATCTGAACAAAAGGGTCTGACCAATGCCTCGGCAAAGACGGAGTGAGCATGTAAGGCGTCACAACTCATCCTCCTCTTCCTAATCCCATGCAGCAGCCCTGGAATAATTTGAAGAGAAGACCCAAGTGTTGGGCTTCGAGTCCCAGCCAGAGCCAGAGAACTCAGGTAGGACAACAGACAATCAACACACACCTCATAGCAAGAAACTCCCAATGATATGTCTGCTAAGTGCTGTTGTTTTGTGCTTCTCTGTCCTGACAGACTCTTCTGACCTGGGAGAAATGGCAACAATTGGGCTACCCAAGGTAGGACCCTTGCACGACCTTTGCTTTGTCTGACCACGAACCTGCCTGCTCCTTTGGAGCAACGGGGCTTGACTATAGGCAGAAGCGGCGGTGGAGATTGGGGGTTGTCTACTTACAGAAGGCTGGTGTCCCGCTGGGCATCACACTCCTGCTTACAGAGCTTACATGTGTCTAGTTCTGAAATATGTTTTCCGGTCCTTACAAACCCCAAAGAAGGCATGGCACCAAATTTTTGGGCATTTGTCAAGGATAACTGGGAGACGTGTTCAAGCAGATGTTAACCTACCTTTGTTTTGTTATTACAGGTGCCATGGACAATACATTTAGGCCAATTCAAAGTTGGACCCAAACAGATTTTTGCATTTTTAAAAATGTTATACTGTTTTAAATGTTCCAAAATGTTTTTATTGAAACAACTAAAATGTGTTAAATGTGGATTCCAAAATGCCAAAAAAGGCAAAAATTTAACTAATAAAAGAGAAAATGTTTATACATAAAAATTATGCAGTGTGGTGTGTTGAGGAAATACAAAAAGCTTAATGCAGGGTGCAGAAGGGAAAGTTGGGATGGGGGAAGGTGGCCTTAACTACTAGAGGGAAGCAAGTAAGTACAAGGAGGAAGAAGGTAAGTCACACTGAGGACACACACTACATGGGATGCCCCAAAAGAAACCAGAAGAATAAGGAGGTAGTAAGTGAGTCACACTGGGGACACACACTACACAGGATGCCCCAAAAGTAACCAGAATAACAAGAAGGAAGAAGGTGCATCAAATTGCGGGAATGCTCACAAACATGGGATGCCCCAAAGGTCATATTCAACAATGGAAAAAAACAACTACACCTCTATGCCTGAGCAGAGTTGCGAGAACATATGGTTGGAAACTCACCTTAAGATGCTAGTTTGACCAAATACGTAATTGCTGGTCGAAACACGCTCACGTACACCTGGCCGACAAAATCTCGGACGAGGCTGAGAAAAAACGAATGTTTGCAACTACTCTTTCTGCGAGCTTGTTTTCTTGCAAAACTAAGCAATTACAGAGAGGGTTAGAATCAGGCTTAATCACAAGCAATAAGTGTGCTTATGCCCAGAGTGGTGGACTGCCCTAATTACACCACCCAGGGAACAGTTGGGGGATTAGATGTCTAGGTCCAGAGCTCAGTCGTGTCCTGATCTGGCCACCCTCTGGTCTTTGTCTAGGCCACTACTGCCCTGTTGTGCCAAATGTGGAGATCCTGACATTTCTAAACATTACTCAGGTCTGAATAATACCATATTTCACCACCCCTGTGCCTGCCACTAACTAGCATTGATCCCCAAGGATGGGAGAACCCCGACTACTTTTCAGGCCTTGCCTACCAGTGGCTGCTCACTGTGCATTTCTAGGTTAGCATGGGCCTATCGTAGCAAATGTTAGTGTCAGTGTGCCACTGTAACTGGCGCCAAACTCCACTATACCACAACAGTCCATTAGGGTAACTGATGCTGATGCTGCTTCCATATTCACAATGACTGTACTAGTCTCCTTGGGGGCACAGAGAGTCCGGCTGCTGTTACTCTTCTGGATCGGCTGTCATAGGCCCTATGGGTTAAGAAAAAAAATGTGTAAAAGAACTGACTGTATTACACGAGAATGTTGTTCACACTAAAAGAACACTAACAGCCAATGGCACCCCAACAAAAAGACTATAAATGTTTGTCAAAAAATGCCTGGATTCATAGACCTAAGTATTATTGTGACCAAAAATAAGTAAGATACAGGAAGCACCCCCAAAGCTAGAAGCAGGGATACTCAGAGGATTCTCTTCAACATTGTTTACATAAAACATTGTGTTATTAATTAGAGATGAGCGAACTTTTGAAAAATTCGATTCGGCTGACTCGCCGAATTTTCCGACAAAATTCGTTTCGGTCCGAATTTATTCGCGACGAATCGCTATTAAAAACGGCTATTTCTGAGCCTCCTAGAGCCTCAATAGAGTTGTAAACCATTCTGCCTTGCTGTAACATGCATAGGATGCGTGCTGGGTTAGTGAAATAATACTGTAAATAATTAGGACATGCAGATCAGAGGCATCGCTAATAGAATCACAGAACGGCACAATTGCAGAGAGTTGAAGTGCCATCACTATGAGGGGCCCCTATAGTGCCTGAAAAACACACCCTGGAGCTGGCAGCAGCAGGAGCCCAAACATTGGCTCAAAGAGACACTGGAGTTGCAAGCAGCAGAAGCAGGAGCCCAAACATTGCTTAAAAGAGACACTGGAGTTGGCAGCAGCAGCAGCAGGAGGCCAAAATTGCTTAAAAGACACACTGGAGTTGGCAGCAGCAGCAGCAGGAGCCGAAACATTGCTTGAAAAAGACACTGGAGTTGGCAGCAGGAGCAGCAGGAGCCCAAACATTGCTTGAAAGACACACTGGAGTTGGCAGCAGGAGCCCAAACATTAATTGAAAGACACACTGGAGTTGGAAGCAGCAGCAGCAGGAGCCCAAACATTTCTTGAAAGAGACACTGGAGTTGGCAGCAGGAGCAGCAGTAGCCCAAACATTGCTTGAAAGACACACTGGAGTTGGCATCAGGAGCAGCAGGAGCCCAAACATTGCTTGAAAGACACACTGGAGTTGGCATCAGGAGCAGCAGGAGCCCAAACATTGCTTGAAAGACACACTGGAGTTAGCAGCAGGAGCAGCAGGAGGCCAAAATTGGCTGAATGACACCCTGGAGTTGCAAGCAGCAGCAGCAGGAGCCCAAACATAGCTTGAAAGAGACACTGGAGTTGGCTGCAGGAGCCCAAATATTGGATGAATCCCACCCTGTAGTTGCAAGCAGCAGCAGGAGCCCCAAATTGCCAG
Source organism: Gastrophryne carolinensis (assembly GCA_027917425.1). Lineage (NCBI taxonomy): Eukaryota > Metazoa > Chordata > Amphibia > Anura > Microhylidae > Gastrophryne > Gastrophryne carolinensis. The sequence continues at coordinate 177,418,257 of CM051241.1, read as the reverse complement.
AAAGATACACCCTGGAGTTGGAAGCAGCATTAAGAGAACATATACAGATTTTCGGCACCGATATCTTATCCGAAGAATATTAATAAAAAGTAAGAGTAGCGTAAAGCAATTTCTCAATAATGACTTGTGGTCTGATGCGGAGGAATGTCTGTAACTGGAGAGCAGCGCCTTAAATCTGTTTTGCACGATCCATATTTCTTTAGTGTTGGTATGGCCCCATGATCAATCTACTCTAATGCATCAGGCATTGGTGGGTGGAAATCTTGGCTGATCCATGCCCGATTCATTTCCACGCAGGCCAGTCTCTGAAAAAAAAAAACATTTTTGAAGCATACTGGAGCACATTGAATTGCTCTCATCAGAGCATCACTTACGCACATCTAAGAGTTTCATCATTTTGTTCATGTTAAAGTCTTTAGGGCCTAGTTACTAAAGACCATAGATAGTTACACACCTGCTGCTCTTTTCGACAAATCCTGTTTTAAATGTAGTGTAGCGTTTTGTCCTCCCCTCATATACGCACTAAGTATGTCAGGCAGAGAAGTGGCAGGATGGGCACAGAGAAGTTGCAGAGGCCTAAATTCATCAAGCAGAGGTTGCAGCAGACTAGGGGTGAGTGGCAGCAGGAGTCTCAGTGAGAGGTCTGATCTCCCGGTATCAGCTAGCGGTCGTGTCTCGACCAGCAACCCATCTGCCATCATCGATTGGTTAACAAGATCATCCACTGCATCACAAGTGACATCTGACACCCCCAGTCAACTGTCGGTTATGTCTTATGCTTAGGGTTCAGCTCCACTATTCAGTGAGGACGATCTGATAATCAGAAAAATCAGCAGCTACTGCCCAGCCAAGAAGTGGAGGAGACACTTGCCGCTTCTTCCACTAGGCAGGCAAGTAGTGATGAGGAGAGTGGCGTGGGAGGTGGTGTTGCAAGCGTTTTGGCTTCTTAAGCAGACACTGTTGAGGAACCTGAGGAGGACATCAGTGAGTTTTGAGGGCACTTTTAAAGACTTGGAGTGATGGAGAGTGACAGATTTAGCGGCCAGCATGGTGGCAGAAGGGGAAAGTATGGACGCAAATGTGCTCGGGGTAGACCACTTGCGCGGCAGGCTATCTTCCCAGGAGGTAGTGGAAGAGGGTCCCTGGAGTTGGCGGCGGCGGCAGCAGCAGCAGTAAATTAGTGCCGACTGTTGGTAGGAAAAATCAGCTACAAGGCCACGTGGCAGTTTTTCATCAAGCATCCGCAGGAGGTTAGGAGGTTAACATGGCTATATGAAAGATGTGTAGGCAGAAGGTGAAGTGTGGCCAGGGTCCCAATGTTGGACCCACAGCCCTGCGTCAACATTTGCAGCGTCACCATAAAGCAGCCTGGGAGAGTTGGCTCCAAAGTGGTGGTCCAGCCTGCTGCATTACCCAGTGGCACGCCGCTCTCTGTTCCAGCCAGCCAAGGCTCCACCACCTCCTGTGTGTCATACCCATCCTCTGTCGCTCCTGATGCTCCTCCTCCTCTTAATCCGAGTCAGTCATTCTGCCAGCAATCCATTGGCCAAGCCAATGGACAGAACAGAATTCAATGCACACCTAAAGCAATTAGTAAAACTCAGCCTGACACAGACCTGCTTAGTATAACTGGCGGGGTGGGTAGCTGAGATAGGTAATTTCAGCAGACAGAATTCAATGCACACCTAAAGCAATTAGTAAAACTCAGGCTGACACAGGCCTGTTTAGTATATCTGGCATGGTGGGTAGCTGAGATTTTGTGATACCCCAGTCCCCAGTGTAATTTGAACAGACAGAATTCAATGCACACCTAAAGCAATTAGTAAAACTCAGGCTGACACAGGTCTGTTTAGCATATCTGGCGGGGTGGGTAGCTGAGATTTTGGGGATACCCCAGGCAGCGGTGGGTGTAATTTGAACAGACAGAGTTCTATGCACACCTAAAGCAATTAGTAAAACTCAGGCTGATACAGGCCTGCTTAGTATAACTGGCGGGGTGGGTAGCTGAGATTTTGGGATACCCCAGGCAGCGGTGGGTTTATTTCGGCAGACAGAATCCAATGCACACCTAAAGCAATTAGTAAAACTCAGGCTGACACAGGCCTGCTTAGTATAACTTGCGGGGTGGGTAGTTGAGATTTTGGGATACCCCAGTCCCCAGTGTAATTTGAACAGACAGAATTCAATGCACACCTAAAGCAATTAGTAAAACTCAGGCTGACACAGGCCTGCTTAGTATAACTGGCAGGGTGGGTAGCTGAGATTTTGGGATACCCCAGTCCCCAGTGTAATTTGAACAGACAGAATTCAATGCACACCTAAAGCAATTAGTAAAACTCAGGCTGACACAGGCCTGCTTAGTATAACTGGCGGGGTGGGTAGCTGAAATTTTGGGATACCCCAGGCAGCGGTGGGTTTAATTTCAGCAGACAGAATTCAATGCACACCTAAAGCAATTAGTAAAACTCAGGCTGACACAGGCCTGCTTAGTATAACTTGCGGGGTGGGTAGTTGAGATTTTGGGATACCCCAGTCCCCAGTGTAATTTGAACAGACAGAATTCAATGCACACCTAAAGCAATTAGTAAAACTCAGCCTGACACAGGCCTGTTTAGTATATCTGGCGGGGTGGGTAGCTGAGATTTTGGGATACCCCACGCAGCGGTGGGTGTAATTTCAGCAGACAGAATTCAATGCACAGCCAAAGCAATTAGTGAAACTCAGGCTGGATGAAAAGAAAAAAAAAAAAAAACTTTCCTTGTCACTGCCTCCGATTTTTTCCTACCTTTCCCTGGCTCTCCCTGACTCTCCCTGACTTGCCGAGTCTTTCTGCCTGTCTCCTGCCTGTCTCCTGCCTGTCTAACTCTCTCTCCCTAGCTGCAGCAGCCACCTTTCTCTCACGAATGCAAGTCTCAAATGCGCACAAGCAAGATGGCCGTCGCTTTATAAAGCGCTGTGACGTCACCGGGGCTCCTGGCTGCTGATAGGCTGCATGTGACCTTCCCATGATAACTTGCCCCAGGGGATATGTCCAGACATGTCCATCCACCATTTTACAATGCCTGTAATTGAAGTAAATGGAGTTTAAAGGAAAACTTCAATCGATCGAATCGCGGGGAAATTCGGATTCGTTCAGAATCGAATATTTCATGAAATTCGGAACAAATCCGGGTTCGTCCGGATCGATTTGCTCATCTCTATTATTAATATATCTCAGTTTTTTAGGTTTCTAAAAGTTTCTAAATAAGCAGGTGTGTTATTAACACTAAATAGGCTTGAAAGCTAATGCAAACACTTTAAACTTTCCCTGTCTTTCTCTGTCACTGTCACAGCCTCTCTGCTTCTCTATCTGTCCCTCGCTTCTTCTGTTCTTTGTTCTATCTATCTATCTATCTATCTATCTATCTCTCCTTCGCTGTATCTATCTATCTATCTATCTATCTCTCCTTCGTTGTATCTATCTACCTATCTGTCTGTCTGTCTATCTGTCCCTCGCTCTCTCCCTGCCTGATCTGCTCTGGCCGCAATACAGTGTCAGAATGTTCTTCCGCAAAATAGCCACCGTTTATATGGGGCTGTGACATAATCGGTAAGCCAAAGGCGGGCAACGAAAATGGTGGAAGGACTTAAACTTAAAACTTATCAGGAGAGACTTAAAGAACTTAATTTGTACAGTCTGGAGGAAAGAAGGGAGAGGGGGGACATGATTGAGACCTTTAAATATGTGAAAGGATTGAATAAGGTTCAGGAGGGAAGTGTTTTTAAGAAGAAACTTAACGATAGAACAAGGGGGCACAACCTGAAGCTAGTCGGGGGGAAGATCAGGAGCAATGTTAGAAAATATTATTTTACAGAAAGAGTAGTAGATGCCTGGAACAAACTTCCAGCAGAGGTAGTTGAAAAATCAACAGTCACTGAATTTAAACATGCCTGGGATAAGCACACATCTATCCTAAGATAAAGAGTACATACAGTATACACATAAGGGCAGACTAGATGGACCGTATGGTCTCCTTCTGCCGTCAACCTTCTATGTTTCTATGTCTGTTGATAAGTAGCATGTGACACCTACCTAGGATTCCTTTCCCCATGGGATATGTCCTGACATGTGGATCCACCATTTTAGATGGACTGTATAGCAGTAAATGGAGTTTTAAGGAACCGAATCGCTGAGATATTCAGAATCGTAACGAAACAAATTTTTCCTGAAATTCGTAACGAATTCGAGTTCGTCAGAATCAATTCGCTCATCTCTAATCCAGATAAACACATGAGAGAATGAGGGACACATGCCAGAAATCTGTGAGGGAATTCTCACTTCCATGAGATTTTACAACTCACTGAATCACTGTATGCGAGTTGTATCTATTTTAATTGAAAAAAAAAGCCATGCTGAAACTGCCAGCATGTTTTTTTCAACGAAATTTGTTTTTTATTTTTGTTTTGTTTTACATGTAAAGCCTCTGGGCTTGATAGCTCTGTCTATTTTTGTTACATTACTTTTGAACTGATATGGGGTCCAAAAGAGCCCTATACCATTTCAAACAGCAGGTTTGACAGGTGGCTTGCTACCCTTCGCTGCCACAATTCCTGCAGCCCCAATTGGCAGAGGGGTGGGAAGGAGCCCGGTGCACATCACTGGACCTGTGCTGTAGGTCATAAGAGCTTGTAATAGGTAGGACAGTTTGTCTTTTAGGCACTAGGATTACCAGCCCCTATGCTTGGTTTGCCGGGGTGGTAAAATCTAGAGGGAGTTCTGCATTTATTTTTTTATTTTTCAAAGACTCTGCCCTATCCTCTGGGTTCTTCTGGTCTCCTCCATGGTCTTCTAAAGGCAACAGCAGCACCACCAGCATCTGGATCACAGGGGGACCCAGGTGCTCCCTCCTTCTTTCTTGGCTAACAGCCAGGAATAGTGACTGGCAGGCAAGGAAGAAGGCTTTTATACCTCAGAGGTGGAGCCTCTGATGAATCCCCAACCAAGAAAAAGAAAATGATTGCCCCCCTCCCAGACCTTGCCAATCCAGGTAATCCCAGACCTCAAGAGTTAAACTTCCAGCCCCTAGTTCTAGTTATTACCATATTAGGACGCAACGGCAGCGAACCAGCGATCACCCTCCATCCTGCTCCAAGTCTCATGATCTCCTGATACCAGGAAAATCTTTGGACATTCCAAACAGCTGATAAACTGTGCCTCATAAGTGCGATTTAAAGGTATAGCCACACACCTAAAACGCTTGTACATTACTACTATGGTAATACCTTATTGAAGTGGCTCTATCAGTCACATAGCTATCTTTTTCTTGCTTATTTTGCTGTATCTTCCTACAATAAGCATTGCCCTAACTAGGATGCAGTAATATTGCAAGCTTTGTATATTTTGTAAATAGTATATAGCACTGGATAATATGGTGGTGTAATTGTGATTTGGTGTCTTCACATTTGTTCTTCCCATGACTTGGACATATTGTACATTCACTGTCCATGATACCTTTGTACGGCTATTCAGAAATCTCTCAATACAATTTATCTTTTTTGCAACGAAAACTTTTTTGTGTTAAGGTGTGCATTCATAGTTTTCTAGTTCTTGATGGTTATGTGCAGTCTTCTGCTATTTTTTTTATGCTTGCACCCACATTTTTCCCCCTTTGCTAGTTCTTATTACCTTGATTTGGTGTGCTTACCTTCCCATTTTTAATTTACTCCCGTACCAGTTAAAAATAAAAAGCAGTAAAAAAAACACCACACACAATATAAAATTATATATATATAATTTTTTTTTTTCTTTACTCATCCCCACTATTCTGTCCCTTCAACAATCATATGTCCCAGCCTGCCATGTGTTAGGGCTAGCGCTGCGGAGACGCCTCATGGTGCTTCCAGCCGTCCCTCTCCCGGGGCGAGAGCCGCGCTTCCTCCCCGCGGCTTTCCCCGCCGGGTCTCCCCTAGCCCGAGCGCTGTGTCCCTTCCTGGCAGCGCTCCTCGCTTACCTGGTGTCCTGCCCTCCGTCCGGCGTGGCTGCCGGGGTCTGCGGGCAGCTCCCTCACTTCCTTCTTCCTCCTTGCCTCTCCTGCGCGCACGTCCCCGGCCACTAGGGGGCGCGCGCTGCAATACTGTGGAATTTAAAGGGCCTGTGCATCTCTAATTGGTGTCCGGCCGTCCAATCCGGTAATATCACTTCCTTTATATTCTGGCCAGCCCTTCCTCCCTTTGCCGGATTATCGGTGTGTTTCCGTGATTGTCTGTAGTTAAATCTGTGGCTTTTTCGTGTATGACCTCGGCTTACCTTTTTGACCACGAACCTCCGCTGCCTGTCCCGACCTCGGTCTGTCCCTTCGTCTGTGAACCTCCGCTGCCTGTCCCGACCACGGCTTGTCTACTCGCTGCTGAACCCTCGCTGCCTGCCCTGAATCTGGCTACTCACCGTGACCATCGTTTATCTCTGCTGTACAATACCTCGGCAAATTGTGGAACTGTGCCGCCGTTGGGGGGTAGCGACCTGGGAGTCATCAGCCGCACAAGACCAACCTGCTTCGCGGCGGGCTCTGGTGAAAACCGGTGGCTCCTTAGACCCCGCTTCCCTGACGCGGTACTCACCAACAGTTCCGCAGTTCCAGTGGGTCCACGCTTCATTAGTTTCATCCGGTTGTAACAGTATAATCCGGCCATGGATCCCGCCGAGGTGCCATTGCCAGACGTCTCTGAACTACCTGCACTAGTCGCCATGCAGTCACGGCAGATCAATCAACTTACGGCCATGATGCAGCAACTTCTGTCTATGCAGCAACCGCAGACGCCACCGCCTGCTCCGGCTGTTCCACCACAGCTTCCGGTGGCTTCCTCCGCGAGGATTCGTCTCTCCCTGCCAGCTAAATTTGAAGGAGACGCAAGACTTTGCCGTGGCTTTCTTGCCCAATGTTCCCTGCACCTGGAGCTATTGGCTGACCAATTCCCTACTGAGCGCTCCAAGGTGGCCTTTATTATCAGCCTGCTCTCTGGGAAGGCCTTAGCCTGGGCTACCCCATTGTGGGACCGCAACGACCCCGTTACCCTCATGGTTCAAACTTTTGTGGATCAGTTTCGCCAGGTTTTTGAGGAACCTGCCCGGGCGTCTTCAGCCGAATCTGCCTTATTGAATCTGGTTCAAGGTGATCTGTCGGTGGGAGAATATGCCATTCGCTTCCGAACTTTGGCAGCCGAGCTAGCTTGGAACAATGAGGCTCTCTGTGCCTGCTTTAAGAAGGGTCTCTCTAGTAGGGTCAAGGATGTTCTTGCGGCCCGGGATCTCCCTACTTCTCTGTCTGAACTAATCCAACTTGCCACCCGTATAGACATTCGTTTTACAGAGAGGCGTGATGAATTCCGCCAAGATTCTCTGCGTGCCAAGAGGGCATTCCGTTTGGCCCCTACGTTTCAGAACCCTCAGTCTACGTTTTCGTCTCCGTCTGAAGAAGTCATGCAAGTGGACCATACTCGCTTGACTCCCCAGGAAAGGTCGCGCCGGAGACTCGAAAGACTTTGTCTATACTGCGCCAGCCCAGAACATTTTTTGAAAAATTGCCCAATCCGCCCACCACGCCAGGGAAACGGGCGCACCTAGAATCGTTTGGAGAGGCATCTCTGGGTGTCTGTGCTTCCTCTCCTAGGTTCACTGTGCCGGCACAACTTCACTTGGGCTCCACTTCCGTCCTGAACTTACCGGCCTTCTTGGACTCTGGTTCGGCGGGCAACTTCATCGAGTCCTCCTTGGTCACTAAGTATGATATAGCTGTCTACCGTCTGGCCAAGCCACTATTTGTCGCGGCCGTTAATGGGGACAGATTGAACTGCATGGTGCGCTACCGCACCAAACCTCTACTTCTGAAGATCGGCCTCTTCCATCAGGAATTTCTGGAATTTTTCGTATTACCCCACTGTACCTCGCCGCTTCTCTTGGGGCTTCCCTGGCTCCAGCACCATAACCCTACCTTGGATTGGTCCACTGGGGACATCAAGTCCTGGGGCGCAACATGTGTTAAGAACTGTCTTACGTCTTTGCCAGTCCAAAGTACAGCTCCCACGACTCCATTACCGGGTCTACCTGAAGTTTATCGGTCTTTTTCCGTCGTATTTAGCAAGAGGCAAGCTGAGTCACTTCCGCCTCATCGCCCTTACGATTGCCCGATTGATCTTCTACCTGGCGCCACTCCTCCTCGCGGACGCATCTATCCGCTGTCTGTCCCTGAAACCCAAGCAATGTCGGAATACATTCGGGAGAATTTACAAAAGGGGTTCATTAGGAAATCCTCTTCCCCAGCTGGAGCGGGCTTCTTCTTTGTACAGAAAAAGGACGGGTCTCTTCGGCCCTGCATCGATTACCGGGGCCTCAATAAAATTACGGTAAAAAACCGTTACCCATTGCCCTTGATCTCCGAACTTTTCGATCGTCTTCGCGGAGCTAAGATTTTTTCAAAATTGGATCTGAGAGGCGCTTATAACTTAGTCCGCATTCGAGAGGGTGATGAATGGAAGACGGCCTTCAACACGCGAGACGGTCATTTTGAGTATCTCGTTATGCCCTTCGGCCTCTGCAATGCCCCCGCAGTTTTTCAGGAGTTCGTTAACGACATTTTTCGGGACCTGTTGTACACCTGTGTTGTGGTTTATCTTGACGACATTCTCATCTTCTCCTCGTCCATCGAAGAACATCATCAGCACGTCAGACAAGTCTTGTCTCGTTTACTGCAACACCATCTTTATGCTAAGCTCGAGAAATGCCTTTTTCATCAAACCGCATTACCTTTTTTGGGGTACATAGTTTCTGCTCAAGGTCTCCAGATGGATCCTGCCAAGTTAAAGGCGGTCCTTGAATGGCCTCGACCAGTCGGTCTTCGTGCAATCCAGCGATTCTTGGGGTTCGCGAACTATTACCGCCAGTTCATTTTACACTTTTCCACGACAGTAGCCCCCATCGTGGCCCTCACCAAAAAAGGAGCCGATCCCAAGGCATGGTCTCCGCAGGCTGAAGCAGCCTTTCTTGCATTAAAGAAGGCCTTCGGCTCGGCACCGGTACTTTCCAGACCTGACCCGTCTCGTCCTTTCGCTCTTGAGGTGGATGCCTCTTCCGTCGGAGCTGGAGCAGTACTTACGCAACGATCCTCGTCCGGCAAAACTCGAACTTGCGGATTCTTTTCTAAAACCTTCTCTCCTGCCGAGAGGAACTACACCATTGGAGATAGAGAGCTATTAGCCATCAAATTGGCGCTGGAAGAATGGAGACATCTCCTCGAGGGATCTATCTTCCCAATTTCCATTTTTACTGACCACAAGAACCTCTCTTATCTGGAATCCGCACAACGCTTAAACCCTCGTCAGGCCCGTTGGTCACTCTTCTTTGCACGCTTTAATTTCCAGATCCACTTCCGTCCAGCTGCAAAAAACATCAGGGCAGACGCTCTCTCCCGTTCCTCGGATGTCTCGGATAAGGTCTCTTCTCCACAATTTATAATTCCACCCGATCGTCTGGTTCACTCTGCTCCCGCTGCTCTAGAATCAGGTCCTCCGGGGAGGACTTTCGTACCTGTCTCTCGTCGCCTTTTAATACTAAAATGGGGTCATGCCTCCCATACTGCTGGTCACCCTGGAATCAAGAAGACCTGCGCCATCATCTCCAGATACTACTGGTGGCCCACGTTAGCAAAAGATGCCGCAGAATTCGTACAAGCCTGCACCTCGTGCGCGCGCAACAAGACCCCGCGTCAACGTCCCGCAGGTCTTCTCCAACCACTTCCCATTCCGGACATCCCCTGGTCTCACATCGCCATGGATTTTATCACTGATCTTCCGCCTTCACAGGGCAATACCGTCATCTGGGTAGTGGTGGACCGATTTTCGAAGATGGCGCATTTCATTCCGTTGCCTGGATTACCTTCTGCTCCCCTATTGGCAAAGAATTTCCTTAAACACATCTTCCGTCTACATGGGCTCCCAACCCACATTGTCTCCGACAGGGGAGTTCAATTCGTATCGAAATTCTGGAGGGCTCTCTGTAATCAATTAAAGGTGAAATTGGACTTTTCTTCCTCGTATCATCCCCAATCCAATGGCCAAGTGGAGAGGGTAAATCAAACTTTGGGGCTGTATCTACGCCATTTTGTTTCCACTCGCCAGGATGACTGGGTGGACCTGCTGCCCTGGGCAGAGTTTTCTTATAACTTTAAGGACTCTGAATCCACCGGAAAATCTCCTTTCTTTATAGTCTATGGTCGTCATCTCCTTCCTCCTCTGCCTATACTAACGCCCTCCTCGGTACCTGCGGTCGATGACCTTTCGCACCAGTTTTCTTCCATCTGGCATGAAACACAGCATTCACTGGAACAAGCCGTGTCTCGTATGAAAATCCAGGCTGATAAGAAGAGAAGGACTCCTCCT